>CAIIXF020000003.1:10540430-11740430 GCA_903813345.2 Owenia fusiformis
ACATGTTGGACATTGAGCTTAGAGACAACGGTGTGTCATAGTCTTGTTGTACAAGAGGAAAATACTCATAAATTGATGTGGCTTGCATGTAAGATGTAAGAATAAAGTTTGAGTGTAAATGTATGTTGAAAAAATTGCAAAATCTATAGTGGATACAAGGAGAATTTCCATGGGTGTCCACAAAGGGAAAATGCTCTAAGTGTCGTGACTGCTTACATAGCACCTCTACCAAAAGATTTCAGGAAAGGCAAGGAGGATTGGAAGCCAGGGTTCCAACTCGATATTCTTTAATCTCCACGCATGCGTCATTTGCTATTCGTGTCTGTATAATTTGTACGACTGCATGGAGAAAAGGGGCAAACGCCTGACTTTTTATCTCGATTTACGTGGCCTCACTGGCCTATCTGAGGTTCTAAACCTATGTCTAAGCTACATTTTGACACTAAACTCAATAGGGGCCAACCGCCAAACATCTACTTTTTGAAATAATTGGTCAATTGTGACACTACCCCCTCTCTCTGCCGACAGTAATTGAAATTCATAAAAATGAAGGCAAAATTTATACGCCACTTGATTCGAAATTTTCCTTCAGATAACCCAAATAAACGCATTTTCAGAAGAAATGGCATGTTGTCATTGCAAAAAGATGACAACTGTGCCTACATACTAGCTTACTGACTCGTCATGATCACAATTGTGTTGGGACTACATTCACTTTTGAAAACTACTTTTTTCTATTCAGCGGAAGTGACGTATTAGGGCATTTGGCATTGGGGTGTCACTCCTGTAAATCATTGAAAAATATTGAAAAAAATCACAAAGTTCTTATCGCCATTTTCGAACGAACTAGCCCATACAATGAATATATTTCTGCGTTCCCCTATACATAACCTTCATCTTGACACTATATTTAACATAGGGTTTGCGTCTAGATTTTTATATATCACTACGCCAACATAGGGACTCATTTTCAGGTAAAATCCCTGCTTCACTGATGAAAATTAACGAATAAAGTAGTTCCAGTTTACGGGACTATATTCTTGCGATTTTTTCTAAAATGGCACATTTAGAAAGTACTTGGCCTCAGCTTTACATACATACCTCAAATGGCCACAGTGCATACACTTAAACCTACTATACACACCATTGAAGTTGGCATGGCTTCGTTTTTAAAGTATTAAAAAACACTGTCCTACAGTGCTATTTACCGGAGTGACACCTTGGGCCGAAGTACTATTCATATTTGCGCATGCGCAGAAAAATGATGTCTAAAAAGTAAAAGTTTTGTTTGACTCAAGGGTTTGTTTGACTATTATGTGTTATTTCCATGTAACTGATGTATTCAAAGACTAAGCTTAGAAGAACTTAGTCTAACTACAGAAGCAGCCTTACAATGGTGGGGGTTGAAGTGGAGCAGGGAGCATTGTACTCTCCGGTGGTAAGTTGCTACAGTTGGGGACAAAAATAAATGACAGGTCGATTTTCGATCACCATTTCCTAATTATGGTGGTCTGAAAGCCCATAATTTCCAATATTGTCTAGATTCATATCCCTTAAAATTTGTATATTTTACATTTTGTATAATCTCATCCACTGATTTATGGCCTCTTGTAAATTCTCTTATTTTTAACATGGGAAATCCCCACTTCAGCAAATCCACCTGTCATTTATTTATGTCCCCAACTGTAAGTTTGGATTTGTTTTCCAGGGGACTGTTTCTCACAGGTAGAAAGCAACTTACTTTTTCACCCATTGGAATACATGTAAAATTGGCAAAGTTCAAATCATAATTTCTCAAATCCCAGCCCATCGAATCCTCGCATCCATTCAGATCAGGGTTTTCGTAAAACACCGACCGCCGACCACCAACCAGTCACTCTCCACAGTTGGGTACATGTGGTCGGTGGTCGGCTGACGGTCTTTTACATAAGGATGAAAAAATGCAAAATTAGAAGTAAAACTAAAACTGGGAATCCAATGACTATAGTACCTTTACTAGGTCGTGATTTAAAACGTATAATTATCATTTCAAATCACGATGAAAACGTTACATCGTCATGGTGTGTAATGTCATATTTTTAAGTGATGTTTCAGTTGTTAGAAGAGTTAGACCAATTTCATCCTGGTTAGTCACTTTGGAAAAAAACGCACGTAACATTGCATTAAGTTCATTCTTCATTCATATGAAACGCAATAACAATACATCGTCGATGTTGACGTCGTAACGTTATGTTTGATTTCTCAGTTGTTAAACGTCAACTGGTAAAAACTACATTTGATATGACAAAAAAAGCTTTCTAATGGTGTACTGAAATGGTAAGTCACTTTTAATCCCGATAAGAGAACGCATGTAACATTATATCGTGTTCAGTATTCAGTAGGCTATGACGATAACAAATCATTTTTGTTTCGAAATTGTTAAATTTCAGTAAAAATTAGGATAGATTCCCGTAGAAACGATAGGTTGGTCAATGATAGGTTAGGACCTAAGGCAGGGCAATTAATCGAGAGGAGACGGTCATGACCAATTTGTTTGCTTGCCATTTGTTGCATGGTACAAAATCGGTAAAAAACGTTGCCTAGTCCAACGATTAACATTCAAAATCAAATTATTAATATTCTTAGGCTACAAATATGTTCGGTCTTTTACATGATATGGTCGGTCTTTTACACATTTTCTTCAAACCCTGTTTTGAGGCTACCAGTGGAAAACACCGACCGGTCGGTGGTCGGTGGGGTCGGTCTTTTCCGAAAACCCTTCAGATCATGTAGTCGTATTCAAAAACTTCCCGTTCGGTTATATGGTGAAAAAAATATCCCACGAACGAAAAAAGATTTTGCTACATTTATAAGCGAGCATTGATTTCTGGGCCTGAAAAAAGCACGTAGGACCTGATTACCTCATTGATTTACTGAGACCGCCAAAAATATAATTCAAATTTTTGGTTCAAAATTATAATCTGTCAGCGGTCCCTGACACTCCTACTAGCTATTACCAAACATTAATTGTCAATGCATGTACACATGTCACATATACGTGCCATACATCTACAAAGTAGCAAACTAGTGTTTTAAGTACTACTTTTCCTATACTATGACCAAAACAAATCGCACGTGGGTTGTATTGACCCACAGTCACACAGTAGACACAAGAGGGGTGAGAAACCTCAGGGTTCAAAGATGACATACGCTTTAATGAGTCGATTGTTGATTGGTTTAAAACTATAGGTCAATTTGAAACTTTGAAAACCAAGATGGAGGGTAAGCTTAAGGTGCTATGGAAGTTAACAGGAAATGACAAAACAAAAAATGTCAAAACCATGCTCGATTTTGAAAATTTTTTGAACCAAGATAACAGAGTTCTGTTTGGACCTCCAGTCAGTTTAACTAGTTCCACATATTATTTACATGACTGGGAACACAATGGAAATGGTCAGAATGACCATAAACGTGATGAAATAACCTTTTCAGCCCTCTGAAAATGTGACTGAAAAATAGCCAAGAGTAGGTGCTCAGGAAAGGTCACTGAACAGAATCTTTTCACTTTTTCAGAAAATGTGCCAAATATATTGCTCTAAATGATACAATTTAAAAAAAATTCATATCATTCTTAGAAAAAGAAAAAAAATGAAAAAACTGAATTTAAAATCAATCTATTTTCCTTTTAACTACAGCCATTATTGCTTCAGACGATTTTTTAAAATTTCAAAGATTGTATCATTTAGAGCAATATATTAGACACATTTTCTGAAAAAATCAAAAGATTCTGTTCATTGATCTTTCCTGAGCACCTACTTTTAGCTATTTTTCAGTCACATTTTCAGAGGGCTGAAAATGTTATTTCATCATGTTTATGGTCATTCTGACCATTTTCATTGTGTTCCTGGTCATGTAAATGATATGTGGAACAAGTTAAACTGACTGGAGGTCCAAACAGAACTCTGTTATCTTGGTTCAACAAATTTTCAAAATTCAGCATGGTTTTGACATTTTTTGTTTTGTCATTTCCTGTTAACTTCCATAGCACCTTAAGACAAATCATGATATATGTACTTCCGGGAAAGGAGGTGTGCGAAGGAGGAAATCGTATGTCATCAATTGAATCATGGGGTTTTCCCTCCTCTTAGTAGACACGATCACTAGAGTCGGGGCAATCTGCGCGAGATTCGGTATTTACTTGTTTCGGTTTTTCATAAAGAGACTTTTTCATTCCCATGATTCAAAGTGCTTTTCTACCATCAGCGCCAGGGGGGGAGATTTCCCAAAGATGACCTTTCATATTGGCGCGTTCGAAAAGAAATTTTATGAACAGGCCTCATTTGCCATTGAACTGAATCTCCTAATGTTCGCTGTAGTTTATGAGTATTCTCTACAAGTTTGGATCGAGTAACTTCAATAGTATTACCATAGATTTAAAATGATGATATTGAACTGATGTTAACGCCATTTCCACAATTTCAAATTTTACTTTGCGCATTTGCAGCCCTGAGAGAGCACGTGCTCATGATTGTTCACATGATCGCATCCTGCAATTTGATTGGAGATGATGCGGAAGATGACGTAATGGGGAATCCCCAAATACGATAGACTATGAAAGAATTATGGGAGCTACTCACTTCTTCTGCATCAGCACGGTTTAAGTTTGTACACACGTTAACAAATTCGGGGCATGTTGATATTATGTCATTACATTTGTTTCGGGTGTATACTTTTTGTTTTGACACTAAAAAATATTCCCACAATATAAGGAGCATTATGGGTAGGGACTGCTGTGAAATAATGATCGTAACATCTATCTCAAATTAAATGTTATTATTAAGTTATTAATTGCGCATGCGTTATAATAACTTGAACCAATTAAGTTGCTGGATTTGATGCACATGCGCTAAAAACCGAACCAAAAATGGAATCTCGCGCAGATTGCCTCTAGTGGATCTCTGTTGTTAGTAAACCTGAAGTGCGGTTACTTCTCAACATTTAGGTTTACTTGTTGAACTATAGCTTAACCTTTATGCTTCAAAGTCCCAATGTATGATATCTTCACTCGTTTCCTCGGTTGCTTGTGAATATATCATATCAATTGAGTATTTCACAGTATTTCAGTTTGAATCCCGCTTTCAGATGCAATTTTTTTTCTGTGTCTAGATTATACATTTTGCTTCTTTTGTGGACCCAGTTTTGAAATTGTTTTTTTTATTTCTTTTTATATCAGTAGTAAATATTTTGAGCCATTAGCCAATATTTTGACGCTACTACAATGATCTGGCTTACCCTCAAAGGCTGGCTTGCTTCCTAATGCCTGGGTCACATTTGCTCCTATCCATCGGCCGGCGCCTGGCCGATTGAGTGTTTTGTTCAATATTGTATTCAATTTTGAACAAAATACTCAATCGCTATAGTGAAAATCAGAGCAAATGTGACCAAGGCATAATTCATGATTTCCCGATGTTTTTGTGATTTACAACCACAATACACGGATACTAATATTGAATACATTCTGTTTACGAAATGAATTGTCTCTAATAGAACTGCACTGAACTTTGATGAGAAATAAAACCTGTTTCGGAAAATATTGAGTGCAACATTGTTTGAGATTATTTTTCTAGTTGGTTGTATTAGTCCCCGATCTGATTTCCAAAAGGGCTCTAGAAAAGGGGTTTTGTTGTCCAGTAGTTTCCCACATAAAATGATTATACCGTTTGAAAGAACAGACTTCCCTCTTAAAGAAAGATGTAAACAGGGGCAAAAGGCACCAAAACGGGGTTAGACAAGGTGGCATTCTGAAGTCTCACTTTCTTGTCATCACGATACCAGGTAAACCATTAGACGGATTTACTTCAAATTTTCACACATGTTACATGGTAAGAAGTTCTAGAGCTGATTAACTTTGCGGCAGCCATCTTGCAATCTGGCGGCCATCTTGGAATTTTTTTCAGATAAATATTGTCATCGCAATTCCACAAAAAACACATAACAGATGTACTTCACATGTTCACACATGTAACATGGTAAAAAGTCCTAGACCTCATTATTTTTTCGGTGGCCATCTTGCATTCTGGCAGCCATCTTGGAAGTTTAAAGATAAATCTTGTCATCACAATTTCAGGAAAACCAAACGGATTTACTTCAAATTTTCACACATATTACATGGTAAGAAGTTCTAGAGCTAATTAACCTTTCGGTGGCCATCTTGCATTCTGGGGTCCATCTTGGAAGTTTTTTGGATAAATCTTGTCATTGTGATTCCAGGAAAACCACTTTACTGATTTTCTTGAAACTTTTACACATGTTACAAGGAAGGTTACATGCTACCTTTTATATTGATATAAACAGAGGCAAAAGGCAGTAAAGTGGGGTTACACAAGGTGGTATTCTAAGGAGAATGTTATCTATTTTTCTGTATTTTAAACCACATAATTTGACATAAATGCATATTTGGTGTATGATAACATGTTTTATATTGATAGAAACATGGGTGCTACAATGGAGTAACACATGGTGATATTCTTAAATACATATTTTTACTCTGCTTCTGTACTTTATACCACTTGAATGCATTTTGTGTATGACATCGATTGATTTTTAGAATAAATAACTACATTTCATCAAAAAGAAAAAAGATGATTGAAAACGTCAAACATTTCTTTGACATCCATTATTGCACAGTGATTTTTGAGAGCGAAATGTATGCTAAATTGGCCTTGATCTGAGTATATAATGGAATTAAAGCTCTTTTAAACGAAAATGTAAATGTGTGGAAAACCTTTCACTGTGCATCATGTCAACGAAATGTTCTTCATGCAGTTGAATTATCTTCTGGACAGGTGATCACACAGAAGGAGAGACCTGCGTATCATATCCTTACTTAATATAAACAAAAATGACAAATGAGAAAGGAAAAAAGTGTAAAGCAACCTAGTGGGAAAAGCAAACTGTAAAGTGTAAAACTGGCAAACAAAAATCAAACCTGAATATCCCAAGACAATAATCTAATATGGGAATAAACAGCATCCACACCGTTCAATGAACAATTCCTCATCAACGACCACAACTCCGAGGGACATTCCATTCATACTGAAGTCATTAAAATACATGTTGAAGAAAAATTGAAAATAATGATATCCAATACTCATAAGATCAAAAATAGTTGTAGATACTATAGTACTCATAAAAGCTGCAGATAACGTTTCTTCATCGGGAAAGCAAGCTGTCTCTTAGTCAGATGTTAACTAACGAGCTGGTTCAGAGCACCAGCATGTCAAACTATGTGAATGGGCTCTGTATCCACAATGTTGCAAGTTCGAGACACATGTGCTCAAAAATCACTTAAACCTGCACTAAAACTGTGTGTCAGATCGATATAAGTATGGAATGAACTAAAAAAAAACTTCGACCCTTCGACCCTACAACCTACGACTTACAGGGTGTCAAGAATTTTTGGAATATATTTTTATAAAAACCCTGTGACCTTCAATTTCTCAGTCCATATGAAGTTGCTGGAAATATTACTATGTTTATAGAACTTCAGAATCGGTCCCTGGGGAGTGTAAGATATTTGTTGTATTCAAGCACATAATTTTGAATGTGAATGTTTCTTACCTCCTCAGTAAAAATATTTGTGCTTTTCCCATCACATTGTAACAGTGGAAGGAAAATCGCCATTCAGCTGATTCCAAATCGAGTCAGCCCCGATAAGGACAACTCACTTCAACTAAATGTCCAGCGAACCTGTCTAGTAGAGACCCAGACACACTTATATGAAGGGACATAGACCACTCGCGTCATAACTTATAAAATTACACTGTGAAATCTGAAAATACATGTTCAAGTTGAAAACAACAGTTCAAACTACCTACCGAACTACGTAGTGATTTTTATTTGATTGTTTCAAGGGGTCTTCAAAATTCTCGCAATGAAAGTTGCAATTACCATACTTATATAGAAGTCGCGCGATTGAAACCTATTTAAATCGTAAAAAGAAACTATACTTTATGTCTCTGCCAAGTATAAAGTGTAAATATTCTGTAGTTTTTGCAGGATTAGAATATCTATTCGGGAAGTGGGGATTCTGGACATATGCCGTGATTTTTTTAATCACCGGCGCGTAGTGATAATCGTGACGTCATATTTTGGTTTGGCCGCCCAGCTGAGTGTGAAAACTATTTCACTCTAACGATCGTTATAGCTGCTTAACAAGCAATATTCGAATTGGTTGTGACGTTATTGGCCCCCACGTGATCTCTCACTGGTCCCCACGTGGCCCGTTTTGGTCCATTAGATCAAGACGTCATAATGCCAAAATGTTTTGTTATTTGTTTACACAACAATCTATGGTTGCCGTGACGTTGTGATTACTATGGAACCAATAAACCAAAGCTATATTTTGTATATGACGTTACTAATCACGTGGGGGCCAATTTGATTTATCAGTTAGTTTTGTTTCGTTATCTATGACCGTTAGCAGTTATCTAACATTTATTTTATGATGGCTATCGCAAGAACTCTACGGTGGGCTAACAATGGAAAAAAACGTATTTTTGTAGCTGCAAGTTGAGAAAAGCTATTTCAGTTGTCCTTTAAATATAAAAAATCGTGCCAAAGCCTATTACTCTTCCCAGTTACAGCAACTTAGAATTTTGACGCACATCAAATTGTCTGCTATTTCCGATTCTGATTGAACGAAATGTGATGGTACGTTCAGACCCTTGGGGTTGCTATTTGGAAGTGATTGTTTTTTCTGATTTGCTTAAAATCTTGCAAGCAAAGGAATGCACTTAAACAAATAATCTAATCCTTATGGCCTAGTCTACCCTTTGCATTCGTTTGACTTCACTTCTTAAATGAGAGCTTCGTCTTCGCTCTTTCAAACTAAAATAAACCTGTGAACTCACCGCGCCAATCAGTGTTCGTCGGCCAAATTTGACCGATGTTCTATATATGGTCATTCCTTCTGATGTCATCATTGAGCCTGGAATTGACCAATGACATGCGTATATTTAATTAGAACGCATTTGGTGTATGTTTCTTCAAGTTCGCTGATTGTTGGAAGAAAGGTCAGCGCGTAGGTTAAAAGTGATTTATTACCCAAACTGTCACCAGTACTCGTCATGGGGGCGGGGCTACTAAACTGTAATATGGTCTCTTCTAGGCAGAGTGTAGTTTAACTAGACTCTGCACGCAGGGTAGGCCTAGTCTGAATTAGTGTGTTTGTTAATTTCCGGCCGATGGGCATAGAAGATAATCATTCATTTTCAGTTATTCATGTTCTTTCTGGTCAAATATAGAGTAAAAGTCATCAATCCATTAATCATGAGAACTATTTCTTAAATTATCGGTGATTTAAGCTTTTTAATGGTGTATAAAACTTAGTAATTGGTCTTATATTTCTAGAGATATTGTAATTTGAAAAGAGTGTTTTTCAGCGCGATTCTTATATTCCTTACGCAATTCAGCTGCACTATTCACACCTTTGATTGATAGGCTCACAGTAGATTATGAATTCTTTGAAGTGACAATGTTTTCACATGTACAAACCTTCCTTACTCATAAATATTCATATCGTCATAGTTACATTTCCTTTTATGACCAGAGATTCTAGAGTTCTCAAGATTTCGACTAAGTCTAATAACCATCATATTTGTAATGTGTGTGGGGTTGGTAACAAGAGGACTGGGTACCAACTATGTTTCCATTGAAAGAGTACGTACAAAACATTTTCCGATTAGGTAGATTAAATCCTACGGGGAGCTCAAGTTGGAACTATACATAATCATTTAGAAAACTGGACTGGGAAATCAGAGGTCGAAGGGTTTTTCAGAATAATATGATCCAAAAATTCTTGACACCCAGTAAGTCGTAGGGTCGAAGGGTCATAGGTCGAAGGGTTTTTAGTACATTCCTATAAGTATAGGGTTTGGAAACTAATTGTACCAACAAAAAGAACTTAAAAAACACTGCTACAATATCAACATAAGCTTTCAATAGTAATGACGATGCAGAAACGTGCAAAATGTCACCACACCCTGTTAAGTATACAGTACACATTAACTACTGAACAGTGTCAAGATAAACGTTCGAAGCTATTACAATATGTCACTCAATCACCAGTAGTATGCGCCAAATCGCTTCCAAAATGGCTTAGTTAGTCTAAACCGATGTTGAGGTAGATTACTAAGAAGTGTAGATTACTAAGAAGTGGCCCATAGTCATTAAAGATTGGTTCATTGACTTTTCATTTTCACTTGTCTGCAGTCAATTAGGTGACACGAAAGGGCTAAACGGCTTGCCCCAAGGTGCAACCGTCAAAAATATGAGTTTGAAAAAAATCATGTTTTTCAAATAATAGCAGTGAGAATATGAAATAGGAGGCATATTTGATATTGATATGTATGATAGTCTATTTTGGTGTGGTCATTTTTATTAAAAACAATAATGGTGAAGAATTATACATTACTGACCTTGAAATGCCATTTTAATTCAAAAGTCACTGTTGCTAATGATAATATTCCTATTTTACTTATTCAATGTTTTCTAAATGTTTCAATTACCATTATGTTAGTTTTTGGCAAAGTAAATAATTACAGTAAAACCTGTATATCTGAACACCTGGCTAATCCGAACACCTTCCAATTTGAACACTTTTTTTCGGTCCCATTTTTTCCTCCCATTGACTCCCATGTTAAAAAAACACTGAAATCTGAACACCTCCTAATCTGAACAGTGAACAACCAGATTTGAAAAACTGACCTGTCTAATCTGAACATTTTATCAGAAATCAAATGTCTGGACATTTCAATAATAGCCACATATTGAGTCAATGTTATAGTTCTTATTATCTTTACATATGCAATGTAATCAAAGAACCAATATTGTTAATTAATTAACTTATTTAAGTCTCAATGACATCCCTAATTGTGGAAAACAACAAAAAAGGTGTGAATACGGGAGTTAATTGGTTTATCCTATTAGAAAAGAACTGAAAGTTTTATGTTTGGATTAAGAGAAAGGTGTGAATCAAGAACATAATTGGTTTATCCTTATTTTAAATTAACTGGATGTTTTTGATTTGGATTATGAACAAGTCTTAACCATGGGTCTGTTATGATAGCTGGGATTCAATCAGTAAATCTTTTTATCGCACTTTGAAAAAGTGCTATATTGTCGTCGTCTTGTGCTGTTGGGCGGGCGTGCGGGCGGGCGTGCGGGCGGGCGTGCGGGCGGGCGTGCGGGCGTGCTAAACCAAATCTTGTCATCAAATTTCCAGGATAACTGCTTACCTGTTCAACTTGAAATTTTTACAGATGCAAGAGCAGACTAGTACCAAGATCTGATTAGGTTAAGGGCATGCTGGGTAAACTATGTGGCGGCCATTTTGAATTTTTCAACAAATCTTGTCATCAAAATTCCAGGAAAACCACTTATCAGTTCAACTTGAAATTTTTACAGATGCAAGAGCAGACTATTGCCAAGATCTGATTAGGTTTTGGGTATGCTGGCTGAATTACATGGTGGCCATTTTGAATTTTTCAATTTGGCGGCCATTTTGAATTTTTCAACTTGCTCCAAATTGACCAAATTTTTTTTTAAAAAAACATCTACAAGTTCTCAGAAGTTCAAATCTGACCTTAGATTTCAGATTTGACCTTTCGTTGACCTTCAGTGACCTTTAAAAGGTAAAAAAAGTTTATTTTCTAAATTGATATTTTGGATTTAAATTTAGGTCAGCTTAATTACGAAACACCTACTGAGGTCTGAAAAAGTTAAATTTTCAAGGTCAAAGGTCAAGGTCATTAAACTAGGTCACAAATGATGTTATCCAAGTTTCTCAAAGTTTGTGACTACAAATCAATTCTTGTCATCAAAATTCCAAGAAAACCGCTAACCTGTTCAACTTGAAATTATTACACATGCAATAGCAGACTAGTGCCAAGATCTGATTAGATTTAGGGCATGCTGGGTAAACTATGTGGCGGCCATTTTGAATTTTTCAACAAATCTTGTCATCAAAATTCCAGGAAAACCACTTATCCGTTCAACTTGAAATTTTTACAGATGCAAGAGCAGACTATTGCCAAGATCTGATTAGGTTTTGGGTATGCTGGCTGAATTACATGGTGGCCATTTTGAATTTTCAATTTGGCGGCCATTTTGAATTTTTCAATTTGCTCCAAATTGACCAAATCTTTTTTTAAAAAACATCTACAAGTTCTCAGAAGTTCAAATCTGACCTTAGATTTCAGATTTGACCTTTCGTTGACCTTCAGTGACTTTGAAAAGGTCAAACATTTGATTTTCTAAATTGATATTTTGGATTTAAATTTAGGTCAGCTTAATTACGAAACACCTACTGAGGTCTGAAAAAGTGAAATTTTCAAGGTCGAAGGTCATCAAATTAGGTCACAAACAATGTTATCTAAATTTTCCCAAAGTTCAAGACTACAAATAAATTCTTGTCATCAAAATTGCAGGAAAACCGCTAACCTTGTCAACTTGAAATGTTTACAGATGCAAGAGCAGACTAGTGCCAAGGTCTGATTAGGTTTTGGCCATGCTGGGTAAATTGCATGGTGGCCAGTTTGCTCTTCAAAGTGCGATATTTATCACTGTGTGTCTTGTTTAATCACAGAGACAACACAGACACATTTGCAGACAAGATTATAATTGTTTTATCATTATTAGAAATTACCTGGATGTTTTTGATTTGGATTAAGAGAAAGGTGAGAATCAAGAACATAATTGGTTTATCCTTATTTTAAATTAACTGGATGTTTTTGATTTGGATTATGAACAAGTCTTAACTGTTTTATATCCCATGGGTCTGTTATGATAGCTAGGATTCAATCAGTAAATGTTTTATAATCACAAAGACAACACAGACACATTTGCAGACAAGATTATATCACGAGAAAAAGAAAAAAGTCAACTTCGTAATATCCTATCACTAAAATGTCTCCTAAAAGGCATACATCTGACATCCTGAATGCCCTTGATATTTTGAAAGATTATGCATCATCTCGAATGATCACTCATGAAAAATTCTTTTTAATTGAAGAGGGTATCTACTCAAATATTGCTAATGCTAAAAGTGCCAAGAAACAAACAACAATGAATGACTTTTTCAAGCTCAGGTAAAGCAGTGCTCTGTAACCACAATATGAGATAAGTCATTTAATAAGCATGAGATTTTGTACAAGACTATCATATACTTATTCAGTGTATTACAAAGTTTTTGCCAAAATTAAAGAGTTATCTTTCCAAAAATAATGAAATTGTTCAAAATGTAAATAAAACATAGCATATACATGTAGGCTATAGGCCTACATGTATATTCATGTATATCAACAACATGTATTGTTTTCTGACTAAGTATTAAGTGTTCAATATAGTGGACTGAACAATGAAAATCCCCCCCCCCCCCGACCAACAATATCCTCGAAATTTGAACACCTGCCAATTTGAACGCTTTTGGCTGGTCCCATGGGTGTTCGGATTAGACAGGTTTTACTGTATAGGGGTCACACAAGGATCCACTTTATTTAAAACTTTTTCATATTTAGTGATGATTTAAAAAAATACAAAGTTTAACACAATTTTGTTTGTTAAATATTATATAAAATGATGGTATTGTGTTTGTTTCATTGTTTCAACTAAAAATCGCAATTCATTGCTCTTCCTCTTAGAGCTGCAGGGCATATACCAGTTCAAAAAGTCTTCAATAAAGTTGATCCTTGTGTGAGCCCTATGATTATTTACTTTGCCAAAAATGAATATAACGATTATTCAGATATATAAAAATCCTTTAATAGGTTAGATAGGAATACAATGATTGACTTTTGAATAAAAAGGCATTATACATGTACATATGTAGTTGTTGCAGTAAAATTACCAAACCAAAGTGGACTATCTTTCCATATTAATAGCAAATGGGCTTTATGTGCATTTTACTGAAATTATTTGTATCAAAAGTTTATTGAAGCAGGCAGTGATTTTGATACTTTTTTAGCTTGCAGACAGTGATCTAGTCGAGACAACATCTTGTAGTAATGGGTGTAACAGTGATGAGGCAGGAATTGATTTTATAAATGCAACTTTTGACGATTCCATTATTGATGGTTTATCTAACAGTTAGCCATTTTGTCCAATATTCTGCTTGGACGCCAAATTAAAAGATACTGATTTGCATCACATCAAGTTTGATTTGTTCACCGATGTTTGTCAGAGTGATACCTGTAGTTGCAGCACTCGACTGATATGCAGCAAGATTTATTTGAGCTTTCATTGCAACATTTACATTTAGAACAGTTACAATTTTACTTAGTCTGTAGTATATTTCTTTGAGTTTATTCAATTTGAACATTACTTTTACAATACAGATACCTTCGTTTTGAAACATTAGCAGCAAACGGTCAGTTTTCAACTTTGAATGTTTTTGTTCATAAAAAGTGTATTCTACAAAAGTCAAGGTCATTTCAAGGTAAAATGTCAATATTTAGGTAGTTGGCTTTTTAAGACCACAACCAATGATTAGGTGACCTGAAGTCAAGGTCTGAATAGATCAAGGTAATTTTAAGGTCAATATCTAGCAAGTTGACATGAGAACAATTGTGACCTTTGGCGACCAATGATAAGGTGATTTCAAGGTCATTTCAAGGTCAAAGGTCAATATCTAGGTCATAGGTAGTTGGCTACTGTGGGTCTTCAGTAACATTTGATCACCAAAGATAAAGTGACCTACGGTCAATGTCACTGTTTATGGCGCAAGGTCATCTCAAGGTCAGAGGCCAATATCTGAATATTTGGTATTTTGGGGATGCTGCTTCATGTGAGGACCCATTGATATGTGTTCTGAGGTCAAGGTCATTCATACAAGGTCAAATCTCTGTATTTGGCGTTTTGAGGCCCTGGGGGCTGCTATGACCCTTGGCAACTCATGCTAAGGTGATATGAGCTCAAAGTCAATATCTATTGTTCAGAATTATAATAAGGTCAAAGGTCAATATCTAGGTAGTTGGCTCGTTTGAGGCTACACCGACATTTGATCACCAATGATAAAGTGACCTGAGATCAGTGTCATTGTTATAGGTCAGGGTCAAAGATCAATATCTAAATATTTGGCGTTTTGGGGCGGCTGCTGTACTTGACTCCATTGAAACGTGACCTAGGGTCAAGGTCAAATTTCAATATCTTATTGTTTGGCGTTTTTAGGGCCACAGGGGCTGCTGTCGTGATGAGACAGTCATCATTTAATGGTTCAATTCAAGATCGTCTCAAGGTCAATATCTAGGTATTGGTGTTTCAAGGCACTCGGGGGATGCTGTGACGCTTGGTGACACATTACAATGGTGACACATTTCAATTGACATTTCAAAAGTAATAGTCGATCATTTCTGTTTTATCATGTCAATTTTTATGTCCCCACCACATAGTGTGGGGCCATATTGTCGGCCTAGGCGCGTCCGTCCGTCCGTCTGTTTGTTTGTCTGTCTGTCCGTCCGTACGTCCGGCAGTTTTCTCCTAAACCGCTACAGATATCACCTTCAAATTTTCAGGGATAACTTATGAGTGCATACAGATGTGGACGAAAAAGTTTCAACTCGATACCCACTTCCTGTCGGCCATTTTGAAGTCAAATGCTAAAATCCTTGTCTGCAAACTTTAAGAAAAATGGCTTCACTGTTGCTTTTAAAACTTTAACATCCTGTTCAACTCACTTGATTCTAGATCTGATTAGGTTTTGGACCTGTTAGCCCAGTCATGGCAGCCATTTTGAATGTCTTAAGAAAAGTTAGCGTGCGATAATACTTTGTATCATATTGAGTGGTGTTTTTGAGTTTTCATACTTAGACTATTTAGTAGCTTTATAAAAAAATTCAGGTGTACTTTATTGTAAAAGCCTATGTTATTGTTAACAGTAGCTATATGTGCTAATTTTGTAAAAAGAAATCAACAAAAACTTATAATCACTTTTTTATTGTCGGCCATTTTGGATTTTTCCATCCTTAAATCTTGTCTGTAAAGTCTTGTCTATGCGTTTTCAGGCGAACCATTTGGTAGATCATTTCCAAATTTTCAGGGATGTTTCTTAGTATGAAAATCTAGATCTGATTAGTTTCTTGGCATTCTGGGTAAATGTCAAGGCAGCCATTTTGGATTTTCCGTCCTAAAATCTTGTCTATGCATTTCCAGGTGAAGCGTTTGGTAGATCAATTTCAAATTTTCAGGGATGATTCTTAGTATGAAAATCTAGATCTTATAAGTTTTTTGGCATTCTGGGTAAATGTAAAGGCAGCCATTTTGGATTTTCCGTCCTAAAATCTTGTCTGTAAAGTCTTGTCTACGCGTTTTCAGGTGAACCATTTGGTAGATCAATTTAAAATTTTCAGGGATGATTCTTAGTATGAAAATTTAGATCTGATTAGTTTTTTGGCATTCTGGGTAAATGTCAAGGCAGCCATTTTGGATTTTCCGTCCTAAAATCTTGTCTGTAAAGTCTTGTCTACGCGTTTTCAGGTGAAGGGTTTGGTAGATCAATTTCAAATTTTTAGGGATGATTCTTAGTATGAAAATCTAGATCTGATTAGTTTTTAGGCATTCTGGGTAAATGTCAAGGCAGCCATTTTGGATTTTCCGTGCTAAAATCTTGCCTGTAAAGTCTTGTCTACGTGTTTTCAGGTGAATTGTTTGGCAGATCAATTTCAAATTTTTAGGGATGATTCTTAGTATGAAAATCTAGAACTGACTAATTTTTTGGGCATTCTTGGTAGATTTTAAGGTGGCCATTCTGCATTTTCCGTTCCAAAATTGTATCAGTAAAGTCTTGTCTACTCATTTTCAGGATAACCATTAGATGGGATCACCCATTGGTGGGGACATATTGTACACATTTGTGTTCTTGTAATAAAATTTGCTAATTTGAAGTAAAATTATAACAGAAGAGAGGTTATCCAAATATGAGGTCATATTAATGACTGCACTCAGTAATCTTCAGTCAAGCTGACGAAGTTTTTCATGAAAGAGTTACTTTCTGCTCTGGTTCTAAATTGAATAAGTATAAGCAGGTGCATTTTCAAAAATGCAAATTTAAAGCAAATTTCGCAAAATTTAGTTATTGATATGTAGAGATAGTCCATTAGGGTATGGTTATTCTCTTAAAAAGTTTCCTCACAACCCAATAGTGGCCACTGGGCATGTTCTTTAGAGTACTGTGACATTGTGACTATCAATCTGATGGTCATGAAATAAAATAGGCTGGAAGCAAATTGAATGGTGTACAAAAGTGTAAAATATCAGGGAGTTATTTTTTAAAATGACAAAGATATGAGGAAAATCGTATTAGGGTTTCCATATTTTTGACCACCCTGTAGTTTAATTATATTTCTATGCGTATTGTGTGGAATTGTGTTGACGTTTACTTAAGTTAAGTGCATTATATTTGATAAATCAGTATCTGAAAGTTTGATTTGAGAACTTTTACAATAAGCCCCAATCACGTAAATCCCTTTCAAGAATGTCTTGCGACGTCCCGCAAATTTAGGTGTATGTCCCGCAAATCTCGCGAATTTAGGGCACTTTGTCTAGAAAAATCTGTCCCTCTATGAAGTCTTTGGTGGTAACCCTGTTAACTGTCCCGCAATTAGCATGTTTGTCCCTCGAATGGTCCAGCGAAATCCCGCGAATTTGATCAAAATTGGACCTATTAGCGCAATCACGCAAATCCCTTAAATGTCCCTCGAAATCCCGCGAATTTAGGTGGATGTCCCGCGAAATCCCGCAAATTTTTGGCACTGGGTCTAAAAAATCTGTCCCGCGAGAAAATCTTTGGGGGTTGACAGTACTGACATCATATGAAATGCATTTTCACAAATATTTTCCGGACCAGACGATAATCATCGAATGTTTTATCATGAAGTCATGACTTCGTTCCTGGAAACTGAGACCAGATGTCTCGATGTGAAACAAGAAGCAAGTTCTTGTGTATATAACATGGGTTTGATTTCATGTTTGTATATGTTTGACTTGTATAAATTGTAAGGGTTGTAACTTGATAATAGTATAAACTTTATAACATGTGACTGAGACAATAACGCAGATGCGAGTAGGTAGTTACCAGTTTCACCACCAGGTGGCTCGTTTGGGTCAGATAACATGGCGGGTATAGCAGAAAGTTCCCTTTAAATTAAATTACATTTGTTTTAGTGGTTCAATTTTCATATTACCCTTATGTATCTAATAGTTATGCAAATTAAAATATGTCCAATAAAAGAAAATGTTATCTGTCCAATATAAGAAAAGATATTCCACTTTTTGTGATTTTGTAACCTTGGGTCTATGGGGAATCAACCCGAGCAAGGAGTCACACTTTCAAAAAAAAATTAATTTTCAAAGTTGATAAACAATTTTCGAAATCATATTTGTAGACGTACTTTTACATGTAGATTTCAAATATGACATCACTTTGACTGAATTTTGAATATTAAATGACGTAAATCAAGATTACTTCTACTCGCATCTAGTCTATTACCAATCATGCATGCATATGATTGCCCATTAATGATCATTGTATGCCCTGCAGGCCCGTAGCCAGGATTTACCTGGGGGGAGTGGTTTTACCAAAGGGGACTTTTTGCCTAGGCAGGGGGGGGAGCTTTTTGACAGTTTTGGCAAAAAATCTTGCGAAAAGTGCTCAGAATAGTGAAAAACTACATGATTTTATAAAAGAATTTCTGCCCTGGAGTGGAGCTGCCCCTCCCTCTGCTCCCCCCCCCCCCCCCGCTCCCACCCCTGGCTACAGGCCTGCTCTGCTTGTTAATTATTATTAGACATATACAGATGCAATTTGTATTATCTGCTTCAGGATGAGCAAGGATGGAAAAAGTGGGATGGTGCAGTAAGAATGTATAATCCAATTTTTCAACACACGACTTTATCACAGAGAGTCAGACTGATTTATTTTTCAAACAACAGACAGAGGTAAGGGCCCTAAACTTTGATGATTTTTATTATCAGACACTTGGGTGCTAAATTGTGATCAGTTTGCTGGTCAATGCATAGGCGGTTGGGCAGTCTTTCAATAAATCTTGTCTAGGCTACAGATTTCAAGCCAAATCAGTCAATTCAGCTTATCAGTTTAGGACTGATAGTGTATTTGTCACTCAATGTCATATCTTGTATCATACCACTGACTGTCATATCATGTGTCAAACCATGTCACTCCCTGTCATATCTTGTAACATACCATGTCACTCACTGTCATATATCGTAACATACCGTGTAACTCATTGTCACAACTTGAAACATATTGTGTCACATAAGGGGTGTATACACTGGCAGGCGAAATGCTTGAAACGGCGGCGAAAAGGCCGAATTGCTTGAATTGATTGAAACGAAAGTGAAAGTGAAAGTACATTAGGCGAATTGATCGAAATGCTTGAAACGGTGAAACAGGCGCAAGTAGCGAAACTCTAATTTCATTTTTCAAGACGCATCGATTGAAATGATTGAAACGGTTGAAACAATTGAAATGCTTGAAATGACGCAAGCATTGAAACGTAGGAAATGATGCAAGCATTGAAACCATTGAATTGATTGAAACGATTGATACAATTGAAACGATTGAAACACTATTTACAGTGTATACAACACTTTGTAACAATCCATGCCACTCATTGTCATATCTTGTAACATACCATGCCACTCGACTCAATGTTATGTTTTGTATCATACCATGTCACTCACTGTCATATCTTGTTACATTCCATGTCACTCAATGTCATATTTTGTATCGTACCATGTCACTCACTGTCATATCTTGTAACATACCATGTTACTCACTGACATATCTTGTAACAATTAATGTCATATCATGTATCATTCCATGTCACAAATTGTCATATAATGTGACATATCATGCCACTCACTGTCATATCTTGTATCATACCATGTCACTCACTGTCATATCATGTATCATACCATGTCACAGACTGTCATATCGTGTAACATACAATGTTACTTACTATCTGATCTTGTAACATATGTCACTCAGTGTCATATCTTGTAACATAGCGTGTCACTCAATGTCATATCTTATATCATTCCATTCCACTAACTGTCATATCTTGTAACATACCATGTCACTCACTGTCATATCTTGTAACATACCACGTCACTCACTGTCATATCACGTATCATACCATGTCAAAGACTGTCATATTATGCGACATACCATGTCACTCACTGTCATTTATTGGCTCACACAGTGAGCCTATGGGATTGACCAAGCGTCCGTCCGTTGGTCTGTCCATCCGTTGGTCCGTCCGTCAACATCGGCCGCACAAATTAAAACTGCTATTCGGATTGAGTCATATCCACATTCATTTTATGCGTATTCATAATGCCTATTTGACCTATCATCGCCATTTCTCAAGTTCGCCAGGTTTCCGAGAAATTGCTGATGTTGACGTCAAAAAGTCAAAGGATGAGTCTGGGAATGAGTCTGGCTATCGACTTAGAAAATATTGAAAATTGTAATGTCTGAAAAACCAACTCAATCACACATATTATCAAACTTCAATATCTTATCCTTCTTCTGAGATTACAAAAATATCAATTTGTATCACAATCGATGAAGAACTTTGGCATCAAAGACAGTGCATGTCACTATGTCTGAATTGAAAAAAAATCAATGGCAAATATTAAATGAATTATTTATACAAAAAGTGTGAAACATATCCTCCAAAACATTGCTTACTTTCTTTGTATAGACATTGTATGGTATTTCTGGATAAGTGAATTGGTGTTTATCTGGGTAATCAAGGGATTATAGTCACTCAAAGGTACTGAGCATCCAGTTTTGACACTTCAATTGTGTTGGTGAAGTTACACATATTTCAGTCAAATTTATGCTGAGCACAACATTTTGGTTTCAATTTTATAATCTCTATACATGACCCTGGTGATGAAGAGTCAGAATCAGGCAAAAGACCTAAACCGGAAAACTGTGCTCAATGTGAAAACTAAAAGTGAAGCAACTTTTTTCTGATATTTCTTACATCAAATGGCAGCCATCTTGTTTTTTCCCCTTCAAATTAAACTGGCGGGATATTCAAAAATTTGAAAAAAATTTTAATCCTTAAATATATTTCAAAAATATGATTTTCTTTTTAATTCTTCATGGATCTTAAGTTATTTCTTCTTTATATGTCATAAATGTTGCCATTGGTGTTTTTTCTATGATAATGACCCTTTTTATGTCCCCACCACACCACAAGTCCGTCTGTCTGTCTGTCCGTCTGTCCGGCAGTTTTCTCCAAAACCGCTACCAATATCACATTCAAATTTTCAGGGATAACTTATGAGTGCATACAGATGTGGACGAAAAAGTTTCAACTCGATACCTACTTCCTATCGGCCATTTTGAAGTCAAATGCTAAAATCCTTGTCTGCAAACTTTAAGAAAAATGGCTTCACTGTTGTTTTTAAAACTTTAAAATCCTGTTCAGCTCACTTGATTCTAGATCTGATTAGGTTTTGGACCTGTTAGCCCAGTCATGGCAGCCATTTTGAATGTCTTAAGAAAAGTTAGCATGCGATAATACTTTGTATCATATTGAATGGTGTTTTTGAGGTTTCATACTTAGACTATTTAGTAGCTTTATAAATAATTCCAGGTATACTTTATTGTAAAAGCCTATGTTATTGTTAACAGTAGCTATATGTGCTAATTTTGTAAAAAAAAATCAGCAAAAACTTATAATCACTTTTTTATTTTCAGCCATTTTGGATTTTTTATTCCTAAAATCTTGTCTGTAAAGTCTTGTCTATGCGTTTTCAGGCGAACCGTTTGGTAGATCATTTTCAAATTTTTAGGGATGATTCTTAGTATATATATGTAGATCTGATTCGTTTTTTGGCATTCTGGGTAAATGTCAAGGCAGCCATTTTGGATTTTCCGTCCTAAAATCTTGTCTGTGAAGTCTTGTCTACGCGTTTTCAGGTGAACCATTTTGTAGATCATTTTCATATTTTCAGGGATGATTCTTAGTATGAAAATCTAGATCTGATTAGTTTTTTGGCATTCTGGGTAAATGTCAAGGCAGCCATTTTGGATTTTCCGTCTTAAAATCTTGTATCTAAAGACTTGTCTATGCATTTCCAGGTGAACTGTTTGGTAGATCAATTTCAAATTTTCAGGGATGACTCTTAGTATGAAAATCTAGATCTTATAAGTTTATTGGCATTCTGGGTAAATGTCAAGGCAGCCATTTTGGATTTTCCGTCCTAAAATCTTGTCAGTAAAGTCTTGTCTACGCGTTTTCAGGTGAACCGTTTGGTAGATCAATTTCAAATTTTCAGGGATGATTCTTAGTATGAAAATCTAGATCTGATTAGTTTTTTGGCATTCTGGGTAAATGTCAAGGCAGCCATTTTGGATTTTCCGTTCTAAAATCTTGTCTCTAAAGACTTGTCTATGCATTTCCAGGTGAAGCATTTGGTAGATCACTTTCAAATTTTCAGGGATGATTCTTAGTATGTAAATCTAGATCTTATAAGTTTATTGGCATTCTGGGTAAATGTCAAGGCAGCCATTTTGGATTTTCGGTCCTAAAATCTTGTCAGTAAAGTCTTGTCTACGCGTTTTCAGGTGAACCGTTTGGTAGATCAATTTCAAATTTTCGGGATGTTTCTTAGTATGAAAATCTAGATCTGATTAGTTTTTTGGCATTCTTGGTAAATGTCAACCCTTATAAGAAATTCAACCTTGAAAGTCCGAATTTAAACCGTTTCCATCAATCATTCAGTCAATATGGTACAACGAAAATGGGACTTCTGCGCATGTAAAAATTTTTCGTCAAAACTCAACTTTTGTTCAAGTTGATACGATTGTCTTTCGAACTAGAGACTTACCTCATTCGAAAGATCATTAAAGACTTTATCTATACTGAAAATCTTAGATCCAAACATAGTAGAATACGCCATCAGTCCGCATTTGATTTTTTGAAGTGAGTTTCGTAGATCGTCAGATTTCTCCGACTGATATCGGGTTATCTCACACTGGTTCGTTTATAAATACGAATTTGTTTACCGTTGTAAGGCGCATGCGCAAAATTGATTTATAAACCTTATTGGTTGATGGTTTTTCTCCTGCGCATGCGTGAAGTCTGATGAACACTTATGACGAAGACCGGAGCAAACATTACTAGCTCTTGAACGAAATTCCAAGATTCAGGTCATTTCGCCGTGTTTGCTAAGCGTGTATACGTGAATGACAAGCTGTTTTGAGTAGATCGGGTACCTGTTTTAGACACAACATTGATTTAGCTTGACATTGATGTGCACATTGGCACTTTTGAGCATGTTAATACAAGTTTTTACACTCTTAGCACGGGACGGGTTTTCGAAAAATCTGTTATCTGATTCACTCGATTATCGTATGGATATGTATTTCTGCTGACATTTCAACACCACATCACATAGAATTACGATGCAGAATGATAATAAAACACAAAACAACTACTAAATTCCACTTGTTATTTCACAGGAGGTAAAAATGCAAACTGCCTAGATTCTTTGTAAGGGTCGTCAGACATCGGATTGGCCGCCATATTTGAAATGAAAATATCACTAAATAGAGGTCTTCGCATGCCTCAACATTTCGACTGCATTGAATACTGATTGTTTCAACTACTAAGATCAAAGGAAAAACCATTGTACGGTGATAAGCAATCACTGTGCAACCATTGTGTTCAACCAAACAAAGTCAACTCTTTTTCAATGACTGCGCAACCATTTCGATACAATCATTGTAATCTGCAACCATTGTAAACTGCATCCATTTTACATTGAAATGTAAATGGTTGCAATATGTTTTGTTCAATGATTACATAGTTCAACCCCTGCAACCATCCTGAATTAGTATCGTTTCAAAAAAAGTAATCATTTTACTTGAATTAAAATTATCTTTAAGTAAGGATTTGAATCTACCTCTATTCAACAACAGTATATTAGGATATTTTTTCTGCAAGCATACAATGCATGTTGTTTATTATAGTAAATTACTAAATTCATGTTCATATGTTTCTTTCTCCAGTACGGATTTAGGAATGCGATACCAGACTAGTTTTCCACTCAATGGCATATGATAATTTATGTTCTCTGTCATTTACATTATTTACACAATTAAAAGTACCATATCTAGTGTTTATTTTCTGTTATCTGATATTGCCAAAATAATGTATCTTTAATGCTAATTATGAAAAGAATTGAGCAAAATTCCAATTTGGTTAAGAAATTGACCAAGGAAAATCTGAAGATTTCCTTTAAACTTAACAAAATCACAAGATGAGACACCATTGTTTTTGTTCATGATTAGACTGATATACATGTATGATCAAAAGAAGCAGGATATGATGTACATAATAATACAAACATGTTATCACAAGTTGATTGCTTTATTTAGTGAAAATGTTTTTATAGTAATAATGCATTCAGGCACCAAAGACTTAATTTTCACAGTTTCAATGGAACACATCTGAATTAATAATTTCAGTAAAATTTTGTCAAGGTAGATGGATTATTGCTATACCCATGATATACAAATAGATTGGTTTGGGAACATACATGTATTGATATCAGAGGGTTTAGCTCAGGACCCCCGCAAAAGTTTTTATACAATGAACAGGCCAGTAGTCAGCCCCCCCCCCCCAGCAAAATGGGTCTTCAAATGTATCCATGTGTAGTTAACACCAAATATCAAGAGTATGACTCACTAAAATTTAAAAAATACAAACAAGAGGACTATTTTGATATTGACTGTATATTATGTGTGAAACACATTATTCACAACAGATTTAATTACCAAATGGCAAATATTTTTTATAACAATGCTCAACACAACAATACCTACTACATATTGATATTCTCATGGGTTTAAGAAAATCAAAATGCTTGAACAGCCAATTAAAACGGTTGAACAGCTAATTAAAACGGTTGAACAGCTAATTAAAACGGTTGAACGGCTAATTAAAATGCTTGACCAGAAAAAGGGTTCATAGTCCTAGTTTCTGTTATATCTATTTTCATCTTGTGTTATACTATATATATTTATTTTAATTATCTATTTCATGCAGAGGGGGGGAGTTAAAATTTAAAAAGTGTTTTCAGATTTTTGAGGGTTTATTTCTTTATTCAATTACTTCAATAAGTGCTGAGAAATCTCAAATAGCAAGTATATGAAACTGCAAATAATATTTTCAGAATTTTTTATTTCATTTTTATTTAGTTTGTTTTACCATAGGCATTCAATAGATTGAAAGTCCATGGTTTTACTTTATTCACTAGGGCAGAGCAATTGTACTGAAAAGTGTTTTCAGTTTAAATAATATGTGTTGATGATTAAAAAATAAAAACCAAAAACAGGGCTTATTTTTCCAAACTCTAAACTTGGAAAAATCTGGAGGAAAATATGGGAGATTTTCTTTGGCAAATTATTTATCAAGTTCTGTGTATGGAATAATTTAAATTACATAGGATGCTTCATTTATAGCAGACTCTAATCAAACTGATATAATAAGGTTTGTTTTGCCTTGCCAAATTATTTTTGTTTTGTTTATGGATTAATGGATTAATAAAGTTTCTTTAGACACATCCTTCAAAGCAGACTCTAATCAAACTAGATAGACTGGGTCTAACTGTAATCAGAGTTTTTTAAGTTATGCTTATCGACTTAATTATTTAAAACACATCCTGTAATATCTGATTGCATTTTCTCTATCAAATCAAAAATATCAAATCAAAACAGATAATTTTCCCATTGAAGGATTTCTTCCTTCCAGACACATCTTCCTTCCTTTATAATTGCGATGATTGCAAGGTGAAGTGTAAAATCCAAGACTTGACCCAATCAAAATTTTTTCAAATGATTTTGAAATAACTTAAAAAGTAGTGAAGTGATTTTGTAAAAATGATAGTCATGACAGCGAGGGGGATTTGCTATGCCTAAGCATTGCTGTTATCTAGATAATATACATGTGAGTTAGACAATCACCATCCTTCAAAGATAGATGAAAATTGGTTCAATATATTTTCATTCACAAGACAAGTTTACTTAACTATTTCAATACTTTAAATATCTTTTTGATCAAACCATTTAAATTCTGACATGTAGTATGCATGAAATACACACATTTGAAATATATTTTTTAAAGAGCAAGATAATTATTTTATGTTGTATTGAGATAAAATTGCCATAGTTTTAAAGGGTTGCATTCGATTGAAACGGTTGCAAGAAATGCAACCAAAATTGTCAAGCGTTTACAATGGTTACATACGATTGAAACATTTCAATGAGTTTACAACTAAAATTGTAATGGTTGCATCGTAACGGTTGGCATGGTTGCATAAATGATCGGATCAATGATTGTACAATGATTGTGCAACGGTTTAAATTCGGACTTTCAAGGTTGAATTTTTTATAAGGGTAGGCAGCCATTTTGGATTTTCCGTCCTAAAATCTTGTCTGTAAAGTCTTGTCTTCGCGTTTTCAGGTGAACCGTTTGGTAGATCAATTTCAAATTTTTAGGGATGATTCTTAGTATGAAAATCTAGATCTGATTAGTTTTTTGGCATTCTGGGTAAATGTCAAGGCAGCCATTTTGGATTTTCCATCCTAAAATCTTGCCTGTAAAGTCTTGTCTACGTGTTTTCAGGTGAACTGTTTGGTAGATCAATTTCAAATTTTCAGGGATGATTCTTAGTATGAAAATCTAGAACTGATCAGTTTTTAGACATTCTGAGCAAATGTCAAGGCAGCCATTTTTGGATTTTTCCGTCCTAAAATCTTGTCTGTAAAGTCTTGTTTACGCGTTTTCTGGTTTACTGTTTGACGGATCAATTTCAAATTTTCAGGGATGGTTCTTAGTATGAAAATCTACAGCTGACTTTTTGGGCATTCTTGGTAAATTTTAAGGTGGCCATTTTGCATTTTCCGTTCCAAAATTGTAACAGTAATTTTCCCTTATAAAAAAAACAACCATTTTTTCCGAAATTCAATGGTTTCATTGCATATCATGTAACCATCATTTCAACCTTGAAGATCAAAGGAAAAATCATTATATCAACCATTCAAAACCATTGCGCAACCATTACTTCACCCAATCTTTTCAACCCTTTTTAAATAAAGTTGCAATGGTTACGCAACCATTTTTGAGAAACCATTGCAAAACCATTACAACCATTACCCATTGAAATTTACAGTTACAATTGATTGCAACCATTGATTGGGAACTGCAACTATTGCAACCATTAATCCTCAAAATGAATGCTCATGGGCAGACCTGTAGCCAGCTTTTGCACTTTTGACAAATTTACAAGGGGATTCATATTTTATAACTATGGCCAAACATTGGCCAAAATCACTTGAAAAGTCCTCAATATGGTGAAAAACTGCATGAATTTGAAATAATGTTGGGCTATGGCTATGTTGATATTATTAGTATGTTTTTTTAAGTAAGCATGTCTGTAGTCTGCAGTCTATCACACCCTTCTCTCATTAAAGAATTTTTTTTGGACTTTGTGTGTCTCGGATCTTGTTCTCAATGACAAGTCTGACGTCACTTCCAGAACAACAAAAAACATACACTTATTTGTATATATCATTTAATCTAATCCCTAGGATTTTAAACACTTATTTCTATGACTATTGCAATCACTTATCAGGTATCGTTTTTAAGGAGAATGAAAAATGCAGAAATCTTGTAAGAAAATAAGGATTCTTTTTTGTTTCAATTCAATATTGTTTAATTTTGCTTGCTTATTTTCATTAAGAAAATTGTAGAAATACAAATTAAGATTTCACATTATTGAATTCAGATAAGGTACAAAGACAGAGCAGCAACAGTTGCACAGACAGAGCGGCAACGGTTGAAATGCTAATTATAACCATTGAAAAGCTAATTATAACCATTGAAATGCTAATTATAACCCTTGAACAGCCAATTAGATAAAGTTCTGTTTTGAAAGTTTAACAAAATCATTACAAATTAATTCTTTTTTTAAGAATTATTTTTGTCTGAATAATTTATTTTTGAATTCCCCCTACCATAATAATGACACAATCATAGTAAATTAGATGAGATTCACTTTAAGATTTTTGAAGCCAGCTATATGGTCTTGATGAATTCTCTTTTTTCTAGCGATAGTTAACTTAAGTTCATAATACAATTTTGAAACATATCCAACTTCAAGTTCATGCTCATAGGCATAAAACCATGTCTAGTAAAAGGAAATATCATCTATTCAAGTGTTTAAGATATTTCCCTTTCAGTCATTATGATTAAAGTTTAATCCAATTAGTAATTAATATTTTTTGATTTGTAAATGATATTGAAGAAAAGACAATCAATCCGGCTCTTGCCTAATCCAAAGCATAAATACAAGGATGTTGATGTTTCAAAATCATGTTTTGGAAACATTTTCAGTTTAATCTACTTAATTGTTGTAATAAGACTTCTTTGATATTGAAGAAGCAGTTATTTTGGCACTAGCTTAATCCAAATCATAAATAAGAGGCAGGAAATACAATCTTTGATGTTTCATAATATGTATATATGTACTTTTAGTCAGAAACATTTTTTTTGTTGAGACAGGAGAAAAACAGAAAATTTCCACAGAACGTTTTGTTGTATTGTTCAGTAAAACTGAATGAATCAAGAAGGAATTTCCAAATAAACTACAAGAATGACCAGGGCCAAAAATGAATACACTTGATTCTCTTCAATAAAATAGAAATACTATCTCTATGAACATGAACTTGAAGTAATATTCAGTACCAAAAATGAATAAACCTTATTCTTTATAGAAATAATATGCCTATGAGAATGAACTTGAAGTCATATCCAGTGCCAAAAATGAATAAACCTTATTCTCTTCAATTAATTAGAAATAATATGCCCATAAACATGAACTACTGTATTTTGAAACATAATAATGCATTCAATTTACTTGTATGTTCTTCATGTTTCAAATTGTCTCATTCTTAAACTAAATAATTTCCACAATATGGTTGAAAATAGTTGCAACCATTTGGTAAAATGCAACTTAAACAATCAATGGTTTGTAATGGTTGCAAATGATTCCATAATTTCAATGATATGCAACCAAAGTTTTCAACCAAATTTTAATGGTTGCAATTTAATGGTTGGAAACCATTTCAATTGGTTGCAGCAATGGTTATGCAATGATTTGTAATGGTTGCGCAATGGATTTTAACGGTTGAAATTCGGAAAAAATGGTTGTTTTTTCCTAAGGGTTTAGTCTCGTCTACTCATTTTCAGGATAACCATTAGACGGGATCACCCATTGGTGGGGACATATTGTACACATTTGTGTTCTTGTTTAATTTATTAATAAACTTATTCTGACTCTCAGCAGGGGGTTAATTATGCATCAAAACTCATGAAAAAGTAAATATAACTAGGACAGTAATAAAAACCATATTTCACATACATTTGACTGAGGGACCAAAAGGGCATATATCCAGACACATCCTTTTTAGCTCACATGGTGAGCTTTTGCAATCACTCACTTGTCCGTCTGTCTGTCCGTCCGTCCGTCGGTCTGTCCGTCCGTCTGTCTGTCCGTCCATCCGTCAACAATAGTGGCACGTTTTAAAACCTCTGTCGATAGGATTCCTGTTTTAAATTATTTCTGTTCAACATCAATACAGAAAACTCCCCTATGACTCCTGGTTCAAAAGCTCGCCTATTTTCAAAATGGCCGCCACTTTTGTCTCGCGAAATTCACTTTTGACCCATTTGTTTTAAAACCTCTGTCGATAGGATTCCCGTTTTAAGTTATTTCTGTTCAACATCAATACAGAAAACTCCCCTATGACTCCTGGTTCAAAAGCTCGCCTATTTTCAAAATGGCCGTCACTTTTGTCTCGCGAAATTCACTTTCGACCCATTTCCTTGCTTTACAAATAATTTCAGGCGTCCCTCACTGTAAAATCCATGTCAATGTAAAGGGTAGATATATGTTATAATATTGTTACAAAAAATCAGCGAAAAATTATATCCATTTTTTTATTTTCAGCCATTTTAGTTAACATTGATTTGTCTATCTGACTCGCGAAATCCACTTTCCGTCAATAACAGTGGCACGTTTTAAAACCTCTGTCGATAGAATTCCTGTTTTAAGTTATTTCTGTTCAACATCAATACAGAAAACTCCCCTATGACTCCTGGTTCAAAAGCTCGCCTATTTTCAAAATGGCCGCCACTTTTGTCTCGCGAAATTCACTTTTGACCCATTTCCTAGCTTTACAAATAATTTCAAGTGTCCTACATTGTAAAAATCCATGTCAATGTAAAGAGTAGATGTATGAAATAATTTTGTTACGAAAAATCAGCGAAAAATTATATCCATTTTTTTATTTTCAGCTATTTTAGTTGACATTGATTTGTTCATCTGTCTCGCAAAATCCACTTTTGGACCATTTACCTTAAACCCTCTGTCGATAGGATTTCCGTTTTAAGTTAATTTTGTTCAACATCAATACAAAAAACTCTCCTATGACTCTTGGTTCAAAAGCTCGCCTATTTTCAAAATGGTCGCCATTCTTGTTCCGCGAAATTCACTTTTTGCCCATTTCCTAGCTTTACAAATAATTCCAGCTGTCCTGCATTGTAAAAAGTCGTGTCACTGTAAAGAGTAGTTGTATGAAATAATTTTGTTACAAAAAATCGGCAAAATATTATATCTGTTTTTTTATTTTCAGCCATTTTAGTTCACATTGATTTGTCCATCTGTCTCGCGAAATCCTCTTTTGAACCATTTGCTTAAAACCTCTGTTGATAGGATTCCAGTTTCACATTATTTTTGTTCAACATCAATACAAAAAAACTCCCCTATGACTCCTGGTTCAAAAGATTGCCTGATTTCAAAATGGTCGCCATTTTTGTCTCGCGAAATTCAATTTTGGCCTATTTCCTAGCTTTACAAATAATTTCAGGTGTCTTGCATTGCAAAAAGCCATGTCACTGTAAAGAGTAGTTGTATGAAATAATTTTGTTCCAAATAATTGGCAAAAAATTATATCCGTTTTTTTTCTCAGCCATTTCTCAGCCATCGATTTGTCCATCTGTCTCTCAGTCAGTCCAAAATAGTGGCAAGTGGCTTGAAATAATTTTGTTACAAAAAATCAGCAAAAAATTATATCCGTTTTTTTCTGTCACCATGTGAGCCCAGTACCCACGGTACTAATTTTCTGTAAATGCTAGACACTTTGTTGAAGTAGAACTTTCAAATAACTTGTAGTCGTTGTGTATATGCAACTTATGTCCTCTGAAGATTTCAAAGCTCTTGGAATTACAGTCTTTGGTGTTTACTCTATAAAATTTGACAAAAAGTAGGACTTATGTCATTTTCAGGAAACTTTCTCAGTCAATGGCATGTTTTGTGATTGACAAGTTTCTCAAAGTTTGCCTTACACTTGATCATTTCTTGCAATGAATTACATCATTACTAGATTTAAGCATTCCCTACATATTGCTCAATATATGTCAGCATCAAATTATTACAGTTTTTGAGATATTTGACGTCAAAAAACAGTAAAAATAAGTTATTTTTCAACTTGCTTCACTTGACCAAATTGTTTTTGAAAATCATCTTCAAGTTGCCAGGAGTTCAAATCTGACATTAGTTTTAGGATTTGACCTTTACTTGACCTTCAATACAGTGACCTTCGAAAGGTCAAAAAAGTTGATTTTTCAAATTGATTTTTGGATGTAAATTTTGGTCAGCTTAATCACGAAAGACCTTATTGAGCTCTGAATAATTTAAAATTTTCAAGGTCAAAGGTCATCAAACTAGGTCACACAACTGTGCTATCTAAGTTTCTCAAAGTTGGAGACTACAAATCCAAATCAATAGTTTTGTTTGAAAGTCAGGATACAGTGGAGACGATGGGCTCAATTGCCGTATCATATTGCAATTGAACGACGATACGGCAATTGCCGTATCGTCTTATTTTAATTCCAAACGCGCATGTCTAGCAACTCAGCGCTATTAAAGCATAATACGGCAATTGCCGTATCGTGCGTCAATTTTATTAAGAGTATTTATTTTTTATTATCGCCCAAATACAACAGCTCTGGAAGGTCTATTAACACGACTCAAGCAAATATTATAATTCGAAATTCAATTTTACGCTGGTTTAAATTAAAAAGTCATTTTTATACTTTCTAGGCTCCAGCGTAGTGCAATACTTAAATATAATCAATACTGCGCTTAAGACTGAAACACCGATCTTTGAAATACATTTTTATTTCTATTGAAAGTATGATGTTTGATATCTCAAACACACTGAGACAACCGATTTTACCTTGGATAAACAATATTCAAAATTAGGTTTAGCATTTAAATCACTGATTTTGAATTACGAAAATAGACTGAACCTAGTATCAACAAGATATATCAATTATTAGTCAGTTAGTATGGCCAGTATATTTAATCAAAACATTGTCGATTATATTATGCGATACTGTTTATTTGCGATATGAAATCTGTGAAAGATTCAGTTAAAAAAGATTTTTCCTTGGGAAATGGGAAGGAAAGGGAAATGGTAGAATATTTGTCATTATCCACGAAAAAACAAAACTTAGTAGTAGATCTATTGCCCGTGGTAGATCGCTATAAAAACGTTCTTGTCAGTCTAATGTGCATGAAGGCATATAGTTTGACAAGTATTACGGAACCAAATACATGAAATAAAGTCTTCTTTGCGCATTTGCAATTGCAATAAAGGTTTCAAGAATTACTTTATAATTATGAGTTTATTACTGTATGTATTTGAATGAAGTTTGTATGATGTACATGTCATTCCTCCTCCTATGTTGAAGCTGAGACTATACATATCTAATTGCGGGTGGCGCGACACGGGAGATACAACTCTCGGATAAAGTTTAAAATTCCTTTTATCTGTTTATGTTAGTCTCAGGTTGAAGTAAGTAGGTTTTCACACAAAATGTAATATTTCCCCTGTAATATAATTACGAATTGAGGCTTAATACTAGTAAATGGAAATGATCAAATATGTATCAACATTTTTCAATCTGCGTGGATTCCGTGAAACTACACGTAACGATTCATGGGTGCACCCCAGTTGTCCGAAACCCAGTTGTCCGAAACCCAGTTGTCCGAAACCCAGTTGTCCGAAACCCAGTTGTCCGAAACCCAGTTGTCCGAAACCCAGTTTTCCGAAACCCAGTTCTCCGAAACTCAGTTGTCCGAAAAATTTAGTCATAATTTACCAGATAAAGGGGGACGCACTTCAAGCCAGTTTCATGTCATGTATTAATGGCATGGACAATGATGGACGCATTCTGATGTATAGATCTCTCTCTCACTTTGAATTGCATCCATTACACCACGGCGTTACCAGAATGACAGGAACGGGGGATTTATTTTACATTGTGATTCTAAAAAAGGTCATCAAAACACAATATATATTACGGAACAGTTGATCTTATCTTATTCAATATATTTTATATAGGCAAAATAAAATGAAACATTTTGAAACCGATAAAATAAGTTAACGCATAAAACTTTAAGAATAAACAGTACACATTACACATTAAACAGTACACGTTGTCAAAATGTTTCGTCGCATTTAATTTCTTAGTCTCTGTCTCTTATCAAATCGTAAAATGTAAAAGAACAAAACATTCTAAACGTAATCACTTGAGATTAACTGGAAACGAAGACAGGCTGTCCTCGTATCAAATTGGATGTTCTCCCATTCGCAAGAAGTTTCATTTTCGCCATGTACTCACTTCATCTTTTTAAATTTAATCTCTATTTCTCGAACAGAGTACCTAAATGAAGAATAATTTTTGGTTTCAAAAGATGTACACGTCAACTTTACTAAATAAATGCCCACTGGCTTGGGAAAGCTATTTTCCCTTTTATGAACGCCCATCACCCATTGGAAAAATATTGTTCCCTCTCAAAAAGCCCCATGGGGCATAAAGAAAAATGGTTTAAAAATTGTAGACCCCTATGTATGTTAATATGTAAACGCCACTTGTGACTGCAAATGTGACTGCAAAAGTATGAGAGCGCAGAAATTCTACGGCGAGCGTGGAAAAGCTATTGGCCGCAGAAATGATAGACCGCACGGTGGCCGTTGGAAATGTGACTGGGGTGTAATTCCCACAAATCGGGGACACATATCTGACATATGCAATCCACGTTATTCTTCAGGAACAGAAAATGCAACCAATGATAAAATAAAAAATTGCATTTTGAATCCGACTGAGTCCTATTGATCCTCATAAATTACCCCCTACTCATACCAAGTTAAAATGTGCCCATCGTGCGCCTAATGCTAATGGCGCTGTCACACTGGTCGTGTCCCGTCCCGTCTCTCAACGTACAAAGCATTCAGGCCAAAATTTAAGGAATAAGCTATAGTGAGCTGTTTCAGAACGCCGTCTGAAACGCGTTCTGATTCTGAACCCACTGTATTCATTGGACGGTGGGAGGTCGTCCATGCTTACACTTTCAGTATCCAGGGGCGGATCTGGGAACCAATAAGGGGGGGGGGCCAAGTTTCAGGTCAGAGAAAAAAAAAATTTGGGCCCCTAAAACCCAAAAGTGGGCCCAAATTTTGAAATTTTGAGGCCCTATTTCCTTCAATATATCATTTTCAACTACTCATTAAAGTGTGCGCCAAAGTTTAGCGAGTAGGCAAGTAGACCCCAAACGGTTCTAAGTACTTCCAATCCGTCCATACAGTTTAAGCCTGTTCTCGAGAGCGTAGTGAGAACTAGTTTGGTGTGATAATAGGGTCATCACTTTCTGCAATTGTTGTACCTCATTATGCTACACATTATATATTTTCTCTAAATTCAAAATTACCTATAACTATTACTCATCTTCCTTTTAAGGCATCATTTCCGGTCAATACCATAAATGGAATCATTTCCGACTATGATTCGGCTTGTATCAATTCTATCTTCATACGTAAATTACGTCACGCGACCTCAACCAAAAATAGTATTCTTGAAACATATATAAAGGGGAAACTATAATTAAACGGGGCTTTTTGGCTGGAGGAACGGACAGAATCGCGAACTCTTTTGGAACTTGGAACATATTTTGTAAGCTAGAATATTAACTGGGAACGCGATTTCAGGATAAGATCAAATTGGTTTTTATGCATTATTCGTCTGAGAGTATTTCAACGTTTGAATAGCGGGAACACATTGCAAGAAATGAGAGCAATTCATAGAAGATCCGCATTTTGAGTATTGTATATTTTTAACATATACCTTTATAATGCCATTGCATTAACTACATATATAGCATTAATTTTATATTAAATTTAACTTTGTACGATTTACTGTTTTATCACAAGCCAAGCGAGATTGAAAATAGGTTAAAATAAATGATTAACTTCAACAAATATATACATATTAAAGAATTCCAAAGCTGTTGGAATATACGTACTTGCCTTACACTTTGTGAACAATAAATAAATTATTTGTTCTGATTATTAATTAATACGTCTGTTATAATTATTTGAGATACATATTCCAATATTTTGGGGAATTCATAAATTACAATATTGATAGTATTTAAGTCTGTTTGCGAGTAACCGATAACATCACGATCCCGGGGTAAATATAATTTCATTCAGGGTGGGGCTGAATCTAAGAAGAAAACCTTATACAACACAATCACGCGATCTTCGACCGTTAATTGGAATTTTTGACCTACCAGATGCTTGAAAATCAAGGATTGCGAGTCTGATACTGCACCTTTCTTCTTCCATTATACCATTAAAAGCAAAACAAAATTGCACTTTTGTCAGTGCATTACTTTATTGTAAAGAGTCTCTCGTTCTAGCAGCGTTTTGGTCCCCACTCCCCAGCTGTTCTTAAAGCTGGGGACCAAAATTACGCTGGAAGTAGGAACTCTGTTTAAGATAATAACGTACCATCAGAAAGAGATTTTTGTCATGCTTTGAATGGAACAAGTTTGAAGAAAAACGGTACAGTATGAGACTCGTAATCCTTGATTTTCAAATATCCGGTAGGTCAAAAATTCAAATTAACGGTCGAAGTTAGGACCGCGTGGCAATTATATCGAGTGACAATGTACTTACGACGAACAGGACGTGGGGCAAAGGTTGAACCGTCTCAGAATGTATTGGGAACGAGGTAGAAATAAAGAATTCATATGAACGAGTCATGCAAGATACTAAAGAGATACAAATGCATTTTGATACTCAGTTTTTGGGCAATTAAAACTCCCTGTCTGCATTGAGTAGTTATTTATTGTCCGGTGTATAATTTTTAAACATTATCCTAATTTTTCACAAAACCTTTTTTGATTCTGCAATAGTTAATGGTTGACATCTATGGCACACTAAAAACGAATTTTTTTTATGCAGGGTACGTACATGATACAGATCAAATATTGGCTCTACTACAAACTATTACACACTTACTTCAACAGTTCAATATATCGCAAAAACACAGTTTTGATTTTGAACAATATCACCAATGGGAGAAATTCTTAAATCTAAATGTTTGGAAAGGAATACGTTTCTACTAAAACATACAAACCTCTTATATTATGATGAAAAAGGATAGACATCTGATATGTATATATGCCACATATATATAAGTTATACGAAATGAGCATATTTTATTGATTTATCGAGAATTTGGACGAAATCTTAACAATGGGTGGTACTGAACAACCAAAATCTTCTTTTTAGATATTTTTCAGGGTAGAAATATTATCAATTGATATTGGAAAACATAATTAACCATATTTTATTGAGAAAAGGGAATGAAAAAAATTATCAAATGAATATTATATAATTGTCACGGACGTCCATACGTTATTCTAATAAGATAGATATTCCTTTCGCCAGAATATTCTTTTCGACTGTGATAATTGTCTAAAATGTTGGCGGCAGTCTTGAATTTTCACCAAGAAGGAGTGCGATTCGTGCTGGACAATGCGGTTCAAAATTTGTAGAATGTCCATATAAGTCTATGTGCCGAGAATCTAGTAAGAATATATATATGATCGTGAACTTTCGGACCCATTATTGACCGGGCTAACCGATGTCAACGTGTTACCAATGTATGCTGTCCTGATTCGCGAGGTTGCGACAAGATTCGTTACTAAGAAATTTAATTTTTTAATTTTCGGAGAACTGGGTTTCGGAGAACTGGGTTTCGGAAAACTGGGTTTCGGACAACTGGGTTTCGGACAACTGAGTTTCGGACAACTGGGTTGACCCCACGATTCATACCTGTATGAAGTATGCTGAAACGGCCGAGATCTGCTTATATATTGATACATGCGCGGCCTTGACAGAGCAAACCTACTAACCCACATACGTGTGCTACTAACCTAGATACGTCTAGCTAATTTGCATAATGTTGTTGCAGTCTGAATCCACTTTCTGGCTCTAAACTGGCTGTTTAAAAAATGGCATTTATTAGTCTATAACTCTGCTATTAGTTGACAGATTTCGAAATAAATAAGACCATGGTTATGCTCGGAACTAAAGCTTTCTGATGGTTCCACTTTGTAGTGACCAAATTGCGAGAAAACTGAGGAAATAGAAGGTAAAGGCGATTTCTCGAATTCCAAGTTTCACATAAGAAATTCTGCGTTCTGATTGGCTGGCTTTCTAGCAGTCCCAATCCACTTTAGCTCTCCAAACTCGCCGTTTTAGAAATGACACTTTTCGGTCTTTTTCTCCGCCATTTCTCGGTCGATTTCTAAAAGCATAATGTCATAGTGAAGCTGACAAAACCAGCTTACCGATTGTATCACTTTTGAAGCGATCCATGTGCAATAGATAGGTGGAATTCGAGCGTGAAAAAGTTTCTCCATAATCGAAGATTCACTTGAGAAATACTGAGGAATCGGGCATTTCTGATTGGTCAGTTTTCCTGCATTCTCAAGTCACTTTCCCGACTCTAAACTGAGTTTCTAGAAATGGCACTTGCTACATACGTCTCTTGGTTTTGTTTCTGGGCGAATTGGTTGCTGGACGAAATTATCCAGGCAGCATTGTCCGTCTGAGAACAATGGTAATGCGAACGGTACTTAGTACTTTGAACGCGATCTAGTAATGACTTAAAGCCGAGACTTTTATACCTAAAACGTCAGTGTAAAGGATGAATCAAACCCAAAATGCATGCAGGAAGACTATGTTATTTATAAAAACGATAAAAATAAAATTAAAACCTGTCTGGTTTCATGTTATTCTCGCCTCTGGAATGTCTGAAGAGCACCTTAACCCCCAAAGTACGTTTTTGTCTTTTGCCTAAAATAAGTGAAACTTTGAGAACCCACGGGAGTAATTGCACACGGCAGAATTTAAATGCACGCGAGGAAAAGTTTATTTTATATATGTTCTTCTAATATCAATAAAAAAATTCATGCCATCTCTTTATTTAATATTGCCGAAATTAAGTAATTTCACAATTTCAGGGATTTCAGGTTGTAATCGGCCCTTGTGCACTGGAGTAGAAATAAATGATATCTAGGACAAAATATTTCATGTCATTAAATTTAAACCCCCTATTTATGGAAAATACTTTAAAATTGTACTTACTATGGATGTTATATGATTTAATATCAATTTGAAGTCCGGAATTGTTTAGATTTTTAAAAGATAACCGTTATTACAAATAATGACGTTCTATACGGCAATTGCCGTATCGCCGTTCAAATGCAGTATGATACGGCAATCGAGCCCATCGTCTCCACTGGGATATACATTCCTCTGAAGGTTCCAAACTGTGTGAGCACAGGACCATGGGTCCTTTTTTTTGTATCATACCATGCCACTCACGGTCATATTTTGTAACATACCACGTCACACACTGTCATATCATGTATCATACTATGTCACAGACTGTCATATCTTGTAATATACAATGTCCCTTATTGTCTGATCTTGTAACATATGTCACTCAATGTCATATCTTGTAACATACCGTGTCACTCAATGTCATATCTTATATCATTCCATTCAACTAACTGTCATATCTTGTAACATACCATGCCACTCACTGTCATATCATGTATCATACCATGCCACTCACTGTCATATCATGTATCATACCATGTCACAGTCTGTCATATCATATGACATACCATGTCACTCACTGTCATTTATTGTAACATACCATGTCACACACTGTCATATCATGTATCATACCATGTCACTTACTGCCATATCTTGTATCATACTACATAACTCACTGTCAAATCAAGTAGCATACTATGTTACTCACTGTCATATCTTGTAACACCATGTCACTCATTGACATATCTTGAAACATACCATTTTGAAAAATGGCGACCATTTTTACATTTTTTCTATAACTCAAAAAGTAGTAGAGCGATTTTGTTCATATTTTATATGTGAATACTATAAGCATGGCACACTGTCTAATGACACTTTGGGTAGTAGGCGACCATTTTGAAAAATGGCGACCATTTTACATTTTTTACTATAACTCAAAAAGTAGTAGAGCGATTTTGTTCATATTTTATATGTGAATACTACAAGCATGGCACACTGTCTAATGACACTTTGGGTAGTAGGCGACCATTTTGAAAAATGACGACCATTTTTACATTTTTTCTATAACTCAAAAAGTAGTAGAGCGATTTTGTTCATATTTTATATGTGAATACTATAAGCATGGCACACTGTCTAATGACACTTTGGGTAGTAGGTGACCATTTTGAAAAATGGCGACCATTTTTACTTTTTTACTATAACTCTAAAAGTAGTGGAGCGATTTTGTTCATATTTGGTATGTGAATACTATAAGCATGGTACACTGTCTAATAACACTTTTGGTGGAAGGCGACCATTTTGAAAAATGGCCAGAAATGGTGAATGATAAATATTATTTGCTTATTTCAGGATGTATGGCATGGGTAATCAGCATGTCAAAAACATATAGATAGAATATGGTGTAATAACAGATGCAGCAGGGAATAGATGGAAAAACAGATTGCATGTGGAATTGCCGCAATACTTCACCTGTATTTATCGTAAAAAACAACTTTTATTTAATTCACTGGAAGGAGCTGTTGATATATGAACAATTAGGATGATAAATGATATGAGATGGCTTGAGGAATGACCACATTACTTCACCAGGATTTATATACATATATATTAGCTGATTAAAAAATAGAAAGACATATGCAACAATAGGCATAATATATGATACAGGATGACGCACAAGGATTTATGTACATACTGCAAATCATATTCAAAGATATTTAAATAATAACGATGTTAGAGGATTTGTGTTAGTTGTGATTCTTATAGACCATGATGTGAGTCAAGTGTGGAGATGCCCCCCCCCCCCACAATTCAACAATAAGCATAATAAAGGATACAGGATGGCGCACAAGGAATTGGGTACATACAATGCGGATCATATTCAAGGCTATTAAATGATACCAGATGGAATGAGGAATTGTGACAGTTGTGATTCTTATAGACCATGATGTGAGTCAAGTGTGGAGATGCCCCCCCACACACAAACAATAGCATTTTATGAGAATCAAGTGTGTAAATGCCCCCCCCCTCCCAATAAACTTTAGCAAGATTTCAAAGATTAAAGACTGATGTTGATATAATTCAGTACAAAGATGAAAAATGAAATTTTTTGCATGGGTAATATAGTATTGTAATTACATAGATGTGTGATGGCTTCATAGCATATACTTTGATCTACAAAGAGGTCATGAAAAATGGAATTTTTTGCAAGGGTAATATAGTATGGTAATTACATAGACATGTGTGATAGCTTGATAGCATATACTTTGATCAGCATTAGTCAAGTTTTGAAATCACTTTATCCCGCAGCAATTTTTTTTACCAAGCTATATCTGCTCCGGTTACGTTCCCAGCTCCGGTTACGTTCCTAAGTAATATTTTTAAAACTTTTTTTTTAATTAAACAAATCAGAGTCGTGTGAATCAGAAATAACAGAATTATTCAATAGTATAAGGACTATTCTGTACTTTTTTCAAAAGTCTATACTTAAATGTTGTAAAAAGTTATAATCGAAAAACCATCTTTCGGAGTAAAGTCCGACTGCGCCGATTTCAATAACTTCGTACTTGATCAGAACTGGGTTCCAACAGAATTCCTACAGACTCATGAATGAAATAGCCATTGCATGGAATACTTACTTTTGTCAAAATCAAAGTAGAACTCTAGTTAAAAAATATATTGTGCTAAATTATTGCCATTTCTTAGTAAAATGTCGTTCTCCGGTACGTTGCCAAAATTATTCGATGGTACCCCGTGATATACGTAGAGAACTTTTGTCATGTAAGTGGAGTTAAATGTTGGGAATGAGATAGTTAGTGAGATTGGTGAGATTCTTAATCAAGAGTAAGTTCAATAATAAGATCGTTCCTGTTGTGAGTTAACAGTGTCTTATTCGTTCGAACTTTGTGACTCTGATTATGTAAATATTCCTCTGTAAATATACAATTTTATACAGTATATTTTATATATTCAGATTTATATCATTATAAAATTATATAATCTTTATTTCTTTGTCTGCTGTTTTGCGTAAAAAGTGGTCAATTTGATCTAAAATTTATTTTCAACAGATTGTTTCATCTTCATTTAAGACCCATATATTTAAGGGGTCATATCAAGCTCATTATTGCGATCTGTTGAGAATACTTAGGTGCAAGTTGTGTTAGAGATTCCATTTATATCATTATATATTGCAATCACCCCCTCCCACAGTAAGCAGTATTTCAGTCCCGTTTGTCATTTAAAGGTGTCAGCACTTTCCAGTATTATACTATTCCAAATTCCCCTTAATGACCAAGCGAATAATTTGATTAACTCAATTCAAGATCAAGTCAAAATTTAGTTTCGTATTATTCCCGGCCCTAGCCACGCTACCACGTTTTGTTGTTTAGAGAGAGGGCCCGGGTTTTATTACACTCCTTTGTTTGTCCCATATTCACTTATCAGTCTCAAATTCAACTCTAGCAATTTAATTTCTCCTACGTTTCTCCCATGTTCACATTCTCAGCCTCAAATCTACATAATTTCTAGTTTCTCCTAAGTTTCTCTCATCTTCACTATCCCAAAGCTACATTCGATTCTAGCAATCCAGGACCTTTCTCCCATGTTTCTCACACGCTCACTATTCCAGCATCAAAAACTACATTCTATCCCTACTGCCCTAACACTAAAAAATGTTACTTACTTCAAAAAATATAATAATCAGCTAGAACTAACACCATTGGTCAATGCATTAAATACTTATCCCCCTAACTTAACTCTCATTGGCTAAGCTTCTTTCTCGGCTTTAAAACACTTTTAGGACTGATGGTCCTTGTAAAATCACATAATAAACAAAATAACATCTGAAACAAGTGTCTAAATGATAATGCACAAACTCAATATAAAATAAAATGAATGTACAAATAAAAGTACAAAGTAATGATGCCAGGATCATTACATAACCCCCTCTTTTGAAAAAGAGTTCGTCCCGAATTCGCAGCGTCACACACTGTAAGTTGAAGGTTACAATAAAAACAGTATCACAAAATGATACTACAAATAACCGCATACATCAATGAAATGAAACACAATATCATCAAAATACAATATCACAATACATATACATGCACATACACAGACATATGTAAGACAATACATAGAATAATACTCAACATTTAAACAAATCAATGCAAGAATATAATGATCATAATTTCGTTCAAACTAGTGTCCATGCAGGTGAAATGTAGCAAACGCGCACTACTACAAATCACAATATCGGATGATCAGTCCTCTATCAGCATTGCACTATAAGTAGAACAATAGATGGCATCATAGTTCATTATGGCTCAGCACAAAACTGTTGAATATGAATAACACAGTTCATCACTTGTTTCATCATCATATATCACTAAATATCAAATGTTGACTTTTCATTCAGCTGTTACATAGATTATAATATATCACCTAAACGTCTCTAATGGCAGTATGTTTCAACGGACAGTTCACATACATATGGGTTACGTCCCCACATTTGTAGCACAAATGATGCTTTCTTCTGTAGCTCCTAGTCTCTGTTGTTTTATCAATAGATGGCGCCTTACGTTTCACCAAAATGTCTCTGTATTCACCATTCAATAAAGTGTTTATCACTGTCGAAGTCGCTGTCTCGATTATATGTAACGCAGAATTATCGAAGCACAATCATTAGCATTGATTGTCTCGGTAGCACAATCCGTGTGGCAATAAAGTGTGAAATGTTTGAAACAATTTTTTCACAAAGGACCTTAAAAAATTTATCACTTTTTTTGATAAATGCACGGACTGAGCAGTACTATTCTTTGAAAAGGGTTGACAGCATATCATCAGTGTGTTCATTTCAGCCAATGCTATGATTTTCCAACTAAGTTTTCCTAATTTTTCTACATCAAATTAATTATTTCATTTCCTATAATATTTTGACAAACAAAACTTCTCAATAATTTTCAAAAGAATATCAATTGTAACCCAACACCCCTATTTAGTATTTCTAAATAATAAACTTGTCAAAAAACACATAAAAATTAATATCTTCAAAGACAAGAATCTTGTAGATGTAAATGGTGAATTATTCAACTTCATCATTGACCAGAGTCATGTTTGCATTGCAATAAAGAATATGTATCATTCTATATTGGAAATAAAGAATCATGTATCATTCTATATTGAAAATATAAAAGCATGAGTGTATGTACTAACCCATTCGTGCTTATGTGTATAGGTTACTTCATACACTCATGCTTTTATGTTTTCAATATAGAATGATATATGATTCTTTATTCCTAAAATAACTTCACCAATTTATAACATGTCGTGAATCTTTTGGGAGATATTATATTTGACATTGTATGGAATAGATTGGTAGGTCATGAGGTCAATTGTACAGATTGCTTGTAATTTTGTCAACCCTATAGATCTGATTCTGCCTTAATGATACATGCAGACAAAGTTGGCACCATCGAATTTGACACGTGTCGTGAAACCACATCCCACACATGTAACATTCGATCCATGTTACAAGTTCTTCTCCACTTAGTTTGGGCCATTCTCGAAGGCATTTTCTACATTTGGCATTTTTGCCATAGAATTGGGGGCTGAGTTCCTTCCACTTCTTGGTCAATTGTTTTCTTTGTTTTCCAATTTGAATATCCTTGTTTTTTAGCCCTTAGTTCTTTTTTCTCCTCAATTTCTTTCAGTTTTCTCTCTTTCTCAAACTTCAAATTTTCTTTTTGATTTATTATTTCATTTGATGTCAGTAACCTAGACTCATATATTCTCTTACTTGTTTTATCTTTCTTTATATTAGTGGGGAGGGGTTTCCTATCAGGTGAAAATTCCTGTTGGACCAATTGCAGAGGGACTCACAGGAACAACTTCAACATTAACGCCAATTTCTGATCAATTGTTGTTTCAGATTTTCCACTGTTGAAGGATCCGTTACCTCCTCAATGAGCACACTGCCTTCCTCCATTTGATAAGTGAAGGGAACGACCTCTTCAACAGTTGAACTGCTCATGCTGGATGCAGACATGATAGAAGTATTAGGAGGTGAAACCTGGTTCACAGGGGCATTGGATGTAGATATATCATTGATAGATGTATCAAGGGCAGAAGTGCTAGGGGTAGGAGTAGGTGTGGGTACAACCTGATCTGTGACATTTGATGAGACCTGGGGCTGGGGGGTTGGTAATGATTTTAGTACCGCCTGGGGATTGTATGGCCATATGCCTTTGGCTCCAAACCCACTTGTGATGTTGCGGACAGTCATTGACTGTGCCCAGGCTTCTGTGAAGAGCTTGCAGAAGGCTGATTTTGATACAGAATCTGCATTTGCCATATGGTCATGGCAGCTGCGAGACCAAGCAGTTGAGAAAGGACCGAACACACTTACGGAAGTGACGTATTAGGGCATTTGGGCCATAGCACCCTAACTCTGATTTTTCTCCATTTTAAATTTAAACAGGAAGTTGGTTCAATAAAAGGTTTGTACTGATTGGCTTAAAAAATCTGGTGATGTTCTGAATCATCCAATCCAGACAAGGGAACCATACCATGTGATGAAAGATTTATTTTGATTTGTTGGAAATTCTTCATGACTGCCATCTATCCTAAGCACCATTTTTATAGACTATTAAAGGGATCCACCACCTTACAAAACTTCTTAATGGAGAGGAATAAGGGAAAATGCTTGCCGGATTCTGAATCTGTGTATTTTTTAATGATTTTTCACTGTCTTAGAATTTCAATATTTTTCCTTTGAAAAAATGAGATTTGCATTGTTTTCCAATTAGAAAAATGAGTAAACATGAATAGCTCGAAATCTAACGGTGAGATTTTGTTTTAAAAAATCATGGATATCAAGGCTAAATATAGCTATACAGTAAACATAAAAAAGCAATGCTTGGACTCTTCAAATTCACACAAAAAATTAATTAGTAAATGAGGTTTGATATTTGTGAGAATAAGTTGTATGAGGTGCAATGCTCTACAAACACCAGACTACAGGGTGGATTAGGATCAATGACACACATAAAAATTAATTTAAAAATATTTCATGATAATTATCTCAAACAAAAGCAGTTGGCGAAGGATACGTTTCATTACACTCAATAAATAGTTATCACTTTTGACTATATATACATATCTCATGGGAATGTATTTCTATCTGCTCAAGATATTATATTTTAGATTCGAAAATCTCAATCGTTGGATAATACATTTGTCTCAGAATGATAGGCCACCCTGTAGCAATGTAGCTTTCACTTGAAGTGTACCCTTGAGAATAATGAACTTACTTTCAAATTGGCCTTGCTTTTGTGGTGTATGTGGCTTTTTAGCAAATCTGCCACGCTCATTTCTTTCCAGAACCATCATCTTGTTCAAATGTATCACTATATACGCGCATGTATAGACAGATGACATAGATATACATATAAATTATATATTGCACCTGTATTTACTTACATGGGAATATATTCCCTTTGGAAAAATGCAAATGCATGAACATATATTTTCATCTTATATATGACTTCAAGCTAACATATTATTTCATATTTATATTTTCATAGTTAGTTTAACATGAATAATAGATCCATGAGAACAATAGTCTTTGTTTTTTGTTAAATTGATGGGTTTACTGTGAATTCAATAAATTACAATTTGCAAGGGATAAGTATACTGTATGAGCTAGCTAGTGGCTTTGTATTTTATGTTAGGCCAGGGTAATTAAATTAGTTGTTTCTCTTTCTTCTATTTTTCAAAATTGATACGGGAATGACGGTTTTTATATTACCTTTTTTGTCTATCTAAAATGCTGATGAGGGACGGGATGATTTTTTTCTTTAAAATAACTGTAAAAACAAATAACTAATTTTGAAGGAAATAAACAGAGTTTATGTTGAATTTATATGTTGAATTTAGCCTACTTTACTGGTATATTTGATCATATATCAGAACCACGATATTGAACAAATATTTCACTCTATTGAGGTGAATACCTGTACATCTTTCACAAGTGATATTCCATGAAGCCCGAAGGGCAAGTGGAATATCACCTTGTGAAAGTGCTACAGGTATTCATCGAAAATAGAGTGAAATATTTGTTTTATTATAACACTGTCTAGCTAAACATCCCTAATATTATTAAGTCATTAAGTCTTCAGATATTTTTACGAATCTACTCGGTTCGTCTGCCATTTTGACTTACCCTGAACTAAATTATTTACACTGAACGAAAACAAATTCTTTGAAAATTCCCGGGAGCGTGGGATATCGCTAGATATCTCACGGTTGTCTTATCTGATTAGCATTGCCATTGAATATCGCCAGATATCCCACGACATGTGACCCGGTTTTGACCAATCATACTGTCGCTAGCTAGATAGTGATACAGGGTGTTCAAAAAAAAACGCAACCCAAAGAAATTGCTATATCTTGAAAAATACTGGTTCAATTATGTTCATATTTTCAGGAAATAAAGAAGAGACTGTGTATGTATAGCTTCTGTCAATGGTTAGTTGTAAAACATGATGCCTTGGACACCTGCTCAAAAGACAGTTGTACTATCAAAATGCGAAAAACGCAGTCAGGGGTGACTCGAAACGCAAAAAATTAAATAACTTCCTAACCATAGTGTTTTGGCTCTTCAAATTTGGCACAAACTATCTTCATTCACTGAATGATAAATCTGTAGAGTGAAATTAAAATCACTCCAGGGACTTCACTGTCATGGTTGAAATGCTTTCAAATCTCAGTCAAACGCCCTGGTTCAGGGAGACTTAAGAAGGCATTTTGACCATGACTATAGAGTCCCTGGAGTGATTTTAATGAAACTCCACAAATTCACCACACATTGTATGAGGATAATTTGTGCCAAATCTGAAGTGCCAAAACACCATGGTTAGAAAGTTATTTGGTTTTATTGCTGTGGCAGTCACCTCTGACTGCGTTTTCATATTTTTCTAGTACAACTGTCATTTGAGCAGGTGTCCAAGGCATCATGTTTTACAACTTACTGACAACAGGAGCTATACATACATAGTCTCTTCTTTCTTTTCCTGAAAAAATAAACATAATTGAATTAGTATTTTCCAAGATATAGTTATTTTCCATTCATGTTTTTCGTATTTTGCTAGTACAACTGTCTTTTGAGCAAGTGTCCAAGACATCATGTTTTACAACTACATAACAACAGGGGCTATACATACACAGTCTCTTCTTTCTTTCCTGAAAATATGAACATAATTGGATTAGTATTTTCCAAGATATCGCGATTTCTTTGGGTTGCGTTTTTTTTTGAACACCCTGTATAATAATGTCAATTATCCTGATCTATAAAAAGTAAAAAAAAGTGTTTCATACGCCATGGATGCGCGCGAGGTACCGTGTTTTTTTCTCAGAAATGGCAGAAAAAAGGTGGAGGGGGATTGGGCCACACGCGGGCAAGAATGAGAAACAACTAATTTAATTACCCTAACCTTAGTTCATCCAGTCGTACGTTTTGTCATTTCCTGTTAACTTCCATAGGCCACTCTGAGGACAGTGCTTTTATTTCAACTGGGAGCTTACCTCCACACGACTGATCATGTGACCATGGTGGTGGTCCCCTTTAAATTGATGGACAAACATGGCTCGAGCTTGGAAAGTCCTTGAAGGACAATATTACACTAAGACACATAAGCATGAGACTTTATTATGTGGCGAGACACACACTAAAAAAATGTCACCCAAAGTTTGGAAATGCCCACGATTTCATACAGATGGGTACATCTTTGGGGATGTACATACAGGCGGACAGATTGATGGAGGCGTTCCCTATATCCCTCTGAAAATCGTTCAATGGGATAATTAGTAATTACCTTCCAACTCTGAAAATTTGAAGACAAAATGTGATACATTTTGATATAGGCTATCTTTATTTCTGTCAACATGTACAGTTGTATTAATTTACATGTTTTATTCAAACCCTCATAGTTGATAAATAATTGAACAAACTGGTAAAAAATCGAAGCGATTGGAACAAGTATCTATTTAAAAAATGTGTCCATCACCCCTAAGCAATTTAAAGTGTATATAGGGTGTCTCAAAAAATGTACCCAAAAGTTTATCAACACCATAGACAAACCAATCAATATTTTCAGACATTTTTTGCATGGTCTTGTAGATAAAAGATGAACGTTTTTTCACCTATACAGTTTTAAATTCAGTTTTGCCTTTTTGATACTTTAACCCGTTACCTTTTACACCACATATTCAATGTAATGTCATATTTCGAGGACAGTCTGCATCCTTACTACTACATTGTTCATCACATTTGATATTTCTGGTGGTATGTTTTGATTTCTGTTCGGATGCTGGTCTTAAGTTGTTCTAGGTCTCTTAGCTTGGGTTTAGCATAAAAATGGTCCTTCAAATAGCCTCAGAGAAAAAGTATGGGCCGTCAAATATGGTGAATAGGGGGGCCCTCACAATGTCTTAAAGCCCATATACAGAGGTCAGAGGTTCAAGAAACTACATTGGTTGGGATTCTAGTGTAGCTTTTGTTGTGTGTATCAATTTGAGAGCACTGTGTTTTCATTTGGATATCATTTGGTCTCCAGGCTAGCCTGCCTAACTCTGGAAGGTAACTCCCGAATCATTTGCCGATAATTGACCTGATTATCTGTGTTTGTTCTGCCATCGTCATCCTCAAACATCTTGCTCTATGGCTATTTGAAGGAGTGTTTTAATGCTCATTCCAAGCAAAAAGACCTAGAACAACTTAAGGGCAACATCCAAAGGGAAATCCAAAACATTTCACCGGAATTATTATCAAAAGTATACAGGCTGTCATCGAAATATGAGGTTACATCGATTTTGTGGTGTAAAAGGTAAAGGGTTAAAGCATCAAAAAGACAAGACTGAAATAAAAATGGTGTATTGGGGAGAAAGCTTTCATGTTTTGGCTACATGACCATGCAAAAAATGTCTGAGAATATTGATTGGTTTATCTGTGCTCTTGATATACTTTTGGGTACATTTTTTGAGACACCCTGTATATACATCACAACTTATCCTCTCATTGCGAAAGGTTTGAAGGTTTTAAAGGTTTGAAGAATATGGCGTAATACAGTGCGTATCAAAAAAAACGCAACAGATTGTTATCTTGGAAAAGCATAAAACCAGTGATAACAGCATTGATTTCATTCAATGCACTATCATTCAATGCACCATAAAGCCACATGTCTCCTCTTTACAATTGCTGGAATTACACATGGGGTTTTACAAAAGCTTATTCGGTTTTAACCAGGTTTAAGAATTAGGTGTAATCACGATTGCGATTTTACAAAAGCGCCTTTCTAAAACTCCAAGAACCCTTGTCCTATGTCCTATGACACTTTAAAAATGTTGGTGTAATCAGAGTGGCGATTTTGTATAGTGCCTTCCACTAAAACATTTTAGCGGATTTTGTGGTGTAATTCCAGCAAATGATATATCATTCATTGATATTTGGTCATGGTTGGGCGAGTAATCATTCCATTTGCAAAGTGGGCCAAAATTAGCTTTGGGCCAAGTTATAAACATTGCAAAAGTCAGTGTACGGAGCCCGATGCAATATTGGACAAAAACATAAAACCAATGCTGATTGCATCCTTTTCATTAAATGTACCAAAAAGCCAAATTACTCCTCTTTGCAATGGAATATTATTCATTGGCCGAATAATCATTAATTTTGCAAAGTGGGGCAAAATTCAGCTCGGACCGAAGTTTAAAACATTGCAAAAGTCAGTACAAGGGGCATAGGGGCTATTGGAAGAAGGTGTGACAGGTGTGGCATAGACAGTTAAGTGTTCATACTCTTACTCTTGCAAGAATACATCCAAATTGCCACCACTTCCTTGCACATAAAGATGCGCTCATCTGTCCACGTCATGCATGGTTCAGCCCTGAATCATCTGTGGGTTAAAGTAGAGAAAAGCAGCCCATGAGCAAATCTTTCTCGAGGTTTTGCAATACCTGGTGGAGGAATTGTGAGCACAGATGCTCCTGAGAAAAAGCTCCAAAAGAAAAAGTCACAACAATTCAAGTCGGGGAACTTCCATTGGTACTTAGCCCTTGAACTGATTTTTTCAATATCTAAAACTTGGTCCAGAGCCGATTTTGACCCACTGTGCAAATGGAAGGATTTCTCACCCAACCATTACCACATGTAAATGAATGACATATCATTGCAAAGAGGAGAGACATGGCTTTATGGTACATTAAATGAAATTGATGTAGTCATCACTAGTTTTGTGATTTTACAAGATAACTACTAGTACTTGTTGCGTTTTTTTTATACGCCCTGTATGTTTACAGATTTGACTGAACAGCTAGATGTTCAAATTGTTCAAAGTCTGTTTAGTAATAATCCTCATAGTTTGGATCATCATCATAGTCGTAATTGTCATTAATAGTGATCTGTGGAATTTCCACACAGGCAACTTCATCATCGTGCTCATTGTGGACAAGTAATTTCAACTTATAGGTACCCTGGAAATAGAATATCATGGTTATATATTTTGCAAGTGACTTCAAGCTCGACCAAGTGGGTGACAGGGGTGGCAGGATACACACATTCCAATTTCCATTAATCGATTGTCTGGCTCTAAAAATTTTGACATGAGGCCATAAGAAGTAGATTCTTTGTTTTACGTCCTGGCAAAATCCAAATCATGCAAGGGTACAAGGAAAACAAACACAAACTCAAGAAAAAACACAAACTTGTTTGCTGAGAAATGTATACATTTTATGGGCATAAAAAGGGATGACATACCAATTTGCAGTGATTACAAACACATATCTATACACGCTATACAACATATTTAAACATAGCTATTATTCAAGGGTAAAAAATAAGAAAATCCACAATGTATGCTAAAGTAATCAATAACACTGTTCGGTTTTTTGCTGTATCGGCAATTGGCGATCACAAGTTTTTCTACAGGAATATTTTTGCTTGACAATAATCAGGTAAAATGCGTATTTGCGTGACATATTCTGTCACGCAAAAAAAACTGGCGTGACTTCAAATTAAGAAAAATGGCTGTCATTTTCAAAATCAGTGGCCATCTTGAAAATCTCTTCTTCAGCAAAATTACTTTTTCCTAGGCATCAGCATATAAAATTTGAACCAAATCTGTCAACTAGTATTTGAGTTATCGAAGATTACATTTCTAACGAAAAATGGTGGCAATTTTGAATTGAGCAGCCATATTGAAAATTCCTTTGAGTGCAGAGGTCCTTACCCATCAGGCATTAGCCTATAAAATCTGAATCAAATCGGTCAACCAGTATTTGAGTTATCGCCCGAACACACAAATGACAGACAGACGGACTAACAGACAGATAGATGGCCATATAAGCCTATAAAATTTGAATCAAATCCGTCAACCAGTATTTGAGTTATCACCTAACACATGACGGACGGACGGACAGACAAATGGATAGATCAAATATCATATGAAGATATATTAGATATGGGGATCAAGAAATCAAACTTTAGCAAAAAATTCCCCTACCATAGAATATCACAAGCCTTTTCTTAGTAACATATATAACAAGAACAGCACACCACGGAGTAGCAAATACCATAGAAAAAACATATTTTGATAATAAGCAGCCATCTTGAAAATTTACTTCATCAAAAATTACAATTTTATACAAAATGGAGGCCATGTTGAAATTAAGAGGGATGATCTTAAAAATGTCTCCATTAGTAGAGCTCCTCCGTCCCTTGGCATCAACATATTAAATTTGAACCAAATCTGTCAATTGGCATTTGAGTTATTAAAGATTCATAGGTAGCAATCTGAGGCACTTCGATCAGGGTGTTGTCAGGACAATTTCTCTTGTGACTTAGGTTATGTATTTAGGTCCGTTTTCAAAAACAGCGGTCATTTTGTAATTCAGACGCCATCTTGAAAATTCTTTCTCAAACAGAGCTACTGTGTCCCTAGGTATGAGAATATAAAATATGAACCAAATCCATTCACTGGTATTTGAGTTATCAAAGATAAATTTTTTACCAAAAATGGTGGCAATTTGAAATTCAGTTGCTATCTTGAAAATTCTTTCATGAACAGACTTATGTCCCTAGGCATTATATACAATCTAAACCAAATCCATTCTCTGGTATTTGAGTTATCAAAGATAATTTTTTTACCAAAAATGGTGGCAATTTGAAATTCAGTTGCTATCTTGAAAATTCTTTCATGAACAGAGTTATGTCCCTAGGCATTATATACAATCTAAACCAAATCTGTTCACTGGTATTTGGAATATCAAAGATAAGTTATTTTTTCGAAAAAATGGTCACCATTTTGATATTCAGTGGCCATCTTGAAAATCTCTTCTTGAGTAAAGCTACTTAGATTATCCCTAGGCATCAGCATACAAAATTTGAACCAAATCTGGTCATTGGAATTTATGTTTTTTACCCAAAAATTGCCACCATTTTGAAATTCAGTGGCCATTTTCAAAATCTCTTTAAAAGCAAAGTTACTTTATTGCTAGGCATCAGCATATACAATTTGAATCAAACCTGTTCACTGGTATTTGAGTAATCAAATATTGGGTGCACCCCAGTTGTCCGAAACCCAGTTGTCCGAAACCCAGTTGTCCGAAACCCAGTTGTCCGAAACCCAGTTGTCCGAAACCCAGTTGTCCGAAAAATTTAGTCATAATTTACCAGATAAAGGGGGACGCACCTCAAGCCAGTTTCATGTCATGTATTTGGCAAAATCAATGGCATGGACGCATTCTGATGTATAGATCTCTCTCTCACTTTGAATTGCATCCATTACACGGCGTTACCAGAATGACAGGAACGGGGGATTTATTTTACATTGTGATTCTAAAAAAGGTCATCAAAACACAATATATATTACGGAACAGTTGATCTTATCTTATTCAATATATTTTATATAGGCAAAATAAAATGAAACATTTTGAAACCGATAAAATAAGTTAACGCATAAAACTTTAAGAATAAACAGTAAGCCTACACATATTACGTTGTCAAAATGTTTCGTCGCATTTAATTTCTTAGTCTCTGTCTCCTCTTATCAAATCGTAAAATGTAAAAGAACAAAACATTCTAAACGTAATCACTTGGGATTAACTGGAAACGAAGACAGGCTGTCCTCGTATCAAATTGGATGTTCTCCCATTCGCAAGAAGTTTCATTTTCGCCATGTAGGCTTACTCACTTCATCTTTTTGAATTTAATCTCTATTTCCCGAACAGAGTACCTAAATGAAGAATAATTTTTGGTTTCAAAAGATGTACACGTCAACTTTACTCAATAAATGCCCACTGGCTTGGGAAAACTATTTCCCTTTTATGAACGCCCATCACACATTGGAAAAATGTTGTTCCCTCTCAAAAAGCCCCATGGGGCATAAAGAAAATTGGTTTAAAAATTGTAGACCCCTATGTATGTTAATATGTAAACGCCACTTTGCAATGAAAATATCATAATTTAACTTTGTTTATAATTTGAAGATCTGTATCACCTGTATTTTCATCTTTCGACAGTTTTTATTAGGCTAAATACTAGCTTCACGATCACTTTTCATTTGATATTACATCCTAGCACTATGAATAACATTTATAAATTGCCCTGATGTAAATAAAATGAAAAAAGTATTATTTATCAACAGAAATTTAAAATTCACCGGGCGGCTGCCGTGGGAAATGTGACTGCAAAAGTATGAGATCGCAGAATTTCTACGGCGAGCGTGGAAAAGCTATTGGCCGCAGAAATGATAGACCGCACGGTGGCCGTTGGAAATGTGACTGGGGTGTAATTCCAATAATTGGGGACACATATGCAATCCACGTTATTCTTCAGGAACAGAAAATGCAACCAATGATAAAATAAAAAATTGCATTTTGAATCCGACTGAGTCCTATTGATCCTCATAAATTACCCCCTACTCATACCAAGTTAAAATGTGCCCATCGTGCGCCTAATGCTAATGGCGCTGTCACACTTGTCGTGTCCCGTCCCGTCTCTCAACGTACAAAGCATTCAGGCCAAAATTTAAGGAATAAGCTATAGTGAGCTGTTTCAGAACGCCGTCTGAAACGCGTTCTGATTCTGAACCCACTGTATTCATTGGACGGTGGGAGGTCGTCCATGCTTACACTTTCCGTATCTGACCCTATTATCACACCAAACTAGTTCTCACTACGCTCTCGAGAACGGGCTTAAACTGTATGGACGGATTGGAAGTACTTAGAACCGTTTGGGGTCTACTTGCCTACCCGAAAGGGTAGTTCCAAAATTTCCACGTGGTCATCACTTTCTGCAATCACGCGGTCTTCGACCGTTAATTGGAATTTTTGACCTACCAGATGCTTGAAAATCAAGGATTGCGAGTCTGATACTGCACCTTTTTTCTTCCATTATACCATTAAAAGCAAAACAAAATTGCACTTCTGTCAGTGCATTACTTTATTGTAAAGAGTCTCTCGTTCTAGCAGCGTTTTGGTCCGCACTCCCCAGCTGTTAGAAGGCCTTCTTACAGCTGGGGACCAAAATTACGCTGGAAGTAGGAACTCTGTTTAAGATAATAACGTACCATCAGAAAGAGATTTTTGTCATGCTTTGAATGGAACAAGTTTGAAGAAAAACGGTGCAGTATGAGACCGGCGTAATCCTTGATTTTCAAATATCCGGTACGTCAAAAATTCAAATTAACGGTCGAAGTTAGGACCGCGTGGCAATTATATCGAGTGACAATGTACTAACGACGAACAGGACGTGGGGCAAAGGTTGAACTGTCTCAGAATGTATAGGGAACGAGGTAGAAATAAAGAATTCATATGAACGAGTCATGCAAGATACTAAAGAGATACAAATGCATTTTGATACTCAGTTTTTGGGCAATTAAAACTCCCTGTCTGCATTGAGTAGTTATTTATTGTCCGGTGTATAATTTTTAAACATTATCCTAATTTTTCACAAAACTTTTTTTGATTCTGCAATAGTTAATGGTTGACATCTATGGCACACTAAAAACGAATTTTTTTTATGCAGGGTACGTACATGATACAAATCAAATCTTGGCTCTACTACAAACTATTACACACTTACTTCAACAGTTCAATATATCGCAAAACACAGTTTTGATTTTGAACAATATCACCAATGGGAGAAATTCTTAAATCTAAATGTTTGGAAAGGAATACGTTTCTACTAAAACATACAAACCTCTAATATTATGATGAAAAAAGGATAGACATCTGATATGTATATATGCCACATATATAAGCTTAAGTTATACGAAATGAGCATATTTTATTGATTTATCGAAAATTTGGACGAAATCTTAACAGTGGGTGGTACTGAACAACCAAAATCTTCTTTTTAGATATTTTTCAGGGTAGAAATAATATCAATTGATATTGGAAAACATAATTAACCATATTTTATTGAGAAAAGGGAATGAAAAAAATCATCAAATGAATATAATTGTCACGGACGTCCATACGTTATTCTAATGAGATAGATGTTCCTTTCGCCAGAATATTCTCTTCGACTGTGATAATTGTCTAAAATGTTGGCGGCAGTCTTGAATTTTCACCAAGAAGGAGTGCGATTCGTGCTGGACAATGCGGTTCAAAATTTGTAGAATGTCCATATAAGTCTATGTGCCGAGAATCTAGTAAGAATATATATATGATCGTGAACTTTCGGACCCATTATTGACCGGGCTAACCGATGTCAACGTGATACCAATGTTATGCTGTCCTGATTCGCGAGGTTGCGACAAGATTCGTTACTAAGAAATTTAATTTTTTAATTTTCGGAGAACTGGGTTTCGGAGAACTGGGTTTCGGAAAAATGGGTTTCGGAAAACTGGGTTTCGGACAACTGGGTTTCGGACAACTGGGTTTCGGACAACTGGGTTTCGGACAACTGGGTTGACCCCTCAAATATTACGTTTTTGTACGAAAAATGGCTGCCTCACTTAAAAGTTTTTTCTTGAGCAGAGCTCCTTTGTCACTAGGCATTAGCACATAAAATATGAACCAAATATATTATAAATTACAGAGAGGCACATATAGCCACCCTAACCAATTTAACATAGTAGTGAGATAATATACTTACAGCTGGAAGGAAAGGAGATGGCACTGTGAAGGTCCTGGTATCATTATACTTCTCTAAAAGAAAAGAGATGTGTTAAAGAAGCATTTTAGAAAAGTGAAGTCAATATGAAAATCCTTTTGTAAAATTGATATCAAATAAAAGTGCTTTGTTGAAGCGACCTCAATGTCCATGAAGAAGCTTCATTAAAGTGACCCCAATGTGAATTAAAGAGCTTAACATGTTCTCAATGTGAACAGGTTTCATAAAAATATTTTCTAATGTAAAAGGGTTGTGTAAAAATGATCTCAAAAGCAATTCATACTAGTTGCACATAAATACGTATATGAAAAATCCTGTGCAAATTTTACTTAAAATACTGTTTGAGACTTTTTTGAAATTGTGAATTTCAAATATTTTAATTTCCCACCATTTGAAATAACCATTTAAAACAAGAGTTTAGATCTTGAGATCATCAAATATTAACACTGTAAAATACATTGTTTTCTTTACTTCAAGGAATAGATCAGGCAAATGCTTAATATTAGAGAATTTTCGTTATAAGTTTTTTAAAAACTTATACGTATACTTATACTTATAAACCCAATAAACAAGGTGTTTCATAATTTCCTAATTCGTCGGGAAATATCTCCTAGGACGGTAATAAAAAGGGCCAATGGCATACCATCCGTACCCCCTTGATGTAAAGCATGTTTAGTTGTGTCATATGTGTTTTCTAGAATCAAATAGGCTGATATTGCACACAGGTTTTACAGATTTATCTACTCTCAAATATATTTTTTGTAGATGATCGTTTTGAATCACCTTGTAGAAATAACGAAGGGAGAATTAGTTCAGCTAATGAATGAGTCGAGTTGTTTGATTGGATACTATGCCTATTCAGCCGATTAATTTTAATAAGCCATTCTGGTCAGTAGGTCCACACATATACTATGCGGAGATCCAACTCTGTAAGTTTATAATCTGCGTATAAAGGCCCTTTTATACGTAAAAACTTAAAAATTGACCTTATAATTTCATGAGAACTTTGAAATGATCGACTCGTTCGTGTAGTGATTCACTTTAAAGGGTCTTGTTTATCGTACACTACAAGGACCCGTCAACTAGCGTTTAGTTTATCGTGTTCATAATTGACACTAGCAAAGGACATTGTATTCGCAGTCCCTAGTTGATGATGGAGCTTGACTATATCGGGAATAGTTATGCCCCACTTGGTACAGATTATGAAAATCAATTTGAATTGATTTTAGTTCGACAAGACCCTTTAAACTATAAGTATACGTATAAGTTTTTGAAACAACTTATAACGAGAATTCTCTATTATTTCAACCATTCAATCTATGATTTATGCTTAAACAATAAACGTTAAAAGCACTTTCAAAGATGTCACGAGTATACACGTTGATGTCAAGTAGCAACATTTTTTTCAAACAAATACATTTTTTCAAGTACAAATATTTTCTAAATACGGTAAATTTTCAAAATAAAGCAATATTGTTAGCGTATGTAGGTCATATCATGTTTTAAATATCTATGTACCACCACAGACATAAAAACAGAATGAGTGAAGAGGGGAGGTACGTATGATTTCTGCTAGAAAATTCAACAAATCTGCAAGATCTTTTGTTCATTAAAAAGTTTACTAATAAATTGGTAAATGGGTAAATGGATGAGATAGGTGCATGGTATAGTAAAATCTGGTATATGGTCTTATATGATTCTTTTGCAAAGCCTCTAAAACCATTTTTCTTGACATTGCAGCTGCTTTTGACCATGTTCCACATAACTTACTTCTACACAAACTAAGGGCCTACGGTATTCATGGACAATTCTAAATTTACTAAAATCATATCTGACAAATAGGCGGTTTTTTGTAAACATTGCTGGTGAGTCATCAGTAACAACTGAAGCAGGCTTCCTAAACTGTGGCGTGCCACAGGGATCAATTTTAGGCCCACTTCTATTTATTTTATACATTAATGACCTTCCTGATAATGTAAACTCCAAATGCTATATCTATGCAGATGACACATCTCTTCATTTTATTTTTGATCCCAAAAAGCCCCAAGAAATTGATGAACTAGTTAAATCCGATCTAACTGAGATAGAAAATTGGTCCAAATTGTGGAAATTACAATTTAAACCAGAAAAGAGCTGTGAAGTTATTTTCCATGGAGTTAGAGCAAATCCTCAAAATGTAAACAAATCCTTTCTAAGTGACTCTGAAATCGAAAGAACAAATGTACATAAACACCTTGGATACACTTTTGATCATAATCTGACCAATCAAAACCATATTGAAGAAATATATAATAAAGTTAGGAAAATGATAAATCCCCTGAAGAACCTTAAAACAAAGTTAAACTCAAGAGATCTGGAAACGCTTTTCAACTCATTTATAAGACCTCATTTTGATTATGGTACTGCTATTTTTAACACTGCATCAAAATATCTTCTAAATAGACTTGATCAAATTTATTATCAGGCTGCTCTTTTGTGCTCTGGTTGTCTTCATGGCAGTAATACTGATAAAGTTTTGAATCTCCTTCAATGGCCTTCTCTAGACACAAGAAGAAAAATGCAAATTAACAACTTTATGTTTAAAGTTGTAAATGGTCCAAATCCACCCTTTTTAGATGAAATTTTTGATAAATTCAAAAATCGGGGAACACGCAATCTGCGTGATAGATCTGAATTTAATTTACCAACCAGATGCTCAAAGAGGTTCTTGAATTCATCAGTTCCATCAGCAATATCAAACTGGTCACGACTACCAAAACGATTATGTAATTTGAATACTCTCCAATCTTTTAAAAAACACCAAAAGATTTTGTTTAAAAACCAAGAAAGTTTTATTAGCACCTCCAAACTCAATCTAAAAAGATCTCATGAAATTTTGATTAACCAATTTAGAGCTGATCTTCTTTTCAAAGCCCAACTTTATGCTCACAACTTCACTTATGTTGAGAATCCAAACTGTAAATGTGGAGCCCCCCAGACGGAAAAACACTTCTTCTTTCAGTGTCCCCTTATTAAAGAAAAGATAACAAAATTAAAAACTGATATTATTAATATAACTGGACTATCAGATAATCATTCAACTCAGAATGATCTCCTTTACTTAATGAAACATGGCTCGGACAATATTTCCCTTGATCTAAATTCACATCTCCAAACCTCAATCGCTGAAATCATTGAAATTAACCTATAACGTTTTCCCCTCCCTACATACTATATATACTATACTTTATTTTATATTATCCACACTTAATATTTCCACCCCATGGCCAACCACAAGTGCAGAGTGAACCCCTTGACCTAATCATAATTTTGTATTTTGTGCTATTAAAGGGGCAATAAGGCTTGTAGAGAGAAAATAGGAAATTTTAACTTTTTCTGAGCTATCAAGGCAACAGTTGGCCTAACATCTTCTTCGACATACCTATTTTCTTAAAATATATGGATTAACTATCAATTTCGGCATTAAAAAGTGTAAATTCAGTTCAAGGCTTCAAAAAGGTGGCGTCCACTTTTATATTTTTAAGATCCACCATGTTTCAAGAGGAATATAAGCTGAAGTAATGATTATCTAGGGGGTTTCTTTGTAGAAAATAAAAATGGATGTTAGTCTTGATAAAATATCCAAACTTCAATATATTTTGACTCTGGTCCATGATCGTTGAATGGCCCCTCTGCACTACTTGTTGCACCTTTAATGTACCCTTCTATAATGCCTTCGGGCGACTGAAGGGATTTATATTATGATATTTTTATGAAGCAATAAATATTTCTAAATAAAATAAAAAAATTCTTTTGAACAGACACACACTTCTAAGGTGTAGGATCTTATTTATAAAGGCACAATGTCACCAGTGTCTAAAAGTCAATCGTTTTGCTGTAATTCAAGCAGTGGACATCTCAATGACCTGTAATAAATGCATAAAAATGAAGTTCAATCGCAAAACATATGTCATTACTGTTTCCTTTAAAATGATCGTTACGAAACATTGTGAAAAAAATAATCAAAACATTCCAGTGAGTAGAGGGGGGTGTGAGTTTAAAACTTAGTGACAGACACTTTATTACTGCCCTATCTGACAAGAAGCATTCCTTGCATTTTGAAAAATAAGGGTAAAAATGTCCAAAAAACTACACCTGCTACAATGTAGTAATATCATATTTTCTAAAAAATCACCATAAGTTATTATAACCCTTATTTGGTACCAATTAACCCCCATAAAACTAGCATGAATGTGCTACTTACTTCCTTTCTGTAAGGGGCAAGCAACTGGCAAGTACTTCTGAAGATCCATACAGTTCAGATTTAGCTTCTGTCTGATGATAGGGTTAGGCTGATTGGGGATCCACACATTGAGAGTTCCCACTCCCTCTTGAAAGTCAGCCACTAAAACACCAATAAGCATCTGAATGTTTGCTTATGGGAATAAACAATGTGTGATGATGGGTAGAATGGTCATGTACAAGTATATCCAAAGTAAAAAATAAGGGTTTACGAAAAAGACTGACCCAACCGACAGGTCGGTGTTTTCCACAGGTACAGTAACCTCAAAACAGGGTTTGAAGAAAATGTGTAAAAGACCCACCATTTCATGTAAAAGACTGACCATATTTGGAGCCTTAAAATATTAATAATTTGATTTTGAATGTCAATCGTATGGCCTAGGCAACGTTTTTTACTGATTTTGTACCTTTCAACGAATGGCAAGCAAACAAATTGGGCATGACCGTCTCCTCTCGATTTAACTGTCCTGCCTTAGGTTTCTAACCTATCATTAACCAACCTATCGTTTCTATGGGTATCTATCCTAATTTCTTACTGAAATCTAACAATTTCGAAATAAAATTGATCTTATCGTCATAGCCTACTGAATTCTGAACATGATATAATGTTTCATGCGTTCTCTTATCTGGATTAAAAGTGACTAACCATTTCAGTACACCATAAGAAAGCTTTTTTTGTCATATTGAATGTTGTTTTTACCAGTTGACATTTAACAACTGAGAAATCAAACATTACGTAACGACGTTAACATTGACAATGTTAGTGTGTTTTTGTCACTGCGTTTCATATGAATGAACTTAAAGGAATTCTAGCTGATAAAAATAACAAAATATTGCTTCTGGGACAAGATCAAACTACTTTTACATATTCTTTACTATTTTGTATTTTAACAACCAACACAAGTATACATATTTCAGCAGATATCGGATGAATTCATAAAAATATTTTTTGATTGATAAAATCATCGATTGTAAAAGCGGAAGTGCGTTCTGTAACGTCCGCGTGTGAATATTTCAATTATTCAGATTTTGCCATGGATTCAATTTTTAATGCTTCTAAATGATTTTCTAATGCTTACTATGATTTCTATTAGTAGTGTTTTGACTTCCCTGCTTCATAAAAAAGAACATTATCACCATTTACTCGACTCTAAAATTCATTTCCGGTCTGTCGTAATAAAGATGCTGAAAGTTGTTCTGAACACCTTTCTATGTATACCTAAATTTGAATCCAGAAAGTCAATTTGAAAAGTCAACTTTTTGACCTTTTGAAGGTCACTGAAGGTCAACCAAAGGTCAATACTAAGATTTGAACTCCTGAGAACTTGCAGATGCTTTTTAAAAAAGTTTGATCAATTTGAAGCGAGTTGAAAATTGACTGACTTTTACTGTTTTTTGACGTCAAATATCTCAAAAATGGTGAAAATTTAATGCTGACATATAGTGAGCAATTTGTAGAGAATGCTTAAATCTGGTTACGATTTAATTCATCACAAGATAAAATGAAGTTATAATGACAAAATTTGGGAAACTTGAAAAAACTTAGATTTGACCTAGATTTTGGCCTTTTAACCTTGACCTAGATAAAAATTTCTTTCCCCCAATTTCAGCAAAGGTTCCTAGTAGGAACATATAAGAGTTAACTCAGACCTAGCTAAAAGTAGGAGAAAAAGTGCTACAAAGAATAACTAGATATCAAGACTCCTTGATATCAAGGCCCCTTGAAGGGCCTCCTAATAATTAGAATACAGGCAAAAACAATCTGGAGTCTAATACAGAGCTGTCAAGTGTCCCGCGAATGGCGGGATTATCCCGCGAATTTGATCAAAATTAGGCTAATTCGCGTGTCCCGCAATGTCCCGCGAAGTCCCGCAAATGTGGCTTGACCTTCGCGAATTTCGGAAATTGTTGCAATCCCCTGTATTGTGATTATCTTATCTTATATAAGAAGCTAAGTTTTTGCACTTTTGAGGAGTAAAGTTAACCTAATTTTAAGTACCTAGCATGCTGTTGTTTGGTATCAAAATAAAGAGGAAGGGTTCAACTTTCATTTTAATTACGAAAATAGGGATGTAGGTCACAACGTTGGACTTTTTACTACCCGTGTGGCCCTCATCTCGGAACTGAGCAAATGTTAGCAAACACGAGTTACAATAAATGGACGCTGATATCTAGAAAGGGTTTGTAGAAAAAACAGGGTACTGGGTAGTAAATCCTCCATGCTGGGTTCAAACTTGGTACCCGGTACCCGGTCAAAAAATGGGTACCCAAAAAAGAAAAATACGAATATATAACATAATTAGACCATGAGAAATCGTGTAAGATTTGTTTTGAATTTACAAAAATGTATGTAACATCCTTCAAAATTGAGCTAGAAGCTTCAAATAAAAAGCATATTTTAAGGCTCTTTTCTTCCTCTATCGTCATGGCCATATTTTCATTGGTTATGGGGGGGGGGGGGGGTGCGATTGCACCATCGCACCCTCTCCTGGCTACGCCTATGACATTGTAAGACATAACAATTTACAATTCAGTGGACATTTTGTCGAAAATTGAGATAACTTAAATTATGATTAATAAACAAACCCCATCTAGAAAAGTAACCTCATTCCCTATAATTTGATGTAGATTAACGAACCCCTATATAGTTTATGAATAGGTACATTTTAATATATAACATTATGGGGGTAAGCGTTTCGTAGTTGGTCACGACGCCAGAAGTGCAAAGTATTGTTCCGAATTTTTGAATTTCGTGTTAGATTACGGTACTCACACTTGAAGCATGGTTTTTGTTTTTGATAAATTACAATAAAGTTTAATAATATTCCTATGCGTATTTTTGAAATTGTGTTGACGTTTATTTAAGTTACAATGTAACGGTGCATTATATTTGATTTTGATTTAAGTACTTATACACGCTTTTACATTAGTCCCAATCACGCAAAACCCTTGAATGTCCCGGGACATCCTGCAAATTTAGGTGGATGTCCCGCGAAATCCCGCAAATTTAGGGCACTTTGTCTAGAAAAAACTGTCCCTCTATGAAGTTTTTGGTGGTAAACCGGTTAACTGTCCCGCAATTAGGGTGTTTGTCCCTCGAATGGTCCCGCGAAATCCAGCGAATTTGATAAAAAAAATTTAGCCTATTTGCGCAATCACGCAAATCCCTTAAATGTCCCGCGAAATCCCGCGAATTTAGTAGATGTCCCGCAAAATCCCGCGAATTTTGGGCACTGGGTCTAAAAAATCTGTCCCGCGAGAAAATCTTTGGGGGTTGACAGTACTGCTAATAAGTAATATTGTATATGTCGCAAAATAGATCAATAATATATGTTTTGGAGATAGCATTTCTCCACTGATGCATTCATTATATTTGAATGATGTCGAGAAATATTATTGAAAAAATATTGGCAATCAGATTAATGTTGGAAATGAAATAGATGGATACATTTGTATTTGAAATTATTTGTCTTGCTCTATGCTGATGACACAGTCATCTTTACCAATAGTAAAGATAAGCTGCAAGATGCTTTTTCTTCGCTAGCAATGTATTGTGATACATGGCAAATCAAAATTAATACCGAGAAAACAAAATATATGGTGATCAATAGGAAAAGGTTTAAAAGAACCGATAACATTACCCTTAATGGCAGTATAGTTGAAAATGTACCACACTTAACATATTTAGGGGTATTTTTTGATAGCAAGGGTAGTTTGAATTTAAATATGAAACATTTGTATAGTCAAGCAGAAAAGGTAATGTTTTCAGTTCTTAGTAGATGTAACAAATTTGCATTACCTCTTAAAACACAGTTGCATTTATTCTACACCCTAGTTCTGCCAATATTAATGTATGGTGCTGAGATATGGGGTATGACAGATAACAAACTGATTGAAAAACTACATCTTAAATTTCTAAAATACTCTAAGAGCGAGGAGGAAAATTCTTAATAAATGAAGTATAGTTGGTTTGGCAGCATTTTCAGTTAGGGGGAAGTCTTGGATGAAAATTCTACCTAGGTGATAGCTTCACAGAGTGGTACATAATTCTTTTTTTTCAGGGATTAGCCCCCCACCCCCCAAAATAACCCCACCCCGGTAAAATAATTTTTTTCATTCTCAATAACTTTAGATATCTCGTTGTTTGTAAGTTACATACATAGACATTATATATATGAATCATTTGAAAAATAAATAATGCTAATCACTCGTACAGAATTTGAATAATAGTACAAAGTGTGTACCCCAGGGGGCAAATTCGTGACCCATTTTCTTACTATTTAGAGCCTCACTTTTCAATCAGACACTGCAAGACATTGGAAAAATTCACCTGAAGTGCCCAGTAGCAGACCTATAAGCCCTGAAAGATTCAAATTAATTGAATCAGTATGAGTCGAGAAAAAAATTGTTGATTTTTTGAAAAATTTGACATTTTTGAGAGGCGTGATTTTGTGTATGACTATAGCTGAGGCCTATGGTTTCTAGATCTATCCCTCTTTGATAATAAATATGGTTTTGAAGTATGGAACTAAGATGTAAAAAATAATTAAAATGGGTTTTAAGGAAGTTAAAAGTTTTAAACAAGTTCAAAATTCAAAGAATTGTATAATATCATGTCTGAATTTACGAATTTTAGGTAAGACCTTGGATGAGCCTTTTTAAGATGGTTTAAGGAATTTAACAAATCCAAAATTTGAAGAATTGTACAATATAAGGTCTGAATTTATGAATTTCAGGTAAGACCTTGGATGAGCCTTATATTTTATACATCTGTCCCTCTTTGATGATATGTATGGTTTTGTAGTGTGAAACTAATGAGTAAGAATAATTTAGATAGATTTGAAGGTTTAAGGATTTTAAATGAGTCCAAAATTTGAAGAATTGTACAATATCAGGTCTGAATTTATGAATTTCCGGTATGACCTTGGACGAGCCTTACGCTTTTTACATCCTTCCCTCTTTGATGATATGTATGGTTTTGTAGTGTGGAACTATGATGTAAAAAATAATTAAGATGCATTTTAAGAAGGTTTAAGGATTTAAACAATTTGAAGAATTGTACAATATCAAGTCTGCAATTAACAAATTTCAAGTATAACCTTGGTTGGCCCATATGTTTTTTAAACCTACCGTATTTGCCGTAATTGGCGCCCATGTTCCTATTAGCGCCCCCCCCCAGACTCTTGGAGGCCCGAGGGTGAGTCCCTGGTTGAAGAATCAACGATCATTTTGGTCAAACGTAATAGTGGGCGATAATAGGGTCCCGACATGTAATTCCAAAACGAGGCTGAGAAAAAAATTCGAATTCGATTCAGCAGGTATAAGTCCATTTTCCTATAGATTTATAGAGTAAAATACTGATGTAAGTACATATTTTATATTCCATTAGTGTAGCAAAAAGAGTGGGATAGGTATGAACCCCACGATCCATGCAGACGTGGCGAATTTCACGAACCAAAATTTTCTTCCAATTTTTTTCTAAACTGAAAGTGAAACTCCGGCATCTTTTCTCAGGCGGGACTCATATGGGCGCTAATAAGGACAACTTTTTGAACTGTTTTGACTTACTTTAAGCGCCCGGGCGCCTACTACGGCAAATACGGTATCCCCTTTTCATGATATATTTGGTTTAGTAGTGTGGAAATATGTAAAACATAATTTAGATAGGTTTTAAAATCTTGGCATATTGTACAATATCAGAAATTAACGAATTTAAAGTATAATCTAAAGATTTCTACAATAATGTATTCTTTTTCCATAAGAATGGTTACCATTCTTATTATTTTGGGAGTATTTAAACACTTTTCCCCCATTTTTGCACTTTGAATCCATTATAACTTCATCAGTTTTTAACACATCATGAATCTTTTTAAAGATATTGTATTTTAGATTGTAAGGAATAGATTGGTAGGTGAATTGTACATGTATATCTCTCTATGATGATATATATGGTTTAGTAGTATGGAACTAAGATGTAAAACATAATTTAGATCAATCGGTTTTAAGGAAGTTAAAAGGCAGAATCAGAACTATAGGGGTGATAAAATTACAAGCAACATGTTGTAGAAATCTTTAGTTTTCCTACACTAAAGTGTGCACTTTGGGGATTTTTAGCAAATAGACATGAAAAGGAATGACATAAGCCAGAAATATTCAAAAATTTAAACAATATTTTGTTTGGCTGCTTGCTGGATCTGATTCTCTCTTTAAGGTTTTGAAGAAGTTCAAAACAAAACAAATTGTACAATATTAGGTCTGAAATTCTTAACCTCTTTGATGATTTACATGGTTTTGTAGTGTGGAACTAAAATGTAAAACAAAATTTAGGAATTTGGGGTTTTAAGGAGGTTTATATTTATTACTTATTGCTAAATGATTATCTAGAAATTATCATCATTTTGCATTTTTATAGTATCAAAAACAGGGTAACCATCGATATTTCATAAATTTCATTTTTATTGGGATCAACTTCGGAATATCATAACTTTGCACCTCTACCCCCAATCACCTTGATCTTTACACCAAAATGTGTCACTTATATGTGGCTCAAGCTAAAAATAATAATGATGGCACAAGAAAAACTTGCAAAAAGTACCATTTTAAAAACAGAGGGGTAGGTCAATTTGACCCCCCCCCCCCCATCCCCTGCAGACATTAGGGTTAAACTTCCTTAAAACCCATAATTCCTAAATTATGTTTTACATTTTAGTCCCACACTATAGAACCATGAAAATCATCAAAGAGGTTTAGAATGTAAAGAGCACGAGGATCATTCAAATCTATACCTGAAATTTGTTAATTTATAATAATTTAAACCTGATATTGTACAATTTGTCAAGTTTTGAACCTCTTTAGAACCTAAAACTTCCTTAAAACCCATCTAAATTATGATTTACACTTTAGTTCCATATTACAAAACCATATATGTTATCATAGAGAGATATATGTAAAAAACATAAGGCTCATCTAAAGCTATACCTAAAATTTGTTTATTTCAGGTCTGATATTGTACGATTTGTCAAGTTTTGAACTTGTTTAAAACCTTAAACCTCCTTAAAACCCATTTTAATTATGTTTTACCTTTTAGTTCCACACTGCTAAACCATATATATCATCAAAAAGGGATGTTAAAAACATAAGGCCCAACAAAGGTTATACTTGAAATCTGTTAATTTCAGATCTGATATTGTACAATTCGCCAAGATTTTGAACTTGTTTAAAACATTTAGTTTTTTAAAACCCATCCAAATTATGTTATACATATTATTTCAACACTACTAAACCAAAATTATCATGAAAAAGGGATAGGTGTAAAAAATATGAGAACCAACCAAGGTTATACTTGAAATGTGTTAATTGCAGACCTGATATTGTACAATTTTTCAAATTTTGAACTTGTGAAAATCCTAAAACCTTCTTAAAATCCATCTTAATTGTTTTTTACATCCTAGTTCCACACTACAAAACAATACATATCATCAAAGAGGGACTGATGTAAAGAATATAAGGCTTACCCAAGGTCTTACCTGAAATTCATAAATTCAGACCTGATATAGTACAATTCTTCAAATTTTGACTAGTTAAAATCCTTAAACCTTCTTAAAATCCATCTAAATTATATTTTAGTTTGTTACTAAAAAACCATAAATATCATCAAAGAGGGACAGATATAAAAAACATAAGGGTCATCCAAGGTCATACCTGAAATTCGTAAATTCAGACCTGATATTGTACAATTCTTCAAATTTTGGACTTATTTAAAACTTTAAACTTCCTTAAAACCCATTTTAATTATGTTTTACCTTTTAGTTCCACACTGCTAAACCATATATATCATCAAAAAGGGATGTTAAAAACATAAGGCCCAACAAAGGTTATACTTGAAATCTGTTAATTTCAGATCTGATATTGTACAATTCGCCAAGATTTTGAACTTGTTTAAAACATTTAGTTTTTTTAAAACCCATCCAAATTATGTTATATATATTATTTCAACACTACTAAACCAAAATTATCATGAAAAAGGGATAGGTGTAAAAAATATGAGAACCAACCAAGGTTATACTTGAAATGTGTTAATTGCAGACCTGATATTGTACAATTTTTCAAATTTTGAACTTGTGAAAATCCTAAAACCTTCTTAAAATCCATCTTAATTGTTTTTTACATCCTAGTTCCACACTACAAAACAATACATATCATCAAAGAGGGACTGATGTAAAGAATATAAGGCTTACCCAAGGTCTTACCTGAAATTCATAAATTCAGACCTGATATAGTACAATTCTTCAAATTTTGACTTGTTAAAATCCTTAAACCTTCTTAAAATCCATCTAAATTATATTTTAGTTTGTTACTAAAAAACCATAAATATCATCAAAGAGGGACAGATATAAAAAACATAAGGGTCATCCAAGGTCATACCTGAAATTCGTAAATTCAGACCTGATATTGTACAATTCTTCAAATTTTGGACTTATTTAAAACTTTAAACTTCCTTAAAACCCATTTTAATTATTTTTTACATCTTAGTTCTACACTTTAAAACCATATTTAACATCAAAGAGGGATGGATCTAGAAACTATAAGCGTCAGCTATAGTCATACACAAAATCACCCATCTCGAAAATGTCAAAATTTTCAAAAATCAAAAAAAATTTTCTTGGCTCCTACTGATTCAATTACTTTGAACCTTTCAAGGCTCATAGGCCTGCTACTGGGCACTTCACATGAATTTTTCCAATGTCTTCCAGTGTCTAAATGAAAAGTGAGGCTCTAAATAGTAAGAAATGGATCACGAATTTGCCCCCTAGGGTACACACTTTGTACTATTATTCAAATTCTGTAGGAGTGATTGGCATTATTTATTTTTCAAATGATTCATATATATAATGTCTATGTATGTAACTTACAAACATCAAGATATCTAAAGTTATTGAGAATGAAAAAAATATTTTTACTGAGGTGGGGTGTTTTTGGGGGGTGGGGGGCTAACCCCTGAAAAACTAGATAACGGCAACTCCGCGGAGAAGCAAATCCCAACGAACAAAATATCAATTACCGAATTCCAATCAATTATACTCATTACTTTGGTTAAAATTGAAAAATTTAGATTTAAGAATTGCGAATTCCTGCAAAGCAGCCATTTTGAATTTTATGAGGCTCGAATCAGAAAAAAGATACAATATTTGCAATCTACTCTTAATTGCCTTTCATTTGAGTATAATAAAGCTATACTTCAGAAACATCTAAAAATTAGCGAAAATTTTTGTTTTCCTGACCCCCCATACACAGCCCCTGGGGGTCAGGATGAAAAACAGGGAATATATGTGAAATAGATGGGTGCACCCCAGTTGTCCGAAACCCAGTTGTCCGAAACCCAGTTGTCCGAAACCCAGTTGTCCGAAACCCAGTTTTCCGAAACCCAGTTCTCCGAAACCCAGTTGTCCGAAAAATTTAGTCATAATTTACCAGATAAAGGGGGACGCACTTCAAGCCAGTTTCATGTTATGTATTTGGCAAAATTAATGGCATGGACGCATTCTGATGTATAGATCTCTCTCTCACTTTGAATTGCATACATTACACCACAACATTACCAGAATGACAGGAACGGGGGATTTATTTTACATTGTGATTCTAAAAAAGGTCATCAAAACACAATATATATTACGGAACAGTTGATCTTATCTTATTCAATATATTTTATATAGGCAAAATAAAATGAAACATTTTGAAACCGATAAAATAAGTTAACGCATAAAACTTTAAGAATAAACAGTACACATATTACGTTGTCAAAATGTTTCGTCGCATTTAATTTCTTAGTCTCTGTCTATTATCAAATCGTAAAATGTAAAAGAACAAAACATTCTAAACGTAATCACTTGGGATTAACTGGAAACGAAGACAGGCTGTCCTCGTATCAAATTGGATGTTCTCCCATTCGCAAGAAGTTTTATTTTCGCCATGTACTCACTTCATCTTTTTGAATTTAATCTCTATTTCTCGAACAGAGTACCTAAATGAAGAATAATTTTTGGTTTCAAAAGATGTACACGTCAACTTTACTAAATAAATGCCCACTGGCTTGGGAAAGCTATTTTCCCTTTTATGAACGCCCATCACCCATTGGAAAAATATTGTTCCCTCTCTAAAAGCCCCATGGGGCATAAAGAAAATTGGTTTAAAAATTGTAGACCCCTATGTATGTTAATATGCAAACGCCACTTGTGACTGCAAATGTGACTGCAAAAGTATGAGAGCGCAGAAATTCTACGGCGAGCGTGACAGCGCTGTCACACTGGTCGTGTCCCGTCCCGTCTCTCAACGTACAAAGCATTCAGGCCAGAATTTAAGGAATAAGCTATAGTGAGCTGTTTCAGAACGCCGTCTGAAACGCGTTCTGATTCTGAACCCACTGTATTCATTGGACGGTGGGAGGTCGTCCATGCTTACACTTTCAGTATCCAGGGGCGGATCTGGGAACCAATAAGGGCGGGGGGGGCCCAAGATTCAGGTCAGAGAAAAAAATTTTGGGCCCCTAAAACCCAAAAGTGGTATGCTGTCCTGATTCGCGAGGTTGCGACAAGATACTAAGAAATTTAATTTTTTAATTTTCGGAGAACTGGGTTTCGGAGAACTGGGTTTCGGAGAACTGGGTTTCGGACAACTGGGTTGACCCCGAAATAGATAGATGTTGCGAATATACTACCAAAATTTCAAACAATAATATTAATTACTTTGGTTTAGAATGAAAAATTTATGATTTTTGCGAAAAAGTCCAGTCATTTTCAAAGCGGCGGCCATCTTGAAAATTTTTTTTTGCTATTCATCAATATACATCTTTCCACCAAATATGAAGAAAATCTGTCAACTAGTATTTGAGTTATCTTCCGGACGGACGGACAGACGGACTGACTGACTGACGGACTGACGGACTGACAGACTGACGGACGGACGGAGGGAGGGCTTCACTATATCCCTACCGAACTTCGTTCGTTGGGATAAAAAGAATTATGTACCACTCTGTGAAGCTATCACCTAGGTAGAATTTTCATCCAAGACTTCCCCCTAACTGAAAATGCTGCCAAACCAACTATACTCCATTTATTAAGAATTTTCCTCCTCACTCTTAGAGTAAAATATATTCTTAGTGTTAAGAAAACAACTCCAAACTATATGGTTTATGGGGAACTTGGCAGATTATCTTGAAATGTATTTTCCTCGAATTGGTTTACCTATGTGAAAAACACATTCAACAATCTTGGCATTTCAAATGTTTGGATAAATCCAAAGTCAGTTAGTTATGCAGAGTTTATCAAAAAAGTAAAACTAAGGATGTCATTTATGGTAAAGGAATAGGTGATGAATTTCATGTCATTTTAGAATGAAAAAGCTTGAAGTTCTGTACTCCGGGTAATGTTCGCGTGCGATTTAATTTCGCTTTGTTCGCGAATGTAGTACAATCGCGAACATTTATCGTCGCAATATTTGTCTTAAATCCCCGGGGATTTGACCCGGGCCTTTTGATATGTTTCGTTCGGTGTGAAACGTTTCTTCCAGTGTTGTTGGGCGAAGGCCTAAAAACATTTTTGAATTGGCTTAATTATTAGGCCAACAAAGGCAAGAACTGTTGACGACAATGATATCCTACAAATTGAAGTTGAAAAAGCCATTCAAGAATATTCAAATAAATTCCCTAAACATGGGAAATACAAACATTATTCGGATTCTGAACGGGCTAAAATAGCCCGCATTGATTCACGGTAATCGGAAAAAATTCAACTTGTGCAATCTGCTAAGTGTCATCAACTCAAATCCGCGAAATTAAATAGCCTCGAAATCGCAACTTTGAAAAATCGCGAAATTTTATAGCGTCGAAATTTACCCGGAGTACATTATTAGAAAAAGGTATCTTCCTAAATGTTATTCCACAAGTCAAACCACACAGAAGTTTGAGAAATTAATGAATTCAAACAAAAATATACGAATAAAACTTTGTAAATTTTTAATCGAGGCTGGGCAAAAAAATGTACATTTATAATGTTATTTTAATCTTTTGTACTCTTATACCCTATAAAGGGTGAATTGAGAAATCAATAAATAAATAAATACATACTTGGTATAAGAGAGAGGGCAACATTTATTGAGGCTCCAGAACTGAGTGCTTTTGGAGACCAGGATCCAGTCAGCTTGGTTCCATCTGCAGAAGAAATTGCTTTGTTAACATTTTAATCAATTTTGCCTACATATAGTTCCTACACATACAGGTGTATGCTTCATACAATTGAGCTGCTCATAGAATAGTAGGTAATTATCTGGTAGTCAGCTGCTGAAAGTTGCATTCGTGAATACAAGCTTAGTCTATGAATTGTAAACTTGAGTTGATTTTGGTATTCAATTTTAATGATGTTTCAGATTAACTAAGTGTGCATTTCCTAGAAGTATTTTCTCCAAGCGCCAGGTTCAACTTACATATATCACCGTCAGTTGTATGAAATAATGAACAGACCTGTAAGCCTGACGAAGAGGAGGGAAAGCCCCAGCGCTTTAGCGATGACAGACATATTACGTCTCTTGTGTACCGTTTGCGCAAATTCTTACCAGATAGTTTTCAAATGTACATCGTTGTGATCGTTTAATCAATCTAAGCATATTATTTACATCTTTCTTTATTTTGATGTTAAATAACAAGCTATACCCTGTATATGGTATTGGTTAACACGCCAGAAATTAATATAAAATTATTCAAAGCGTTATAAGAAAATTTTGAATCAGCCATTTTTGTATGTTGATTTTGACCAATCAGAGACATGGGTTATCTCAATACAGGTTTACATTACATGTATAAGCGAATTACATTTTTTATGTTAATCCCCCCTGAGACTGATGGGAGTCTTGATTCACGTTACTTGTCATGTGACTTGGTACACTGGCTCTCGATCAAAATGGTGGTCAGCAAATGGTACAAATGTAATTCTTGATGAAGTTATGGAAAGCTTGAGTAGTTTTTATATGCTCTAAAATTAACTAAAAATACCTGTTTCTGTGGTCCGCAATTATTATTTAAAATGAAATAGTTGCAGTGCAATTGAAAAAAGCCTATGGAAAATCATCTCCAATTATCACCTAACTTACAATTGATAATTATTTGAAAGTGAGGTGTAAAAATTCACATGCAAATGAGCTAACTATCAACTTAATCAACGCTTAATTTGCAACTTAATTAATGGTAAACTACCATCAATATGCAAATGAGTCGATTGTCACTGATTTACGTAAATTAGGTGAATGTTAGTCGTAAGTTTGATGTAAGTTAATCTCTAATTATCACCTAACTTACTATTGATAATTAGTTGAAAGTTAGGTTTAAGTCAGATTTGTGACTTCTCAAAAATGACTCGCTTCTTTTTTGCTTCCCTTCACCCGGAGATTTTTGCTTCATCTTGAACTATTTTGTGATGGAATATTCATCTTAATTAGGATCTTTCAGAACAGACAACATTGAACTTGAACTATTGAAATTTCACAGCAAGAGGAGGGAAAACCCCATGATTCAATTGATGACATACAATTTCCTCCTTCGCGCACCTCCTTTTGTCGAAACTGTACCCTCCATCTTGGTCTTCAAAGTTTCCAAATTGACCTAGTTTTAAACCAATCAATGATTGACTCGCTAAACCAATCAGCGACGATGTCATCTCAATACAGATTTACATTATAAGCGTATGTCATCTTTGAACCCTGGGGTTTCTCCCCTCTTTTTCACAGCTATTCTATTTTGCAAATTTTTAAAATTCATGAAAAGCATGTGAAAACATCATTATTGCCATCAACATCTAAAATCAGAACACAAACATTAGACAATAATGTTACATAATAAGGCCGTAACAGATATAATCAAAAATATGTTTTGAAATGTCTTTGATCTAACAATCAATATTTAGAAGAGCACATTTGGATTACTTGTGAAATATAGGTAACCCATGTTAGTACCTAAATTGCATTCTAGGATTAATATTATATGATCTGATTCAAAAAAATTTTCAAATTCATAAACATTTCAGACAAAAGTGTGAATAAGATTTAACATACATTGTATTCATGTTCTACATACCCTTATAATAATGTTGACCTTTCTGCTTTCCTAGCCCCCCCATTCACAGCCCCTGGGGGTCAGGTCGAAAAACACAGAATATAGGCTATGTGAAATAGATATATGTTGTGAGTATACTACCAAAATTGCAAATAATAATATTTATTACTTTGGTTTAAAATGAAAAATGTTTCCACCATTCTTAAAGCAGGGGCCATTTTAAATATCCACCAATATACATCTTTCCAACAAATACGAAATAAATCCTTCAACTAACATTCGAGTTATCTTCCAGACAGACGGACGGACTGATGGATGGAGGACTTCACTATATCCTTACCGAACTTCGTTTGTTAGGATAATTTATACTAAGGAAACAAAATATGTCTACTTAAATGCAAGGAAACAGAATATGTCTACTTAAATGCAAGCTTATGAGGAAATGTGATACTGGTAACATAAACACTAGTTATTATTTTATTAGTGGGAAGCAAGTCAACTTCCTCTATTTGCAAGAAACAAGGAAAACATTAATCACCCTCAGACATAACATATGACATGACATACAGTAATTCATATAGTCTGATCTGAGAGCCATGCTCAATCAGAATTTACAAAAAACTTTCAAGGATATATTTCAATATACTGTTTTAAATTTTAAAATTGAGGAAGTAGTACGTAGATCCCTGCAACCAGTAACCTGGAGTCTGATTCTGAACTTTTCCGTAAATTTCTGCCGTAAATAATTTATGATAGGACAAGTACACAGAAAAAGTTTAAGTTCTGAATCATTCCCTAAACTTGTCCTAGTTGTCTTCTGTGTTGAACCCCAATGATCTTTCGAACACCACGAAGGGATAACCTCTCGTAATATCGGGATTGCTCCACTGAATTCTTGAAAAAAATTGTAGCACCCTTGAAAAAATTACTTATTTCAAAAATATCTGGAGATATATAGAATGCTATACACAAGCATGTAGCTATTGAAATTAGGTTTCTTAATCATCAAATTTCGTAATATAATAGTAGTACTTGCGTTCCACTACATAAAAATGTATATTACTTTGATTACGTCAAATCGTAAATTTACTACAGGTAAATAGGTTTCCTAGAAATATATGAAAAAATCGTAAAGGGGCAGGTACGTTATTGCAAGCTGAAAAAAGCTCAAGAGTGAGTCCCCTTGGGATCAGATTAATCAAAAAATGGAAATTTTAGGTCAAACATCTGGCATAAAAGCTACATTTTTTGAAAAGGTTACTGTACCAAAAGAATGGGGTTTTATATTACATATAATTAATCACCAATAAGAAAAAATAAGTTGGTGGGATAATCATGTTAATAACAACAGCAACATTTACTATACACATTATCATGCTCTTATCAAAAGCCAAACAAAAATGAAATCAAGTTTACATCCAATTTACACTTAGTTTACATCTGACCTTGGTGTATACTTAGATGTTAACTTTCCCTCAAGTAAATAGGTATTTACTAGCAGAAAGTATACACTGATTTACTAGGTGTAAACTTGACTTAGAATTTGTTAAAAGTGAAAACTAGGTGTAAACTATACTCAGAAAAAATCAAATATTGGTCAAGATGTAAACTAAGTGTATACTTGACTTTGGAATCCTGATTCCAAACGAGGTCAGCCTCTCTTTCAATCAAAGCTGGTTTAGCCATTTTGGTTTTGGTAAGTCTTCACAAAATCCTATAACATGGTTTTACTTTACTTAAATTTGGTGTCAACTTTACCATTAGGTATTAGTTGTACATTTGGTCCAGTTTCATCGTCATCGGTCATGTAGTTAGCTATTTTATTCAGATTCAAATTTCTTTTCAATATCTTGAATTATGATGTGACAATGACACTCATTTACATATTCACATTTTTCCCCAAAAAACATGTATATATGTGTCTTTGAGCCATTCAAAATGATATATAACTTATTCTAGGTGAAAATATTAAGATGGTATGTGTATTCAAATTAAATGGTGTGTAGTGAAAATATCAAAACAATCAGGTAAGCACAAAAGGTAAAGATTCAATTGATTCTCTCCCCCCATAGACAAGCAGTTAGCATTTCACGAATTAAAGATTGGTGAACTAAGATGTAAACTAAGTTTAAAATCTGACCAATCAGGTGTAAACTTAGGTGTAAATTAGCTCATTTGCATGTGAAATTGGTCACCTATTTACTGGGTGTAAACTAAGTATAAACTGGGTGTAAACTAATGTGTAAACTGAGTGCGAACTTGATGTAAACTAGATGTAAACTCAAATGTAAATTGGGTGTATACATCGGTGTAAACTAAGGTGTGAACTAGCTCATTTGCATATGAAATTGGTCACTTATTTACTGGGTGTAAACTAAGTATAAAATGAGTGTAAATTATAGGTGTAAAGCCTTTGTAAATTTTGATGTCTCAACTTAGTACACAGCACAGTAATGTTAACAAAAAAACTAACAATAAAAGTAAATATATAAATGTGTTTTTTTAGAAAATCAAACGATTGTAAACATGGTGTCACTTACCACAACCTTCAAGTTTTCCTTTGTCATTTGGAGATATTGCATGAATAATAGCACTATTCCCTTGGTTCATATGCTGGACACCATTTGAGTGAACTTGTGTTAAAAATACACTAACGCAAAGCACAACTCTATTGATTCCTGCCATGCCTGGTTGATCTGTAAAATACATACTGAAATATTAATTAATTTAAAGAATGGTTACAAGAACACAAATGTGTACAACATGTCCCCGCCAATGGGTGATCCTATGTACATCCTGAATGCTTAACAATAATCAGTTGAAAACACATGATTTTAAAAGAAAAATCCAATGTGGCCACCAAAGCTGGACTGCCCAAAAACTAAGTGGTTTTAGATTTTCATACAGAATCTTTCCTGAAGATTTGAAATCAATCTGTCAACTGGTTTGCCAGTAAACGTAACATTTGAAATCCGTCAAATAATTAACCTGAAAACACATAGACAAGACTTTGCAGACAAGATCAAGAAAATGGCTGCCTTAACATACCAAGAATGCCAAAAAACAAAAAAGTTCTAGATTTTCTTTCTTAGAATCATGCATCCCTGAAAATTTGAAATTGACCTGTCAAATGGTTTTTCTGAGACCCTTTATAGACATGATTTTAGGATGGAAAACACAAAATGGCCACCTTAAAAGTTACGCAGAATGCCAAAAAAGTATTGAGATCTAGATTTTCATACTACAATCACAAAATGTGCCCAATATAATGCTCTAAATGATACAATCTTTGAAATTTTATAAAATTGTCTGAAACAAAAATGGCGGTCATAAAAAAGAAAATAGATCGCTTTTCAAATCAGTTTTTTCATTTTTTTCTTTTACTATATATCAAATTTTCAAAGATTGTATCATTTAGAGCAATATATCGGGCACATTTTCTGAAAAATTCAAAAGATTCTGTTCAGTGACCTTTCCTACCTCCTACTTTTAGCTATTTTTCAGTCACATTTTCAGAGGGCTGAAAGCAGGCCTGTCAACTGTCGGGCTTGAGCAAGCTATTGGTAGCACTTTCATATTGGCACCCAGAAAAAATGCAAGGCAATTAAGATACAGATGGGAAATCAGTCTTATTAATTAGGTATATCCAATATATGTCTGAGGAAGATATCATTTTTTTGAAAGATGAATGATAATTTTTTTATAAATTTTCATGTATCGAAATATGCCTTATTCTCTATGTAACAAATTCCCAAGAAAAAATCCACATTTACATATATACTTCAAGCATGTACTTGAATAGAGTAAGTTAAAGTAATTTGACTGCTTTGGAAAGATTAAGGAATTTGCTTTAAAATGATATGCAACAAGTGTGTCCATAATAGTGTATAGAGTTTTTATAACCGCTAGTTGCACACAACAGTTGGTGTAACATTTCATTGTAAATTCTATGTTAAAAAAGACAGAATTTTTCAACATATTTTCCAATCTTTGCTTACTGTTCTTTTAGGATGATATCAAAAGTACTGAATGTTAAAATTCTGTCATTAAAAAAATTATAGAAAAGGCTGTAGTGGTTCCTGAGATATATGGCTCTCAAAATAACTAACTGATTTTCCGACACGCAAATGTCTTTTCCGAAGAGCATGTGTATTTTAAGACTGAAGTAATATGATACACTAAAAACTATTTTAAAACAAAATGCATTTAGTTTCTTGAATATTCAAAACAAATAAGTAGCTTTGAACTGTCATATATACCTGTAAAATCAATTTTAAAATTCCGACACAAGAAAAAAGTCCTTTCCGAAGAGCTCTTCGGAAAAGACAAACTCTGTCAAAACAGTGCATTTACCAACAATATTAAAGAGAAACACACTGGAATATATTTTCTAATGAACTTTTATACATAAAATATCTTTACTGAAGTAACTAAGACTTAAACAGGAACTACAAAAGTAAATGTGTCCTTTCCGAAGAGCAATCCAATCTCTGATTAGGAATGCAGTATTGGATGTCTATAACTAACTTTTGGGTTTTCGGAAAAGACCGACCCCACCGACCACCGACCGGTCGGTGTTTTCCATAGGTAGCCTCAAAACAGGGTTTGAAAAAATATGTAAAAGACCGACCACTATGTAAAAGACCGACCAAAAGAAAAAAGCCTGCCTTGACACTGACCAATTTTACAGGAAAACAATATTCCTGTTTCTGTCCGTACGTAGGCTATGTCTGTTCGCCGTAACCGGGCAGAAGAGAAAAATTCTAAATTGTTAATCACATTCCCGGTCTGGGCAAGTCCATGAAGTTCGTAAAGTTGTAGCTACGTTCATCCAGTTCGGACACAGTTTAAAACCAGTTCGGCAACGTTTTAAAGAACGCAGTGACAACTTGTTTGGTGTGATAGCTATATTTGTTAATTAAGCTGCAAACAGAACCGGTTGGTTTACTCACGACCTGAATTTACGCCTGACTGCACAACGCCGTAATACGTTTCTAGTAGGATTGAAGTTCGCCGTGTGTCCAGATCGTTCTGCGTTCTTTAAAAACATGAGTATAATGATTCCCGTTGACACCAACGTAAAATTGAAAATCTCCCGTTGTAAACAGGAAAATAAAGCTGATCTGATATCTGAAGTAGACTAAGTAGCGCTTGCTTTTTATGCGTGCTATATACATTACTGTATTAATTCATTGACTTTGCGTTCACGGTTACGTTGCGAAAAACATCGCTAGCTTAACCTCTCCAAAGTTTAAACGGACCCTAAACGGTTCTTAGTACGTCAAATCCGTTCGTGCACAGTTAAAGTCCGTTTTCGAGAACGTAGTGAGAACTAGTTTGGTGTGATAGTAGGGTAAGAGGAGTCCCACTTATTTGTTTTTAAGATTTCAAGATTTTAACTGCAGGAATTTCAGGTGAAATAACGTCCATTCAGAGTTTATTTTTGCTAAACAGCTAAATGTAGGTCCGTGATCGTTGGAAACGTCTCTGCAATAAACGATCAACCTAAAGAATACACTTATCTGCTTATAAGAAAGATTAATTACATGTAGTTGCTGAAGCACACATGCCGTTACTATGGCAACCACAGATACAATTTTTATCCAATATACCTCAGATTTTAACAAATCATAGGGGACACATTTGGACACCTTTTGGTGAATTTTCATGGAAAAAAGAGTAATAAATGTTGAAATGCCAGACTCATTCCTGGAACTTATGGACCACCCTGTAGTTTTCCAATTTATGTGTAATCACAAACCATTTTTATATTCATATTGGTTTCTAAATGAGGGGATAAGATTCAGGAACATGTGGAATCTATTTCAAGACACTTTTATGCTTTCTACACTTTCTACGCCGACCAAGCACCGACCTGTCACCTCGTGGACCCAACTGTGGAGAGTGACTGGTCGGTGGTCGGTCTTTTCCGAAAACCCCTAACTTTTCTACTGATGTCAGGCCTGTCAACTGTCCCGCAATTTGCGTATTTGTCACGCATTTGCTGAAGAATTTGAAGTCACGCTAGTTATTTTTGCGTGACAGAAAATGTCACGCAAATACGCATTTTACCTGGTAATTGTCAAGCAAAAATATTTCTGTAGAAAATTTTCTAAAAAAGATCGTCTACACAGCAAAAATACGAACGACGGGAAAAAACGTACGCATTTCGTTCGGACTTTTCACGCGAATTACGGATATGTCACGCATTCCGTTCGAAATTTTTCGTATCTACCCCCCGCGAGCGCGAAAAATTTGAGGTGTTAAAAATTTGGCAAGATGTAATAAAATTTAAACCAAGGTGTTCAAAATTTGGATCAAGGTGTTCAGATTTGGACCAAGGTGTCCACATTTTGAGGGGAGGTGTTCAACATTTCCAAGTCACTCATGTTAGGTGTTCCCAAGTTGACAGGCCTGTGATGTATAAAGGCATTAGCACAATGTTTACAAATATTACATTGAATCTTGGACAGTACTGTAAAACCCTTTAAAACACTCAAGTGTAAAACTGCAAATGAAGAATGCCGCAAATATAAAATTGTATCTTCATCACTATTTTTCTTGTGATAATAGGTTCAATTCACTGACAATTACCACCAACAATTGTGTCGTTTCATAGGCCTATGTGTCCCTGGCCCAGTAGCTAAAGAACTATAAGTACATTCATGATAGCCTTAAAGTGATGACTTAAATGATGTTCTGCCCTATTATCACCCATATATTTACCTATGAAAAATCGCAGATAATGTTGTAATCTGTGGTAAATCTTGAAACATAAATACACGAATAGAAACAAATGTACAATCACCGAAAATTGCTCCCACAAATTCAATCTATTTAACAGTATTTGGCAATACACTTAAAAATGTCCTTTCCGAAGAGCTTTGGACAAGTGTAGTTTAGTCATATTTTACACATATATACAGGCCTGTCAACTGTCCCGCAATTTGCGTATTTGTCACGCATTTGCTGAAGAATTTGAAGTCACGCCAGTTATTTTTGCGTGACAGAAAATGTCACGCAAATACGCATTTTACCTGGTAATTGTCAAGCAAAAATATTTCTGTAGAAAAATTTCTAAAAAAGATCGTCTACACAGCAAAAATACGAACGCCGGAAAAAAATGTACGCATTTCGTTCGGACTTTTCACGCGAATTACGTATATGTCACGCATTCCGTTCCAAATTTTTCGTACCTACCAAGGTGTTCAAAATTTTGATCAAGGTGTTCAGATTTGGACCAAGGTGTCCACATTTTGAGGGGAGGTGTTCAACATTTCCAAGTCACTCATGTTAGGTGTTCCCAAGTTGACAGGCCTGTGAAAGGGTTATTTCATCATGTTTATAGGGTCATTCTGACCAAGAACATTGTGACCCTGGACATGTAAATGGTATATGGAACTAGTTGAATTGACTGGATAGTCCTCCAGATAACTGCAAAGTTCTGATCAAATCTGATCAGCTCTGGAAAACTCGTTAGTGTTCAAGTTGACAGATTATTTAGATAAGATGTAAGTTATGGGTTTGTCTTCTTGGTTTTAGTCTAGAGTGAACTCACTGTCCTCCTCTCATAGACAGATTGCAGTCTGTTTCAATGTATTTTTAAAGGCAAATATCTAGTGTTCTTTGAAGTATTCAAGACTAAATAAGATGTTACTAGTATACAATACAGGTACTATACTACCCAGAGACAGATATAATATTTACTCCAGTTTCAAGTATTCAAATTCTAAAATGAAAAATAGAGTACCAAATTTCATTTGGTATAATTATATTTTTTGATAGAGACAATGGCCATTGTTAAAATTAAATAAACATGAGATTATTAATTTATTAGGGTAGTTTATACTTCATGCCGAGTTCACACTTCAAAACTAAGTTGAATTCAGATGTCATCTTGAAAATAGAATGAGCCTAAATAAATAAATTCCATAATGATCAAATTATGATACCTTTATTACTTAATGTAAGATGAGGTAATTTGAGTGTGAGGGAGGGTGGGGAAGTATTTTTGCATGAATTTAACAAATGAACCACCCCCTTCCAGTCACAAAATCCTGGCTATTGTAAGCCACATAATATGATGAAGGCAGATGAATATCAGTCAGTCAAGCTAGTTTTCTATCTAAATCACAATGTGATATTGTGCAGGTAGAGCTTTTTTTATTTTATTGCCTAATATATAGGAATTTGCAGGATATGAAGTTTAAAAATGGAAATGTCTATAGGGGCGTAGCCAGCTTTCAGTCAGGGCATGGGGGGGGGGTGCAATCGCCAAAAAAAATCCATTTTCACTCAGGGGATGTGATTGTGGCATAAGAATCCAGATTTATCTTGAATTTTACAAAAAATTATGCAACTTCCTTCATAATAAATTGAGCTAGAAGCTTCAAATAAAAAGCATTTAATTTAAAGCTCTTTTCTTCTCATGGTTATATTTTATTGGTAATGGGGGGGGGTGCGGTCACCAATTGCACCCCCCCCATGCCTATGTCTAATTGAAATGTAAAAACTCTGCATTGAACTACAAGTATTAAAAGTTGCTTTCAAATTCAAATAGCTGAATACAGATATTCTATCTACTAGTATACTCATATGAACAGAGATATAGAATTTCAAACTGAAACATTAAGATAATCTGTTCTGTCATTGAAACAATATTTATGGCCAGCTAAATTTCTGAGAATTTATTGTGTTTCATTTGTTTACTCCTGGACTATGTAGCAGGCCTGTCAACTTGGGAACACCTAACATGAGTGACTTGGAAATGTTGAACACCTCCCCTCAAAATGTGGACACCTTGGTCCAAATCTGAACACCTTGATCCAAATTTTGAACACCTTGGTTTAAATTTTATTACATCTTGCCAAATTTTGAACACCTCAAATTTTTCCTGACATATCCGTAATTCGCGTGAAAAGTCCGAACGAAATGCGTACGTTTTTTTCCCGTCGTTCGTATTTTTGCTGTGTAGACGATCTTTTTTAGAAAATTTTCTACAGAAATATTTTTGCTTGACAATTACCAGGTAAAATGCGTATTTGCGTGACATTTTCTGTCACGCAAAAATAACTGGCGTGACTTCAAATTCTTCAGCAAATGCGTGACAAATACGCAAATTGCGGGACAGTTGACAGGCCTGATGTAGGTCAAAACAGAACTCTGTTATCTTTGTTCAAAAAATGTCTAAAAAAGCAATATGTTGGGTTTGTGTAAAAAACCGGGTGACCGGGTAACCGGGTAACTGGGTGACCGGGTACTTAACGTTCCTAGCAGGGTTAGGAATTTTTATTTATTTATAATGTTGGATCTGGACGATACATGTACGTTATTTTCGACGTCACATTTTGAGGTTATTTCACATCGTAAGAACGTTTTGACAACGTAACTTAACTTTTAACGTTAAAATAACGTTGGTAATGAACCGATTTAGTGAGAACATATCATCATGTTTCATCATGTTTATGGTCATTCTGACCATTTTCATTGTGTTCCCGGTCATGTAAATGATATGTGGAACTAGTTAAACTGACTGGAGGTCCAAACAGAACTCTGTTACCTTTGGTTCAAAAAATTTTCAAAATCCAGCATGGTTTTGACATTTTTTGTTTTGTCATTTCCTTTTAACTTCCAAAGCAACTTAATGGACAAAATAGAATTTCTTACATATTTCTCTATCTTGTTAACTAGATAACAAATTATGATATTGGTGAACTCGACAGAGATTAACATAATATTATTTGAAGCGTTTTTCAGAAAATTTTGAAACCGCCATCTTGAAAACATGTTGTAATGTTGAACCCATGCAGTGATTATGTGTCTTGACATTTTACAATTTGTTGCTCCGCTGAGATTTTTACCTAAAAACACATCAAATACAATGTTGATTACCAATTTCGATGATAAAATCATTTGTAAACGTTATAATTCATGTTATGTCAAAGTTTTGGCGTTGTTGATTGTATTACAGATCGTATTAATTTCTGAAGCTTTCTGTGCCCCGGGAATTTTAGCAATATTATAACATTACGTCAGAGAGGTAGTGAACGTAGGCAACGAACAAAATGAATTTTGAGAATGCTAAATAAGGCTCTTTAGACTACTTAGCTTTTTGGCTAATTAAGCCTTAAAATTTAAGGTTCTCCACACGGACGTCAAGTAAGTTTCTGGCGAAAGCCGGAGCATAGATTATTTAAGAGGACTGGAAACAAGAATGACCTACCTTTTTATTTCCCGAATCTCACCTGAAATTAGATCATCTTGGTGACTGTAACCTGTATAATAGAGTCTCTTTGTATCACATCTGCCTCAATTTTAAAGTTTTATTGGTATTTTTAAAATGATTTCACTGTTTTTGTGGACTGGTACGATTGGGCCAAGCAAATGGCAGCTGACCTTTTCAAAGTACTTTTAGGACTAATTATCGCAAATGACAATAATTTTGGAAACAATTATATTATACTAAATAGATTACTAAGCATCTAAGGTAAGTAAAACTGGATGAACAACTGAGTCAATAGTGATAAATAGGCCAACAGGAGTTGGCAGATTTGAAATAGACTGCCATCTTGTTTCCAGTCCTTTATAATCTGCTCCAACTTTCGCCAGAAACTTACTTGATGTCCGTGGTTCTCCAGCCACTTCGTTAAAAAAACATCAATAATTTTTCTGAAATTACTTTCCTAACCTGTTGTGCCTTCATGTACAGTTGGGGACAAAAATAAATGACAGGTCGATTTTCGATCACCATTTCCTAATTATGGTGGTCTGAAAGCCCATAATTTCCAATATTGTCTAAATTTGTATATTTTACATTTTGTATAATCTCATCCACTGATGTATGGCCTCTTGTAAATTCTCTTATTTTTAACATGGGAAATCCTCACTTCAGCAAATCCACCTGTCATTTATTTATGTCCCCAACTGTATATAAACTCACCACTTTATATGCAATGCTTTTCCCAATCCCTTTCACTTACTACTCAATGATGTTGGATGGATCGTCTCTGACTTATTACTTCACGAATGAGATCAATCTCCAATAAACCGTTTGATGAACAGGTTATATTGGAATGTCAATCCAAATCGTAGATGATCTTGGTGGGTGTAATGATTGAAATGAAAGTGAAAGCACAAATTCCCGAGAAAAACATGATTGAAGACTTCCTGCTTCCTGGTTTAAACAGACGCGCACTTTCTTTTGCGCACAATGACATCATTTTTAAGCTGTCTGATTGGCTGTTAAGAATTGAAGAAAGAATGGCAGAAATAATCCCAACAAAGTTTGTTTCTCCGGTTAATTTGTATTTACTATGTCCGATATGTTCGAAACTACTAGAGGATCCAGTTATAAGTATTATGTGTGGCCACACTTTCTGCAAACGCTGTATTAGGGGGCAGAATGATAATGTAACTTTAAAAACATGCCCGATTGACAAACGTGAAATTCACAACAAGGATTTGATTGTCAACAAGTGAGTACAATAATCAAGACAACCAACACAGGCTGGTATCGAAAAATTTGTCCGCTGTGACGGAGCGTGCTATTTTGCATAGAAACACTAAAAAAACCACACAAATTATTTTTTTACTCATATGTTTCGCTTTACCATGGGCTTTCAATTACTAACTTCATGCATGGGTACATCATTTGCGGGTAACTTTAACTTTTGTTTGAAGTCCAACAATGCTAAGAGTAAAAACTATTGAAAACGGCGTCGGGGTATCATACTCCAAAATGTACCATTTCTTTTTAATGGTTCAATATAGCGACACGATAATGTTTACATATGTTTTCAGCATAATTCTGAAGGTATAATGATATCTTGATGTATTGGATATATTCGGAGTGGCTCCAGGACCGACAATTGTCGGTACTGGAGACTGTCCAGGGGTATTTGCTGGGGTACGGACAATTGTCGGCACTCTATCGTCAACTAGTAGTGCCAGATAGAGAACCGACAATTGTCGGTACGCAAGTGGCTGCTACGTGTTTTTGATAGAGAGCCGACAATTTCATAAATAAATGCACTACTTTTACTTTTAGAAATAACCTCATCACTGGTAGCCTAGTGGTTAGCGAGCACGACTCGAACGCACTCGGTCCCGAGTTCGAATCCCGGCAAGACCTACTTTTTTCTTTTGAGGGGGGGGGGGGCATAGTGCTTCTTTTGCAGTATGGAATCGTACAGGCATTAACTTGTAGTGAGCCATAATTTATTTCGACAAAAATTGATTCAACTTCCATCAAAATTGTCCTACAAGCTTCAATTAAAAAACATTTTAAATCTCTTTTCTTGTTCTATCTAATGGGTCGATATATACAGTTAGGGGAGGGGATGCTTTCGCCCCCGTCACTCTCTACCCTTACTACGCCATGGCACAGGAGAAATATCTCATTTGGAATATATCACTGTTTACTTTGCGTTTGGTAGCTCTCTCATGCGAGATGGAATCGTGGCCATTAACTAAGGGAGCCAAATGCAACTTCCATCAAAAATTGTGCTATAAGGTATGAGTACCGTAATCCAACACCAAATTCGAAAATTCATAACAATACTTTGCACATATGGCGTTCGTGACCAACTATGAAACGCTTACCCCCCATAGTGTTATATATCAAAATGCACCTGTCCATATAGGGGTTCGATTGACCTACATCAAATTATAGGGAGTCAGGTTACTTTTTGAGATATCAGCGTCCGTTTATTGTAACTCGCGTTTGCTACCACTTCCTCAATTCTGATATGACGGGCAAACGCGTAGTAAACATGCTCACGTTCGGAACTATTTTGACCTACATCGCTATTTTCGTAATTCAAATGAAAGTTGAACTTCTCTTTATTTTGACACCAAATAGTGGCATACTTAAGGTACCCTAGAAAGAGAAGCCAACTATGGGTTATTTAGAACGATACCACAGGTTTTTAAATGGACTATATAGGGGTTATACCTTTTGGCGGATGGATATGGAACCTCAGACCATAAGCTTCAAATAAAAAACATTCTAGATATTTTCTTCTATCTAATGGGTAGCAAACGCCCCTTTCTACGCCTGATCGGCTCAGGAGAAATATCCTGTCTGTTTAGAATATATATATAAGGGTTATGTACTGGGAGGTTTTGGATATGGGGTTTATCCAGAGGGAGATATGCATATCTACCTGAGGGACCATAGGGACCGAAGGTAGATGTGCATATCTCACGAGGGATGAACCCAATATCCAAACCGACCGTACATAACTGCTTTATCCTATACCAAGTAAGTTTTCTCATTTTCTTTCAATTTTTTTTATTTTTTCAATTTTTTCACATTTTTCTATTTTTTTCTTTTTTCAATTTTTTATTCTTAAAATTTTTTTTCACATTTTTTCTTTTTTTTAATTTTTCTTATTTTTTCAAGTTTTTTTTCGAAGCGGGAAGATATGCCCTGGAGCGGGAGATATGGCGGGAGATATGGAAGTTCAGGATATGGAAACCTCAAAATCAAGATACGGGATATATCTTACCAACTTATCTCCCTAAAACTCTACTTGGCATTGGATAAAGCCGTTTACTCTGCATTAATAGCTCTCTAACGTCTTACTTGTTCATGTTTTTTATTGGGCCTTTCAACGTTTACTACCATTCCCTGTTCCCAGGCTACCATTTTTTGACTGGGTTTGGTAATCCCCGGGTAACCGGGGCTAATGCCCTCCCCGGGTTTTGCACTTGTTCCCAAAATATCCGTATGATATCTGAAATATCCCCCCGCGCATTGCGCATGCGCCAGAAAATTCGAAAATTAATATTTGTCGGTCCTCTAGCGTGTAAACACAGCATATCTCCCGTACCGAGAATTTATTTGTCGGTCCTCTAGCGTGCCACCACATCAGAGTCTAGAGTACCGACAATTGTCGGTACTGTAGCCTTTACGTTTTTTGTCAGCTGTGACGGAGCAGTTTTAATGAGAACTACGTTAAGAATTTAAGATTCAAATTATATCTTTTAAAAGTACCCTTAGAAGAGAAAAAGTCACAAATCACTTTCCTAAATTATGACAAGTAGCCTCTGGGAGATCTGGTATTAACCTTTTGCCACATAATATTACTGTATATAAGATAATCCCAATACAGATTTAATATGTAATTATTTGAAATTCATGGAATTCATCGTTTTGCAGACTAAAATTATAAAAAAAAGTCTTGGTAAACGTGCTGCACTGTAAAACCTGGATCAATGAATATCTTTCTCTTGTGAACACCTCTTCTTATCAAATATTCCTCTGACCTCTGTATGAAATTGCCTCTATGGAGTGAACATCTACCAAATGGGAACACATTTTTGGGCTCCATACATGTATGTGTTCACTGTACACATGTTTTACTGTAGTTGCATCAGATAGCCATAACTCTTCAAATAAAGAACAATCTTAAAGTGTGCGCCAAAGTTTAAAAAAAATGCGCAGGCGCAGCGCTCTCACTAACCTATATAAAGACTAAAGAGATTACAAGGTACAGGCTTCAGAGGTAAGTCAGGAAAGTGAACAATTTTCGTCCCATGTTGATTTCCCGTTTAATCGTAAACAGGCAAGTTTCACCATTGAAATTGAAAATTACTATTAGATATACTTTGTAGATGTTATTAATGAGCTAATGCATCAATCAAATGGCTTATTTTGAACATATAAAAAGTATTTGTGTTTTGTTTCCCAGGGAATCATATTCCCATGTAGTATACACATAAATAGTGTACATTATGTAGAACTTGAATAGCCTGGTTTATATAATATTGAAGGGCATGCTGATTGTACACACGAGTACATGCATGAAGGCTTAATATTGATATTGCTTGCATACCTAAATAAAAGTAAACTCTTCTAATCCCCTAATGTAAACACGGCGGTATACATAGTCCGATTTATCGCAGACTTTAAAATCAAATTTTGCATTTTCGTACTTCAAGATACACTCAACTTACCTTTTGGAAAGACTAAAGAGGGTAGAACAATTCACAGTCCATACCATTATATGTATTTAGCTTCATCTTCAGCAAATCATTTTACTTCAAATAATCAAGTTACCGTAAAAACATATAGAAAGGCAAATACCCTATACTGAAATGAAGTTGACTATCATTTTCATGATCATGAGTTACCATGCATAAGTTGGATCGCAGTACAAACTGAGAAAAGAAGCTTAAAGAGTGGTCGTATATACATCTCAGAATTTGAATTGTGTACTTTTATTACCGGTACGTTTCATTTTTCAGAATACTTTACGAAAGAGATTTGACACACTCGCTCCTCTAAAGTGTAGTTGTAAAGAGATATATTATAAATCTAAATTCTTAACGTATTTCAGATTTGAAACTGCTCCGTCACAGCCGACAAAAAATGTAATTATTATTTTTTATAAAAAAAATTAAAAATACTCAATACATCAAGATATCATTAATACCTTCAGAATTATGCTGAAAACATATGTAAATATTATTGTGTCGCTATATTGTACCATTAAAAAGAAATGAAAGAAATGGTACATTTTGGAGTATGATACTCCGACGCCGTTTTTAATAGCTTTTACTCTTAGCGTTGTTCGACTTCAAACAGAAGTTAAAGTTACCCGCAAATGATATACTCATTGCATGGAGTCAGTAATTTTCTTTGATACAGCAAAACATATGAGTAAAAAATGAATTGTGTGGATTTCCTAGTGTTTCTATGCAAAATAGCACGCTCCGTCACAGCCATCCTCCGATCACAGGGCTTCAAAATCCAGAATATCTTCTTTCTTTTTACCCCCTGCTTTAACCAAGTTGGACGCGCCCGATTAAACTGAATCACGTGATCTTATTATGCGCCGATGACGTATACATGATTTCTGTCGCAGTGTTGCGACAGCCAATCAAATTGCGAGTTCTTAATCGGGGAAATGCTAACTGCTTATAGCAGGGGGAAGAAGGAGGTACGGATTCTGGACACCTGCTTAGGAGGATGCGTCACAGCGGACAAATATTTCGATACCAGCCTGTGACCAATGGTGTAGCATTTTATCTACTTTGTTCAGGGTATGAACCTGGCCAGACCAAAAATTGATTTTTCTGAAAATGTTCAAATGCAAGACTTATGCTTGGCCCGGGGCACAGGGGCTTGGGTCGGGCAAGCCCTCCGATGAGTGTGTACTTCTTATTAAGAGTATAAGGGAGGTCGTTTTTGATGCTTCCTGAAATTTGTAGAAAATGATTGTTAGATATATCCAGTAAAAACATAAGGAATCCTTTTAATAATCGACATGCTGATTCAAACAACACTAGTTACCCAAAATGGTAGCAAGTAACATGCCTACATAAAATTTCATCTATTGTTTGTGTGGAGAAAATAAAGTTATGTTTTTAAGGAAAAGTAACGTGATTTAGAAAGATTACTCCTCACGAAAAATGACTAAGTCCAAAGTACGCTTTTTCAAAAGGATTATCTGACCATTTTTCAAACAGGTCTTTCTCCCATAAATTGCCTTCGAATTGATTCTTGTAAAACAGATGAAAAAAGCGTTACTTTTAAAATGCCAATATTTTCTGTCCCTATATCGTGACACTGTTGCTTCCCCTACAGTGCTTACCATAAATAAATGACAGATGGATTTGCTGAAGTGAGGATTTCCCATGTTAAGAAGAAGAGAATTTTCAAGAGGCTATACATCAGTGAGAGTACACAAAATGTAAAATATACAAAACTTAAGGGATGTGTATCTAGACATTATTGGAAAGTATGAAGTCTCAAATCACCATGGTCCAGGTGTCTTTATTTGTGGTGAGCACTGTAGCTTTATTTCCATTTGACAATATGCTGTGTTACTTTTTATAGCATTTAATTACTTAATTGAATTGTTATAATGCTTATATATATATATGGATATAGACTAGGGGGGGGGTAGTATGTCCAACAGACTAGAAGTCAGTCTGTTATGATATACTATATAGTCCTGTGGCGTCGGAAGGGGGGGGGGGGTTGGGGGGGTGGGGGGGGGGCATTTGGGGCGACCACCCCCTCCCCCTTTTAGATTTGAAACCGAGCCTAGAATTGAAAGCTCTAGAGCTAAATTAAAGTCAAAGTGTAATAATGACAGAAATGACACAATGTTAGTATTTAAGTCTACATCAGGCATAGAAGATCTCATTTCTCATATTATATTTAATTCTATACCATGTATAGTTTCTCAGGAAGCCATACAGTATGTACGCATGACCCATCCATACCCAAAAGTCGCCCCTCCCTAAGCAAATCCTTCTAACGCCTCTGCACAGCATATTGTCAAGTGGAAATAAAGCTAGATGAAGTAACAAACATGCAAATTAGTTTACTCCATCGGCCATTTTGAATAGCACTTCCTATGTAAACAAATATTTTGAATTACCAAATCTTAAGGATATACCTGTGTAAAAAATTGACCATTTCAATCTCAACAAAACTAGGTTTTTATTATACAACCTATAATAAATAGGTTATATTTATATATAAATATATAAATCTAAATCGTAGATGTAGCGATTCAGAAAATGTAATGATAAAGGAAGGTCAACGTTTTAACACGTTTTGAGTCGAAATTTACTCAAGTTTCGAATGGATTGTGGTATTTTTTTTATTTGCTTATTCCAAAAAAGGTGATCTCATGTTTATTTTGATATAAAGAAAACATTTTACGCTTGAAAATGCCGTTGAAGATTGATGTGATTTAACGATGATTCAAAAGCCACTGGTCAATTCGCGTCATATTTTAACGAAATCTATGACGTGTTTCTCAAGAATTAACAGAATTGACTGATCACAAACACATAAACTAGCCACATGATAAACATCATTCCAAATTATTTTGAATTATGGAGGGTTTGATGACCCAGATAGACATTCATTCAATAAACAATAATTTAAAATGGCTAATAATAACCATATTTGACTCCTAATATGCTGCGATTTCTGTTCATTTTTCGGGAAAGGATAACGTTACATTTTTTTTTAAATCATTTTATTTAGCCTAGGGTTTACAGTTTACATTATTATATCCCCTAACGTTACATTTGAGGTTAACAGTTGTGATTTTTCAGGAAAGGATAACATTACATTTGAGGTTAACAATTGTGAAAATTCAACATGCCCTGTGAACTGCCTTCACAAGAAGCTTCAGACTAGACATCAATGCTTTTACTCTGGATATAAAGCATGCATGCTCTTTGATGATTTTGGGCCATTTTGGACCCGATTATACCACGAGTACAATTCTATAGGACCCGATGCTACCGCCTGAGTATTCCGATTATACCGTGATTAAAATCCGATGAGGTAGTGAGTAAGCTTTTGGATGATCATATTATAACATGAAGTATATCACAAAAATTCCTCTTAATATGATATAATTCCCGCAGCAGTATACGTCAATGTCTGTGTCCCACAAGGTTATTTAAATCTGTCACTCGAATCACCATAATTTTCATTGTTGATAATATCATCACTTCTATATGCTCATAATCCAATGACTTTGGTACGTGTTATTTTGTATCTACCAAGACCAATGCGGTAAACATATGAAAAAAGTTATATATTTTGATTGATCTAAAATGTGCAAAGTTAAAAGACCCGTTATGCTCATTCACTCTCAATTTTGAATAAGATAAGATATCAGTAGAACGGCTACTAAAATGAAAAAAGATTGACCAGTAGAGATTAGGAACTTGAAACATATACATTTTTATCCATAAATATGGGTAATAATTGATTTTAAAGCAATTTTGCGCTATTCCTATCCTCCAGTGTTGATAGCCTAATTTATGTTGTGTCAGTCTGGGTCAAAATGTTACAAGAGTATTAATAACGAGGAACCCTTCTAATAAAGGTAATTAAATCAATGTTCGAAAACTCCCAAAAGTAACCCTACCACTATTTCATCATAAGCACGTCATAAACTCGACGATGTCATTGGATCTCAACAGATTTTACTCAAGTAATATTTGGATACTGAGATCCTTTACTCAAGATATTTTCGGATCTTTATAACATTACTCATCGATTACATCAGGATCGATGTCTGATAACATCGGATCTTTTAGGACAAAGTTTATGTGAAGATTTTGCTGTTCAAAAGTGCTATTTTGACCTCATAGTTTGACACTTAATATTTTATGCATATGACATGCAATTACCGACCCAGGTATGTCTTACGTGTGTCTCGTTATCAATTAAAGCGAATATGAATGAGAAAACAAACCGAAAACCATTATACATTTTACTTATCTCTTAAAATAGAAAAAATATATTTCAACTATAATAACAAACAGCTATTTAGTTATCTACTTATGAGCCACGATAATGAACTAATAAATCCATGGGGTGAATTCCTAAACAAAATGAACCTTACTTTTGACACTCATAACATAGACTTAGAGTGAATGATCATATACTAATAACTGATGACGATATTTTAGAGGAAGCTGCTAATTTCTATGAAAAACTCTATAAATCAGATGATATCCCTGAAAACAATGTTAATGAATATATTGAAAACACTAAACTGGATTATACATTAACAGATGAGGAAAAAGCTTTTATTGACAAAACTATATCAAAATTAGACCTGAAACTTTCCGTCAAAAAACTTAAAACTAACAAAAGCCCTGCTCTTGATGGTTTAACACCAGATTTTTATAAAACTTTTTGGCCCAAAATTGAAGACATATTTTTGGATATGGTGGAAGAAACTTTTAAATTTGGTGAACTGTGTGACACAATGAAATTGGCAATTCTGACTTTGATTTTTAAAAAGGGTGATCGAGAATTACTTCCTAATTACTGACCTATAAGCCTTACAAATTATGACTATAAGATAATTACATTAACTCTTGCAAATAAAATTAAGCCATATGTTAAAAAATTGGTTGATATAAATCAGACATCATATTTAGAAAATCGTACAATATCCACAAATGCAAGATTGTTAATAGATCTTATCGATTATGCAAAGACTGAAAACATTGATGGTATCCTAATTAGCTTAGATTTTAAAAAGGCTTTTGACAGTTTAAATTGGTTTTTTATGTACTCAGTATTAGAAAACATGAATTTTGGAAAAAGAATTTATAAAATGGGTTAAAATCTTTGATAATCATCAATTTTGAAAATAAAAAACAATGGTTTCTTTTCGAGAGAAGTTAAAATTAGCAGAGGTATTAGACAGGGCTGTCCCCTATCAGCGCTCCTTTTTATACTTTGTACAGAAATAATGGCCAAAAATATAAAATATAATGATGAAATACATGGAATAAGTATCAATGATAATGAAATAAAAATAGTTCAGCATGCAGACGACACTTCTATAATTCTAAAAATAGGGAATCAGTAAAAAATATGCTTGCAGAAATACAGAAATTTTCAAAACTGAGTGGTTTAGAACTAAATTTAGAAAAAACACAGGGAATTTGGCTCGGAACATATCAGAATCGTGAAAAAAAATATAAAAACATAGAGTTTCCAGATGAACCAATAAAAATACTAGGTATATATGTGGGAAATGATTATGAAAAGTGTCAGAAATATAACTGGAATCCTAAAATTCTGGAATTTGAAAAACTATTTGAATCGTGGAAATCTAGAAAACTATCACTCTTTGGAAAAGTACAGATTATAAATTCATTAGCTATTTCAAAACTGATATTTTTGATCTCCATCCTAGATGTACCTGAAACTATCATAAATCAACTAAACAGTATGATATATAAATTCATATGGAAAAAAGACATGATAAAGAGAAATGTTATAATTGGAAAGCTTGAAAAAGAAGGGTTGGGCTTAACTGATCTGAAAACCAAAATTTCAGCAATTAAAGGTATGTGGGTAAAGCGTTTAATTGGAGAAAATAGTGCTTGGCAACTTATCCCAATATTTTACATTAAAAAATGTGGTTTTAACTTTAGCACTTTTCTAAAAACAAGATTTCTAAATATTGTTAAAATACCAATGCCAATTTTTTACCAAAATATCTTTACTTCATTCAACAGATGTAAATTGATAGACAGAGATAAAAATAAGATATTTTCTGAATTATTCTGGTTAAATGAAAGGTTTCAGAACAAGAAAAGTGTCCTCTATTGTAAACACTGGATCAAAAGTGGTTTTGCTTATTTAAAAGATTTTATTGATATAAATGGTAACGTTATAGATGAAAAAACAGTTTTAAATAGATTAATTGATAAAAGGAATTGGATGACGGAATATCTCCAAATAAAATGTTTTATTGTAAAATTATTAAAAGAACATGATGGGGAGTTAGCAAAGTACACAAACATTAGATACCATAACCAAATTCTTCTAAAAAATGGCTCATGGACAAAAATAAATGATATCAGCACAAAGTCATTGTATAATATACTTTTAAAAGAAAAAGCTGAAAGCACAGTAATGGAAATTTATTGGAGTTCATTGTTTAAGACACCAAATACAACACATTTTTATAGATCTATTTATATGTCAAAATTTATAAACATTGTTGACAAAAAATATGCTGAATTTAACTATAAATTGATTCATAACATATTGGCATGTGGTAAACTTGTGAGTAAGTGGAATAATAAAGTTTCGAAACTGTGTCTGTATTGCAATGAAACTCATGACAGCAAGCATATGATATTTGAGTGTCGATTACTAGGAAATCTTTGGGTTAATGTTGGAAAGATTTTAAAATGTAATATTCAATGGAAAAATATAATATTAGGGTTTTATATGAATGAAGGAAATATTCAAGAATTTAGAAATATTGTCACAACTGTGGTCAGCTATAGCATTTATGTAAATTGGATTAAACACTCGGAGGATTATGAAGAACTTAAGGATGTAAAGGACCTTATACACCCTCTATTGGGATCTCCCCATGGGAAAAAAATAATTCTTCTGATTTTTCAAAGTGAGTATTCTGCTTCAATTATTACATTTATATGCACACTAGTATCTTGTTGACCTATATTCAGCACTGTATTGATGTATAGGCCACTTATTCGGGTCATAATTCAATCATGAAGTGTAGAGGCATAGATTCCAAAACAGGAAGTATTTTTGTGTCTGGCAAAATCCATTTACATCCTACGCATCCCTGCATCTTATCCAAATATGTTACTACATAATGAAATATAATAGTATAATCTTTGGTTTTACAAACTTGTATGATATTTGATAAGTGTAAAAGTTGTTTTTGGAGCATTTTTCTATAGCCATTTTGTAGGGAAAAAAATGATGAAAAAATGTACAATCTTTTAATTTTAAGTATGACCTGAATCGATTGCAAACTTCATATTTGCACATTTGATGAGATAAACCATTCGATTCAGGTCATAGTGTATTTTTGGTATTTCTGTGATAATCAATGGAAACCAATGGCCTCTATTGGGATCTGCTGATATCCTCATGTTAAGTCAATGGTGCACAGCCCCATGTAAGTCAATACAACCTTACTGAACGAAATGATCCCTATCTCAGCTTATGTGTGTCCGAGCACTTTAATATTTTCCAAAGTATTATATGACATTTTATTCTTCATGTTACACCTACGAATGATTCATTTTGACCATAGGGATATTTGCCAATAATTGCACCTTGTCCTTTTAACAATCAAGCCTTTATATATTTATCCAAGTATGTTGAAAATATGAATCATATGAAGAAGAAAAATAATGAAGTGTTGCACCTTTTAGAGGATTGCATTAATAATTTTGAACTTGTTTTAATAGAGTAGATGTAGATCATAGTATATGTAGATATACTTTTTTCACATCTTTACAGACATGTACTTGCTGCATTTCTTTTTCACGTCTTTATAAGTTTATTTTATGTACTTACTGTAGCCTTATATTTTATATTAAACACTCGGAGGATTATGAAGAACTTAAGGATGTAAATTTTAACAATCAAGCCTTTATATATTTATCCAAGTATGTTGAAAATATGAATCATATGAAGAAGAAAAATAATGAAGTGTTGCACCTTTTAGAGGATTGCATTAATAATTTTGAACTTGTTTTAATAGAGTAGATGTAGATCATAGTATATGTAGATATACTTTTTTCACATCTTTACAGACATGTACTTGCTGCATTTCTTTTTCACGTCTTTATAAGTTTATTTTATGTACTTACTGTAGCCTTATATTTTATATTAAACACTCGGAGGATTATGAAGAACTTAAGGATGTAAATTTTAACAATCAAGCCTTTATATATTTATCCAAGTATGTTGAAAATATGAATCATATGAAGAAGAAAAATAATGAAGTGTTGCACCTTTTAGAGGATTGCATTAATAATTTTGAACTTGTTTTAATAGAGTAGATGTAGATCATAGTATATGTAGATATACTTTTTTCACATCTTTACAGACATGTACTTGCTGCATTTCTTTTTCACGTCTTTATAAGTTTATTTTATGTACTTACTGTAGCCTTATATTTTATATTATCACACCTTATTTAACTTTTGTATTCTTGATTAAATGTATATGTTTTGATTTTGGAAAATAATAAAAAAAAATTTAAAAAAAATAAAAAAAAATAGATGGTTCATATACAATTATGATTTTCCATGTACAGTTATAGTAAGTTAGTCCTGGTCATTCAAAGTTAATAATCCAATTCACGATAAGATTTCAGATGGTAATTTACATAAATATCTCCCATGATGCATCACTTTGGAAGGGACAAATTTTCATTGAACGAAATGATTACTCTGAACGGAACAAAGATTGCAAAGTCAAAGGTCACAATCCGCTAATTTCATTGGTTGATGGTTACATCATAGCGTATGTATTCACCTTTCCATAAAGTCAGCTCATGAATATTATAATGAGCCGCTTAAAAATCGGTGACGTCAATGGGAGAAACTTTTTCCCGCAAAAAAACAAATGCAATTGAGTTTACATGTAAATCCTCGGTTGATTGCTGTAAGTTTTACCTCTTCAAATGTGCAAATTATCAGTAAATTATTGACGGATTTTTATTGAACGTCAAATTGACATTTATTTACACCTTCTAAGCGATTTAAATATTAAATTTCTTTCATAATGAGTAAATGAATTGAAGAGTCACTCCCTGTCAGTTTGGGAACTGCATGTGAACAGGTTAAATTATCATAATCATTGGTTCACCAACATTATAACATGTCTCTCATGCATAAAAATATATAGATAGACAATCTATTTTAAGTTAATCTTCAGTCACTGTGGCTAGTCGATCTATGTGGATGCAGTCATGTAATGTATCGTGGGTACTCGCGTACATTATAGGGAATGGGATCATTGCAAAAATATGACAGCAAATCGAGGTAAGTGATCTCAGAGTTTCTACTTAACATTGTGACTTGAAATCTTGCACACATATTCAATATACATAGTATGACAATGTGTGAAAGCTTCAGCTACCATATTCCTGTTATAGGGAAGATATTTGAAAAACATTTCGTAAACGTCAACATATATGTATAAAATGGATGCACCTATGTATCATTTGGATTCAGAACGGTAACAAATGGATGCTTTAATAAATTATACTTTTATCATGATGATTTATTTACTGAAGGACAACTGGCCAGATTTTCTTTGTATCCATTGTTTGGATAAACATTCCTCATTCAGTAAAGTAATTAGCCACCCCATTACAAGTAGTCTAAAGGCACCCTCATGAAAAATTGAAAATACTATATATAAACCCATCAACTGGAAAATGCCATTACAGATGAAATAAAGGACCACGGTCCTGTGCTCACACAGTGTAGAACCTACAGAGGAATGTATATCCTGATTTACAAACAAAAGTATTGGTAAATATGAGATCAATTAAAGATGAGTCCTTTGTTGTTGGTTCAGATATGATTTGTTGTAGTCAAAAGAAAAACTATGAATTTGACCTAGATTTTGACCTAGGCCTTTTAGTGTTCAAATTTTGAAGGAAAGTAGATTTTGAGGGACGGCTTCTATTGTAGATTCTTATTAAGTTGGCTGCACCCAAGCTGTATCTAGTGTTGTGTTGTTACAATTGATAATTTTCTCAAGCCCCATTGACTTAACATGGGATACCAAAATAGTGATTTTTGAGATTTCAAAATGCCATAACTTCCGAACCGGAAGTCGGATCAAAATCTGGTTTGCAGATTCGGATTCCTTGGACAATTTTACACATATTTCATAACTTATACATTGAATTTCAAGAACTTTTTATTGTGACCTACTTTTCGGATGCCATATCTCAAAAACGGTAAGAGTGATCAAAAACAACTTGCCTGTAGGGATTAGCTTTTTTCCAAGGAACATGATTAAAAAAACGGAGCAAAAATATTCAAGGACGACTGAGAAAATTGAAAAAATGACAAAGTACTGGATTTGACCTAGTTCTTGACCTTTGACCTGGTTTAAACCTGATTACACCCAGATCTGAACTTGGACCTGAACTGGACCTTGACTTGGACCTGGACCTGGACTTGGACCTGGAAATGGACTGGACTGGTATTTTTTCAATCTTTTCTTCACTTCTCTTGACTTTCTATAAGGCTATCATCAGATCGATTTTTCTCGAAATTTAAAAATCAGCAATTTCTCGGAAACCGGGCGAACTTGGAAAATGGCGATGATAGGTCAAATAGACATTATGGATATGCATAAAATGAATGTGGAAATGACTCAATCCGAATAGCAGTTTTAATTTGTGCAGCAAATGTAGACAGACGGACGGACCAAACGGACGGACGGACGGACCAACGGACGGACGCCTGGTCGATCCCATAGTCTCACTGTGTGAGCCAAAAACTATGGTTTTATCGCTGATACTGTTAATTTGAAAAACGGGTCCATAACATGTAATGATGACAATGAAAATGTTGAAATTAGGTACGCTAATGAAGTGAATTCAGAGCAAAATACCCATCGACCCACTGGAATACCCACAAATCAAGTTTCATAGCCTTGCCAAAGTCGGTCTATTTTACTTATCTTGATTTCTATTATGACCGCCTTGTACCCAAGAGAAAGCCATGTGCTTTACCGACCCAATGTTTTTGTCGGTAAAATTTGACAAATCCTACATTGCCTGACTAGGTCTTCGTGCATTTCCATCGCGAATTCAGTTTTGATTTTGAATCAACATTGAATTGCATGATTTCATTTAGACGAGTATTAATGACTGCTTACATTCAAATGTACATTTAATAACATAATATATTGTAACTCTCAAGAAACACTCGATCAGATCATTGAATTTCAAGTCCTAGACGGGTAGTTTGCTTTTTTTATGCAGGTCAACCTGATAACGTTTTGATTGGTCAATCAGCCTGAAGTCACACGTTGTGTCCATGTCCATATTGTCAATCAATATGGTTTTGCGATACCTTTAGGTAGCCTAGGTATTATGGGAATCTCGGAACCGCTGAATAACTTAGCATAATATCAGCGATGATACATTGGATTGTACAAGGTGGTAATAATTCAAGATCAGATAAGTAAATAAATACCGACTTGGGCAAGGCTACCAGTTTCAGAGCCATTAACATTCCTTGAAGGTGACAATGAGCAGCCAACAGATGGACCATCCGTAAATCTTGATGATTTTGTCAGCTCAGCTGAACGAGCCACCAGATTCCTTGAAACAAATGACCATCATTCAAGAATAGTATTATCTATTTACAATTTTTTGAAATCGTGGTAAGTGGAATTTTTCCAATTACCAATATAGCATTATTATTGTTTTCGGACACTGTGGATTAAAATATTAAAAATACACACATTCGAAATGATTCAATTGAAACCTAGCCAGTCTGTTCAATGAATCCAATCAGAACGTCTACTAATCCACATGATACATCATAATTAAATTGCTTTTTTAAAGCTGATATTTCATACCATAACTCCAAAAATATTATAGAACGCATTGTATTTGTATTTTACTTCACACAGACATATTTGTGTATGTGAAATAATTATATTACTTGAATTTTTTATTCCCCGTTACAAGGTAAACCTATGGCAAATTATACATACCTTCTCACAGCTATGAGCAAGATGATAAAACTGGTCGAGTGAACTCGTTTGAGTTATCTATTCTCCGTAAAAATATCAGAGAATGTGTGTTTAGCGTAGCTTTGGTTTTGTAAATCAATGAAGTATGATATACACGGATGAGTAAATATAGATTATTTTAAACAGAAGTGCAAAATTCTTCCATTGAAAAGTACAGAGGCGGGTACTCACGAAACATTACATGTGCCTGACTGCATCCACATAGATCGAATAGCCACAGTGTCAGTGTCATTTGATGAATGACCTGTTCAAATTAAAAACATTTGCTCTTATTCATTTAATCATTGACTTCACTACTCTCATAATTCAATCAACTAAACACAATTACTTCCTATTTATTTCTGCAAGTCATATAAGATTGTATCTTGAAAATATTATACATGAAAACATCGGAATATAGAATTGATATATTCCAATGTATATTTCCTGATGCGTATCTCCCGATCCAAATATTCCTGGGAAAATGTTTTTTATTCAGTGTAGAAACAGTCAATTTGTTAGAATATCTTGCTAAAGCAAAACTGTCAAAATAGATCCAGTAGACTGTAGAATTTTTCTTAAAGTCCCCATATAAAGTTTAAACCACTTTGGCTTATATTGTAGTCTTACCCAATGTTATCAAAGTGTGATATGTGAAACTTTTTTTTAAATTTCAAAAAGTGGCTTTTGATAGACTTTTTGTTCCAAAATTTGTGTATTTATTTAAAACTGACTTTAAGAGGTCACACATATCTTTTAATTAGCCACAATTCATACCAATGCATAGCATTCATCCCCCGCATGTTTTTTGCCGAAAAAATTAAGAAAATCGGTTCATAAATAAGCGAGAAATGAACTTATCAGTGCATGAAAATGGTTCCGAGAAAAATGCATTTCAAAATTTTAGTTCTCATAGAAACCAATGGTACAATGATATCTAAAACATAATATATTTTCCTTTTAACCTGGTTAGACAATCAACATTGCTTGATTATTGAAGTCTAGCAAATTGAGAAAAGATTGACATCGTAAAAAAAATTTCAATTTTTTTCAAAAAGTTTTTGCTACCTTAGTGACATCACTAATGTTTCAAAATATTTTTGATATGCTAAAACATTGAAGTGGCCCATTAAATATGGCATTTTATTATTGAAATAGTGTGTCCTTTGTTCAATCTTTGCATTGGCGTTAAAAATATAATCTTTTTTGAAATGCATTAAGAAATATTTGATGATTAAAAAATTTGAATATTTGAGAAATGAAATGCCCACAACTTTTTTTTCAAAAAAAATTTTCTTTTCAAAGATCTCTAAAATAATGTTTTAAGTCATGACAAATAGTAAATGAATGATAAAAAATATTTTCAAACTTTAGAAGGAGACTTCAACCAAAATGATGATGGATTTCTCGAAAGTAATGAGAACGCTTAGAAAACAAACCTGAATATACAGGGTGTCCTGAAAACTTCACTTGTGAAACCTCACTTGTCATAGGATAAGTTAGTTATGTGATGACCTATGCTGGCTGTACTAATTCTTCAAAACAGAAGAACGTCATTGACGTCATTGATTTGACTCATTTGCATACAACCAATCAGCGCGCCGTAAATTCTAGATTTTCTTTACTTTGTGGAAAGGTGAATAGTATCAAAATTAGTCAAAATTCTGATAAAACTAGGGTGAATCTGACAGTTGACTGTTTCTCAGCTTCCGATCTTCCATTAATTGACCTGATTAGTTTTTGGGCTTTCTGGGTAAATATATGTTAAGGTGGCCATTTTGGAATTTCCGTCCTAAAATCTTGTCTGTAGAGACTTGCTGAGCATTTCAAGTGAACCATTTGACAAATTGATTTGCTGGAAATCAGAAGCACTTGTATCATAAGCTGCGCCCTCAAAACCTGTGTTTGCAGTTTTAAAAATCCGCCTAATTACAAAAATATGAACGGTTCATGATTAGAGTCGTTCGTATTATTTTTGGGAGTTTTCAAACCTGGATTTAATTGCTTTTATTAGAAGGGTTCCTCGTTATTAATACTACATGTATATTGTAAGATTTTGACCCAGATTGACACAACAGAAATTGTCAACACCGGAGAATAGTTATTGCATGGAATTGTATTTAAATCAAATATTATCCATATTTATAAATAAAGATAAATATGTTTCACATTCCTAATCTCTACTGGCCAATCTTTTTTTGTTTTGTTTTAGTAGCCGTTGTACTGATGTATTATTAGCTTTGCACATTTTAGACCAGTCAAAATAAATAACTATTTTTGATATGTTTAACGTCTTGTTGGTAGATACAAAATAACACATATAAAATTCTAATTTACCAAATTTTTATATTTCGTGGCCTCATTTTAACACTTATTTCCTTTGGAGTGGCATTAAACCCTGGGCCATGAAACGAGTATTTCAATAAGGGATTCGCACCCGGGTGTGATTGTTAACCACTTGTTCACTGTTGTATAAATTATGAGTGCAGTTTTGCACAGACCTGGACCCAGGTTTCCAGGATTCGCCTCGCATGCCTTCAACTCTTTCTCGGAAAGTCGCTGAATTTGAAATTATTCTCCATATAACATTACTATTTCAGAGCACTTGTTGGTCAAATAGGTGACTTAGAAATTTACTGTCGTCATGCCTTGGTATTCTCCCCCACTGAGATGGACTATGTCTTGGATGAGAGTGGTTGTCCAGAAAAGATTACCCTGAGTGAGTTTTAGAATACCCCTATTATCTTGATTTAACAATTTATACATTTGCAAAGAGAAGACTTAATCTTTTTTTTTCTTTTTTTTTATTTCCTTTTCAACATTTTACATTTTACAATACAGAGTTATAAGTCAGGAGTATTAGAAGAAAAAAAACAACAAAATACAAAAATTTTCACAATAATTTTCTCATTTCTAGTTCGTTTTGAAATAGAAATGCTATATTTGGATGTTCTCCATATTTAAACTTGCTTATGCAGTGTTTTGCGATAACTATTTAGTAGCTTTATAAATAATTTCAGATGTACTTTGTTGTAAAAGCCTATGTTATTGTTAACAGTAGTTATATGTGATAATTTTGTAAAAAGAAATCGGCAAAAACTCATAAGGACTTTTTTATTGTCGGCCATTTTGAATTTTTCCGTCCTAAAATCTTGTCTGTGAAGTCTTGTCTGCACGTTTTCAGGTGAACCGTTCGGTGGATCAATTTCAAATTTTCAGGGATGATTCTTAGTATAAAAATCGAGATCTCATTAGTTTTTTGGCATTCTGGGTAAATGTAAAGGCAGCCATTTTGGATTTTCTGTCCTAAAATCTTGTCTGTAATGTCTTGTCTACATGTACGCGTTTTCAGGTGAACTATTTGGAAGATCAATTTCAAATTTTTAGGGATGATTCTGAGTATGAAAATCTAGATCTGATTACTTTTTTGGCATTCTGGGTAAATGTCAAGGCAGCCATTTTGGATTTTCTGTCCTAAAATCTTGTCTGTAACGTAAAGTCTTGTCTACGCATTTCCAGGTGAACCGTTCTGTAGATCAATTTCAAATTTTCAGGGATGATTCTTAGCATGAAAATCTAGATCTGATTAGTTTTTTGGCATTCTGGATAAATGTCAAGGCAGCCATTTTGGATTTTCCGTTTTAAAATCTTGACTGTAAAGTCTTGTCTACACGTTTTTAGGTGAACCATTAGGTAGATCAATTTCAAATTTTCAGGGATGATTCTTTGTATGAAAATCTACATCCGATTAGTTTTTTTGCATTCTGCGTAAATGTCAAGGCAGCCATTTTGGATTTTCTGTCCTAAAATCTTGTCTGTAAAGTCTTGTCTACCCGTTTTCAGGTGAACCGTTTGGTAGATCAATTTCATATTTTCAGGGAAGATTCTTAATATAAAAATCTACATCTGATTAGTTTTTTTGCATTCTGCGTAAATGTGAAGGCAGCCATTTTGGATTTTCTGTCCTAAAATCTTGTCTGTAAAGTCTTGTCATCTACCCGTTTTCAGGTGAATCGTTTGGTAGATCAATTTCATATTTTCAGGGATGATTCTTAGTATGAAAATCTAGAAACAGATTTAAGTTTTTATGTCCCCACCACATAGTGTGGGGCCATATTGTCGGCCTAGGCGCGTCCGTCCGTCCGTCTGGCTGTCCATCCGTCCGTACGTCCGGCAATTTTCTCCAAAACCGCTACCAATATCACATTCAAATTTTCAGGGATAACTTATGAGTGCATACAGATGTGGACGAAAAAGTTTCAACTCGATACCTACTTCCTGTCGGCCATTTTGAAGTCAAATGCTAAAATCCTTGTCTGCAAACTTTAAGAAAATGGCTTCACTGTTGTTTTTAAAACTTTAACATCCTGTTCAGCTCACTTGATTCTAGATCTGATTAGGTTTGGACCTGTTAGCCCAGTTATGGCAGCCATTTTGAATGTCTTAAGAAAAGTTAGCGTGCGATAATACTTTGTATCATATTGAATGGTGTTTTTGAGTTTTTATACTTAGACTATTTAGTAGCTTTATAAATAATTCCAGGTGTACTTAATTGTAAAAGCCTATGTTATTGTTAACAGTAGTTATATGTGCTAATTTTGTAAAAAGAAATCAGAAAAAACTTATAATCACTTTTTTATTGTCGGCCATTTTGGATTTTTTATTCCTAAAATCTTGTCTGTAAAGTCTTGTCTATGCGTTTTCAGGTGAACTGTTGGGTAGATCATTTTCAAATTTTGAGGGATGATTCTTAGTATGAAAATCTAGATCTGATTAGTTTTTTGGCATTCTGGGTAAATGTCAAGGCAGCCATTTTGGATTTTCCGTCTTAAAATCTTGTCTCTAAAGACTTGTCTATGCATTTGCAGGTGAAGCATTTAGTAGATCAATTTCAAATTTTCAAGGATGATTCTTAGTATGAAAATCTAGATCTTATAAGTTTTTTGGCATTCTGGGTAAATATCAAGGCAGCCATTTTGGATTTTCCGTCCTAAAATCTTGTCAGTAAAGTCTTGTCTACGCGTTTTCAGGTGAACCATTTGGTAGATCAATTTCAAATTTTCAGGGATGACTCTTAGTATGAAAACCTAGAAGTGATTAGTTTTTAGGCATTCTGAGCAAATGTCAAGGCAACCAATTTGGATTTTTCCTTCCTAAAATCTTGGCTGTAAAGTCTTGTTTACGCGTTTTTTGGTTTACCGTTGACGGATCAATTTCAAATTTTCAGGGATGGTTCTTAGCATGAAAATCTACAGCTGACTAATTTTTTGGGCATTCTTGGTAAATTTTAAGGTGGCCATTTTGCATTTTACATTCCAAAATTGTAACAGTAAAGTCTTGTCTACTCATTTTCAGTATAACCATTAGACGGGATCACCCATTGGTGGGGACATATTATACACATTTGTGTTCTTATATGTCTTTGAAATGAATCATACAGGAAAAAGTTTAGGCCATGTCCCATTCTATTTAAATATAAGTTACTAAGTTACTTCCATGCTGCATCATCTGTACTATACAGCCTATTTACCCATGTCAATACAAGAGCTTCCTGACTAACATTTATGTCTGTCATTCTAATTCCCCCATCTTGATAGTCTTGCCTTAAAATATTTCTTTGAATTTTCTCTGTTCCTTTACCAGATTTTTGCCATATAAAGGAGGAGGGAAATTAGCGCAACAGATTTTGGACAGTCATATGTTTGATTTTGACCATTTCCTAGGGATTTAAACAGGTGCAAATGTTAGGCCAATGCATTACCTCCAGGAAAATCACTTCTAGAGATGATAAAATAATTTCGACTTTGAGACAGGGTAGATGCAAACAACCCACCCACATGTTTTTTCTTAAATGTTTTCCTGATTTTCGACCCCTTCCATCCCTGCTTTTTTTGTTGTTTTTCTTGCATTAATATGTTGCGTTTTGACACATTGTTAACCACTTCAAAGGAATAAGTGATTCCTCTGTTGGTTTTAAAGATACCCATTATGGGTGACCAAACGTAGCTGAAAGCAATGATTTTTCCCTATGGGAAAATAACATGGGAAATATTGTTTTCACCTTTATCTAAAAGGAATCACTTATTCCTTTTAAGGGATTAACTATGTGTCAAAACGCAATATATTGATGCAAGAAAAATAAAAAAGCAGGGATGGAAGGGGTCGAAAATCAGGAAAACATTTCCGAAAAAACATGTGGGTGGGTTGTTTGCATCTACCCTGTCTCAAAGTCGATATTATTTTATCATCTCTAGAAGTGATTTTCCTGGAGGTTATGCATTGGCCTAACATATGTAATTGTTTAAATCCTCAGAAAATGGCCAAAATCCAACATATGACTGTCTAAAATCTGTTGTGCTAATTTCCCTCATACTTTGTAAATAAGAGTATTTATTTTTCTCAAAAATTCCTCTGGAGCTTTGAACACTAATAGTAAATGTGTAACCTGTGATGCAATAAGTGATTTAACTAAACATACTTTCTCAAGAAAGGACAAGTTTCTTTTATCCCAATTTTATCAATATGTGGTGCCCAATTTTCTGATATAGTAGCAGCTGATTTTTGGTTTGAAAAGAATACACCCAGTATTTTTAAGTGCTCATCTTTTCTGGTTATCCAATTCACATTACATGGTTTGTTATTGTTATCCTTATAGCTCCCCAACCACATTGCTTTCGTTTTCTCAGTATTTAATCTTAATCCAGATGTTAAGTAAAAATTTTTGCATTTTTAATGAAAACTGTAGTGTCATCAGCATATGATGTTAATTTCATAGCCTTCTCTGTATTTCTAATTTTTATACCTTCAATTGTAGTCCTGTCTTATTTTGCAAGAAAAAATCTCAGTGGCTAATAAAAATACGAGCGAACTCAATGGGCACCCCTGCCGTAAACCAGCATTTAATATAAAAGAATTTGTGAAGTGACAATAGTTTGAAACCATTGCTGGAGTGTTCTTATTAAAAACTTTGATCCAGCGCATGAAATCTTCCCCAAAATTAAGTTTTTTGACAACCTCAAAAATGTATCTTTTAGACAACGAATCATACGCTCGGGAATAATCTAATGCTACCATTAATTCCTCTAGATTATCATTATTAATATAATTCATGATATCATCAATGAGTCTTAAGATTTAAGAGAGAAGACTTAATCTATCTTGAAACATGATCAGATACTTGTACGAAAATCATTTTGGATCTTTTGATTATAGGCAAAAGAGAAGAACATGAGAATACATGTATGTATGCCTTAGTGGTATGTCCTTACAACGAATACTCGTGCGGAAAATTTAGAAAATTACAATTAGAGCATCACTTACAAACCTGCTGCTATGTTCCTTGCCCTTATAGAGATAGAGGTGAGTATCTTGAAGAGATAGAGCTGAGTACCCTAGGACTCAGGAGATATAGAGGTTATTTAATGGGAGATTTTTGATACAGAGTATATCTGAGGGAAATACAATATAATCTATCCGAGGGACGGTAGGGACCAAGGGTTGATATAGTGTATTTACCGAGGGATATACCCCGTTTCAAAAATCGAGCATTTGATAACTGATTTATCCTATACTTTTTTTCATATCATACAAATTACAATTTGTTATTCAAACATTAACTAGAACCAGATTTATTCTATACTTAGTAGATTTTGAAAATTAGTAGATAATTATACCATCGAACGAAGTTCGGAAGGATATAGGGGACACCTCCATCCGTCACTCCGTTTTTACGCATTTTACTATAACTCAAAAAGTAGTGGAGCGATTTTGTTCATATTTGGTATGTGAATACTATAAGCATGGCACACTATCTAATGACACTTTTGGTAGAAGGCAGCAAATTAAATAGGACATTAAGACATTAATAAAGCTAGAAATGTAGATATTAAAGAAGCACATGGCAGCCATCTTGAAGAATAGCGGCCTTTTCGCGCTATTTTACGATTTTTGCTGTAACTCGAAAAGTAGTGGAGCAATTTTGTTCATATTTGGTATGTGAATAGTATAAGCATGGCCCACTGTCTAATGAAACTTTTGGTAGATGGTGGCCATTTTGAAAAATGGCCGCTATTTTAATGCATTTTACTATAACTCGAAAAGTGGTGGAGTGATTTTGTTCATATTTGGTATGTGAATACTATAAGCATGGTTCACTGTCTAATGACACTTTTGGTAGAAAAATGAAAAATGGCTGCCATTTTTGCTTCATACTTTGTTTGTAAAAATGCCAGCCATGGCTGTTCGATCCAGGGATTTGCTACGCTTTGGCATTGCTGTTGTCTTGTATTTAAAGATGTAAATTTAAGAGCAAAAAAGGCTCCAAAACGTAATAAAATACGTAGTTTGGATGTTCATTTATGTTTGTGGATTATAGTTTATATCACAAACACTTATAAATACCTTGAATTTGCAGTAAAAGTGCCCAAAAATTGTTGTTTCGAAAAACTTCATTTTTCCTGTATCGCGCTAGTCACATGACCATTACGCGTAGCAGGCAATACCTATAGCATTACAGATTGATTACACTACATATTTCAACATGTTCAATATGGCAATCATCAGCGATTCTGATTTCCGGGTTCTGAGAAATGGCTAATGCTATAGCACAGCACAGTAGTTGAAATAATCAATTCTAATTCAAAAAATATTCTAGTTGCCTGCATCTACAAACCACCAAACATAAATGTCAACTCTTTTCATGAAGAATTAAAAAATTTCATCCAAACAATTTCATCTGAGGGTAAATCTATTTACATAATGGGAGACACAAACATTGATCTACTAAAAGCTGATCTGCATGGTTCTACTTATGACTTCATAAACATGTTATTTTCATATAATCTGTTCCCCTTAATTTATAAACCAACCAGGGTTTCTCCTTATTCTGCTACTCTCATTGACAACATTTTCACTAATGTTCCTCATATAAAATTAGCAGGCATATTAATTGATAGCATCTCTGACCACTTCCCAATATTTGCCATAACTGGGAAGCACATGCAAACAATCAATATCAAGCAGTTAAAATTCAGATCGATAAATGAAAGATCTATGGACATTTTTTAGCGAAATTTAGAATCAGTTAATTGGCAGGAACTCATTGCATGTCAAGATACTAATAATGCGTATCTAATTTTTAAACAGAAACTTTCAAACGAATATGACAAGGCTTTTCCACTAAAAACTAAAAAAGTAAAACAATTCTTCAACAGTGATAAGCCTTGGCTTACAACAGGGATAATCAAATCTTGCAAAAGTAAAAATAAATTGTATATGAAATATTTAAAAAAATCAACAGATGAAAACTTGAAAGTCTACAAAGAATACAATAACAATTTAAAACACCTGATGAGAATATCTGAGAAAATGTATTATAAAGCCAAAATCACAGAAGCTTCATCTAATATCAAGAAAACATGGGAAATACTCAATGAAATTCTACAAAGAAAAAAGAAAAACTATAAACCACTACCAGACACATTCTACTCAGATGATGATCAAACGTTTAAGGGAAAACATAAAATAGCTAATGGCTTTAACACCTTTTTTTCTAATGTGGGGCGTAAATCAGCTGAAAAGATAAGAAATTCTAATACATCACCTAATGAATTCCTAAATAAAATGACAAATGTTAATGACTCAATTTTCCTACATCCAGTAGACCACAATGGAATAACCAAAGTATTTAGTCAGCTGACTGACTCAGCAGCTGGTCCAGATAATTTCAAGCCTATTGTTATGAAAGCGTGTAGTAATGCATTAAGTATGCCTGTATGGTATACCATTAATCTATCTTTTAATCAAGGAGTATTTCCAGACAGTCTTAAATTTGCCAAGGTAATCCCAATTCATAAGAAAGACAGAACTGATTTATTTAACCACTATAGACCAATCTCACTTCTTTCCTTTTTTTTCAAAGGTAATTGAGAAATGTATATACACCAGAATCTTTGACTTCCTCGAGAGACAAAATGTCCTATATGCCCATCAATATGGCTTTAAGAAGAACCACTCTACATATATGGCAGTCCTAAAATACATTGAAACTGTGCGTAAGGCATTAGAAAAGCAAGAATTTTGCATTGGTCTAATGTGTGATCTCTCAAAAGCCTTTGATACTCTTAATCACAACATTTTATTGAGTAAACTGAAATATTATGGCATCAGAGGTCTCGCAGCTGACTGGTTTGAAAGTTATCTAAGTAACCGCACTCAATTTGTTCAAATAGAAGGCGATACTGATTCTGATGTTCTTCATTTGTCCTGTGGTGTGCCACAAGGCACAATTTTAGGACCCCTGCTGTTTATAATATATACTAATGATATTTACAAGTGCTCAGATATTGCAAAAATGTTTCTTTATGCTGATGATACCAATATTATATTTTCTGGCAAAAATCTGGAAGAACTAAATAACACCGTCAATACAGAACTCAATGAATGGTTCATTTGCAATAAACTTGCCCTAAATGCATCAAAAACTAACTATATTGTATTCAAAACATCAAACAAAATAATAGATTACAACAAAATAAACTTAAATATGAATCACACTATATTAGAGAGAACCAATGTTAGTAATTTTCTTGGCACTCTAGTCGACGAAAATTTATCTTGGAAGCCGCATATAAAACATGTTGAGACTAAGATATCCAAAATACTAGGCGTTCTTCACAGAATAAAGGATAACTTAGATCAAAAAAGCCTTAAAACAATATATTACTCATTAATTTACTCACACTTAAACTATAACATCCTAATTTGGGGAAGTGTTCCACATACAAATTTATTGAAATTACAGATTTTTTATTTTATTTTTTTTTAAATCATTTATTCATTCTTCATATATAACACAGCAAATCCTACAAAGAAAAGCTTGACAAGGCTAGAGGATCTTCTGATATGCCTAAAATGAGAATTGTTGAATGAAGTTGATTTGATTCAATTACTCAACACCCATACCACTGGATTTCCAGATAGATAGAGTCCTATATGATTGTCACAGTCTCAAAGAACCTAGTCATTTAAACAAAAATCATTTGCATCCCTTAATTCATCTTGCTTGTTTCTTGTCATGAATTTGAAGATTTGGCACATATTGTTAATTGTTTGTTCTAGAATTTGTCCATTATTTGTCCATCTCCATCACATAATCATAGGCATCCGAATCATACATATGATCCACTCCCAATCCATTAATGAGGCGCATATATCTTTCCCTACATGTTGCGAGGTTGAAGTTTGTTATCGCTGCGACATCATGTGTTGAAATAGAATCAGTGTTTGTAAGTTTGGAATATTTTTCATTTTCGCATTGTGTTGATTTGTTGTCGGATTGTTTCTTGATGTTGACACTGTAACCTCTGTGTTTTTTATCCAAATTGTTTGTTTTAGTGGCGACATGTTGCACTTTTATTTCAGTTGCACTTGATTGGTTTCTTTTTTGTTTTACATCTGTTTGCATCCCAACACTCACTTTTTGTTATTCTATCTCCAGCATTCCGCAATTGCAATATTGAAGTAAATCCACTGTCATTGTCACCTTTTTTTGCTGTGTCAGTTTCATTGTTATTGTTTACAATTTCACTGTTTTCATTAGTTCTGTTTTTAAACAAGTTTCTATTTAGTACAGACGTAACAGGTGTTGACTGTTCATATAATCCTAATTCATTTTGCTCATGGTGTTTAGGTTCACTCAATAGTTTTTTGTTAGAATTCTAATCACTAATCCTATTAGCATCTCTTATAAGTCTACTTGGTGACTTGGTACTGGTTTGTGACCTTGGGTTTCCAAAATGGTGTGCTTTATATTCCAATGTAATAGTAGTTCCATTGTTTGTTGAATTTATCTTGTATTCTCCTAGAATGCACCCTTCCTCCTGTAACTCACTAATCAGATGCTCAACAATCTTGGGAATCATTGTTTCTTTTTATTTATTTTAAAATGTGAGTTCTGGAAAGACCCGTTGCCATTGACTGAGGATCCCAGCGATCCTATTATCCTACTCAGTTTGAATTTAGACTCAGAAAGCAGGTTATGAAAACAGGTTTTCTGCAAAGATATCAAATTTAGAAAATATGGATCTTGTTTTTGAGCGGCTTAACAAGCATTTAGATACAAGACTTGGCGCTATCTCTTGTCAATTACACTTAGACTTGCAGTAAATTGGGGGTTTACGAAAACCACCGACCACCGACCAGTCACTCTCCACAGTTGGGTACATGTGGTCGGTGGTCGGCTGACGGTCTTTTACATAAAGATGAAAAAATGCAAAATTAGAAGTAAAACTAAAACTGGGAATCCAATGTCTATAGTACCTTTACTAGGTCGTGATTTAAAAATGTATAATTAATCATTTCAAATCACGATGAAAACGTTACATCGTCGTGGTGTGTAATGTCATATTTTTAAGTGATGTTTCAGTTGTTAGAAGACCAATTTTATCCTGGTTAGTCACTTTGGAAAAAAACGCACGTAACATTGCATTAAGTTCATTCATATGAAACGCATTAACAAAAACACACAAACATCGTCGATGTTGACGTCGTAACGTTATGTTTGATTTCTCAGTTGTTAAATGTCAACTGGTAAAAACTACATTTGATATGATAAAAAAAAGCTTTATATCGTGTTCAGTATTCAGTAGGCTATGACGATAACAAATCATTTTTGTTTCGAAATTGTTAAACCTGCACATCGCTCCAAAATGCAATATGTTGACATATATTGTTTTTACATTTTCAAACTGTAATATAAAGTTTATGTAAATAAAAATTGTTTTCTCTGCATAATATCAAAGAACAATCATTTAGTTAAAAAAATAAAAAAAGTTTGTGCGGGATTCGAACCTGGCCTCCTGCGTACTGAGCGAGCATTCTACCGCAAGGCCACAAACAAATGACGTCATCGATGGCGGTTTCAAAATTTTCGAAATACGCTTCGAATAATATTATGTTCATTTCTGGCGTGTTAACCAATATCATAGCTTCTCATTGTATGTGTATGCCTTTGTCAATTAAAACATCCCATCGAAGTGTAATATTTGATAACTAGCCAATGAAAATTCTAACGAACGAAGGTGGTAAGCAAGAGAGGTAATTATGTCTGTCATCTTAAAACTCTGGGGCTTTCCCTCCTCTTAAACCTTTCCAAAATCATATCGTCGTCACCAATCGAAGAACAATCTTTGAAATGACACATTCATCGTAAGTATTTATACACAAGATTTGCCCCATTTGTTCATCATCCTATAATCTTTCATTAAGCTCAAAATGATAAAGTTCACCCCGAAACAACCCAAGATTGCGTTTTGGAGCGATGTGCAGGTTTAAATTTCATAAAAAGAAACGATAGGTTGGTTAATGATAGGTTTGGACCTTAGCCAGGACAATTAATCGAGAGGAGACAGTCATGCCCAATTTGTTTGCTTGCCATTCGTTGCAAGGTACAAAACGATTGTCCAATGATTAACGTCCAATTAATTGTCCAACAATCATATGACATTACACACCACGAAACAAAAAGTCCAACGATTGACATTCAAAATCAAATTATTAATATTTTAAGGCTACAAATATGTTCGGTCTTTTACACATTTTCTTCAAACCCTGTTTTGAGGCTACCAGTGGAAAACACCGACCGGTCGGTGGTCGGTGGGGTCGGTCTTTTTCGTAAACCCGTAAATTGGCCATTGCAAATTGCAAAATCAGATCGTCAAATTAATCGCTTCATTTTTAAATGTATGCTTCATATCTTCATCCAAAACTTTAGGAAACAGCTTTTAGATGTGACTAAACCAGAGAAACTTGCTGTGAGAAGTTACAGTAATTTTGTGTACCCGGGTTTACAATATGTACTGGACGAAATGAATTAACTCGAGTTTTACTCGAGTTTTGGAAATATTTGGCAAGTTGAACTCGAGTTGGATTTTTCTGGCGAGTTACACCTCTAGTACATTGTACACGAATTCTACCGATACATACATACATACCGATTCCTAGCCCAATTGGGCAAAACCTGGGATCCAACTATGTCTCCAAGGTTTCCTGAATGAGACTGCTCACCATTTGACACAGATTTCATGACTTCATACATGTTCATAACGGGTGATGTCTCAAGTACCACTCCCAAATATCATCAAAGTGGTCATAACTTTTTCATGCTAGGTGGTTACTAGGCAAAAATAATAATGCGAAAAATTGCACATCTTATTAGAAGGTAGATTGTTGCTAGGCTCTAACTTGTTAAGCTCAGGGCTTCAAAAATATAAATAACTTGGTCTAAAATAATAAACATTTATTTTGTACTACAAACATACCATCTTAGAAAAACAAAATTCAAATTCTAAAGAAAACATAAAATAACTTACGTTCCCTTCCATTTTTAAATGTTTTAACTATGAAAATCGATTAAATTCATCTTTTTTTTATTCACGTTACCATGGTAACAAGATACCAGTGATTGTTATAATTTTAGAGAATAATGGTTGAGTCATAAAGCTTCATACCTATGGGTATGGCATCTATCAGTGTATATTTATTTAACAAATTAAATTACATTGAGGGTTGACTGATACTTGGTTTAATTGGTTGCTTTAACAACCAATATCTCGGCCTCACCTTTATCTTCATCTTTTTGCTATCTTTGTTGTCTAGTTAAGTCAAGGTATACTTTCATCAACATTGACCATCTGTCTGTCATGTTGTTTTTTTCTAAAAATTGGATGATGTCATCAATCCCATTATCAGGCCTGTCAACTGTCCCGCAATTTGCGTATTTGTCACGCATTTGCTGAAGAATTTGAAGTCACGCCAGTTATTTTTGCGTGACAGAAAATGTCACGCAAATACGCATTTTCCCTGGTAATTGTCAAGCAAAAGTATTTCTGTAGAAAAATTTCTAAAAAAGATCGTCTACACAGGAAAAATACGAACGCCGGAAAAAAATGTACGCATTTCGTTCGGACTTTTCACGCGAATTAAGTATATGTCACGCATTCCGTTCGAAATTTTCCGTACCTCCCCCCCCCCGTTGATAGATGTTTGAAACGGGAGCGTAGCAAGCGCGAAAAATATGAGGTGTTCAAAATTTGGCAAGGTGTAATAAAATTTAAACCAAGGTGTTCAAAATTTGGGTCAAGGTGTTCAGATTTGGACCAAGGTGTCCATATTTTGAGGGGAGGTGTTCAACATTTCCAAGTCACTCATGTTAGGTGTTCCCAAGTTGACAGGCCTGCATTATTCACAAGTGTAGTACAGTCACATACTGTATACCCGTAAAGCAAAGAGCGGTCAATAATAGCATATCCCATGATGCACAGGTGGGGTACAGGTCAAAATGTTGACGGCTAATTTACCAATCAGAATCGAGTATTTACACTGAGGTACTAACAATACTCTGTAATGCCTTGGTAACATTTGCTTTGATCCATGGGCCGGCGCCCACCTGATTGAGTGTTTTGTTCAATATTGTATTTAATTTTAAACAAAATACTCAATCGGTCGGGTGCCGTAGTGAAAATCGGAGCAAATGTGACCAAGGTATAAGTTGTTATTTTGCTAAATCATGTAATTTTCCTGTTGCCTAATTTTTGCCAGGTTTGCAAAATTAAATGTCAGAAATATCTTCAATTGGAATTATCCAATTGGAAGTTTGTTGTCACAAGGAAAATCAAAATTAGGAAAATGATAAAATTTGACCATTCAGCAAATTAACCACTCGGATTAAATACTACTTACAGAAACACATTTTGACCTGCAGAAGCTCCTGTCTCGCTTTTCCAATTATGATACTATTTCAGTGGTCAATATCAAGCGAAGGTAACTATCGTCACCTTCACATTCAAGAGGATCATTATCCCATCGAACGAAGTTCGGAGGGATATAGGGAACGCCTCCGTCCGTCCGTCCGTCCGTACGTACGTACGTACGTACGTACGTCTGAACGTACATCCGTACGTCTGTCCGTCCGTCCGGGCAATAAGTCAAATACCGTTGGCCCGATTTTATTCATATTTTGTACACTTATACCCTATGGGGGTAGAAGTTCTGCTTGAAAGCCGATTTTCAAAATGGCCGTTCATTTAAAAATGGCGGCCATTTTAGTGCCGATTTTACAGTAATTTAGGTGCAATATGTAAAACTGTAATAGCAATATGTTTTAAATGTAAAGAAAATTATATAGGACATTAATAAAGCTAGAAATGTAGATATTAAAAAAGCACATGGCAGCCATCTTGAAAAATGGCGGCCTTTACTCGTTATTTTACGATTTTTGCTGTAACTCGAAAAGTAGTGGAGCGATTTTGTTCATATTTGGTATGTGAATACTATAAGCATGGCACACTGTCTAATGACACTTTTGGTAGAAGGCGGCCATTTTGAAAAATGGCCGCCATTTTAACTTATTTTACTAAAACTCGAAAAATAGTGCAGCGATTTTGTTCATATTTGGTATGTGAATACGTATAAGCATGGCACACTGTCTAATGACACTTTTGGTAGAGGGCAGTCATTTTTCAAAATGGCCGCCATTTTAACGTATTTTACTATAACTCGAAAAGTAGTGGAGCGATTTTGTTCATATTCGGTATGTGAATACTGTAAGCATGGCACACTGTCTAATGACACTTTTGGTAGAAGGCGGCTATTTTGAAAAATGGTGGACATTTTGAAAAATGGCTGCCATTTTAACTTATTTTACTATAATTCGAAAAGTAGTGGAGCGATTTTGTTCATATTTGGTATGTGAATACGTATAAGCATGGTACACTGTCTAATGACACTTACGGTAGAAGGCGGCCATTTTTCAAAATGGCCGCCATTTTGACGTTTTTTACTATAACTCGAAAAGTAGTGGAGCGATTTTGTTCATATTTGGTATGTGAATACTATAAGCATGGCACACTGTCTAATGAGACTTTTGGTAGAAGGCGGCCATTTTTCAAAATGGCCATAATTTTAACGTATTTTACTATAACTCGAAAAGTAGTAGAGCGATTTAATTCATATTTGGTATGTGAATATTATAAGCATGGCACACTGTCTAATGACACTTTTGGTAGAAGGTGCCCGTTTTGAAAAATGTTCGATGGGATTCGCTACGCTTTGGCGTTGCCGTTGTTCTGGTTTGTCTATATGTCGTGCCTGGGTGCCACATTTCAACGATATCTTTCACCGTTTAAGGGAAGGTTACTGAAAATGTATGATACGGAAACAGTCTTGTTGGTTTTCAAGATGATGTGGTTACTGTATAAAGTCTGTAATATTGCTCTTTTGTTTCAGTCCAAAAAATACACTTGACCTTATATGCACGTTTTGTAGAATAACAAGGGAAAGTATAGCTTTTTTGCTTGACCAAAGGGGCCCTACCAAACCTTGGAAAGTCATTTTAAGAAGCTCAAGATACCAACTTTTCCTACCTGAAAGGAAGCTAAATGAAAAGATCTCAGAAATTCAAATCTGACTTAAGATTGGATTAATAATATTGTGAGCAACAAGCTGGTGACATTTTGTCATGTTAATGCCTTGTTTTCATATTCCTCTCCAAGTTCTCAGAAGTTCAAATCTAACTTAAGATTTTTTGGTAATGTTAATGGCTTGTTTAAACCTATAATGCCAAGATGTTGCTGTGATTGTTACAGGGTGTGATGTGACAGGGAGGTCTAATGAGGTTTCCCAGCATCAAGAGTCTTGTGACTACAAGGGGGTCCAGTTTGCAGGAAGCCCCAACATAGCACAGGAGAGTCAGGTACATATGCGGTGTATATTGTACAATGTGAAATATTGCAAACGAGGAGTAAAATATTATTAAAGCTGAAATATTATTAAAGCGGTAGGACACTTTGTAGGATGCACAATATAATTGTTGAAAACAAATTGGACCAAAAAAACATCCATATTTTTTTATTGCCACACAACTATTATTGAAAAATGGACAATTAAGCAGGGTTTTTCAGAATTTCACACAACAGACCAAATAAATGAAAACAAAAGGCAAATTTAATGGAAATCATAACTTGGAAAAGTTGAAAAGTCCCTAAAATCAACAGGCAATTTTGTGAAAACAAGCAGTGAAAATCGCCTGTTGCCTGCTGCTAATATAACCACTGAATAAGTATGTGGTGGCAGATGCTATTCCTTAGATTGAGATATACATATATACCATATCCAATGTCTTTAATTACCATGTCATTGCAAAGAAGCAATACACTTGCGCTAAGAATATGGAAAACAACATATTAACCATAGAACATCTACAAATTGGCTGATATATTATGTTATAGATTCATAGTTTACAAACTGCTAATAAGCTGCTGAAGGATACATTGAAGAAGCTGTCTGCCAGAGTGGAGACACTGGAGCAATCTAACTCTTCTCTATCAACCCAACTTGCTAAAACTACAAGGTATTTTTGTAAACATGAACACATGCCATGTGTTGTTATTAATATCAGAGTTTGGAATGAAAGCAAAATTAGCAAAGTATAAGTCCAAGGCATTAAATACATCTAAAATTAGACAAAATGTTATTCCAGGTATTCCGGGTGGGATAAAAAACTTTACTTAAATTTTACTTAAATAAAATATGTCACCAGCCTATCGCATAAACATGTGTGCCATGAGAAATAATCATAATTTGCAAAAAGTTTCTGAACTAATACCGCCTGATTACCATGATGTCCTGATGCAAATCCCAGTGAATATAGGGTATATGGGAAGGTCTCCAGGAGATGGTATCTCAAAAATTGCTCAACTTAAGCTGACAATTAAAGGGTTTCGATAAGCTTCCCGTATAAAAACAATATGGCGGCTCCTGGCGCGTCAACTGGATCAGTCCATTTTTAAGAAATAAGGGGAGTCTTGTAAAATATAACATAGTGTGGGGCCATATTATCGGCCTAGGCGCGTCTGTCTGTCCGTTCATCCGTCTGTCTGTCCGCACGTCCGTTCATCTGTCTGTCTGTCCGTACGTCCGTCCGTCCATCCATCTGTCCGTCCGTATGTCCGGCAGTTTTCTCCAAAACAGATACATGACAGACTGAATTGGAAACATCATATTCATATGCTTGAAAATAAATTATCAAAAACTATTGGAACATTACATAAAGTCAAACATCTACTGGATATTGCAAGTCTTAAAACTCTCTATTACTCCCTTATTTATTCCAATTTTAATTCTGACATAATAATGTGGGGATGTGTGCCTGAAACTCTCTTAAATAAGCTTCATTCAATTCAAAAACAGTTTATACGTATGCTCGATAAATCTCATCACTATAGAGATCCAACTAAACCACTCTTTATTGAACATAAATTGCTAAATATTCATCAAATTGTTAAGTTGAGAATTGCTTTATTTGTTTTCAAATGTGTAAAGGGCAATAATGACCTGATGGATGATCTTTATTCTTCTTACTTTACAACCAATTATAGCATCCATGACCGCGACACAAGAAACAAATTTGACCTGAGAGGCCCCAAGTTTAACACAAACATAGGCAAATTCTCTATTAGCTTTCAAGGCAAAACCATCTGGAATTCAATCCCAGAGAATATAAGATCATTGAACTCAGAAAAATTATTCAAATCAAAATATTTTCATCATCTATTAACTCAGCCACAACCAAGACTTTGAGGTGCTCACATGTTGTTTGATTACAATAAAATTCCCAACGCACCATTCCATTTGGGCATTTTCTGGCACTTTTGATCTCAAGAATTCTTATCTTTGTTTTTTATCTTTAGCATGAACACCAACTATATCAGGAAACGGGGACATTGGGAGGAAGCCAAAACAGCTTTGTATCATAGCTGAAATCGCAGGAACAAAACCTTTTTTACTTAATATAATTGTTCAAGGATTTTTTCCATTCATATACCTATTTGTCATCTTCAATTGCTTATTCATATGAATTTTTTATTGTTACAGGGGGCACCATACACCTTTCAGTGGTGTCTCGCTCCCTTCATCAATTTTGTATTGTTGTATGCATATATATTTAATAAATTGAAAATTGAAATTGAAATACAGATATCACCTTCAAATTTTCAGGGATAACTAATTATGAGTACATACAGATGTGGATGAAAAAAATTTAACTCGATACCTACTTCCTGTCGGCCATTTTGAAGTCAAATGCTAAAATCCTCTGCAAACGTTAAGAAAAACACTTTCATTTGGTTGGGATATAGCGAGGTTTTTATTACTCCAGTCTTATTCCATATAATTATATAGATATGGTGAGGTAGAATTGCTAATTATAAATTCCATTCAAAATGGGTTAGTACAAAACATGGCACCGTGTCATGGCACAGGTACACCCTATGGCATAGGCTACGGCACCCCCTATGCCATACTGTAGGCACTAAAACACTATTTCGAGTCAAATTCTTGCATATTTATGTAGATTATGATTACCCTTACAAATGTCTACCCTTCCAAACATTGTTCTTGAGCCTCTTACTAAAGTTATCTTTCTTGGCATAGTTTGCCATGAATGAACATTTGTAAATCTGAATCAAGTTACAGACGTATGTAGTACGTACTCAAGGACCCATTCTCTCTTTGCCAAAAACAAAACTTAGTAAGAGGATCAAGAACAAAAATAATCAAATAAATCTGAATTAGTATTCAAGAGCCAATGACACAGGGGTGCCATAGAATATGCCATGGCTTAGTGCCATGTTTTGTACTAATCCCATTTTATAAGCTTTTTCTATTTTATTTTCTAATCAAAATACGGGTGTTTGTGATTCATTTCTGTAAATGTTAAGAATATAAATTGAAACGATACACAATTAGATGAAACGGTGTAAGAGGCGAAGATACAGGGCGAGCCAATAAAGGTAACCCAAAAAAATTAATTCTCAATTATATTGCAGTTAAAAGTTACATAAGTCAATCCTTGCGCAATGTGCATTACAGGCTAGCGTTTTGAAATGAATATAGATCAAATTAATTAACTTATTGAGTGAGTTATACTTACAAATGACCCAACTGATTGCCTACACTTGATGGTGAAAAGTAAATCAGAATAAATTGGATTAAAACCTTGGTCAATGTTCTTTCATTCTACTAAGTGTCATTGGTCTATCTATAGTAGTCACGATTTTATGGTTATTTACAAAACATGGTCAAATGCTGAAATGTGTCTCACTGACTGGACATAAATCCCACCAGAGCTTTATCTTTGGGCCTATTTTCTACACTAACATCCCCTGAAACATAGAAACAAGAGATAAGAAGGAAGATAAGAGCCATAACACAAGATGTTTATGAGCGTGTTGTGTACAACTAAGCCCAAAACGTTCAAGTTGGTCTTCAAACATGAATCCCATATTTGTGGCATGTTTTGTTAAATAGCCACAAAATTTTAACCACTAGAGATAGACCATTAAAACTTGGTAGAACTAGAATGACAATATATTAGACAAGGCCTAAGTGTGCCAAATGTAACACTAAACCTGATTTATTAATATTTGTTAGGGTTACCTTTTTTGGCTCACCCTGTACATACAATTTACAATTATCAGCAACATAACAAGGTCAATGATTATGTCAATGTACCATCCATACATGTCAAATACTTTTGTGAAGTATATTGAAAAGTAAATCAATGGAAATAAGGAATATGCTCCTTATTTCAGTGAGACTTTAGTAAGTGTATATATTTGCCAGTGGAGTCTCAGTACAACAAAATCTGACTGAGTCTTTAAAACTTCAATAGGACAACAGAATCACATACTAGTAAATTTCAATGGGTATTTTATTTTTCATTGGTATCAAATGAGACTCAATTGAACTTTCCCCAGAGTAGCTCTTGTGGTATTACAATGTGAGAGTAACTCATGCGGTATTGCAATGTCAGAGTAGCTCTTGTGATATTACAATGTAGAGAAATTCATGTAGTATTGCCATGTCAGAGTAACAAATGTGGTATTGTAATGTCAGAATAGCACATGTGGTATTGTCAGAGATTGAAAAATGGATTACAAATTGTGGAACTGTTACCAAAATCAGTTTCGTAATCCATCCCCTTTTCATACATTTTCACATTCATACATAGCTTTACTGTACATCAGTTTTTCATAGGTCCAGTATAAGTCAGTCAATGTTATTATATTCATGCCTCATTGGATACTCTGGTATTGAATTAAATCCACTCACATAAATAATGGATTATATTGGTTTCCCATGACCTAGCAAACTGTCATGCATTCATTAGCTGTCAACACATACATACATTTACAAATGTTCCTTCATTAATGCATCGATGGGTAAACAGAACTTTCAAAGATGGACAGGGCGAACTCCATAACATGGGATTTCCCATTGGATAATCCTCATTCCCATGTAACTTTCATATTAACTTTTCAATCCATATGCCCTTATATGAAGTGAATGCTACCTTACAGTGTAATCTTATATTGCAAAAAATATGAAAAATCATGGTAATCTTTTTCAGTAATAAGGTCAATATTATTGAAGGTGGCTTACTAATCCATGGCTAATCTCATTATTAAAATGAGATTTTTATTTTTTTCATGCACATTTGTTGAAGTCAAGATATTGTTTTAATATAAAATATTCATTGTATGGTCGGAAAATACCCGTGACCAAAAATACAGCTGTCCAAAATCTCTTGCCATCTTAATACTAGTCCTTTGAAGTTCTTACGTGCAATCATTAGAGAGGTTAAGCTACATGTATAAATGTAAACCGTGAACCTGAACGCGTAAGTCCATGCTCAAGTACAGGTTTAAGAAAATTTTCTGTTAAGTTACTCGTCTGAAACCATGTCAGTGGACGTGGAGTTATATTTATGTGGTGAGTGTGGTTAAAGGTCATGTCTCTATGGTGTAATGGATAGCACTTCGGACTCATATCCGTTGGGTCTGGGTTCAAATCTAGTCAACTTAAAACATTTTGTTTTTTATTTTTGCTTATTTCATATTCAACCACAATTAAAGAGTCTAGTGCACTTTCCATTATGATTTCCCCATGAACAAAATGAATCATTTTTAGCTGTAACATGAAGAATACAATGTCACATAATATTTTTGAAAATATTTAAGCGTTTCGACCCACATTGGCCGAGGTTGAGGTCATTAACTTCAGCAAGGGTATATTGACATGACATTGGATGTGTTCTATTGACTTAACATGTGGATACCATCAGATTCCGATGGAGGCCATTGGTTTCTATTGATTTTCACAAAAATACCTTAAATACACTATGACCTGAATCGATTGCAAATAAAATAATTGCACAATATGACACAAATATGGTATATCACATCAGATGTGCAAATATAAAGTTTGCAATCGATTCAGGTCATACTTCAAATTAAAAGGTTATACAGTAAAACTTGTGTATAGTGAACATTTTTTTGCCAAGAAAAAACGTTCACTGTAGGAAGGTGTTCACTAGAGAGAGGGTAATTTATACAGAAGTCAGTGGACTATGTGCGTAGGAAGGGTGTCCACTAGGGACAGGTGTTCACTAGAGAGAGGTGTTCACTAAGACAGGTTTTACTGTACATTTTTTCATCATTTTTTCCTACAAAATGGCTATAGAAAAATGCTTCAAAAGCAACTTTTACACTTACGAAATTCCATACAACTTTGTAAATACAAAGATTATACTGTTATGTTTCATTAATTAATAACATATTTGGATAAGATGTAGGGATGTGTAGGATGCAAATTGATTTTGACAGACACAAAAAGACTTCATGGTTTGGCATCTCTACCCCTGTACACTTTATGATCGAATATTGGCCCTAATAAGTGGCCAATTCATCAATATAGTGCTGAATATAGGTCAACAAGATTCTAGTGTACATATTAATGTAATAATATTAATAAAAGCCGTATATTTACTTTGAAAAATCAGATGAATTTATTTTTGTTCATGGGGAGATCATAATGGAGGGCGCACTACCCTTATAAAAAATTCAACCTTGAAAGTCCGAATTTAAACCGTTGCACAATCATTGTACAATCATTGATCCGATCATTTATGCAACCATGCCAACCGTTACAACGCAACCATTACAATTTTGGTTGTAAACTCATTGAAAATGTTTCAATCATATGTAACCATTGTAAACACTTGAAAATTTTGATTGAATTTCTTGCAACCGTTTCAATCGAATGCAATTCTTTAAACCTATGGCAATATTATCTCAATACAACATAAAATAATTATATTGCTCTTTAAAATATATATTTCAAATGTATGTATTTCATGCATACATGTCAGAATTTAACGTTTTTGATCAAAAAGATATTTAAAGTATTGAAATAGTTTAGTAAACTTGTCTTGTGAATGAAAATATATTGAAAAAATTTTCAAGGATGACGATTGTCTCACTCACATGTATATTATCTAGATACATGTAACAGCAATGCTAAGGCATAGCAAATCCCCTCACTGTCATGACAATCATTTTTACAAAATCCCTTCACTACTTTTTAAGTTATTGCAAAAACATTTGAAATAATTTTGTCAGACACTTATACTTCACCTGAGAAATTATCACAATTATAAAGGAGGGAAGATCTGTCTGGAAGGAAGAAATCCTTCAATCAGAAAATAATCTGTTTATTGATTTGATATTTTTGATTTGATAGAGAAGATGCAATCAGACATTACAGGATGTGTTTTAAATAATTAAGTCAATAAGCATAACTTAAAAAACTCTGATTACAGAAAGACTCAGTTTCTCTAGTTTGATTAGAGTCTGCTTTGAAGGATGTGTCTAAAGAAACTTTATTAATCCATAAACAAAACAAAAATAATTTGGCAAGGCAAAACAAACCTTATTACAGAGAGACTCACAGTTTGATTAGAGTCTGCTATAAAGGAAGCATCCTATGTAATTTAATTATTCCATACACAGAACATGATAAATAATTTGCCAAAGATATTTTCCTCCAGATTTTTTCAAGTTTAGAGTTTTGAAAAATAAGCTCTGTTTTTTTTAATCATTGACACATATTATTTAAACTGATTACACATTTCAGCAGAAATGCTATGCCCTAGTGAATACAGTAAAGCCATGAACTTTCAATCTATTGAATGCCCATGGTAAAAAAACTAAAAAAATAAAATAAAAAATTCTGAAAATAGTAATTGCAGTTTCATATACTTGCTATTTGAGATTTCTCGGCACTTATTAAAGTAACTGAATAAAGAAATACACCTTCAAAAATCTGAAAACACTTTTTAAATTTTTACGCCCCCCCCCCCCCCCTCTGCATGAAATAGAGAATAAAAATATATATATATAGTATAACACAAAATGAAAATAAATATAACAGAAACTAGGACTATGAACCCTATTTCTGGTCAAGCATTTTAATTAGCTGTTCAACCGTTTTAATTAGCTGTTCAACCGTTTTAATTAGCCGTTCAACCGTTTTAATTGGCTGTTCAAGCATTCTGATTTGCCTAAACCCATGAGAATATCAATATGTAGTAGGTATTGTTGTGTTGAGCATTGTTATAAAAAATATTTGCCAAGAAAGAACATGGTAATTAAATCTGTTATGAATAATGTGAATCAAAATTGTTCTCTTGTTTGTATTTTTTAAATTTTAGTGAGCCATACATTTGATATTAGGTGTTAAGTACACATATATGAATACATTTGAAGACCCATTTTGCTGGAGGGGGGGCTGGCTACTGGCCTGTTCATTGTATATAAACTTTTGTGGGGGTCCTTAGTTAAACCCTCTGATATCAATATGATTCCATACCAATCTATTTGTGTATCATGGGTGTAGCAATAATTCATCTACCTTGACAAAATTTTAGTGAAATTATTCAGATGTTTTCCAGTTGAAACTGTGAAAAGTCTCTGCTGCCTGAATGCATTATTACTATAAAACATTTTCACTAAATAAAGCAATCAACTTGTGATTACATGTACATATGTTTGTATTATTTTGTACATCATTTATCCTGCTTCTTTTGATCATCAGTCTGATCATGAACAAAAACCATTGTGTCTCATCTTGTGATTTTGCTAAGTTTAAAGAAAATCTTACGATTTTCCTTGGTCAATTTCTTAACCAAATTGGATTTTTGCTAAATTCTTTTCATAATTAATATTAAAGATACATCATTTTGGCAATATCAGAAAAGGGAAATAAACACTAAATATGGTGCTTTTAATTTGTGTAAATAATGTAAATGACAGAGAACATAAATTATCATATGCCATTTACACCCTATGCAGACAGAGCCTGTGGGAAATATTGGGTGCGGCGCAAATGAGCGGAGGGTGCGGAGCTAACGGTCATTTTTTAATTTAAAATTGGGATATTTCTGAAACTAAGCCGTTTTGGGACTTCAAATATACCAAGATATGTGTATTTGACACCAAATATCAATAAAATTGTGAAAATAGTAGTGCAATTCATTTTATAGCGACGCAGTATGCCTTAAACATTTCCCAGACCTATATATTTTGAGACTATCCTTTTAATACTGCGTCCCCAGCATTCATAAAAAATGGTGTTCAAGATACACTACCCATGCATATTATTTTTGCATCTTGGAAGCCAGGCAGTATCTGTGTGATTTTATAAAAATTCGGAAATGTTCTTCAGATATGAGCCCCTCTAAATATTGGGTGCGGAGCTACGTTTATGGATTTAGAGGGGCTCATATCTGAAGAACATTTCCGAATTTTTATAAAATCACACAGATACTGCCTGGCTTCCAAGATGCAAAAATAATTTGTATAGATAGTGCACCTTGAACACCATTTTTTATGAATGCTGGGGACTCAGTATTAAAAGGATAATTTCAAAATATATAGGTCTGGGAAAGGTTTAAGGCACACTGCGTCGCTATAGAATGAATTGCGCTACTATTTTCACAATTGTATTGATATTTGGTGTCAAATACACATATCTTGGTATATTTGAAGTCCCAAAACGGCTTAGTTTCAGAAATATCCCAAATTTAAATTCAAAAATAACCGTTAGCTCCGCACCCTCCGCTCATTTGCTCCGCACCCAATATTTCCCACAGGCTCTGTCTGCATAGGGTGATTTAGTGGAAAACTAGTCTGGTATCGCATTCCTAAATTCGTACTGGAGAAAGAAACATATTAACATGAATTAAGTTATTTACTATAATAAACATGCATGTATGCTTGCAAAAAAATATCCTAATATACTGTTGTTGAATAGAGGTAGATTCAAATCCTTACTTAAAGATAATTTTAATTCAGGTAAAATGATAATTTTTTGGAACGATACTAATTCAGGATGGTTGCAGGGGTTGAACTATGTAATCATTGAACAAAACATATTGCAACCATTTACATTTCAATGTGAAATGGTTGCAGTTTACAATGGTTGCAGATTACAATGATTGTATAGAAACGGTTGCGCAGTCGTTGAAAAAGAGTTGACTTCGCTTGGTTGAACACAATGGTTGCACAATGATTGCTTATCATCGTACAATGGTTTTTCCTTTGATCTTGGTAGTTGAAACAATCATTATTCAATGATTGATGGAAACGGTTTAAATTCGGACTTTCAAGGTTGAATTTTTTATAAGGGTAGATCCGTTCTTGCCCTGGTTGTCATTTCATTTCGTTTAGTATACATAGTGTACTAAGCTCCGGGCATCAAATTGGTCTTGCCTATTTATATTGTGCGGAACTTACAAACGGTCACATTTGAAGTTGTCCATTTACCCATTAAAATGTATTCTTATTTCCAATTAAGGATTGGGGTTTACCAATATAACAAGCAAGATTGTCTGTATCAAATATGGGCTCCAGGGCCATCCTAGAACATAGCTAAAATCAATCACGTAATGAGCGACGTGTAATCACTCATCTACAAGTAAAAACCTGTAACTTTCACGCTTACCTGTAAAAAGTAGACTAATCTGACGTCATTTTCCTGCGCGCGCATAGAAGTACACGTTCATGCTTTGTTGAATACGCGTCTGTAAATTGCACGAATATGATAATCTCTTGTAAAAACCTGTAAACTTCACGCTGGCCCACAGGAAATAACCAAATCTGACGTCATTTATCTGCGCGCGCAATTAAGTTCACGTTCAAGTTTTGTTAATTACGTGTAGCTTAACCTCTCTATTAATAAAATGTTTCTTGTTAACAGGATCCATTAAAAAGTTGTTAATGATATGAGGACAATTATTTTAAATTAATCCTTAAGTACAAAGAATACTTATTAGGAGGCCGCCTATTAATTTTATAGATATTATTATTTATTATTAGGAGGCCCCAACGGGGGGCCTCCTATTAATTTTATAGATATTATTATTATTAGGAGGCCCCCCGACAGTATTCTTCTTCTTTATTATTATTATTATTATTATTCTTCCAACGTTTTCTCCTTAACTAGAAGACATTGAGTCAAGACCTGTATATGGTTAATTCAGGTGCAGTATCTAGTTTCTCGGAAATTAGGTCAAATTTTTATCTAGGTCAAAGGTCAGGAACTGGGTCAAATCCAGTACTTTGTCACTTTTTTCAATTTTCTCGGTCGTCCTTCAGTATTTTCGATCCGGGTTTTTTTCATTGTGTTCCTCATAAAAAAGTAGGAAACCTAGGGTCGATTTAGTTTTTTGATATCTCGAACCGATTTCGAGATATCAGTGTCCGAAAACGAGGTCCGAAAAAAAGTTCTCCGAATCCGATGTCTCAGGATTCCGAATCTGAAAACCGAATTGATATCCGACTTCCGGTTCAGGAGTTATGACGTTTTGAAAGTTCGAGGAAAATCGATCTGATGGTACCCTCATAGAATGTCAAGAAAAGTGAAATAAAATTGAAAAAATACCAGTCCAGTCCATTTCAAGGTCCAAGTCAAGGTCAAGTCAAGGTCAAGTCCAGGTCCAAGTCTAGTTTTGTCCAAGTCAAGTCTAGGTCCAAATCCAGTCCAGGACCTAGATCAAAATTTAGGTCTATCCTATCCTTTCTATCTAGATGATCTTATTCTGGATGATTCTCCCTTCCTATCTATCCTTCCTTCCTATCCTTCCTATTCTATCCTATTCTTCCTTCTCATTCAATCCAAGTCCAGGTACATGTCCAGGTCCAAGTCAAGTCTAGGTCTAAATCCAGTCCAGGGCCTAGGTCAAAATCTAGGTCAAATTCAAAGTTTTTCCCTATTTTTGCGATTCTGACACTACACTTTAATTATATTGTTCGAAATTTTGTATACTTGTAGCCAAGAGTGTGCTAATAGTGTTAGCCTTTTGCCGTCAGAAAGTATTTTGACCCACTTTTGAGATATGGTGTCCGAAAAGTAGGTCAAAATAAAAATTCTCCAAATTTAACGTTTGAGTTATGAATTAAGAATAGAATTTTCTCAGAAATCCGAATCTGCAAACCAAATTTTGATCTGACTTCCGGTTCCGAAGTTATGGCGTGTCCAAAAAGTAGGTCAAAATAAAAAATCGCCAAATTTGACGTATGAGTTATGAATTAGGGGTAGAATTTTGTCAGGAATCCGAATCTTTAAATCAAATTTTGATCAGACTTCCAGTTCGGAAGTTATGGCGTTTTGAAATTTCGGAAAATCGATCTGATGGTATCCTGATAGAAAGTCAAGAGTAGAGAAGAAAATATTGAAAAATTAATCCATCCTTCCTATCTGATCCTATCCTATCCTTCCTATCTATCCTTCCTTCCTATCCTTCCTATCCTCTCCTATCATATCCTTTCTTCCTATTCTGTTCTATCCTATCCTTCTTTCTTATTCTATCCTATCGTTCCTTCCCATTCTATCCTACCTTCCTATTTTATCCATCCATCTTATTCTGGATGACTCAGCTTATTCTGGATGACTCGGCTTATTTTAGATGACTGGTCTTAAAAAAAGTCTAGATCTGGAGTCTGAAATTGAACTTCGTTCAATTTCCAAAGTCTAGTTATTATTATTATTCTTTATTCTTCCTAAACCCTTTTCTCCTACTTCCAACTACCTTTCAACCACCTCCTACATGCACCTTTTAGGGACCTTGGCTGAACTTGGGGGGAAAGAACTTTTTATCTAGGTCAAGGTCAAAGGTCAAAATCTAGGTCAAATCAAAGTTTTTTTTAAGTTTCTCAGATTTCGTCCTCATACTTCATTATTTCTTGCGATGAATTAAAATGTAACTAGATATAAGCATTCTCTACAAATTGCTCACAATATGTACGCGTTAATTTTTTACCGTTTTTGAGATATTTGACGTCAAAAAACGGCAAAAATCGGTCATTTTTCAACTTGCTTCAAATGAACCAGATTTTTTTTTTAAAATCATATACAAGATCTCAGGAACTCAAATATGTCCTAAATTTTGACCTCCGACCTTTGGTTGACCTTTGGTGACCTTCGAAAGGTAAAAAAAGTTGATTTTTCAAATTGATTTTCTGGATTCAAATTTAGGTATATTTGATCCCAAAGGACCCACTGAGGTCTAAAAAAGTAAAATTTGCAAGGTCAAAGGTCAAGGTCATCAAACTAAATCACAAACTGTGTTTTCCAAGTTTCTCAAAATTGGTGACTACAAATCAAGATTTTTTCATGAAAGTCAGGATATATATTCCTCTATAGGTTCTACACATATTAGCAATTGACTATTTATTAAAATTGTGTACCAGTTTTGAGATATTAGAACTCAAAAACTGAAAAAAGGTCAAATTTCGAAACTTTGCAAGACTAAATTTCAACTTGCTCTAAATTGACCAAACTTTTTTTTAAAAAGCATCTACAAGATCTCAGGAATCCAAATCTGACCTTACTTTTGACCTTTGACCTTTGGTTGACCTTCAGTGACCTTCGGAAGGTAAAAAAAGTTGATTTTTTAAATCGATTTTCTTGATTCAAATTTAGGTATATTTGATCACAAAAGACCAACTGAGGTCAATTAAAGTAAAATTTGCAAGATCAAAGGTCAAAGTCTTCAAATTAAATCACCAACTGTGTTTTCGAAGTTTCTAAGTTTTAGAGGTAGATTCAAATCCTTACTTAAAGATAATTTTAATTCAGGTAAAATGATAATTTTTTGGAACGATACTAATTCAGGATGGTTGCAGGGGTTGAACTATGTAATCATTGAACAAAACATATTGCAACCATTTACATTTCAATGTGAAATGGTTGCAGTTTACAATGGTTGCAGATTACAATGATTGTATAGAAACGGTTGCGCAGTCGTTGAAAAAGAGTTGACTTCGCTTGGTTGAACACAATGGTTGCACAATGATTGCTTATCATCGTACAATGGTTTTTCCTTTGATCTTGGTAGTTGAAACAATCATTATTCAATGATTGATGGAAACGGTTTAAATTCGGACTTTCAAGGTTGAATTTTTTATAAGGGTAGATCCGTTCTTGCCCTGGTTGTCATTTCATTTCGTTTAGTATACATAGTGTACTAAGCTCCGGGCATCAAATTGGTCTTGCCTATTTATATTGTGCGGAACTTACAAACGGTCACATTTGAAGTTGTCCATTTACCCATTAAAATGTATTCTTATTTCCAATTAAGGATTGGGGTTTACCAATATAACAAGCAAGATTGTCTGTATCAAATATGGGCTCCAGGGCCATCCTAGAACATAGCTAAAATCAATCACGTAATGAGCGACGTGTAATCACTCATCTACAAGTAAAAACCTGTAACTTTCACGCTTACCTGTAAAAAGTAGACTAATCTGACGTCATTTTCCTGCGCGCGCATAGAAGTACACGTTCATGCTTTGTTGAATACGCGTCTGTAAATTGCACGAATATGATAATCTCTTGTAAAAACCTGTAAACTTCACGCTGGCCCACAGGAAATAACCAAATCTGACGTCATTTATCTGCGCGCGCAATTAAGTTCACGTTCAAGTTTTGTTAATTACGTGTAGCTTAACCTCTCTATTAATAAAATGTTTCTTGTTAACAGGATCCATTAAAAAGTTGTTAATGATATGAGGACAATTATTTTAAATTAATCCTTAAGTACAAAGAATACTTATTAGGAGGCCGCCTATTAATTTTATAGATATTATTATTTATTATTAGGAGGCCCCAACGGGGGGCCTCCTATTAATTTTATAGATATTATTATTATTAGGAGGCCCCCCGACAGTATTCTTCTTCTTTATTATTATTATTATTATTATTCTTCCAACGTTTTCTCCTTAACTAGAAGACATTGAGTCAAGACCTGTATATGGTTAATTCAGGTGCAGTATCTAGTTTCTCGGAAATTAGGTCAAATTTTTATCTAGGTCAAAGGTCAGGAACTGGGTCAAATCCAGTACTTTGTCACTTTTTTCAATTTTCTCGGTCGTCCTTCAGTATTTTCGATCCGGGTTTTTTTCATTGTGTTCCTCATAAAAAAGTAGGAAACCTAGGGTCGATTTAGTTTTTTGATATCTCGAACCGATTTCGAGATATCAGTGTCCGAAAACGAGGTCCGAAAAAAAGTTCTCCGAATCCGATGTCTCAGGATTCCGAATCTGAAAACCGAATTGATATCCGACTTCCGGTTCAGGAGTTATGACGTTTTGAAAGTTCGAGGAAAATCGATCTGATGGTACCCTCATAGAATGTCAAGAAAAGTGAAATAAAATTGAAAAAATACCAGTCCAGTCCATTTCAAGGTCCAAGTCAAGGTCAAGTCAAGGTCAAGTCCAGGTCCAAGTCTAGTTTTGTCCAAGTCAAGTCTAGGTCCAAATCCAGTCCAGGACCTAGATCAAAATTTAGGTCTATCCTATCCTTTCTATCTAGATGATCTTATTCTGGATGATTCTCCCTTCCTATCTATCCTTCCTTCCTATCCTTCCTATTCTATCCTATTCTTCCTTCTCATTCAATCCAAGTCCAGGTACATGTCCAGGTCCAAGTCAAGTCTAGGTCTAAATCCAGTCCAGGGCCTAGGTCAAAATCTAGGTCAAATTCAAAGTTTTTCCCTATTTTTGCGATTCTGACACTACACTTTAATTATATTGTTCGAAATTTTGTATACTTGTAGCCAAGAGTGTGCTAATAGTGTTAGCCTTTTGCCGTCAGAAAGTATTTTGACCCACTTTTGAGATATGGTGTCCGAAAAGTAGGTCAAAATAAAAATTCTCCAAATTTAACGTTTGAGTTATGAATTAAGAATAGAATTTTCTCAGAAATCCGAATCTGCAAACCAAATTTTGATCTGACTTCCGGTTCCGAAGTTATGGCGTGTCCAAAAAGTAGGTCAAAATAAAAAATCGCCAAATTTGACGTATGAGTTATGAATTAGGGGTAGAATTTTGTCAGGAATCCGAATCTTTAAATCAAATTTTGATCAGACTTCCAGTTCGGAAGTTATGGCGTTTTGAAATTTCGGAAAATCGATCTGATGGTATCCTGATAGAAAGTCAAGAGTAGAGAAGAAAATATTGAAAAATTAATCCATCCTTCCTATCTGATCCTATCCTATCCTTCCTATCTATCCTTCCTTCCTATCCTTCCTATCCTCTCCTATCATATCCTTTCTTCCTATTCTGTTCTATCCTATCCTTCTTTCTTATTCTATCCTATCGTTCCTTCCCATTCTATCCTACCTTCCTATTTTATCCATCCATCTTATTCTGGATGACTCAGCTTATTCTGGATGACTCGGCTTATTTTAGATGACTGTTCTTAAAAAAAGTCTAGATCTGGAGTCTGAAATTGAACTTCGTTCAATTTCCAAAGTCTAGTTATTATTATTATTCTTTATTCTTCCTAAACCCTTTTCTCCTACTTCCAACTACCTTTCAACCACCTCCTACATGCACCTTTTAGGGACCTTGGCTGAACTTGGGGGGAAAGAACTTTTTATCTAGGTCAAGGTCAAAGGTCAAAATCTAGGTCAAATCAAAGTTTTTTTTAAGTTTCTCAGATTTCGTCCTCATACTTCATTATTTCTTGCGATGAATTAAAATGTAACTAGATATAAGCATTCTCTACAAATTGCTCACAATATGTACGCGTTAATTTTTTACCGTTTTTGAGATATTTGACGTCAAAAAACGGCAAAAATCGGTCATTTTTCAACTTGCTTCAAATGAACCAGATTTTTTTTTTAAAATCATATACAAGATCTCAGGAACTCAAATATGTCCTAAATTTTGACCTCCGACCTTTGGTTGACCTTTGGTGACCTTCGAAAGGTAAAAAAAGTTGATTTTTCAAATTGATTTTCTGGATTCAAATTTAGGTATATTTGATCCCAAAGGACCCACTGAGGTCTAAAAAAGTAAAATTTGCAAGGTCAAAGGTCAAGGTCATCAAACTAAATCACAAACTGTGTTTTCCAAGTTTCTCAAAATTGGTGACTACAAATCAAGATTTTTTCATGAAAGTCAGGATATATATTCCTCTATAGGTTCTACACATATTAGCAATTGACTATTTATTAAAATTGTGTACCAGTTTTGAGATATTAGAACTCAAAAACTGAAAAAAGGTCAAATTTCGAAACTTTGCAAGACTAAATTTCAACTTGCTCTAAATTGACCAAACTTTTTTTTAAAAAGCATCTACAAGATCTCAGGAATCCAAATCTGACCTTACTTTTGACCTTTGACCTTTGGTTGACCTTCAGTGACCTTCGGAAGGTAAAAAAAGTTGATTTTTTAAATCGATTTTCTTGATTCAAATTTAGGTATATTTGATCACAAAAGACCAACTGAGGTCAATTAAAGTAAAATTTGCAAGATCAAAGGTCAAAGTCTTCAAATTAAATCACCAACTGTGTTTTCGAAGTTTCTAAGTTTTGGTGACTACAAATCAATATTTGTTCATGAAAGTCAGGATATATTTTCCTCTATAGGTTCTACACATATTAGCAATTGACTATTTATTAAAATTGTGTACCAGTTTTGAGATATTAGGACTCAAAAACTGAAAAAAGGTCAAATTTCCAAACTTTTCAAGACTAAATTTCAACTTGCTTCAAATTGACCAAACTTTTTTTTAAAAATCATCTACAAGTCGCCTGGTGTTAATATATGACCCTAGATTTGAGATTCGACCTTTGGCTGACCTTGAAATTGCCAAAAACGCCTACAGGGCCTCCTTAAGATTGCTTGCAATCTTAAACCTCTAGTTATTATTCTTTATTCTTCCTAAACCCTTTTCTCCTACTTCCAACTAACTTTCAACCATCTCCTTCATGCACCTACCAGGGACCTTGGCTGAACTTGAGGGGAAAGGAATTTTTATCTAGGTCAAGGTCAAAGGTCAAAATCTAGGTCAAATCAAAGTTTTTTTTAAGTTTCTCAGATTTCGTCCTTATACTTCATTATTTCTTGCGATGAATTAAAATGTAACTAGATATAAGCATTCTCTACAAATTGCTCACTATATGTACGCGTTAATTTTTTACCGTTTTTGAGATATTTGACGTCAAAAAACGGCAAAAATCGGTCATTTTTCAACTTGCTTCAAATGAACCAGATTTTTTTTAAAAATCATCTACAAGATCTCAGGAACTCAAATATGTCCTTACTTTTGACCTCCGACCTTTGGTTGACCTTCGGTGACCTTCGAAAGGTTAAAAAAGTTGTTTTTTCAAATTGATTTTCTGGATTCAAATTTAGGTATATTTGATCACAAAGGACCCACTGAGGTCTAAAAAAGTAAAATTTGCAAGGTCAAAGGTCAAGGTCATATAACTAAATCGCAAACTGTGTTTTCTAAGTTTCTCAAAATTGGTGACTACAAATCAATATTTTTTCATGAAAGTCAGGATATATATTCCTCTATAGGTTCTACACATATTAGCAATTGACTATTTATTAAAATTCTCTACCAGTTTTGAGTTATTAGAACTCAAAAACTGAAAAAAGGTCAAATTTCGAAACTTTTAAAGGCTAAATTTCAACTTGCTTCAAATTGACCAATTTTTTTTTAAAACTCATCTACAAATTCTCAGGATTCAAAATCTGATCTTACTTTTGACCTTTGACCTTTGGTTGACCTTCAGTGACCTCCGAAACGACAAAAAAGTTGATTTTTCAAATCGATTTTCTGGATTCAAATTTAGGTATATTCATTCACAAAAGACCTTTTGAGGTCTAAAAAAGTAAAGTTTGCAAGGTCAAAGGTGAAGGTCATCAAACGAAATCACAAGCTGTGTTTTCTAAGTTTCTCAAAATTAGAGACTACAAATCAATTTTTTTTACTGAAAGTCAGAATATATATTCCTCTAAAGGCTCTACACATATTAGCAATTGACTATTTATTAAAATTTTGCTCCAGTTTTGAGATATTAGAACTCAAAAACTGAAAAAAGGTCAAATTTCGAAATTTTTCAAGGTCAAATTTCAACTTGCTCTAAATTGACCAAACTTTTTTTAAAAAGCATCTACAAGATCTCGGGAACTCAAATCTGACCTTAGTTTTGACCTATGACCTTTAGTTGACCTTCAGTGACCTTCGAAAGGTCAAAAAAGTTGATTTTTCAAATTGATTTTCTGGATTCAAATTTAGGTTTATTCAATCAGAAAAGATATACTGAGGTCTAAAAAGTAAAATTTTCAAGGTCAAAGGTCAAGGTCATCAAACAAGATCACAAACTGTGTTTTCTAAGTTTCTCAAAGTTTGTGACTACAAGTCAATATTTTTTTAATTATAGTCAGGATATATATTCCTCTAAAGGTTTTACACATATTAACAATTGATTATCTATTAAAATTCTGCACCAGTTTTGAGATATTGGACCTCAAAAATTGAAAAAGGTCTAATGTTGAAATTTTTCAAGGTCAAATTTCACATTGCTTCAAATTGACCAAACTTTTTTAAAAAATCATCAACAAGATGCCTGGAGTTCATATATGACCTTGTATTTAAGATTTGACCTTTGGCTGACCTTTAAACGTTCAAAAAAGCCTAAGGGGCCTCCTTAAGATTGCTTGCAATCTTAAACCTCTAGTTATTATTTATTCTTCTCTGCACTTTTTCTCCTACTTCCAACTACCTTTCGACCATTTCCTACATGCACCTTTCAGGGAACTTGGCGAGAAAGAACTGTTTATCTAGGTCAAGGTCAAAGGTCAAATCAAAGCTTTTTTCCAGTTTCTCAAATTCTGACACTACACTTCAATATTTTTGCCTGAATTTTTGCATACAGATAGATATTAGTATTCTATTAGTGTTAGCCTTTTGCCGTCTAGACAAATTTTCAACAGATTTTGACATAGGTCAAAAAGGTATTTTTTCAACTTGCTTCAAATTGACCAATTTTTTTTTAACCTCATCTACAAGTTGTCAGGATTCCAAATCTGACCTTACTTTTGACTTTTAGTTGACCTTAAGTGACCTCCGAAAGGTCAAAAAAGTTTATTTTTCAAATCGATATTCTGGATTCAAATTTAGGTGCATTTAATCACTAAAGACCCTAAGAAGTCCAAAAAGTAGAATTTGCAAGGTCAAAGGTCAAGGTCATTGAATTAAATCACAAATTGTGTTTTCTAAGTTTCTCAAAATTGGTGACTACAAATCAATATTTTTCAATGAAACTCTGGATATATATTCCTCTAAAGGTTCTACACATATTAGCAATTAATTATCTATTAAAATTTTGCAGCAGTTTTGAGATATTAGTACTCAAAAACTGAAAAAGGTCAAATTTCGAAATTTTTCAAGGTCAAATTTCAACTTGATCTAAATTGACAAAACTTTTTTTTAAAAAACATCTACAAGTTGTCAGGATTCCAAATCTGACCTTACTTTTGACCTTCAGTGACCTCCGAAATGTAAAAAAAGTTGATTTTTCAAATCGATTTTCTGGATTTGAATTTAGGTAAATTTAATCACACAAGACCTACTGAGGCCTAAAAAATAAAATTTGCAAGGTCAAAGGTCAAGGCCATCAATCTAAATCACAAACTGTGTTTTCGAAGTTTCTCAGAATTGGTGACTACAAATCGATATTTTTTTAATGAAAGTCAGGATATATATTCCTCTAAAAGTTCTACACATATTATCCATTGACTATTTATTAAAATTGTGCACCAGTTTTGAGATATTAGTACTCAAAAACTGAAAAAAGGTCAAATTTCGAAACTTTTCAAGACTTAATTTCAACTTGCTTCAAATTGACCAATTTCTTTAAAGTGTCTCACATATTCGATCAAAATTTGCCATGCAAACATGTTAGTCTACTTTACTGGCCCCCCTTGCTGTAACAAGGAACCCAAAACACATTAAAACGTAAACATAAACCAATTAGTCACTTCACTATGAAAGTGAGGGGTGTACGCTGTGTGCATGGACAAACACAATATCAGTGGTCATTTACTGTGTCAACTTAGTAACCCTTGCATATCGTGCTCACTCAAGTATTGAATAATTTTTTTATGATCTAAATGTTTGTGGTTTATAAAAAATGTGATATATTTTAGGTAGAAATACATTAATTAATATATTCATTCAAACAGCACTAGAATGCGGGAAGAAAGAGCAATGGTGACAAAATGCAGACAGAATTTTCCGTAAGGGTTTCAAACATTTCTGAACACAATCATACATGTACTTCATGTGAACTGTTATTTTTAGTGCTGTATTTATATAATTTCACGTATTAAAAACATATTTTCCAGCAATGACTTCAAATTCGGAACCACACCCATATCACATTTTCTTCAATAACTCCAAACATGTGTAAACATTGACCATGTGCATATAAATTCAGATTTCACGAGCTCTTTCCTATTCGAGTACTCATACACCCCTGCATGGATTTGAGTTGGATTCGCCTTTTATACGTGAGCCGACACACTCGCAAACGCTGATTGGATAAAGATTGCGAGAATCTTTAAGATCCTCCGTAAGATTGCTTGCAATCTTTAAACTCTAGTTTAATCTGTAGATCTGTAAATCACTGTCATCTGTCGTTTCAAATGCATTGTCATTGGATAATAAAATAGAAATCATATCATGCCATGATATATGAAATATATATATGTATTCCATACCTGATGAGGTTTCAGGGACATATCAACCGGGAATATATTCCATATCCGGGCAAATATTTTTCGTATGTCCCGCTCCAACGGAGCTCCGGGACATATAAATCGTATGTCCCGCTCAAAAAATGTAAAAAAAAATTTTTGAATAAATTCGGGAAAAAAATTTGAAAATAATAATTTGAAAAAAAATTGTGGAAAAAAATTATGTAAAAAAATTGTGAAAAAATGTTTAAAATAAATTCTGAAAAAGAATTATGCAAAAAATGTTCATTTTTGAAATACATGCTTTGGGATACATGCTTATTATTTCAAACCTCATCAGGTATGGAATACAACAGTTATGCACGGTCGGTTTGGATACAGGAAATATCCCTTGGGATATACAATATTCCCTTGGTCCCTTGGTCCCGTCGGTAAGATATATTGTATATCCCTCGGGATATTCCCTGTATCCAAAACCTCCCAGTGCATAACCTCTATATATGATATATGAAAAGATGTATTCTTTACTTTTAAAGAGTAATCAATTAAATGTCTTGAATGATATTGTCAATCTTCAATTGAAACTTCTTCAATCAAAAGTCCTATTGTCAAACTTTGTCAGTGATCTCTCCACAGCAGCCTTGCACATTTCATTAAGATTCTTTGTATTGGTGTCATCCTCAGTATCCAAATTGTCCTTGGTGACTTGAGTTTGCATATTTCTTCGATTGCATTTTACAAGTTGAAAAGTGTCAGTAGATTTATTTTTTGTTATTGTTAATAATGTTCTCTGCGTTTCAACACACTTCACGGTAGGGCAGCATTGTATTTCTTTATTCCTATGCTCAGTAATATTGCTGTTTATCGTTATATTTCCAATTATTGGTTCATGATTGCATTGTTTATTCCCGTGATGTTCATGTTCTTGTAATGGTTCAATCTTGTGATTTTGGGGATATTCATCCGAATGTGTATTAGGAGACTTAGAGGGCTCTGCTTCACTTAAGGGGTCATCTGAAATTTTCAACTGAACAGCATGACACTGTTGTGTCTGAAGTGATTGTTTCAACATTTTTTCAAAACACTGCTTCATTGTCTGAGATGGTCCCTTAATATCATATTTGGTTGATCTACTTTCCAAATTAGGTGTACTTGACTCTTGTATGTTCAACTCCACAGTTGATTGACCAATATAGCTGCTCTCAGTATTGTTCCCTGAATCAACTGAGTTGAAATGTTCATTGATGCGAGTAATCATATAAATATCACGCCTGGCCTTGCTGTTCATGTTTTTGACCTCTATAACAGGTGTGCTTGAAGTGTCATGGCTTGAAAATTTTAATGTGACTGTCGTTTCTGTCGAAGTTCCTTGAACTCTGTAGTCCATAAATCCTTGTCCTTGTTGATATAACACCTCAATTAGATTCTCTAGCACGTTAGGTAACATGTTGTTCATAAATTACTCCTTATGTCCTGGAGTATCCTACACTATCCTGTGTACACTAAACTTCTCTGTTCTCCACAGAGGAAACCATTTAAACAATGTTACAAGATGTGTAGCACACGCTTTACACCGGGTAGGTTGGTGGAAAAATCGGGCGATCCCGTGCTTCCTTGTTCTGCACAAAGGAACTTCCTTCAACAATGTTTCAAAATGCCCCTGTTCGTAACCAAGATCCAATTCCTTTGTGAAACCTTATTATCCTTTGCACTTATGTCCAGGTTGCAAATATGGGTACAAATGCCCAGTGCAAATAAATTGGGTTGCAGATTAGGATGCAACTCTCCTAAATGTCCTCCACACCTCTAACAGGTGGCAATTATGAGTTTAAATATTTCTTAGGTTCCAAATATCCAAATGATCCTTTATCCGAGTTGCAATCTGGTGCAAGCCTCCTTTATAGGGTGCAATAGGTGCAAATATCCTTAAGTTCCTTTATCTTAGTTGCAAACGGATACAAATGTTATTTATGGGGTGCAACCGGAGCAAATATCCCTAAATTCCTTTATCCGAGTTGCAAATGTCCTTTATGGGTGCAACCTGGTGTAAATTCTCTTAAATTCTCTCATCCGGGGTGCAACCTGGTGCTAACCTCCTTCATGGGTGCAACCTGGTGCAAATATCCTTAAATTCCTTTTTCAGAGTTGCAACCTGGTGCAAACCTCCTTTATGGGTGCAACCTTGTGCAAATATCCCTAAATTCCTTTATCAGAGTTGCAACCTGGTGCAAACCTCCTTTATGGGTGCAAACTGGTGGAAATCCTTGGCAAGTTGGCAACAGTTGAGGTTGATGCTAAACGGTGCGATCCAGAGCAAATCCTAACTTCTCTATTCTGCACAGAGGAAACCAATGCAACAGTGTTCCAAGTTGCGCAGCACACATTCGCACTAGTTTAGGTTGGTGCTGAGTGGTGCGATCCGGAGCTTTCTTGCTCTGCACAAGGGAACTTCGCGCAACTATGTTTTAAAATGTGCAACACGCGTTTGCACCAGTTGAGGTTTGTGCTAAACGGTGGGATCCAGAGCAATCCTAACTTCTCTATTCTGCACAGAGGAAAACGAACTGAAGCAATGAAATTAGATTGATACATCTCTCAGTCAATTACACAATAAATATTACCACTCACAATCTTGATGTTGTACTGCCGAACTCCTTATTCCCCCAATATTCCAAACACATCAAACGCAATTTTGCTAGATCTCCTACGAAAATAACATCCGATGCTTATCAACGCACTGTTGATCAATCTTCAAATTCAGAAATGCACGAGCTTACAATCTTGAATGCTCTGTATAAAACTCAGATCTTGTCCTGTTCTGTATAAAAACCCAATCTTGTTCTGCTCGAAGAGAGTTTCACAAACTTGTTAAATTGTTTATATTATATATGCCCCGCGTGGATGTCCAAGAGTTCCTAATTCTGATTGGTTGCAGTCTCAATCCCTTTCCGGAAATGAAATTCTCAAGAATGATCATGCCACTTACATACTAAAAATGGGATCAAGAAACTCGTAAATTATTAAAAAAATCAAAATTCTTTTGGAAAGATCATATCCCAATAATTGATCCGCCACTCTCATAAACTCACCAGTTCTACTGAAATTCCTGTAAAATGGCTTTTTTCAGATTTTGAATAAATGATTACATTGACTTCCTTACTTCCTGAATTTTTAGAACGAAACCAGGATTTGTGAAACGAAAACACTAAATAGATAATCAATTTTCATCACATCATATAAATCCGACAAAAAAAGAACAAATGTCTATTCTTTAGAGGCGTGTAGATTCAGGTTTTCACCAGAAACTGGTCTTCACTTGAGAGTGGTGTTTGTTATAACCAATTGCACTGTTGTTAAAGGCCCACTATACTTAATTTAGAAGAAAAAATAAATAATAATTTAAACATGTTACACACTTGCTCAAATATGACACAAAGTTTGATTTGCTTTAATATTGAACCAAAAAAAACTCACATAGAAAAAAGCATTTCAAGTTCAGAAATCATTGTCATAATTGTAAAAGAAGAGGTGGGAAAGTCCCAGAGCTTTAGCGATGACAGACATATATGCGTATCACCTTTGTTTGCAGAAATTTTTACTAGTTGATTTTCTAATATAACACAATGTTGTGATGGTTTAATAGATTTAAGTATATTATTTACATCTTTCTTTATCTTGATGTGAAATTACAAGCTTTGATATTTGTTTACATGTCAGAAATTAACATAATATTTTTCTAAGCATTTATAAGAAAATTTTGAATGCAACATTTTTATTTGTCGATTTTGACCAATCAGAGATGTGGGTAATCTCAATACAGGTTTACATTATAAGTGTATGTCATCTTTGAACTCTGTATTGTATAAAAGTGGTAAACCGAAAAGCAGGAAAAAAATTTGCTCGTAAAAGATAGTAAAAATCAGTGAAATAAAGAACATTATAAGAAATATTTTGAGATACAATGATTCCTAAGATAGTGGAGCATCTGATCAGTGAACTACATGAAGAAGGGTGCATCCTCGGAGGATATAAGATAAATGCAACAAACAATGGAATATCTATCACATTGCAATATGTAGTACACCATCTTGGTGACCCAAGTTCAGAAACTAGAAGCAAATCACCAAGTAGGCTAATGAGAGACACAAACAGGATTAGTGCTTTCAATGCCAGTAAAAAAAATAGTGAGTAGTGTTCCAAACCATGAACAAATAGGATTACATGAACAGTCAACACCTGTGAAACCTGGTCAAAATACATATAGTGATGATGTGTTTATCAATACTGATAACAGTCAAATTGTAAACAATAACACTGATACAGAGAATTCACCAAATACAGAAGACAGTGGATTTACTTCATTATTACAGACTCCCCAGAATCAACAAAGTAAACACAAGTACACAAACGGATAATAAAGTGAAGATACACCAGTCTTGTGCAACAGAACTTAAGATGAAACATGTCGCAACTAAAACAGACAATATGGACAGAAAACATAGAGGCTGCAATGTAAATATTAAGAAACAGATGGACAACAAATCAACTGAGTGCAAAATTGATAAAGATACCAAAGAAACAAACACAGATTCTGATACGACATGCGATGTTGCAGCGCTAACAAACTTCAGTATGGCAACATGTGAAGGGAGGTATATGCGCTTCATTGATAAGATCGGAGAGGATTATATGTAATGTTGTTATGTCCATGACTACATAATGATGAATATGAACTTAATAATACGGAAATAAATGTAGGAACGTGAACATATATAACAAATTGTGCCAAGTACTATTGATTGATTTAAATGTTAATTGCACAAAATAGGTACATATTCACAAGAAATGATCCAGATGATGGGATGCAAATGATTCTTGTCAAAAATGGTTGAGTTAAGACTGTGAAAATTTTGAGAACTCTATCTATCTGGAATTCCAGTAGTTTTTGAGGAATAACATTATTTCACTTTCTAAGCTTGAAGTTTTAAGACTACTATCAAGAAAATCTCTATACATTTGATAATTCCTATGTAGAATATGTTATGTTAATATGTTATCTAGAAAGGAGAAATAAATATCTATATAAAAAAAAAAAGAAAAAAAAATCTTTGAACTCTGGGGTTAATCCTCCCTGGTGTAAAAGGGGCATATAACAGTATAATCCCCTGAATACACGTCTGACCATCGACAATGTGACAGTGACAAAATATACCGTAGTACACTTTTGATGTACGATGTCATTTCCGCCATTTTAGATCGCCATTTTCTAGAATGAGGAAGCGAGGTAAGAACTAGCATTGATTTGATCAATATTGTGTCAGTTCATCATCAGGTAGTTGTTGCATTCGATTTGTAATTAAGTTGCAAATATGCATATCTACTTCAAATGATTTTCAGCAACTTCAATATCTTGTTATAGATCTACCCAGTACGTCAGGGATCTCTAAATCTTGACTGAATTTCGCAAAATTCTCTCTAATTTTTGTTTTGCTATGCAAATAACAGCCAAACTACGACTAACACAACTTAAGATAAGTATACAAATATACATCCAGAGTTAATGCAAAACCGCTTTTTACTTTGGATGCTACTACGAAAAATAGATAATGTATGTTGTCAACTCGAATGTATGTTGTCACATTGGCCTTAACAGATCTCAATTCACAGTTAATTTTACAGTGAATGAAATGCTATAATGTACGTGTAATAGAAGGAACATATTTGATAATAAAGTAATAATACTAATAGGCATATCAGATATATTTACTGTAATATTTTGTCCGTTAATCCGTAAAATTGTCATTGATATGATTAAATTTCAATGTTAGTTTTTCTTAATTCTTCTTTTGTGTTCCATAACCTGGCTTTTGAACTTCTGCACTTTCCAGATATACAGAGTGTCCCAAAGTATGCCCCCCCCCTAGGCAGACATATGCCAATTTCTCCATAGTATGTGTCATATATCATTTTTAAGCTTATCCAAAGTTACATTGATTTGCCAAATATGATGGTTCAAATGGTAAAAAGTAACAGGCATTTCAAAAATTAGTGTTTTGCCAAAAAGTTCATTTCAGTATCCTGGAAACAGCCCTGACCTGAATTTGACAGAAAATATGGATGCTATTCTCGAAGATAGGATGGATATTGAGTTCTAAAAATATGACGTTTAGGGTAGATTCTCCAAGGAAACTCTTCTTATGCCTTAAAAAGGTATTATGAGGATTACAAAATGCCATATCCCTATTTGAAGCCTTTTTAAGGTCATATATGGAAAGTATTGCTGCTGTTAACATGGCGGCTAAGGAGACACACCGACTATTGTTTTGGTGTAAAACAGACTTTAATTTTGGTCAAACACTAACTTTTGAAATTCCTGTAACTTTTTCCATTTGTGAGTTGAACCATGATACTTGGCAAATTAATGTAACTTTGGATGCGCTTTAAAATGATATATGACACATACTATGAGGACACTATGTCTGCCTAGGGGCCCATACTTTCGGGACACCCTGTAGCATAAATTTTGAAAGTCATCTTGGATTAGCTAGTATAGATCTCTCCATGAACTCCTTAAGATTATTAAAATTCATCAAAGTGCAACTAAACATAACGTAACGTACCGAAGCAGAGTGGTCAAAGAGGTCGGAAGATAACACGCCATGGTCACATATGAATCACTATATTAACTATTTCATAAAATAAAATAGCATTCAACGAAAAAAATCACTTTTACCTGTTTATCTGTACTAGGGATACAGGAGCATGTTCGTTGAACATCACTTGTTACGCATAAAACCCTTAATGCATTTTGAAATTAAATCATTGCAATGTTTAATATTATAACTCATGAATTTCAATTACAGGGACAACATACACTGTGAGTTGACAACGTACATTTCTGATTTTTTAAATTATACCAAATGCATGAATATTTATTAAATCTTCAGGCGTCTTAAACTGTGTAGTTTAGAGAAACACATTCTCATAAAAATATTCCACACTCTGAGACGTCAGGGGAGAAAATTATCAAAGGAAATGTGTAAAAAACAACATTTTTCCAACCGAACAATTGTATGGGTAGACTTACAACGAAAAAAATCGAGCACTGCTCGAAGATCTTTTAACGTAATTAGAAAAATAAATGTCTTTGAAATCGAATACACGTGGAATCAAACCTGAAATTTATTTTTGAAAACCTGCATCAAACCTACATCATGGTCTTTGGTTAAGCTATGTTCACATCAACGGCGAATGCCACGCTTCAAAGCGGCGAACAAAGCGCCGTCATTTTTGTTCATACCAACGGCGCTTTGATGGCGCTTTAAAGCGGCTTGTAAAGTGGCACCAAAGCGTAACAAAGCTTGATTAAAGCGGCGGGGTCATAATAGGTCTTAGAAAAGCTCGGAGTAAAGCGGGATATTCGGCAAGAACGCCAAGATTTTTTAAACTATTTAAAAATTTTGGGCGCTCTGTTACGAATTGATTAAAGCGCCGAGAGCGTATCAAAGCTGAACAAACCATAACAAAGCTCAGAAAAGCTTGACCCAAAGCGTAGGAAAGCTTAACATAGCTCTGATAGGTTCCCCACGCTTTGACCAGGCTTTGTTACGCTTGAAATCACGCTTTGATAAGCTTTGATAAGCATTATTACGCTTTGATGCGATTATGACGCTTTAAATCAGGCTCTGATACGATTCCCAAGCTCTGTTGTGCATTGTTACGCATTGGAAAATGTCGAGATCGCCGATTTCATGCCGCTATTGATCCAATGACTATATAAAGATGCAGTAGATCCATAAAACCATTGCATCTTTGACTCGAGAACACGATTGCAGAACAACAAGATCCAGAAATTCCAGATGGACCAGAGCATGACCTATCTGAATAAGACATCATGTTTGACGCACGGCGTGAAAGAGCATGAGGGAGCATGAGGAAGCATGTCAGTCGTAGCAAAGCCTAACAAAGCGTTTCAATTCTTGATTAAAGCGTCTCAATTTGTTTGAAAGCTTGATAGTCCTTCATGAAAGCATAACAAAGAGTGTCAGATATTGATGAAAGCGTCTGACCTCGTGTCAGATCTTCATGCCAGATCGTAGCAAATCTTGAGACATCTTAACGAAGCGTGTAAAGTGGTTACAGACCGTGAAGAGACTGGGGTCCCCGCTTTGAACCAAGCTCTGTTAAGCTTTCCTACGCTTTGGGTCAAGCTTTGCTGAGCTTTGTTACGGTTTGTTAAGCTTTGATACGCTCTCGGCGCTTTAATCAATTCGCAACAGAGTGCTCAAAATTTTTAAACAGTTTAAAAATTTTGGGCGCTCTTGCCGAATATCCCGCTTTACTCCGAACTTGTCTATGACCTATTACCACTCGGACGCTTTAATCAAGCTTTGTTACGCTCTCGGCGCTTTAATCAATTCGCAACAGAGCGCTCAAAATTTTTGAACAGTTTAAAATTGTTTTAGCGCTCTTGTCGATTATCCCGCTTTACTCCGAGCTTTTCTACGACCCCGACGCTTTAATCAAGCTTTGTTACGCTTTGGTGCCGCTTTACAAGCCGCTTTAAAGCGCCATCAAAGCGCCATTGGTGTGAACGTAGCTTTAATAGTGACATCGTACATCAAAAGTGTACTACGATATATTTTGTCACTGTCACGTGACTGTACCTTGTCGATGGTTAGGCGTGGAATATATATTCAAACATAATGGAAATTAGAATGTGTGTATCCTGCCACCCCTGCAAAGTAATGGACTCGCCTACTTGGTCACTTGAAGTCACTTGCAAAATACATGTATATACATGTATAACCATTGACTTAAGGTTTCTTTGTATTTATTTTTCTTTGAGATAATGAATGGATCTAAAAGATATACCTGTCTTCATGTTCAAAAATAGTCATAATCGAAGCTATTACCATCTGAAATCGTTTGCGATAACCTACATATACCTGAACATTTTTAAGATGGCCGCTAATACAAATCAAAATATGTTTTGTTAGGTAGGATTTGCTATTTCATGGAGTTGATGTTTTTCTAGATTAATTATTACGACAATATTAATTGACAAAATACTTGTATTTTCAGTGCCTTAAATGTTCTTCAGTCCCAGTATACAGTATTATGTGAGAAGGTAGAAAAGCTATCAAGCACTAGTCCACCATCCTCTGCCCAAGTCTATAGAAGTAACTCAGATAGAAGACATAGAGAGAGAACAGGTAAGTTTCTCTGTGTTTACTCACTTGAAACTATAGTACTATTATAGCCACTAGTACATATCTAGAAAAATATTAATGATAACTGAAGATATACACTTGGGAATTATGTCGATTTGAACAACATGATGCATAAGCTGTTACATGTACCTACAGTTACATCATTTGAGAAATCGTATATAATATACATGTGTATGGTTTGAAAATAGCATTTGCCTCGTCGTATTCTTCTCATTCCTGGCTAGTGGCTTCGCTAATGAAGTACCATGTACATTTTACTCTACCAATCTCTTCAAGATTTATAGACATTTATCACTTTAAATATAGGCTACTTTATATTTGTTTTTATTAATTCTAATTAGGCAAAAATTATTTAAAATTCATCATGAACAACATAATCATAAAGCTCATTAAATGGAAATACCATAAAAGTCATGGGAAACATGATTTTTTCTGTTAAACTCTAGACAAAACATAGACTACTCAACTGTCTGATTATGATTACGACATATTCTTTATGTAAACAGGAAATTAAACCCAGAGAAAGGTTAGATGATTGCATTTTGACTGCTACCTCAAACTGTAGGATAATTCATCAATAGGGATTTCAGGATTTCCCAGGAGAGTTTTCAAAAATCTGATATCTTTTAGATCCTTATTTAAAGTTAACATTAAATGCCATTTTGATTCATTTTTTTTCGCTAAAAATTTTTGGGTCTCGAGTCAATGTTGCAAAGAAAAGGGCACTAGTGAAATTAGCATTATTATTATTACCCCTAATACTGACCAAATATAAGGAGAAGATCCATGAGAGAATCGGGATGTCTTGCCTTTCTCTACATAAATGTTGATAGAAAATGACACACCAATGTCATAACCTTAGGATCAACCAAATTTACGCTACCTGTCACATAAAACACCCTATGCAGACAGAGCCTGTGGGAAATATTGGGTGCGGAGCAAATGAGCGGAGGGTGCGGAGCTAACGGTTATTTTTGAATTTAAATATGGGATATTTCTGAAACTAAGCCGTTTTGGGACTTCAAATATACCAAGATATGTGTATTTGACACCAAATATCAATACAATTGTGAAAATAGTAGCGCAATTCATTCTATAGCGACGCAGTGTGCCTTAAACCTTTCCCAGACCTATATATTTTGAAATTATCCTTTTAATACTGAGTCCCCAGCATTCATAAAAAATGGTGTTCAAGGTGAACTATCTATACAAATTATTTTTGCATCTTGGAAGCCAGGCAGTATCTGTGTGATTTTATAAAAATTCGGAATTTTTTTCAGATATGAGCCCCCTCTAAATATTGGGTGCGGAGCTACGTTTATGGAGCTGCTCCGCTTCATATCTGAAGAACATTTCCGAATTTTTATAAAATCACACAGATACTGCCTGGCTTCCAAGATGCAAAAATAATTTGCATGGGTAGTGTATCTTGAACACCATTTTTTATGAATGCTGGGGACGCAGTATTAAAAGGATAGTCTCAAAATATATAGGTCTGGGAAATGTTTAAGGCATACTGCGTCGCTATAAAATGAATTGCACTACTATTTTCACAATTTTATTGATATTTGGTGTCAAATACACATATCTTGGTATATTTGAAGTCCCAAAACGGCTTAGTTTCAGAAATATCCCAATTTTAAATTCAAAAATGACCGTTAGCTCCGCACCCTCCGCTCATTTGCGCCGCACCCAATATTTCCCACAGGCTCTGTCTGCATAGGGTGTAAAACTAACGGTGGTTTGGGGAAGCTTAGCTACTAGACCTTGTGTCCCAGGGCCCCCTACCGAGACCTCTTACCATTAACATAGATTGCATGATATGTGCGTGTTTATACTGGTGATGTCTCAAGACATTGTCAAAGTCACCATTACCAAAAACCAAAGGATCGTTCTATTTTAATTTTGCGATGAGCAATTTAACATTTATGTTTTACATATCGTCACATCATCGATCAATCCTATTAACCCTCTTATCCAAGCAATTTTGCTATAATTTGAAGAGGTGTAGCCAGCCCATTTTGCCAGTGTACGCCCATTGAAAATCTGGAGTCTATTGCTTTTCCCAGTTTTCTTATTATTATTATTAGACTCCAGATTGAAAATCTGGAGTCTATTGCTTTTGCCAGTTTTCCTATTATTCTTTCTTTCTTTCCGAACACTTTTTCTCAGCAACTAGAAGGACTTACTTATTAAATCTGCTAACATAGTCAACTAGGTAATGAAACCTAGTTTCTGGGAAATTAGGTCAAATGTTTATCTAGGTCAAAGGTCAAGAACTAGGTCAAATCGTGGGTTTTCACTATTTTACAAGTTTTCTCAGTCGTCCTTCGGTATTTTTGCTCCGGATTTTTTCATCATGTTCCTTAGAAAAAAAACTAATTCCGTAAGGCAAATCGTTTTTTGATTACTCTTACCGATTTTGAGAAATGACGTCCGAAAAGTAGGTCAGAACATAAAAAGTTCTCCAAATTCAACGTGTGAATTGTCAAATAAGTGTAGAATTATCTCAGGAATCCGAATCGCCAAACAAAATTTCGATCCGATTTCTGGTTTAGAAGTTATGACATTTTGAAATCTCAAAATCGCTAAAGGAACTTATATACACCCTCCATTGGGATCTCCCCATGGGGAAAAAATAATTCATCTGATTTTTCAAAATGAGTATTCTGCTTCAATTATTACATTAATATGCACACTAGTATCTTGTTGACCTATATTCAGCACTGTATTGATGTATAGGCCACTTATTAGGGTCATAATTCAATCATGAAGTGTAGAGGCATAGATTCCAAACCAGGAAGTATTTTTGTGTCTGTCAAAATCCATATACATCCTACGCATCCCTGCATCTTATCCAAATATTTTACTACATAATGAAATATAATAGTATAATCTTTGGTTTTACAAACTTGTATGATATTTGATAAGTGTAAAAGTTGTTTTTGGAGCATTTTTCTATAGCCATTTTGTAGGGACAAAAATGATGAAAAAATGTACAATCTTTTAATTTTAAGTATGACCTGAATCGATTGCAAACTTCATATTTGCACATTTGATGAGATAAACCATTTGTGTCGTATTGTGAAATTATTAAGTTTGCAATCGATTCAGGTCATAGTGTATTTTGGGTATTTCTGTGATAATCAATTGAAACCAATGGCCTCCATTGGGATCTGCTGATATCCTCATGTTAAGTCACTTGTGCACAGCCCCATATAAGTCAATACAACCTTACTGAACGAAATGATCCCTATCTCAGCTTATGTGTGTCCGAGCACTTTAATATTTTCCAAAGTATTATATGACATTTTATTCTTCATGTTACACCTACGAATGATTCATTTTGACCATAGGGATATTTGCCAATAATTGCACCTTGTCCTTTGGTGCCCCATGTTAAGTCAATGGGGAAAAAGACTTCTTCGAAGTGTAAAATACGAGATATAGACTGAGTACAGCTTAACATAATGAAAGCCTATAAAAGAAGGGGACCTGGAAGGCTATCTAGCTTTAAAATTTGGACAGCAAAATGCCTAGGTCAAAATCTAGGTCAAATTTATAGTATTTTCTTATTTTTGCGATTCTGACACTACACTTAAATAATTTGCTTCAAAATTGTGTATACAGGTAGCAAAGAGTGTGCTAATAGTGATAGCCTTTTGCCGTCAGGAAGTATGTTGACCCACTTTTGAGATATGGTGTCCGAAATGTAGGTCAAAATGAAAAAATCTCCAAATTTAACATATGAGCTATGAAATAAGGGAAGAATTTTCTCAGGAATCCGAATCTGCAAACAAAATTTCGATCCGACTTCCCGGTCCGAAGTTATTGCATTTTGAAAGCTCAAAAATTGCTAAATTTGGTGCCCCATGTTATGTCAATAGGGAAAAAGTTTTTTTTGAAGTGTAAAATACCAGAAATAGACTGAGTACAGCTCAACATAATGAAAGCCTATAAAAGAAAGGGACCTCAAAGGCGACCTAGCTTTAAAATGTGGACAACAAAATGCAAAGGTCAAAATCTAGGTCAAATTCATAGTTTTGCTTATTTTTTGCCATTCTGACATTACACTTTAATAATTTGCTTCAAAATTTTGTATACAGGTAGCAAAGAGTGTGCTAATCGTGTAAGCCTTTTGCCGTCAGAAAGTATTTTGACCCACTTTTAAGATATGGTGTCCGAAATGTAGGTCAATATAAAAAGTTCTCCAAATTTAACTTATGCAGCGCTGCGGCAGCACATTGGAATTTATCATGCAAATTAGGCTGCCGCAGAGCTGCCGCAGCATGCAAATTAGGCTGCCGCAGCGCTGCCGCAGCGCTCCCGCAGCATGCAAATTAGGCTGCCGCAGCGCTGCCGCAGCATGCTGCGAGAAGGCTGCAGTTAACCGCAGCACTGTCGGAGCCATTTCACTCTGGGACTTGAGCTGCGGTTAACCGCAGCAATTGCAGAGAAGGCTACCATTGGCCTGAGGTATTTTAGGGGGAGGGGGATTGAAAACATCTCACCCAATATGATGGATGCCTATCTCTTCCATTATAGTTGCATCAATGGGAAAATATTGACAATAAATAGGTAAAACTCTATTAATTCTTAGCTAACAAACAACTAAAAAAATTATCACGCAAATTAGAGAGAATTACATTACTAAATACATAGGTGTTCATAATAAGGAATTGTTACCATTCAACGCTCATGTAGAATATTGACTGATCATAAAATGAAAATTACATTGTAACAACAAGGTAGTATTAGATGAGAATTATCAGAGTATTACCTATTTATTAGATTTATTTAAAACCTTTTTCTTGCATTACTCTTACCCATTATGCATTATTGTCTACAAAATTCATTTTCTACTATACGAACCCAAAACATCAAATAATATGCAAAATTGGGTAGGGACACACAAATTCGAAGTATATGTTATTCCCGTGAATATTCAAATCTGGCCATGCAAAGCGTACTAATTAAGGTAAAGTCCAAAGTTTTTTCAAAATTCTCTTGCAAAAACTACCGATTTTGTCAAAAATCTCCAATAAAAGTACCACTTTTTGCAGAATTTACCACAAAAACTATTGCTTTTATTAGAAAAAAATTTGAGATAATCTGCTTTTTAAAAAAGTACTGTTTTATTTCAAATTTACCATAAAAACTTCAGTTGTTTTAAAATTTACCTCAAAAACTCCCGATTTTTAAAAATCTACGGCGAAAACTACCAATTTTTTTAAAAACTACCAGATTTTGGAAAAATCTCCCATAAAAGTACCACAATTTTTGGAAATCTCACGCAAATTGTTCATTTTAGGTTGGCCCGAGACGTAAGACGATATAAGCAATTATTATGGGACATCACTGGTGATTTTACCCATTTAGAATTGTCCTGAAGGCCAGAAGGCTCCAGTTATTGAAGGACCCTCTATGCCTCCAGCAGTATTTATCTTCACAATCTTTATAAAATACCTTATATTTTTACTGCATGGTACAATCCTCATACACAACACATTTATGCTTGACCACTTTGACTGTATGAATAGAATTAAAATTTAGCCTTTATAAATTCACAAAGAAAATGAGATTTGCCCATCTAAACTGGAATAACACAGCAATACTTACATTTTATCTCTCACAAAATAGACATGCAGAATGTTCAAGTATGTCAGTAACTTCTGAATCTATATTTGATTGGTCATTTTCATACTATTAATATAAAATCATAAAATTACCCAAATCTCTTACAGTTGAACATTCTTTGTCAGCCATCTTTCTTTTGGTATAAAAAGAGCGGGAAAATACTGCAGCCCTGTCGGAGCCAGCTCCGAGAAGGCTGCAATTAACTGCAGCGCTGTCGGAGCCAATTCGCTGCTGCAGCCCTGTCGGAGCCAGCTCCGAGAAGGCTGCAATTAACTGCAGCGCTGTCGGAGCCAATTCGCTGCAAATATGATGCTGCCGCAGCATCATGCTGCCGCAGCGATTGGCTGCAATTACCTGCATCCAACATTTGGAGCCAATTTGCTGCGGCAGCGCTGCGGCAGCGCTGCAGCAGCGCTGCCGCAGCAATGTATTTCCGTAAGGGTAACTCTACATGTACAAAATGTCACAGATTTTGTGATCTAGCTAGCCTCTAACAAGTTTCTATTTTTAGTTTCAGTTTTGAACTACTGCTCTATATTATCCCTTAGCACAGAAATTCCCTGTTTTTACATGAAAGAAAAAATTGAATTCAATGAAAACTAAAAAGATCGAAATCGACAATTTTCGTCCGCCATATTGAATGTGAAGGTGACAGCAGTTACCTTCGCTTGACCTTTGAACCTCTGTACATTTACCAATAGCATGGACATATAGAACATTGTTAAGATCACATGTGCCACTGGAAGAAAGGTGGGGGGGGGGTCTGCAAACATATTTACAATCCCCTACCCCATAGTTCAACAAAAGTTAAGCCTAGTGCCTGGCTTTTGGATAGTATCCCTGGGATAGTATATGATATTGAATGATTTTTTTAGTCATTGTCAAATTTGCTTCGATCCTATACTGTATAAAACTTCAGATAATGGCTACAAACACTGGGCTAATACATTCTCAGCCCAGTCAATATAGCAGTATTCCACTAGTCTGATCAGTTACTCCAAACATTGATAAACTTACGGTATTCCATTCTCCATTTTACGTCGCATGACTTTGAGTAGCGCCTCTAGTGTTAGCTATGAGAACTACAAGGGGCGTTCCATATATTCTGATAAAATGTTCTTATTTTGTTATTTAAGTTCTGAAGAAATGAGAAGGATATGTGAAAAAATCAAAAAATTAGAGCATTTTTATCAGAATATACGGATCGCCCCTTGTAAAAGACACTTTGCCAAGTGCGTTCTATTTTTAGCAACAAGGATTTGCCGCCATTGACAATGTGCTTGTGAAGTTGTGAACAAAATCTCAAAGCCGCGAAATGAAAATATGTAGTATGCAAATATTCCAAATTCACAGCCACCATATTTTCTGATTCATCGCGGCATTCTTAGCCCCGCGGTACAGCCTTAAGTTTCACCTGTTATTTGTCCTCAGAATAACAAAATGCGGTAACTTGAGCCCGGATTAACCCGCGTTGTGAGATATCTCCCAATGTTAAAACTCCATTTGATTTGATACTCCGCGGTAGTCCCCTTTCGCGTTCTGTATGAAACTAGACCAAATCTTTCTGAAACAATGAAAACATCAGTTGGCTCAAATCACATCATCCTCGTGAATTAGAATTTAAACTTAAATAATCTCTGGAATGCATGTGAAAAGTCAAAACAAAATTTTTCGCAATTGTTATTCCTTGGAAAAGTGATATACTCATTCAAACAAACACTTGTGCTTATAAATAATATATTTATAGAATATAGAATATATTCTGGGGTAATGCATGTAGGACATCTTTGTTGTTTTCAATAACTTTTGTATTGGATCAGAACTGGCTTGCAACAAAATTCCTACAAAAAATGATTAAGACATTGCATTAGGTAATTTATTTTGCCCAAAAAGAATTATGTTGAATTATTGATATTTTATCAGGAAATTGTCTTGATCTGTCCTTCCCAAACTGTGATTATGGGTATAGGAGCTGTAGGCTACTGCACTCAATAAGGAATTTCAAATATGATGTCATGTTATTCATGGGAGTAGATTTACAGCACTTCTTTCTTTCGAATGAAGTTTGGGGGATATAGAGAATGCCTTCATCCAGTACTAAACAAAAATTTCAAAAAGGCCTTAGTTAAGCTTTAATGTCCCATCTAAGAACCCCTATTCTAACTTTCGAAAATGGATTCTAGCAATATTATCCAACAGGAGTCTACTTGTTGTGATTCAATGAACTTGAGTTCTTTTAAGGGGCCTTCTAAGAAAATGAGGATTTCAGCAAGGTTGTATTGATTTTACATAATGACATACCTGATGGTATCCCCACGCTAAGTCAATGGCAGAAAATGTCACGCAAATACGCATTTTACCTGGTAATTGTCAGGCAAAAATATTTCTGTAGAAAATTTTCTAAAAAAGATCGTCTACACAGCAAAAATACGAACGACGGGAAAAAAACGTACGCATTTCGTTCGGACTTTTCACGCGAATTACGGATATGTCACGCATTCCGTTCGAAAATTTTCGTACCTACCCCCCCCCCCCCCCCCCCCCCCCCCCCCCCCCCGTTGTTGGATGTTTGAAACGCGAGCGTAGGGAGCGTGAAAAATTTGAGGTGTTCAAAATTTGGCAAGATGTAATAAAATTTAAACCAAGGTGTTCAAAATTTGGATCAAGGTGTTCAGACCAAAGTGTCCACATTTTGAGGGGAGGTGTTCAACATTTCCAAGTCACTCATGTTAGGTGTTCCCAAGTTGACAGGCCTGCAATGGTCAATGGTGAATGGTGAGTCAATGCACCCTTGCTAAAATTCCCAAGAACTCAAGTTGATAGAGTCTCAACAAGTAGATTCATATTGGGTAGTATTGCTAGAATCCATTTTCAATAATAAGAATAGGGGTTCTTAAACAGGATATTGGGCTTGCTTTTAGGGGAGGCATCAAAAGTTCGATGTCGGATAGAAAACTAAATAAATCTAGTTAGGGGGGGAGGGGGTTCAAACCCATTTCAGTTTGCTATCCGACAAATTTCAACATTTCAAATTTTTGGCAATTTCAACTCAGAATGCCTTGGAATGGTTTAAAAATAAAGATTTTACCTGATGCTTTCTTCGTCAAGATCATTCCAATGGATTTTATTCTATCAATAGTTGTTAAAAGCCGCAAATTACGATAGGAATTAACAAAAACTAGATCGTGTTTAGCAATAATTTTTCAAATTCTCAAACCGGAAGTAAGCGATCAACTTTCACGGTATTTAGTTTTGAGGGGGAGGGGGGGGGTCTGAGTTAAAACTAGATTTATTTAGTTTCCGATCCGACATCGAACTTTTGATGCCTCCCCTTAAGAACTTTTTGTTGGCTCTAATCTGGACATCTGTCGATTCAAATGTATTTTTGTATGAATGTGAATAGATTGATGAAAATTTTCTCAGGATTCTAACTCTGAAATTTTAACTTCCAGCTAGCCTTTTATGACCCTCTAAAGATAGTGTTGATGTTTAAAATAGGTTAAATCAATTAAAGAGTATCAAAATTATAAGTAAAGTAAAATGTAAAATTAAGTGTCAAGATCAAAATCTAGGTAAGTTCAAGGTTAAGAAAAGTCAGTAATCTGGAGTCTTAAGTTGTTCCACCATTCTAGGTATTTTACAAATATTTCTTCATCTAGGCTCAACCACTGAGAAAAGATTATCAAGGACATCATCCAGCTCCTCAATGACCTGCAGTCATAGCAATGTAAACAGCCCACTAGCAAGTCCCAAGACACTCTCTATGCCTAGGGTAGAATCTTGGGAAATGCCATTCACCTTTAAGTGTATTGGAACATTGAGGTGAGCATTTGAACTTCTTGCATTGCCAAAATTATTTTGGTAGTAATCGTAATACTGTACATGTATATCAATCACGTTAATTCTGCTCCTTGTATACCATATATGGATACTAAAATAGAAAGTTACATTTACTTGGAAATATAATGTTTCATGATCAGTCAACCATTAGTTACATGTAGTTACAAGTAGGTTGATAAAATGTCTACTGGATTTGTGGCAATTATACTATCATCTTCCATAGTCTGATCATTAAATTGCAAAGTTGATCTACAATCATGTGTAATTTTGTTTGTTGATTTCTCAAATATGATGACAATTTTACCAAATTTTGAATATTTGATTACTAAAATCAAGATCATTTCTACTTGCATCAGAGAATCCATTCAAAGTGCTTACCAATTTTGTAAAACTTATATTCTTAGATAACTCAAATACCTGTTGTCAGATTTGTTTCAGATTGTATGTGATTGTGTGTGCTAAAGAGGGAACTAAAAATGGCTCCTGAATTCAAAATACCCACCATTTTTAGAAGAAATGTAATTTCTGATTACTGAAATTCCATTTACCAGATTCAGTCCAAATTTATAGTAAAATCTTTATTCTAGAAAGAATTTCAAATATCGTGTCATGTCAAAATTGTAGGAGGCAAAATGTTCAAAATGATCATGGGATTTGTTAAAATATGTTTTGTAAGGTGGGATGAGCTACTCCAGGGAGTTGCTGTTAGTGCACATAATTGATTTACTACTGATCTCTGTTTACTTATCTTTCAGAGGTCACAAAAAGCCTGTGTGGGGCCTGGGAACAAGGAAACATATGCTGTATAGTGCTGGTGAGGATGGGGTTATTAAAGTATGGGACCTAAATGCCCTCACACAGGGCTGTGTGAAGAGTATTAGAGGACATTGTGATGCCGTAAGTTGTTGCGAGATATTTCTGCCTTTACGAGGGGTGATCCAAAAGACATGGACGCCCGCTCTAACGTTGCTATTTTCTAATATAATTACATGAATCTTTCAGATAATAAAGATCAACATCTTAACAACTTTGTGTATAAGTTTCAACAGAAAATAATATATTTTAGGTACTGTACTTTTCTAGATATTTTTTAATATCGGGTCCCTGCCACCCGGAACGATATTTAAATATAGCAAATCACGTCACAACTGTTAATATGGCAAATACTTTAGGTGCAGGTGCACAACCTAACACCAGTCATGATATGAGAGAATTTCCGATTTTTCAATCTTAGTGTCATCTGCCATCATCATCTTCACATATTAAAATCTACTTTTCAACATATTTTCCACAAATTTGAACACATTTTTCATACCGCTTTACCCATGAATGGAAGACATTTATGAAACCTCCATTGCTTATGTGATACAAATGCTCCTGGAGTGCCATTCTAAACCTTATTCAATGAATAAAAAATATTTTCTTTCAACCCTCCTTTCAACTTCAAAAAGGAAGAAAATCACATGGAGCCGTATCTAGACTGTATAGTGCATATGGTAGCTACTCAAAGTCAATAATAGTGAGAATAGCTTGTAGTATTCTTTGTTTCACTTTGATTTCGTTCATATTCTGTATTACAGCAGCCATCTTGGAGCAAAAATGAAACCAGAATAAGGGTTGCTTGTCTGATGTCATTTTCTTAGAATTTGACATATACAGCCATTGTCATATGTGACATTATGATTAAAACACAATTAATTGGTTGCCTCAAGGGAAAGATCAATACCCGGTGATTTCAGCGGGAAGTGGCGTTTCGTTCAGTGGATGAGCTGCGCGCACACGCATAAATGTGATTATCAATATTATTAGGGGAGGGATATTCAAGCTTATTTTCGTCATAGGCGCAACCCAGGGCTGTTGTCTTAAGGACATTTCGTTGAAAATTAGCCATTCGGCTGATAATTTGTAAGAGTTTGCGATCTTATAATGTATAACTGTTATTCAGACACATATTTTGACACGATTCTGTTGGAATTAAGCTTTGAACCGAGAGATATTCACGATTGATATGCACATTTTTGATTGTGCCATTGCTTTTCCATTGCACAATCCATGTATTGATAGAAGTAACAATAATGCAGATTGTTTTACCTTTAATACATGGCGGATTCACTACATATCGGTCTATTAAATACCATTTTGAGCCCTAAATAGTTTTATATTTCCATCACGGCCTGGGTGTGTTTGTCTCTTATGTGTATGCGTGTGAATTGGTGGGGCTGGTAGGGCCACCGATCCCCTGGCCCCGCCCATCCTTTATTCTACTTCCCACTTATTATAATTTATGCTGTAACATTTAGTGACTTCGTTGGAAAACAATAGGAATTATTTTTCTTGCCAATCAATCGTGGATCACAATCAATATTTCAGAAAGGATCAATCAGGCAATCGTCCAAAATCCAAATCAAGTTATAACATTATATGATATTCAGCAAGAAGTCCGGTAGAAATAAAGAATATTTAAACATGAAAGCTGAAAGTTAAAAGCTAATCTGTCAATTTTCTGTCTGCAAAAGAACGTTTACATTTGACCCAATAAAGGACCGAGGCAATCTAGGATTCCCCAGGAAAATATGACGTCATACTAATTAGCATAAGGATTTCCCTAGTGGTCTGGGTCGAGCATCGTCCGAAAACACAATCCGATAAATACATGCTAATTTCTAAGGAGATGGGAAGTGTATGACGTGTTTATCGATTTTGTTTAACGATTTAATCAATTATCAAATTGTTTAAGTGGATAAAGTGGTCACACTTGCTTCAATTCATAGCGTAATCGACGGATAGAAACTGCACTGAATTCCCGATATCCTACCCCGTATTATGTAGGCTATAACCACAGTGACCTGCAGATGGCGCTATCACAAACAAGTACTGCACGAACCGATAAATTCCCGGGTATTGTAACGCCCTTGGTTGCCTGGTAACAAAGGGAGTAAACTAACGTGGTTTAACATTCAAAATTCAAAGAAAGATAGTGGTCAAGACTTGCGAAACAAGTCAAATGGCGCCAACATTTAAGGCTGAAAGTTACCATGTATGAATACCGTTCCGGTTGGTCCCTATATTAAAAACTATCTAGAAAAATACATAAAATATATCATATCACGGTATCACCATGAAATTAATACACAAAGTAGTTAGGTTGTTGGTCTTTATTATTGGAAAGTTTAAAGTAATTTTATCAAAAACCAACAAAATTAGAGCAGGGCATCCAAGACTTTTGCATCGCTCATCGTATAACCTAAATATTAGTATTTTTTGAATGATTTTCTTAAATAAGTTTTCAATTTTGCTAAGATATTTTTACAACCAGCCTCCTGCCATCATAAGGTAAATGTTTACTTGCAAAATGACATGTAAAGTTTTTTTTCATATATACTCCTCAAAAAAAGTTAAGGACCAGTCTTTTTCCTCAGGTTTACATGTTAAACCCCATGTCTGTTTGAACTCTTATTTTCAAAACCTGAAACGAAAGAAAAACTGATAATGTAAATGTATATGTACCTTGACTCTATTCTCTATATTTCAGAAAATTTTCAATTCAATATCTCCGTCACAATATGTCAAAAAGTGATGTCAAATTTGAGGAAAATTAAAAAAATGGCAGAACCCATGTAATCCAATGGGAAATGGTTGAGTTGCCAAAAGTCATATGAGAAAATATGCATGAATTCAATTGCTCTCAAAAATGGTATGTAAATAGACAATTGAATTTGCTAACTTGTCTACAACAAAAAATTGATTTGTTTCTCCAGGTTTTACAAAGTTATGAGTCTCAAAAGTCAAAATAATTTCTCATGAAACCTCTCATTGAAATAACACAGGGGGTCAAAATGAGTTGATGCTCTATATCGATAATTCTTACAAAGTAAGCTTAACAAAAAGCATGCACAAAGTAAAGCAATTCAATTGTCTACTCAGAAATTATTTTTGATAAATGTTTTACCGAATACATATCCAAAAATCTGATTTGCCCCTAACCCACTATTTCCTATTGGTTAACATGGGTTCTGCAATTTTTTTAAATTCCTCAACTTTGATATTGTAACGTTTTTCCCAAGGGCGCGGCTCTGGTCAGGAATGCGGGGAAAATGCGGAGAAGGTGGACTCTCCCGCGTGTTACTTAATTGCGGGATTATACGGAGTGGCATTGACTCTGCTCGCTACAGTCGCCTGAGATGTTACTCCAAGGGAATGCAAGGGGAAAGAAAGTATTACGCAATCTGGGGTTTGCACTACACAAGTTCCCTCTGGAACTCACTACAATACAACAATGAACATTCAAGTACAAAATAAAAGTAAAGTTATATATTTGCTCTTTATGAGCCAAACAAATACAAACAATGCTTTAGTAACAATAGAAAATTATGTACAGAGTTAAACTCATTATACACTAAACTATACAATCGCTAATGCCTTAAGGTAGAAAAACATTTGATTTCACTTGAATGTCTCTAAAGTCACTACATATAGTAATCATAAACTCATATTAAGCAATCACTATAACACTAGATGTCTCTGTTGGTGCCTTCTTCAGCAATTGTGGGATGCCGCCCTTAGTATTCTGTTGTCTGTCCTGTAATAAAATGGCACTCCTGGCCACGGGACTCAACTGTCAACTAATTAAGTTTATTAATGTGCAACCTGGTGCAAGTATCCTTAAATTCCTTTATCTAAGTTGCAATCGGGTGCAACGGTCCTACTCAATGGGTGCAAAAGTCCTTATATTTCTTGATCATAGGTGCAATGTCTCTGTGTTCCCCTGTTCCTAACCAGGGTGCAACTCCTTTATATGCCCTTGTTCCTTAACCAAGGTGCATCTTGCCCCTGTTCCTTAACCAGGGTGCAAGTCCTTTATGTGTCCTTGTTTTCCTTTGCACCTATGTCCAGTTTGCAATTCCTTTATATGCCCTTGTTCCTTAACCAAGGTGCATCTTGCCCCTGTTCCTTAACCAGGGTGCAAGTCCTCTATATTCCATTATCCAAGTTGCAATCAGGTGCAATTGTCCTTAAATCCTTTATCAAAGTTGCAATCAGGTGCAAATGTCCTTTAGGGGTGCAACCTGGTGCAAGTATCCTTAAATCCTTAATCTGAGGTGCAACCTGGTGCAAATGTCCTTTGTGGGTGCAACCTGGTGCAAGTATCCTTAAATCCTTAATCCGAGGTGCAACCGGGTGCAAATGTCCTTTGTGGGTGCAACCTGGTGCAAGTATCCTTAAATCCTTAATCCGAGGTGCAACCGGGTGCAAATGTCCTTTAGGGGTGCAACGTGGTGCAAGTATCCTTAAATCCTTAACCCGAGGTGCAACCGGGTGCAAATGTCCTTTGTGGGTGCAACCTGGTGCAAGTATCCTTAAATCCTTAATCCGAGGTACAACCGGGTGCAAATGTCCTTTGTGGGTGCAACCTGGTGCAAGTATCCTTAAATCATTAATCCGAGGTGCAACCGGGTGCAAATGTCCTTTAGGGGTGCAACCTGGTGCAAGTATCCTTAAAATCCTTTATCCGAGGTGCAACCTGGTGCAAGTATCCTTAAATCATTAATCCGAGGTGCAACCGGGTGCAAATGTCCTTTGTGGGTGCAACCTGGTGCAAGTATCCTTAAATCCTTAATCTGAGGTGCAACCGGGTGCAAATGTCCTTCATGGGTACAACATGGTGCAAGTATCCTTAAAATCCTTTATCCAAGTTGCAACCAGGTGCAAATGTCCGCTATGGGTGCATCCTGGTGCAAGTATTCCTAGATTCCGTTATCCAAGTTGCAACCAGGTGCAAATATCCGTATATTCCTTTATTCGAGTTGCAATCAGGTGCAAACGTCCTTTATTGGTGCAACCGGGTGCAAATGTCTGCTATGGGTGCAACCTGGTGCAAATATCCTTGATCATTGGTGCAATGTCTCTGCCCCTGTTCCCTACCAGGGTGCAACTCCTCTATATGCCCTTGTTCCTTAACCAAGGTGCATCTTGCCCCTGTTCCTTAACCAGGGTACAAGTCCTTTATATGCCCTAATTATCCTTTGGACCTATGTCCAGGTTGCAATCATGGGTACAAATGCCCCTTGCACCAATATGGGGTTGCAAGTTGGGTGCAACTCTCCAAAATGTCCTGGGGTTGCAAGGTTGAGTGCAACTCTCCCAAAAGTCCTTCACACCTATTCCAGGTGGTTATAATGGGTGCAAATATTCCTTGCACCGATATGGGGTTGCAAAGTTGGTTGCAACTCTCCCAAATATCCTTCCATTGATTATTTTGGGTGCAAATATCCCTTGCACCAATATGGGGTTGCAAATTGTGTGCAACTCTCCCAAACGTCCTTCAATTGGTTATTATGGGTGCAAATGTTCCTTGCATGCACCGATATGGGGTTGCAAAGTTGGTTGCAACTCTCCCAAGTGTCCTTCAATTGAGTATTTTGGGTGCAAATATCCCTTGAACTGATATGGGGTTGCAAAGTTGGTTGCAACTCTCCCAAATGGTTATAATGGGTGCAAATATTCCTTGCGCTGATATGGGGTATGCAAAGTTAATTGCAACTCTCCCAAATGTCCTTCAATTGATTATTGTGGATGCAAATATCCGTTGCACCAATATGGGGTTGCAAAGTTGGTTGCAACTCTCCCAAATGGTTATAATGGGTGCAAATACTCCTTGCACCGATATGGGGTTGCAAAGTTAATTGCAACTCTCCCAAATGTCCTTCCGTTGATTATTGTGGGTGCAAATATCCCTTGCACCGATATGGGGTTGCAAAATTGGTTGCAACTCTTCCAAGTGTCCTTCCGTAGTTTATTTTGGGTGCAAATATCCCTTGCGCCAATATGGGGTTGCAAAGTTGGTTGCAACTCTCCCAAATGGTTATAATGGGTGCAAATACTCCTTGCACCGATATGGGGTTGCAAAATTGGTTGCAACTCTCCCAAATGTCCTTCCGTGGTTTATTTTGTGTGCAAATATCCGTTGCACCAATATGGGGTTGCAAAGTTAATTGCAACTCTCCCAAATAACAATGTTGGTAAAATTAATGAATAGAAATACACATACAATCTCGGCAAATACAGTAATAGATACAATCCGATTTGAATCTCTAAAACAATGCTCAAAATGTCCAGGCTAAAACAAATGGACAAACTGTGATGATATTTGATCGAAAATCCTTCGTCAATTACTCAACAAAATATTCCTACTTATCCTATGCCAAGTAGAGTTTTAGGGAGATAAGTTGGTAAGATATATCCCGTATTGAGGTTTCCATATCCTGAACCTCCATATCTCCCGCCATATCTCCCGCTCCAGCGCATATCTTCCCGCTTCGAAAAAAAAAATTAATTTTTTTTTAAAAATTGAAAAAAAAGAAAAAATGTGAAAAAAATTGAAAAAATTGAAAAAAATTAGAAAAATGTGAAAAAAATTGAAAAAATCGAAAGAAAATTAGAAAACTCTACTTGGTATAGGATACATATCCAAAACCTCTCAGTACATAACCCTTATTTACGTCTCCGAAGCTGTTTCAGTCTGTAATTCTTTGTCGCACAACAACTTGACAAACCGGTCAAATTCCTTTTATATGCCCCGCGTGGACGTTTTGGAATGCATAAATCTGATTGGTTAATACCGCCAAAAATTAGGTTAGTATGCCGGCGAGGTTCCCCAATGGGCGATAATATGAAATTTTGTAATTGCTGTATCTATGGCCCAACAATATGAATTAAGATCCCAAATATTACGTAAAATTAGAATCTATTTTCAGAACTACGATTAAATATTAAACATTGGATGTAATAACAGAAAGAATATACATGAAAGAATCATGAGAAATGTGATTAAATAAAGTACCAGATGCGGGCAATTTGAATTCACGAAAATGGAAACGTAGAATTAAAGTGCACTAAAATAGACAAACCAGACTCGCGATTGATCAAAACTGAAGTTATGTATAAACTCTAGATACTAATAAACCCTATTCTACTCACCTAAGGCAGAAATATTTGTTGGTAAGGTGTGATAACTAAATTTGTCAGAGCACTAATATACTGTACTGGAAAAATGTATTTAGGGCGTTTTATATCAAACCGGCTTTTGTGGAAAAAAAAATGCTAAAATTAATTTTTCATCACAATATCAATTTTTGACCTATTGTAATATTGAGATTAAATTGAAAATTTCCTGAAATATAGAGAATCGAGTCAAGGTACATGTACACATCCATTTACATTATCAGTTTTTCTTTCGTTTCAAAGAAAATAAAGTTTAAAGATACACAAGGTTTAACATGTAAACCAATGAGGAAAAATACTGGTCCTTAACTTTTTTTGAGGAGTATATTTTCTAAATATTCAGTGTTACCTAAGGTTAACCATATTTCAGATCCATTGTATTGCCATAGGGTATGATGCTTTATACAGTGGTGGAGCTGACAAGTCACTCAGAAAGTGGAGTCTAGAGACTTTGGAGGAGGTGGCCTGTCAAGAGGTACACTTTTAATGTTCTGCTGTTAAACATGGATCAGTTATATATGCAGTAAAACAGGGCCATATTCAAGTTTAACTGCATGGAGTAAAACTGGGCCTTATTCAAGTTTAACTGCATGAAGTAAAACAGGGCCTTATTCAAGTTTAACTGCATGGAGTAAAACAGGGCCTTATTCAAGTTTAACTGCATGAAGTAAAACAGGGCCTTATTCGAGTTTAACTGCATGAAGTAAACAGGGCCTTATTCAAGTTTAACTGCATGAAGTAAACAGGGCCTTATTCAAGTTTAACTGCATGGAGTAAAACAGGGCCTTATTCAAGTTTAACTGCATGAAGTAAAACAGGGCCTTATTCAAGTTAAACGGCATGAAGTAAAACAGGGCCTAATTCGAGTTTAACTGCATGAAGTAAACAGGGCCTTATTCAAGTTTAACTGCATGAAGTAAAATAGGGCCTTATTCAAGTTTAACTGCATGAAGTAAAACACGGCCTTATTCAAGTTTGATTGAATGAAGTAAAACAGGGCCTTACTGTACGCCCGGTATTATTCGCGTGCGATCTAGTTTCGCGCTTTTCGCGAGGGTGTTAAAATCGCGAAAAATTATTGTCGCGAAATTGCCAATTAAATCCCCGGGAATTTGTTTCTGATGCATCTCGTTGAAAATGAAAGAGCACGTGCGCACGATTGTTCACGTGATCGTAGCCTGCAATTTGATTGGACATCATATACTGCGGAATCCCCGAATACGATAAAATACAGTACGAAGTACGGTAAAGTTATTATGGGAGCCACGCACTTTTGCTTTAATATTAAAAATGACGATGCAATAGAGGTTGATATTCAGCTTGCCGATGATAAAGATCCCAGTTATTGTAAATCTCATCCAAATATGACATCAGGTAAGTGCAATTACTGTACATCTAACTTAATTTACACACGAGTAGTTCGAGAATTCCTGGAATACAGTGTAATGAATTTCAAACTTGTGAAATTCGCAAAATTTAATAGCCGCGAAATCGTGTTTTCGCAAAATTCGCGAAATTAAATCTCGTGAATAGTACCGGGCGTACAGTATTCAAGTTTAACTGCATGAAGTAAAACAGCTTTATTCAAATTTCACTCCATGAAGTAAAAATGGCTATATTCAAGTTTTGCTCCATGAAGTTAAGGATTTAAGTTTTACTCCATAATGTTAAAATTCAGTAATTTTAGTTTTTCCTTCAACTTAAAGGTCGGTACAGTATTCATGTTGTACTATTTAAGTTTTCCTCAGTGAACTTAATAAATTCCAACTTTAGAATTGCTTATTAAGTACAACACTTTTTATTGTTTTTTTTAGGAAGCCCACGACAACATCATATGTGCAATTCTGACTACTAGTGAGTTCACTTTCACTGCATCATTCTCAGTCATCAAAGTCTGGGGCTCCAGTGATTTATCACCTGTCAAGTCAATATTAGGCCTTCATCATTGGGTGAGGGGCCTCGCTTTGAACTATGGTAGGGTAAGTTTGTTTCACAATTTAGGTCAATATTGCGTGGATATATACAATGGATCCATAGAATACTTTTAAAGACCAGTCAGTATTTTTACAATTAAATGCTGATTCTAAATATCTAACTAATAGCCAAATCATTAATTGTACATTACAATGTCTCTTTTACTTTAGTTCAGTTTACTTTTACTCCATACCTATCAGTTTTGCATGTTGAACCTTTTAAGAAAATAGTTCGCAAAAGCTATCATGAATGTCGGCGGAGATAATGGGCAGCCCTAATGAATGCTACAGTTAATTAACATCTCCAATTATCCATCCATTATTTGAAAAGTGATTATTGCTATTTCTAGCTCACATGGTGAGCTATTGCAATAACTCACTTCAGTGTGGAAGCTTAACAGTCGCACCTCGCCAGAGGCGGAAATGAAAAGTGCTGGGCGATAATTTGTGATTTTTACTTGCCTTGCTTGCGATTATGGATTTAGAACGCTTTCAGGCGAGAATCCCGGGGACATACCCACGACATTACTGTGGAGAGGCAGTTATCTATGCAAACTGGTGGCTATATTTCACTAAAGTCCTATAATTCGGACGTAAATTCGCCTATTTCCGTTTCAAAGTTCTTTGCAATGTTCATGGCGATTGTGGGATAGCTTTATTCCTTCGCTATGGATGATAGATGGAAATCGTTCGGATTTCTTCCCACAAAGCGAGCCAATGGTAATTTATGAACTATAAATTGTTGTTATTTATGAAGTATATACTTGTATGTATTTATTTCGGTACTTGATTGTAGCTCTAACCCTAAATTTGGCGCGATGTTGGCGGATTTTGATCGATGATTCATGATTATGAAAATTGAATTTCAAAAAAGTTCTAATTTCCTCCTTTTGTGACCGAAATCAAGCTATTAATTGAAATCAAAATATTGCCTTACATTCATTACATCCATTGGTTCACATGTTTGCGCAAGCCAATTGTTTTCAATAAATTATTTGATAATGAAAAATGCATATCGGCATATTACTACCCCGGATTACTACACGTTCATGAATGAAATAGTTCTACTATGCTCAATGCTATATTGTGTACAAACTTTATACACATGGGCTCAAGTGTTATGAATTTCATAATTAATTAATTTACTCTAATTGACAAATTATTTCGACATACATACTAGTAGTTAATTTCATAATGCTTATTTTGCAGCTGAGGTTCCATCTTGTTCTAGTAATAAAGGCAAAGGCTACAAGAGCACTAATGGTTCTGCCACTGGTAAAGCCTGGCCAAAAAAAAAAAATCCCCCCTCCTCAACTACAAATGAACCAACATTTGCAAGTGCAACCCCCAGCCCTCAATCCACACCCACAGTACCATCCAAAAGGGGAAAATTAGCCCCCCAGAATCGTGTTTTTTTAAAACACTGGAAAGTAGGAAGACCATGGCTTGAATATGATACAACCAATGAGCATATGGTCTGCTCTTATTGTAAATCTCACAAAACTAAAATCAAACATAAAATGAAGAAAACAACATTTATTGATGGGTGTACTTCAATGAAAATGCAATAGTTAGTTATAGTCAGTTTAATTTCATTATAATACTATGTATGCGCAACGGCGAGTTATTAGGCTACAATGACAATTATAACAAGTATAACAACATTTGCACTTGCCAAATGTTGGCAACTTAAAAAATGGCAAGGCAAGTATAAACCCAATACCAATTGCCTATCAGGCAAGTATAACCCAAAACTCAGCTTCCACACTGCACTTGTCTGTTTGTCTGTCCATCTGTCTGTCCATCTGTCCGCCTGTCAACAATTGGCCAGTTTTAAAACCTCTGTCAATAGGATTCCCGTTTTAAGTTATTTTTGTTCAACATCAATATAGAAAACCCCCCTATGACTCCTGGTTCAAAAGCTTGCCTATTTTCAAAATGGCAGCCATTTTTGTCTCGCTAAGTTCACTTTTAGACCATTTGCTTTAAAACCTGTGTCGATAGGATTCCCGTTTTAAGTTACTTTTGTTCAACATCAATACAGAAAACTTCCTTTTGACTCCTGGTTCAAAAGCTCACCTATTTTCAAAATGGTCGCCATTTTTGTCTCGAGAAATTCACTTTTGCCCCATTTCCTAGCTTTTCAAATAATTTCAGGTGCCCTGCATTGTAAAAAGCCATGTCACTGTAAAGAGAAGTTGTATGAAATAATTTTGTTATAAAAAATCGGCCAAAAATTTTATCCATTTTTTTATTTTCAGCCATTTTAGTTAACATTGATCCATCTATCTCGCAAAATCCACTTTTGGACCATTTGCCTTAAAACTTGTCAAAAGGATTCCCGTTTTAAGTTATTTTTGTTCAACATCAATGTGGAAAACTCTTCTATGACTCCTGTTTCAAAAGCTCGCCTATTTTCAAAATGGTCGCCATTTTTGTCTCGCAGAATTCACTTTTGGCCCATTTTCGATCTAGCTTTACAAATTATTTCAGGTGTCCTGCATTGTAAAATCCATGTCACCGTAAAGAGTAGTTTTATGAAATAATTTTGTTACATAAAATCGGCAAAAAGTTATTTCCAATATGATAGCAAAATATGATACCCGTTTATTTTTATTTTTAGCCGTTTTATTTAACATTGATTTGTCCATCTGTCTCGCGAAATCCTCTTTTGGACCATTTGCCTTAAAACCTCTGTCGATAGGATTCCAGTTTCAAGTTATTATCCCATCGAACGAAGTTGGAGGGATATAGGGAACGCCTCCGTCCGTCCGTCCGTCCGTCCGTCCGTCCGTCCGTACGTACGTACGTACGTACGTCCGTACGTACGTACGTCCGTCCGTCCGGGCAATAACTCAAATACCGTTGGCCCGATTTTGTTCATATTTTGTACACATATACCCTATGGGGCTAGAAGTTCTGCTCGAAAGCCGATTTTCAAAATGGCCGCTCATTTCAAAATGGCGGCCATTTTAGTGCCGATTTTACAGTAATTTAGGTGCAATATGTAAAACTGTAATAGCAATATGTTTTAAATGTAAAAAAATTATAAAGGACATTAATAAAGCTACAAATGTAGATATTAAAGAAGCACATGGCAGCCATCTTGAAAAATGGCGGCCTTTACTCGTTATTTACGATTTTTGCTGTAACTCGAAAAGCAGTGGAGCGATTTTGTTCATATTTGGTATGTGAATACTATAAGCATTGGACACTGTCTAAAGACATTTTTGGTAGAAGGCGGCCATTTTGAAAAATGGCCGCCATTTTAACGTATTTTACTATAACTCGAAAAGTAGTGGAGCGATTTTGTTCATATTTGGTATGTGAATGCTATAAGCATGGCACACTGTCCTATGACACTTTTGGTAGAAAGCATATTATTTCTTCTGATGACAACTTGGCAAATGAGCAACCATTTTGAAAATGGTGGCCTTTCTGGTGTGTTGTTTTATGATATTTGCTATATATTTCGTTTGTAAAAATGTCAGCCATTTCTGTTCGATGGGATTCGCTACGCTTTGGCGTTGCCGTTGTTCTGGTTTTTGTTCAACATCAATACAAAAAACTCCCCTATGACTCCTGGCTCAAAAGCTTGCCTATTTTCAAAATGGTTGCCATTTTTGTCTCGCCAAATTCAATTTTGGCCCACTTCCTAGCTTTACAAATAATTTCAGGTGTCCTGCATTGCAAAAAGCCATGTCACTGTAAAGAGTAGTTGTATGAAATAATTTTGTTACAAATAATTGGCAAAAAATTATATCCGTTTTTTCAGCCATTTTACTTAACATCAATTTTTTGACATTTTTTTTTCATTGACTCATACAATTTTAAAATGGCCAGAAAGCACCAAATAGCATCTCAAAATTGTAAAATTTTCTGAGGGGGGGGGGGCGGTGGGCCACCCCTAGGCCTTCACCCCCCCCCCCCCCCACAAAACAATGGAAAAGTTCTGAATTTATTTTATGTATAGTCTCAGACACAGGATCTTGTAGCACCTTATATGGTATTGTTTATGATGACTGATATGGGGCTTTATATAGATAGAGAAGGATTATAACGCCGACAAATTTCGAAAACTGGAAGTAAAAAAAATATATGAATTATTGGTCAGAATTTTATAATTAGGGTCTCATTTTGAAAAAAAATCTTTCTTCTGTAAGATAAATGTCACTGCCTAACGTATTTAGATAAATTTAAATAAAAAAGTTTCTTTACTTTCTGATACCCATGCTAGAGACCGTTAGGTGCTGTACAACCAAAACTCACCTTTATAGCGATTTCTCCCCAAATCTTTCGCCAATTAACTTGTCCTTTACTCGTAGAATCATTGACCCACTAGAGATTTGTAGGGATGCTGCGCTTATGCTGTTCAGCCTGTAAAAATATGTTATTTTGCCGTTTTAAAAATGAAATGTGATTTCGTAGATATTTTGTCAATTCTAGCGGCCATCTTTGTGAATAATTATGACGTAAATTTTGAACCAATCAAATTGCAGAACCCCGGAGAAGAGCGAAATTCATAATATCTATTTATGATTTAAAATATATTTGGGCAGTAAAACATTAAAAAAAACAAAAGATAAATATATATTTTTGTTTATAACTATTTACATAATTTTTAATAGCCCCTTTCTATATAGAATTATGAAAGGTCAGACGGGTCAAGTTTACTACATCATTATTTCAAGATGGCGGCAGAGAATCGTATCAAACAGTCGTATTTTTAAAATTAGTATGCTTTTACACATTTTTGAACAATAATAGTACAATTGGAACAGCGTATACCATTGCGTATGTGTGTATTACAACTGGATCAAACCAGAGATCAATCAACGAAACATTGAGGGAGAAATCGATCGATAAGGTAAACTATGAAAAATATGTCTGTACAGGACTTCATGGTCTGATGCTAAGGTAACAGATAAGACGAAAAAATCATATTTGCAGCGTGTCTACAAGTAATATAATGACATGTATGTTGCCGCTAAATAATTTTTCTTAAAAATGAGACCCTTATTGTGGAATTCTGAACAATAGTTTTTTTTATTTTTTCATTTACAGAACCCGGAAGTAGTGAAGTGTTATTCCCCTTATTACTTCTTATACTATAGGGCCTATCATAGTGCTCATCTCATATCATAGTGCTACATGTCTCTGTGGTCTCAGACACTTTTAAATTGACCTGACATCATTAAATACTAGTAGCTCCTTGATATAGTCAATGATTTTTGGAGACAAACACTTACTCGCCCTCTGGCATCCCCACCAAACCCCGCTCTCTGGCACCCCCACCCCCTTTAAACCCCCCACATTGAAAAAAATGTGATTTTTTCATATTTTCTTTTTGAGTCATATACTTTGAAAGTGCCTAGAAAGCACCAAATAGCATATTAAAATTGTAAAATTTTCTTGGAGAGTTGGCTACCCCTCACATCCCCCACAAAACAATTGAAATAATTTTGAATTTTGTGTATAGTTTCAGACACTTTTAAAGTGCCCTGACATCATCAAATAGCTCCTTGATATAGTCAATGATTGTTGGAGACAAACCCTTACTCGCCCTCTGGCATCCCCACCCCACCTCGCTCTCTGGCACCCCCACCCCCTTTAAACCCCGCAAATTGAAAAAAAGTTGTGATTTTTTCATATTTTTTTGTTGAGTCATATATTAGTACTTTGAAAGTGCCTAGAAAGCACCAAATAGCATATTAAAAATGTAAAATTTTCTAGGAGAGTTGGTCACCCCTCACATCCCCCCAAAACAATTGAAATAATTCTGAATTTTGTGTATTGTCTCAGATACTTTTAAAGTTCCCAGACATCATCAAGTAGCTCCTTGATATAGTCAATGTTTCTGGGGGACTAATACTTGCTCCCCCTCTGGCATCCCCACCCCACCTCCCCCTCTGGCACCCCCCTCCCCTTTGACACCCCTTTAAATAATGGAAAAATTTGTTATTTTCTCAAATGTTTTAATTGACTCATACACTTTGAAAGTGTCCAGAGAGCACCAAATAGTGTCTTAAAATTTTAAAATTTTCTAGGGGGAGTGGGCCACTCCTCATACACAAAACAATTGAAAAGTTCCCAATTTATTTTATACATTTTCTCAGACACTTCTAAAGTGCCCTGACATCATCAAATAGCTCCTTGATATAGTCAATGATTCTTGGAGACTAACACTTACTCGCTCTCTGGCACCCCCCCCCCTTTAAACCCCCCAAATTGAAAAATTTTGATTTTTCATATCTTTTTGTTGAGTCATATACTTTGAAAGTGCCTAGAAATCACCAAATATTAAAATTGTAAAATTTTCTAGGAGAGTTGGCCACCCCTCACATCCCCCACAAAACAATTGATATAATTCTGAATTTTTTGTATTGTCTCAGACACTTTTAAGTTCCCAGACATCATCAAATAGCTCCTTGATATAGGCAATGCTTTTTACTCGCCCTCTGGCATCCCCACCCAACCTCCCCCTCTGGCATACTCCCCCCCCTTGACAACCCTCAAAAATTGAGAAAAACGATTATTTTTCAATTTTTTTATTGACTCATACACTTTAAAAGTACTCAGATGCACCAAATATTATCTTAAAATTGTAAATTTTTTGGGAGAGTTGCCATCCCTCAAAATCCCCACAAAACAATTGAAAAATTCTGAATCTCACTTATTGTCTCAGACATTTTTAAAGTGCCCAGACATCATCAAATAGCACCTTGATATGGTCAGTGTTTTTGGGGGACAACCATTTGGTCCCCCTCTGGCACCCCACACTTCACCCTCTCATCCTCTTTGACACCCCCAAAAGAATTCCCTTTTTTCATTGACTCATACACTTTGAAAGTGCCCAGAAAGCACCAAATAGCATCTTAAAAGTGTAAAATTTTCTACGGGGAGTGGCCACTCATCACACCCCTTACAAAACAATTGGACAGTTTGAACACTTAAACAGTCACCAAGTGACATAATGAAATCATAAAAATTTCTGGCACCCCACCCCAAAAACTAAAGCATTCATTTACTCAAACACATTAAAAGTGCTCAGAATTAATCAGACAGCATCTTGAATTGTGCTGCCCCCTTGCTCCCCTAAGGAGAAAATGATTGAAAATCTAAATTTCTTTAAATTGATTCTATTGATTAAAACACCTTAACGTGTCCAGAAATGACTGAATGTGATCTTGAACTGGTAAAAAGTTTCGGGTAAACATTTATGCCCTTCTAGCACACCTTCCCCCTATTCCAGTGTTTCTCCAAATTGCTCATTCAATATTTAGTCTAAAAACAATAAAATACTACAAAATAGGCTGACTGGCCCCAATATAGGGAGTAACCGACCCCCCTCTGACTTACGCGATTTGATTTACACGGCAAAAATTGACAATTTCATATTCTCTTTAGTAAAAACCGCACCCCCCTTCGAGAAAAGTGTCTTACGGGCCTGCTTAGATAAATAAAATGTTCTCTGTCATTGTTACATACTTGCTCAAGTTGCTAAGGATACACCAAAATGATTACTTGTTTTGTTTCTTTATTATCAAGAAAATGCAGTCAGGGTATTCTACAATAGTATGTATGTATTTAATCTAGATTCTAACATGATATGTGATGTCACAATGATGAGAACAATTGATTTATTGGTCTATATTAGGGTATGTATGACCTGTAAATTTCAATATGCGATTTCGGTCTTTTAACAATGAACAGAATAAAATTTTCGGTCATATATTGCGCCATAAATCATAGAATCCGGAAGTTTTCTCCAAAACCGCTACAGATATCTCCTTCAAATTTTCAGAGATAACTTATGAGTGCATACAGATGTGGACGAAAGATTTTTAGCGCGATTCCTACTTCCTGTCGGCCATTTTGAAGTCAAATGCTAAAATCCTTGTCTGCAAACTTTAAGAAAAACTGCTCCACAGTTGCTTTTAAAACTTTAACATCTTGTTCAGCTCACTTCATTCTAGATCTGATTAGGTTTTGGACCTGTTAGCTCAGTCATGTCAGCCATTTTGAATGTCTTAAGAAAAGTTAGCGCGCGATTATACTTTGTATCATAATCAATGGTGTTTTTGAGTTTTCATACTTTAACTATTTAGTAGCTTTATAAATAATTTCAGATATATTTTGTTGTAAAAGCCTACTTTATTGTTAAAAGTAGTTATATGTGATAATTTTGTAAAAAGAAATCAGCAAAAACTCATAAGGACTTTTTTATTGTCGGCCATTTTGGATTTTTCGGTCCCAAAATCTTGTCTGTGAAGTCTTGTCTGCGCGTTTTCAGGTGAACCGTTTGGTGGATCAATTTCAAATTTTCAGGGATGATTCTTAGTATAAAAATCTAGATCTCATTAGTTTTTTGGCATTCTGGGTAAATGTCAAGGCAGCCATTTTGGATTTTCCGTCCTAAAATCTTGTCTGTAAAGTCTTGTCTACTCGTTTTCAGGTGAATTGTTTGGTAGATCAATTTCAAATTTTCAGGGATGATTCTTAGTATAAAAATCTAGAACTGATGAGTTTTTTGGCATTCTGGGTAAATGTCAAGGCAGCCATTTTGGATTTTCCGTCCTAAAATCTTGTCTGTAAAGTCTTGTCTACGCATTTCCAGGTGAACCGTTCTGTAGATCAATTTCAAATTTTCAGGGATGATTCTTAGAATGAAAATCTAGATCTGATTAGTTTTTTGGCATTCTGGATAAACGTCAAGGCAGCCATTTTGGATTTTTTGTCTTAAAATCTTGCCTGTAAAGTCTTGTCTACGCGTTTTTAGGTGAACCGTTTGATAGATCAATTTCAAATTTTGAGGGATGATTCTTTGTATGAAAATCTACATTTGATAGTTTTTTTGCATTCTGCGTAAATGTTAAGGCAGCCATTTTGGATTTTTTGTCTTAAAATCTTGTCTGTAAAGTCTTGTCTACCCGTTTTCAGGTGAACTGTTTGGTAGATCAATTTCATATTTTCAGGGATGATTCTTAGTATGAAAATCTACAAACAGATTAGTTTTTGGACATTCTGGGTAAATGTCAAGGCAGCCATTTTGGATTTTCCATCCTGAAATCTTGTCTGTAAAGTCTTGTTTACATGTTTTCCGGTTAACTGTGTGACGGATCAATTTCAAATTTTCAGTGGTGGTTCTTAGTGTGAAAATATAGAACTGACTAAATTTTGGGCATTCTGGGTAAATTTTAAGGTGGCCATTTTGGATTTTCCGTCCTCAAATTGTGTTGGTAAAGTCTTGTCTACTCATTTTCAGGATAACCATTTGACGGGATCACCCATTGGTGGGGACATTTTGTACACATTTGTGTTCTTGTATGTGTGTTATTTTACTTTTTTATTATCCCAACGAACGAAGTTAGTTAGGGATATAGTGAAGCCCTCCGTCCATTAGTCAGTCAGTCCGTCCCTCCGGAAGATAACTCAAATACTAGTTGACGGATTTTCTTCATATTTAGTGGAAAGATGTATATTGGTGAATAGTTTTACAATAGTTTTTTTCAAGATGGCCGCCGCTTTAAAAATGACAGGACTTTTTCGCAAAAATCATAAATTTTTCATTCTAAACCAAAGTAATTAATATTATTGTTTGAAATTTTGGTAGTATATTCGCAACATCTATCTATTTCACATATATTCAGTGTTTTTCATCCTGACCCCCAGGGGCCGTGTATGGGGGGGGGGTCAGAAAAACAGAAATATTCGCTAATTTTTAGATCTTTCTGAAGTATAGCTTTATTATACTCAAATGAAAGGCAATTAAGAGTAGATTGCAAATATTGTATCTTTTTCTGATTGGAGCCTCGTAAAATTCAAAATGGCCGTCTAATGTACGATTTCGCAATAATTTTTCGATCCCTTCAAAGTATGGCTATATTATACTCAAATTGGAGGAATTTTGGAGTAGATCACAATTATGGTATTATTTTTCAGATTTGTACCTCAGAAAATTCAAAATGGCTGCTTTGCAGGAATTCGCAATTCTAAAATCTAAATTTTTCAGTTTTAACCTAAGTAATGAGTATAATTGATTGGAATTCGGTAATTGATATTTTGTTCGTTGGGATTTGCTACTCCGCGGAGTTGCCGTTATCTAGTTATAATTCAAAAAGTAATAGAGCGATTTTGTTCATATTTGATATGTGAATACTATTTTAAGAAATGGCCAGCATTTACATGTATGTGTGTGCGATTTTTAAAAATGTTATATGAGGCTACTTAAAAGCATATTACTTCTTCTGATGACAACTTGGCTAGTGAGCAACCATTTTGAAAATGTTGGCCTTTCTTATGGGTGTTATTTTATGATATTTGCTATATATTTTGTTTGTAAAAATGCAAGCCATTTCTGTTCGATGGGATTCGCTAAGCTTTGGCGTTGCCGTTGTTATGGTTTCAATTACCTGGTGAAAATGATTTGATAATCCATTTGAAAGGTAGGAATGATTGAATATCTCACATAAGAGGTAGGAATGGTTGAATAATCCATTTGAAAGGTAGGAATGATTGAATATCTCACATAAGAGGTAGGAATGGTTGAATAATCAATTTGAAAGGTAGGAATGATTGAATAATTCACATAAGAGGTAGGAATGGTTGAATAATCCATTTGAAAGGTAGGAATGATTGAATATCTCACATAAGAGGTAGGAATGGTTGAATAATCCATTTGAAAGGTAGGAATGATTGAATATCTCACATAAGAGGTAGGAATGGTTGAATAATCAATTTGAAAGGTAGGAATGATGAATATCTCACATAAGAGGTAGGAATGGTTGAATAATCAATTTGAAAGGTAGGAATGATTGAATAATTCACTTGAGAGGAATGATGGAATAATCAATTTGAAAGGTAGGAATGATTGAATAATTCACTTGAGAGGAATGATGGAATAATCAATTTGAAAGGTAGGAATGATTGAATATCTCACATAAGAGGTAGGAATGGTTGAATAATCAATTTGAAAGGTAGGAATGATTGAATAATTCACTTGAGAGGAATGATGGAATAATCAATTTGAAAGGTAGGAATGATTAAATATCTCACATAAGAGGTAGGAATGGTTGAATAATCAATTTGAAAGGTAGGAATGATTGAATAATTCACTTGAGAGGAATGATGGAATAATCAATTTGAAAGGTAGGAATGATTAAATATCTCACATAAGAGGTAGGAATGGTTGAATAATCCATTTGAAAGGTAGGAATGATTGAATATCTCACATAAGAGGTAGGAATGGTTGAATAATCAATTTGAAAGGTAGGAATGATTGAATATCTCACATAAGAGGTAGGAATGGTTGAATAATCAATTTGAAAGGTAGGAATGATTGAATAATTCACTTGAGAGGAATGATGGAATAATCAATTTGAAAGGTAGGAATGATTGAATAATTCACTTGAGAGGAATGATGGAATAATCAATTTGAAAGGTAGGAATGATTGAATATCTCACATAAGAGGTAGGAATGGTTGAATAATCAATTTGAAAGGTAGGAATGATTGAATAATTCACTTGAGAGGAATGATGGAATAATCAATTTGAAAGGTAGGAATGATTAAATATCTCACATAAGAGGTAGGAATGGTTGAATAATCAATTTGAAAGGTAGGAATGATTGAATAATTCACTTGAGAGGAATGATGGAATAATCAATTTGAAAGGTAGGAATGATTAAATATCTCACATAAGAGGTAGGAATGGTTGAATAATCAATTTGAAAGGTAGGAATGATTGAATAATTCACTTGAGAGGAATGATGGAATAATCAATTTGAAAGGTAGGAATGATTGAATAATTCACTTGAGAGGAATGATGGAATAATCCATATTAGAGGAATGAATGATTTGACCATTTTAAATAAACTAGACAACAGCAATGCCAAAGTGTAGCAAGTAATAATAATGATAATTCACATGAGAGGAATGATTTAACCATTTGTGAGAGGAAGTATTGATTGAATAATCCATTTGGAAGGTAGGAATAATTTATGTGAGAGGAAGGAAATGATGGAATGCATTTAGAAGGGCGACAAAATAACACCAACAACATTAAAAAGAGGGTCATTTCTTTTTAATCTACATCTATTAAATAAATAAATATATAATAAATATAAAATCTACAAAATCCATATAGGTGCATATCCAGCAAGAAATCAGACAAACATTAGATGTTCCATTGGATATGCTACGCCTTGGCATTGCTATTATCTAGTTTTTTTGCCAGACAAGATCATGAGATTTATTTCTGTAGTGGGTATGACCTTCTAGAATAAGTAAAGCTCTCATAATCAAGGGACCTTATTATTACCTGTATTGTCTCAGTTTCACAGGTTAGGCTTTATAACAAATCTCACAATTCTATCTTATACATGTTTATATTACAGGACAGGCTTTATAGTGGATCTCACAATTGTATTGAGATGTGGGAAGCAACAGGAAAGTTTGCCTTAAAGGGAAAGATTGATCACCAGTTTGGCTCAATTTATTCATTAGCTGTGACCAGTAAATATATAATAGCAGGTGAGAAGTGCACTAATTTGAGCCAGGTCTATAAAATCCCAGTCTATTGCCAGGTTAAATCAGTCTTGACCAAAAGCAGACACCAAAAGCATCACACATCAAACTTAAATAAAAGACAGTGAAATATTTTCAGATACAAATTCAGCACACTGTTGTCTGTTTTGTTTTTGTCTGTCAATCCATCCTGTCTGTAATGACAGTAAAAATGACAATAAAACTTACTCAAAAGTAATGCAAACCATGCTCATCTTCATACACAGCCTTGAACTTGAGTTTTTTAATGTAATAATTAAAATCAAATCTTGACTAGATGATTTCATTTTGATAATCTAACTTAAGAATGACTGGTCTGGACTCTGGAATTACCAATAACTAAGTTGTGAAATTTAACCATCAAACTTGATGTCCATGTATTACATTTGATTATAAGTATAAAGGTGTTACCCATTTCTAATTTTTAACGAAGTTTTAATTTTTAATAATGAAGTCATTTTCTTATGACAGGATTTTTATTCATTCTTATACAAACCCTCTTTAGATCTATGTACAATTGGTTTTCTTTTCTTTTATGTTTCATAAGGAAAATCCTTTCTTTTTTCAGGAACATATAACAAGAACCTGCATGTATGGGACATCAGCAGCAATCAGTATATACAGGCCCTTTCTGCACATATTGGAGTTGTATCTTGCCTTGGAGTATCCCCATCTGGTAGATTTCTGTTTTCTGGCTCTCATGACACTTCTGTACAGGTGAGAATTTCAAGAATTTCTTGTTCACTATGAATAGTGTAATGTATTGAATTTAGAACACAATAAAAACTTAACATATGTACAGGGTGTCAAAAAACAATGACACCCACTCTACAGCATAACATTCTTAATGTTACATGGTTTGTCATTCCTCATTTTAAAGACAATTGAATTCTGGAGTTACTTGAGAAATTTCATCTTTGCATCATATAATTTTACAGATTTACAACCTATAGTTAGTAGTTAGTATGGCCACTACTTTCTGCTCAATACATCCTTACTGTGTCTGGTTTCAAGAGGCCCCTGTCCCTCAATTCCCCATACTCTGTCTGTCACAACTCTGTCACAATTTAACCCATATGTTCAGCAGCCCAGTTGAAATCTGTTCTATTTCTGTAAAATTAAAATGTAAAAAGTAAAACACACCTTTAAAAAACAATGGAATGAACAGTGTAACCATTTTGAAAATGCCTTAAAACACTGTTCATTGTTCCCAGTTGACAGGTTTTCCACATGTAAGTCAATGGAAGAATATTTGCTTTTTTGAAAACTGTTCCATATAGACATGTGTTCCATAAAGAAAGGTGTAACATCATACAGGTTTTACTGTACTGTAGATACACTTAATTTGGCTACCGTTTTTATTTGACGGATTAGGGGATTAAAAGATATCAAAAATCCCAAGGAAGAACACATGAATCTGAAATGTTTATTTCCAGATCAATGATAAAACTTGAGCTCAGTCCTGACTCTGCCAAATTAAATAGCTGCAAATATTTGAAATTGAGCAAATCCAACAAATTAAGTAGCGTCAAATTGAGTGTATAATGTACAGCTTTCCACTTTTTGAAGATTTGACCCTTAACCAGTAACAGAGTAGCAAATTAAAACAAAGTACTGAAGAAACAAACTTTGAAACAATGTAGGAATATAAGAAGAGCCTTACATAATTGTATCAGATAAAGAAACAATTACATAACTGTTTGATAATGTTGCCCAATCAACATAAAACGGCTTGATTACACAACAAAGTGAAGAATGGGGTTGGGGGTTGGTAAACATTCAACTTCCCTGATATACGAAAGCAATAGTGTAAACCAATCTACTACAGACAGGATAGGTTAAAAATAAATTAGTAATTGCCCTGTACAACTGTTCTCTTTGAAATAAACCAGATTTAACTAAACTTTTTACATCAAAAAATGTCATTATGATATGAAAAATAGTTTATGAATTACATATGTAGGTATGGAACCTAGAAATAATGTTACCAATACAGAACCTGCAGAGACATGAGGAACCTATAAATACACTGATATTACATGATGACTTACTTTTGACTGGTGGAGAAGACTCAGAAATTAAGGTGAATATGTTTAATAGTACAAGTATTTTTCCTGGGAATCAATTAATTATGCTATATTACACAGGTATAATAAAATTAATAAAGATTTCTTCAGCTTAAAAGCAGTTCATAATTTTATAGTGCTGTCCCCAGCTCCGATTTCGGTGATCGGCTAGTATAAAAGGTTTGAGGGTATCATTTTGTTCCAGACACTCGCTAGAGTAAATTATCTTAACTTGAGTAAAAATGTGTGGTAAGTAAATTCGCTATGGGCAGTTAAAGAGGCGCCATCTATTCATTTTCAAATAAGGGTAGGGGTATAAAATAATTTTTAACACATTTTAATAGTAAAATGACATTGGAATACTAATAAAATCTTATCAACAACATTATTTACAATCAGTATGAATTTTCTTGTGTGGATTAGGGTGAAAATAAGGGCATATCTTGAAATTCACTACAGGGGCACCACCTATTTTCGTACTTCTACCACGTGTAATAACTTATTTTAGATTTGTTAAGGTACGGAATGTACTGAAAAAAATCATTCTTAAGGACCTATATATGTTCATACCACATACTTAAAATTGGATCAATAGCTTATTTACCGGGGGAGAAAAAAATTATTGAAATTTAAAATTGTGGCATCATGCAGGATAGGGGTGACCATATCTCACATGATTAACTTTCAAAATATGGAGCATATGTATCTCAAATGTGCTCAAAATGGTGTATGTACTCTTGCTTTGTCATAATATTACTAATAAGAAGTAGAAAAATGATTGTACAATTTCAAAAAATATTAATTCATATTTTGGCTTCTGACGTCCGAGGGGTAACCATATCTCACCTTGATAACTTCCAAAATATGGAGCATATGTATCTCAAATGTGCTCAAAATGGTGTATGCACTCTTGCTTTGTCATAATATTACTAATAAGAAGTAAAAAAATGATTGGTCATTTTAAAAGATATTAATTCTCATTTTGGCTTCTGACGTTCCAGGGGTGACCATATCTCACCTTAATAACTTCCAAAATATGGAGCATTTGTATCTCAAATATGCACAAAATGGTGTATATAGTCTTGTCTTGTCATAATATTACTAATAAGATGTAGGAAAATGATTGCTCATTTAAAAAAATATTAATTCTCATTTTGGCTTCTGACGTCCCAGGGGTGACCATATCTCACCTTAATAACATCCAAATTATGGAGCATATGTATCTCAAATGTACTCAAAATGGTATATGTACTCTTGCTTTGTCATAATATTATACTAATAAGAAGTAGGAAAATGATTATACATTTAAAAAATTTTAATTTTAGCTTCTGACATCCCTGAATAACTTCTAAAATTATGTAACATATACAACTCAAATATACCAAAAATGGGACATATAGTCTTGCTTTGTCATAATGCTATTCATGAGATGTAAAAAAATTATTACACCTTTTTTTAATTGAAATTTTCGCTTCCGAATCTGACATCCCAGGGGCAATTATATCTCACTTTGATATAACTCTCACGATATGTACCCTGCGCGCAGAGTCTAGTTAAACTACACTCTGCCTAGTAGAGACCATATTACAGTTTAGTAGCCCCGCCCCCACGACGGGTACCGGTGACAGTTTGCGTGATAAATAACTTTTGACCTACGCGCTGACCTTTCTTCCACCAATCACCGAGCTTGAAGAAACACACGCCAAATGCGTTCTAATTAAATATGCGCATGTCATTGGTCAATTCCGGGCTCAACGATGACGTCAGAAGGAATGACCATATATAGAACGTCGGTCAATTTTGGCCGACGAACACTGATTGGCGCGGTGAGTTCACAGGTTTATTTTAGTTTGAAAGAGTGAAGACGAAGCTCTCTTTTAAGAAGTGAAGTCAAACGAATGCAAAGGGTACACGATATGCAACATATGCATCTCAAATGCGTGCCCAAAATGGTATAAATATAGTCTTGTTTTGTCATATTTATTGGATTCATGAAATCAGAAGTTCAGAATTTATGGATTTGACTGTCTCCCCTGAAGGGTGCAGCTACATATAGCCCAGAGACAATAAGATCTACTTTAAGTCACTTCTAATCCTGATTGACATTCTCAATGCATGGTTTGTCATGTTGTGCTATATTGTTATTGCCCAATCTCAACAATTGTATTCACTGTATGGCCTACCGTGCCAAGAATAATGCAATTGTTCCAAAAGCTAAGCTCTTCTTTGGGACCCTAGAAGTGTGGGACATCACAATCATAGATTAATATTTCATTACAATCAATGTATGTTGTATGACAAACATGCAAACTAGAGAATGTTAAAGGGGCAATAAGGACTGTAGAGAGAAAATTCAAAAAATTTTATTTTTTCTGAGCTATCAGGTCAATATTTGGCTTAATACCTTCTTTGACATACCTATTTTCATAAAATGTATGTATAAACTATCAATTTCAGCATTAAGAAGTGTAAATTCAATTCAAAGCTTCTATAAAGGGAGTCCCACTTATAGATTTTTAAGATCCACCATGTTTCAAGAGGAATATCAGCTGAAATAATGTTCATCCAGAGGGTTTCTTTGTAGATAATGAAAATATATGTTATTCTTGATGAAATATCCAAACCTAAATATATTTTGACACTTGTCGATGATCGTTGAATGGCCCCCTGCACTATTTGTAGCACCTTTAATGTGGCTAGAAAGATTTATCATTACAAAGAGCTCCTTTTCCCATATTTTACATACTCAAAATCCCTTAATTCAGTGTATAATCCAAGGTGAATATATTGCAGGCCACAGGATAACATATTAACACCTTACATTAGCAGTTGCCATTACTTCATAAATGGAGTAAAGTACTCCCACTATTGACAGGCTAAAAGGATTCCTGTATGGATTACAAAAGATGTTGGGTCCAAGGTATGCAAGGGAATAATCTCATCCATTGTACTTGTAAAGGGTGTTTGGGGAGCAGATGCAAATATTTGAAAGCAGATATTATTTGCCCTGAATTATATATACAGAATGTAGCTGTAGAGGAGACAGTCAAAATCCATTGATTCTGATCTGTTGATTTCATGATTCTCAATAAATATGACAAAACAAGACCATTTTTAGCACATTTGAGATGCATATGTTGCATATCGTGAGAGTTATCAAGGTGAGATAGCCCCTGGGACACCAGAGGCTAAAATAAAAATTAAAAAAAAAATACAATCATTTTTCTACATTTCATTAGTAATATGAAAAAGACAGGACTTTTATGAGAATATTTGAGGATTATATGTTACGTATCTTAGAAGTTATTATTATATGGTGCGATATGATTACCCAGGAACGTAAGAAGCTAAAATTAAAATTTTTGAAATGTATAATCACTTTTCTACTTCTTATTAGTAATATCATGACAAAGCAAGAGTGCATACACCTTTTTGAGTCCATTTGAGATACATATGCTCCATATTTTGGAAGTTATTAAGGTGAGATATGGTCGCCCCTGGGATGTCAGAAACCAAAATGAGAATCAATATTATTTTAAATGTACAATTATTTTTTTTACTTCTTATTAGTAATATTATGACAAAGCAAGAGTACATTCACCATTTTGAGCACATGTGAGATATATGCTCCATATTTTGGAAGTTATTATATTAAGGTGAGATATGGTCACCCCTGGGACGTCAGAAGCCAAAATGAGAATTAATATTATTTTAAATGTACAATCATTTTTTTTTACTTCTTATTAGTAATATTATGAAAAAGCAAGAGTACATACACCATTTTGAGTACATTTGAGATACATATGCTCCATATTTTGGAAGTTATTAAGGTGAGATATGGCCACCCCTGGGACATCAGAAGCCAAAATGAGAATCAATATTTTTAAAAATATACAATCATTTTTCTACTTCTTATTAGTAATATTATGACAAATTAAGAGTACATACACCATTTTGGGTACATTTGAGATACATATGCTCCATATTTTGGAAGTTATTAAGGTGAGATATGGTCACGCCTGGGATGTCAGAAGCCAGAATGAGAATCAATATTTTTTTAAATGTACAATCATTTTTCTACTTCTTATTAGTAATATTATGACAAAGCAAGAGTACATACACCATTTTGAGTACATTTGAGATACATATGCTCCATATTTTGGAAGTTATTAAGGTGAGATATGGCCACCCCTGGGACATCAGAAGCCAAAATGAGAATTAATATTTTTTAAAATGTACAATCATTTTTCTACTTCTTATTAGTAATATTATGACAAAGCAAGAGTACATACACCATTTTGAGTACATTTGAGATACATATGCTTCATATTTTGGAAGTTAATCATGTGAGATATGGTCACCCCTATCCTGCATGATGCCACAATTTTAAATTTTAATAATTTTTTCCTCCGCCAGTACAAAAGCTATTGATCCAATTTTAAGTATGTGATATGAACATATATAGGTCCTTCAGAATGAATTTTTTCAGTACATTTCGTACCTTAACGAATCTAAAATAAGTTATTACATGTGGTAGAAGTATGAAAATAGGTGGCGCCCCTGTAGGGAATTTCAAGATATGTCCTTATTTTCACAGTAATCCACACAAGAAAATTCATACTGATTGTAAATAATGTTTTTGATAAGATTTTATTAGTATTTCAATGTCATTTTACTATTGAAATGTGTTAAAAATTATTTTATACCCCTACCCCCTGTTTGAAAATGAATAGATGGCGCCTCTTTAACTGCCCATAGCGAATTTACTTACCACACATTTTTACTCAAGTTAGGATAATTTACTCTAGAGAGTGTCTGGAACAAAATGATACCCTCAAACCTTTTATACTAGCCGATCACCGAAATCGGAGCTGGGGACAGCATCATTAAAAAGAAACTTGTTTTGTAAGTATTGTAATAATTGTTTGTGTTAAATAAATTGTTTAAAATACTATACTATTTTCATTCAATTTAAACCAAAAATCTTAAATCAATCACTGGCAGATCTGGGGGGGGGGGGGCGGGTGGGCCTTTTAAGGCCTTATTTTTATTTTCAGGCCAAATTTTTAAGAAAATGGGTCTCAAAATTTCAAAATTTGGGCCAACTTTTGCGTTATAGGGGCCCAAAAAAATTTACGCCCAAGCGCGGAAGTTTTTTCTCTGACCTGAAATTTGGGCCCCCCCCCTTGTTGGTACCCAGATCCACCTCTGTCAGTAGCTGTTATTATCTCATTGAAGTTTCAGAGAATATAAGGAATGCTTCTGTCCATCTGTATGTCTCTCCATCCATTTGTCTGTTCATCTGTCAGATTTTGAAAATGGCTCCCAGTTTCTAAATGGTCCCAATTTTAGTGTTGATTTTACAATATTTTAGTTACAACATGAAACTGTACGAATAATATAGATTTCTTTTTAAAGCACCTGATATAATGCTAGTGCCACTGTTCTATATACAGTGCGTATCAAAAAAAACGCAACAGATTGTTATCTTGGAAAAGCACAAAACCAGTGATAACAGCATCGATTTCAAAATTAGCTTTGGGCCAAGTTATAAACATTGCAAAAGTCAGTGTACGGAGCCCGATGCAATCTTGGACGAAAACATAAAACCAATGCTGACTGCATCCTTTTAATTCAATGTACCAAAAAGCCAAATTACTCCTCTTTGCAATGGAATATCATTCATTCACAGGGAGTCACCTCTGGCTGAATAATCATTAATTTTGCAAAGTTGGGCAAAATTCAGCTTGGACCCAATTTTAAAACATTGCAAAAGTCAGTACAAGGGGCATAGGGGCTATTGGAAGAAGGTGTGACAGGTATGGCATAGACAGTAAAGTGTTCATACTCATACTCTTGCAAGAATACATCCTATACCCCTCCAAATTGCCACCACTTCTTTGCACATAAAGATGCGCTCATCTGTCCACGTCATGCATGTTTCAGCCCTGAATCATGTGTGGGTTAAAGCAAAGAAAAGTAGCCCATGGGCAAATCTTTCTAGAGGTTTTGCAATATCTGGTGGAGGAATTGTGAGCACAGATGCTTCTGAGATAGCTCCAAAAGAAAAAGTCAGAACAATTCAAGTCAGGGAACTTCCATTGGCACTTAGCCCTTGTACTGATTTTTTCAATATCTAAAACTTGGTGCATTGCAGAGCCAATTTTGACCCACTGTGCAAACGGAAGGATTTCTCACTCAACCATTACCACATGTGAATGAATGACATATCATTGCAAAGAGGAGAGACATGGCTTTATGGTACATTAAATGAAATTGATGTAGTCATCACTAGTTTTGTGATTTTACGAGATAACTACTTGTTGCGTTTTTTTGATATGGCCTCTAGTGCATATCCAAATACAAAAATAATAAAAGCAATGTTTTTTGCTACAATTCTCCAAAAAGTAAACATATTAAGTAACATATTGTTATGGTCTCAAACTTTTATGTTACAGTGTTTGGCATCTGGTTATCAGCGTCTTAAACAATTAAATTCTTAAAACTTCAAATAACTTAACAAACACCTTCTCAAAGTAAAAAGGGAAAAAAGATCTTTTCTCAGCTTGCTTCATATTCACCAATTCTTTTCCAAAATCATGCATCTACAAGCTCTCAGAAGTTCAAATTTGACTGTAGATTTGAGATTTGACCTTCAATGACCTTTTCAAGGTCAAAAAAGATATTTTTCAGCTTGCTTCAACAATTCTTTATCAAAATCATCTTCAAGGTCTCAGAAGTTCAAATCTGACCTTAGATTTGAGATTTGACCTTCAATGACCTTCTCAAGGTCAAAAAAGGTCAAAAAAGATCTTTTTCAGTTTGTTTCAAGTTCATCAATTTTTTTCAAAAGCTTCTAATATACAAGTTCACAGAAGTCTTAATTTGACTTTAGATTTGAGCTTTCACCTTCAATGACATTTTCAAGGTAAAAAAGGTATTTTCAACTTGTTTTAAATTCACCAAATATTTTTTCAAAATCATCTACAATTAGTTCTCAGAAGTTTGAGCCTACTACCAATAGGGGCTGGATCTGGCTCCATTTCTGTGTTTTTTGGATCCAAAATATTTTAATTACGACCAGGTGGTGACATTTGTCATGTTAATGCCTTGTTATCCCATCGAACGAAGTTCGGAGGGATATAGGGAACGCCTCCGTCCGTACGTACGTACGTCTGTCCATCCGTCCGTCCGTCCGGGCAATAACTCAAATACCGTTGGCCCGATTTTGTTCATATTTTGTACACATATACCCAATGGGGGTAGAAGTTCTGCTCAAAAAATGATTTTCAAAATGGCCGCTCATTTAAAAATGGCGGCCATTTTAGTGCCGATTTTACAATAATTTAGGTACTGCATATAAAACTGTAATAGCAATATGTTTTAAATGTAAAAAAGTTATATAGGACATTGATTAAGCTAGAAATGTAAATACAGAAGAAATATATGGCAGCCATCTTGAAAAATGGCCGCCTTTGCACGTCATTTTACGATTTTTGCTGTAACTTGAAAAGTAGTGGAGCGATTTTGTTCATATTTGGTATGTGAATACTTTAAGCATGGCACAATGTCTAATGACATTTTTGGTAGTAAGCGGCCATTTTGAAAAATGGCCGCCATTTTTATGTGTGTTATTTTACATTTTTTACTATAACTCAAAAAGTAGTAGAGCGATTTTGTTCATATTTTATATGTGAATACTATAAGCATGGCACACTGTCTAATGACACTTTGGGTAGTAAGCGGCCACCATTTTTTATGTTTTGTAGTATAACTTGAAAAGTAGTGGAGCGATTTTGTTCATATTTGATATGTGAATACTTTAAGTATGGCACATTGACTAATAAAACTTTGGGGAGTAGTCGGCCATTTTGAAATGCCACCATTTTTATGTGTGTTATTTTACATTTTTCATCATAATTCAAAAAGTAATAGAGCGATTTTAGCATATTTGATATGTGAATACTCGTAAGGAATGCATACTGTCTTATGACATTTTGGGTAGTAGGCGGCCATTTTAAAAAATGGCCAGCATTTACATGTATGTGTGTGCGATTTTTTAAAAGTTTTATATTTGGCTACTTAAAAGCATATTACTTCTTCTGATGACAACTTGGCTAGTGAGCAACCATTTTGAAAATGGTGGCCTTTCTTATGGGTGTTATTTTATGATATTTGCTATATATTTTGTTTGTAAAAATGCTATTTCTGTTCGATGGGATTCGCTATGCTTTGGCGTTGCCGTTGTTCTGGTTTTATTATATTTTAAGTGGTAGAACTTGAAAGCATAGGGTACCTGACCTGCCAACCTAAAATGATAAAGGTCCATATGCAACATGGCAAGTGATTTCAGACAGTCATATCTTTAAACTGACTTTCAAAGACTTAGAGACTGAAATTTGGGATTTCAAGGAATACTTTTCAAGAAAATAGTCTTACCTTTCTATTAGGATGGGTTCAGGTGCCAAAGATAACTGATCCATGGATATATATCATTTTGAAAGTTGGAAGCAAGAAATATTTTTTGGAGGCCATGTTTTTTTACAGTCATAACAGGAAATAGATTCTCTAACCCTACTATCACACCAAACTAGTTCTCACGTTGTCGAAAACGGGCTTTAACTGTGTACGAACGGACTGGACGTACTTAGAACCGTTTGGGGTCTATTTGCAAACTTCATCGAACGTACTCGAACGGGTAGGTCCTCTAGAACTTAGAACATGCTCAAAATGTTCTCGTGGTCGTCACGTTCTACAATTAGAACGAGTGACAACATACTAACGACGAGCTGGACGTACTATGAACGGAACCGTCGTACTTCGATCCTACTAGGGACGTTTTTACAATGAATTGAACTGTCTGAGGACGTATTGAGAAGGTGGTAGAACTAATTGCAAACGGGTTTAAACTGACTACGAACGTATTAAAGACTGCTTATGAACGAGTTAGCAAGAATATAGCTATCACACCAAACAAGTTGTCACTGCGTTCTTCAAAACTGGCTTTAAACTGTGTGCGAACGGAATGAATGTAGCTGCAACTTTCTAAGGTCTATTTACGAACTTCATGAACGTTCTCAGACGGGTAGGTGATTTAAGAATTTTGAATTGATTCAAAATTCGATGGCGACCATACCATTCTGTAATCAGGTCATGATGACCTTCAAGAGTATACGAGTTTGCACACCGACGTGATGCGACCTGAACGAACTGCGAATGAGATGGACGTGTTCAAGACTGTTTATGAACGAAGTAGCTAATTATTTTAGACATATCTCCCGACCACAGCCAGATTGAGCCCGCGTTTTACGACGTTTTCGTAGGACTGGCAAGAACGGGTAAGAACTAGTTTGGTGTGATAGGGGGGTAAATGGAAACTGGGTTTACATCATTAATCCTGATTTTGGCTTAGAATATCTACCGAAATATGTATTTAAATATTATTAGCATGTTTATTGACTATTATTTTTTTTAATCTTGTGCAGTGATTCGACTGTTTTCTAAAATTTAATACATAGCTTAGAAATTACAGGAATATTGCATCATGGTCTAGTGGTCTTAAATGGATAAGGCACTGGACTTCTGCACCAGCTTTTGGCAGTTTGGTGGTTTGAATCCCGGTCGTGACAAAAAGGTCACTATAGAAGCAGAAAACGCATTTCACACTTTCATTGATCAAATATCTTTAAAAATCAAAAGAAAATCCAATATTCAATGTTTTGAGCCATATTTCATTAAAATTGGTCCATGATTTATGAAGATATTGACATTTCAAGATTATATAGGGGTATGTTCGCGATTTCACTGGAAATATTTTCGTCTTTGATAGCTTAGAACATTTCTTTGGATCACAATAACTTTGCAACTAACAAAGATAGGATGCTAGTTTTAAGCAATAATGTGCTGGATTCAAAATTGAACAAAGTCAGAAAATATAAGTTCTTTAAGACTGCAACTTAAAAAATGTCAGGGGAAGGGTGTTGAAGGGTTTAATAATCACGGATATTGAAAATCACATTTTATCCATTTTTACAGTACTGTCAACCCCCAAAGATTTTCTCGCGGGACAGATTTTTTAGACCCAGTGCCCAAAATTCGCGGGATTTTGCGGGACATCTACTAAATTCGCGGGATTTCGCGGGACATTTAAGGGATTTGCGTGATTGCGCTTATAGGCCAATTTTTTTTATCAAATTCGCGTGATTTCGCGGGACCATTCGAGGGACAAACACCCTAATTGCGGGACAGTTAACAGGTTTACCAGCAAAAACTTCATAGAGGGACAGATTTTCTAGAAAAAGTGCCCTAAATTTGCGGGATTTCGCGGGACATCCACCTAAATTTGCAGGATGTCCCGGGACATTCAAGGGATATGCGTGATTTGGACTAATGTAAAAGCGTGTAAAAGTACTTGAATCAAACGTTCAGATACTGATTAATCAAATATAATGCACCTTTACATTGTAACTTAAATAAACGTCAACATAATTTCACAAAATACGCATAGACATAATATTATTAAACTTTATTGTAATTTATCAAAAACAAAAACCATGCTTGAGGTGTGAGTATCGTAATCTAACACGAAATTCAAAAATTTGGAACAATACTTTGCACTTCTCTGCCTCTGGCGTCGTGACCAACTACTACCATACTGTAGGCATGGGCTTTCAATATTGAAAGCCCATGATATAGGGGTTCGATTAATCTACATCAAATTATAGGGAATGAGGTTACTTTTCTAGATAGGGTTTGTAGAAAAAAACGGGTACCGGGTAGTAAATCCTCCATGCTGGGTTCAAACTTTTTTTTATTTTTTTTTATTCCTTCATTCTTATTTATGTACATGTAAATGTAAATATAAATATGTACATGTAAATGTAATGCAATTAATAATATAAATAAAATTTACGTACACAAACTTGGTACCCGGTCGAAAAACCGGGTAACCAAAAAACGAAATATACGAATATACAACATCATTAGAAAACGTGTAAGATTTGTTTTGAATTTACAAAAATGTAACTTCCTTCAAAATTGAGCTCTTTTCTTCCTCTATCATCATGGTCATATTTCCATTGGTAATGAAGGGGAAGGGGGTGCGATCGCACCATCACACCCTCTCCTGGCTACGCCAATGACATTGTAAGACGATTTGAATAATAAGACAAATCAATTTTACTCTATTTTCAATGAGTTCGTATGTTGGTACGTGAACATAACCAATGAAAATATGGTCATGACGATAGAGGAAGAAAAGAGCCTTAAAATATGCTTTTTATTTGAAGCTTCTAGCTCAATTTTGAAGGATGTTACATACATTTTTGTAAATTCAAAACAAATCTTACACGTTTTCTGATAATCTAATTATGTTATACTCGTATATTCGTATTTTTCATTTTTTGGGTACCCGTTTTTTGACCGGGTACCGGGTACCAAGTTTGAACCCAGCATGGAGGATTTACTACCCGGTACCCGGTTTTTTCTACAAACCCTTTCTAGATATCAGCGTCCATTTATTGTAACTCGCGTTTGCTAACATTTGCTCAGTTCTGAGATGAAGGCCACACGGATAGTAAAAAGGCCAACGTTGGAACTATTTGTGACCTACATCCCTATTGTCGTAATTAAAATGAAAGTTGAACCCTTCCTCTTTATTTTGATACCAAACAACAGCATGCTAGGTACTTAAAATTAGGTAAACTTTACTCCTCAAAAGTGCAAAAACTTAGCTTCTTATATAAGATAAGATAATCACCATATAGGGGATTGCAACAATTTCGGAAATTCGCGGAGGTCGAAAGCCACATTTGCGGGACTTCGCGGGACATTGCAGGACACGCGAATTAGCCTAATTTTGATCGAATTCGCGGGATAATCCCGCCATTCGCGGGACACTTGACAGCTCTGTTTTTAGTAATATTTGGTTAGAGCTAATAATTTCTGCAAATTTTAAGACTAAGAAAAATGTATGGTACCAACATAAATTTTAGACCTTCCTCTACAACATGTGAAAATATGAAAGAATACCTGCAAGTAATAAGGAAAATATGGCCCGTTGCAGGGGTTCACTTTTTTGGACCACCCTGTATATTCCTACATACTTTTTCACTTGTAGAGGACCTATCAACATTACTATTTATTTATTATTTAAAATATTAGATTTTGATATTTTTGAAGTTTACAACAGATTATCTACTTATGGATCAATTTTTGGAAAGGTTATTAGCATGATATTTTGATTTTATCTGTTTATATTATATTTTGCATTTAAAATGATTGAAAATAATTGTTCCATTTAGTTCACTTTCTTTTAACATCATCTTGTTTTAAATTGTATAAAATATTCAATGTATTTATAATAGTCTTACTTATTTAGTGTCTGTTTATATTGATACTAACACTATTGTAATATTGAAATCAGATAAGTGATAAAAATCCCCAAGTGGAGGCCAATGTCCCTCCCCCCCCCCCCCCCCATTTGTGACATGGCGTTATACAAATTAGGTTGAAGACATCAGGATGAAACCTGTTTTCATGATTTATACACCTTAATGATGTAATTTGATCGGAATAATGTACTAGCTTTTCATCTAAGACCTATCAGGGAAAATATTTAATTTTCGTAAAATAGACCCCTGAAAATGTAGTTCTGTGCTTCTGTGCATGTATGGTGTCCAGAAATTTACAAATAAATTAACAAAAGCAAATTAAAATCGTCAGGCTGTGACAATAAGCTTTAAAAAATGATATAGTGTTTGATGATTTATACCTCCACTGTGAACTTGGATTTGATTTTGATCTAATTTTTTAGTTGAAAATTTAAAAAATGCTTTTGATATATACTCCTCAAAAAAAGTTAAGGATCTCTTGGTTTACATGTTAATCCCCATATTTGTTTAACGACTGTTTTCTAAGCGGGGAACAAAAGAAATCCAAATAAAGAAAATAAATCTGTATCTTGATTCTATTCCCTATAAAGTCCGCAACGCTTCAATGTTATATCTCCATTACATTGGGTCAAAATTTGATGTCAAAATTGATGAATTTCATGAAATGAAACAAAAATGGCAGATCCCATGCTAAACAAATGGGGAATGGTGGCTTAGGGGCAACTCAGATTTTGGAATATCTATTCAGCAAAACATTTATTAAAAATACTTTCTAAGTAGAAAATTGAATGATTTTACATTTTACACGCTAAATGTCTCGCTTATGTTGTTAAAATTAGCGATACGGAGCGTTAAAGTAATTTCGACCATCTCACACCTGTGTTATTTCAATGAGAGGTTCATTAAAAAATTATTGAATTTGAAACCATTAACTTTTGTAAAGCCTGGACAATTAAATCATATTTTTGTCGAGTACACAATTTAGCAAATTTAATTATCTCTTACAATCTCAATTTTGAGAGCAATCGGATGGATGGATCGTTCCTCATATGACTTATGGCAACCCAACCATTCCCCATTTGTTTAACGTGGGATCTGCCATTTTTGTTAAATTTCATGAAATTCATCAATTTTGACATCAAATTTTGACCCAATATAATGGAGATATAACATTGAAACATTGCGGACTTTATAGTGAATAGAATCAAGATACAGATTTATTTTCTTTATTGGGATTTCTTTTGTTGACCCCGCTTAGAAAACAGTCGTTAAACAAATATGGGGATTAACATGTAAACCTATGAGGTCCTTAACTTTTTTTGAGGAGTATATTATAATTCATACTTTTTGTACTTATTATCCCATTGAACGAAGTTCGGAGGGATATAGGGAATGCCTCCGTCCGTCCGTCCGTCCGTACGTACGTACGTCCGTACGTACGTACGTACGTACGTACGTACGTCTGTCCATCCGGGGGATAACTCAAATACCGTTGGCCCGATTTTGTTCATATTTTGTACACATATACCCTATGGGGGTAGAAGTTCTGCTCGAAAGCCGAGTTTCAAAATGGCCGCTCGTTTCAAAATGGCGGCCATTTTAGTGCCGAATTTACAGTAATTTAGGTGCAATATGTAAAACTGTAATAGCAATATGTTTTAGATGTAAAAAAATTATATAGGACATTAATAAAGCTAGAAATATAGATATAAAAGAAGCACATGGCAGCCATCTTGAAAAATGGCAGCCTTTACTCGTTATTTTACGATTTTTGCTGTAACTCGAAAAGTAGTGGATCGATTTTGTTCATATTTGGTATGTGAATACTATAAACATTGCACACTGTCTAAAGACACTTTTGGTAGAAGGTGGCCATTTTAAAAAATGGCCGCCATTTTGAAAAATGGCCGCCATTTTAACCTATTTTACTATAACTCGAAAAGTAGTGGAGCGATTTTGTTCATATTTGGTATGTGAATACTATAAGGATGGCACACTGTCTAATGACACTTTTGGTAGAAGGCGGCCATTTTTCAAAATGGCCGCCATTTTAATATATTTTACTATAACTCGAAAAGTAATGGAGCGATTTTGTTCATATTTGGTATGTGAATACTAAAAGCATGACACATTAACCTATGGCACTTTTAGTAGAAGGTGGCCATTTTGAAAATTTTTTTGAAAAATGGCCGCCATTTTAATGTATTTTATAATAACTCGAAAAGTAGTGGAGCGATTTTGTTCATATTTGGTATGTGAATACTATAAGGATGGCACACTGTCTAATGACACTTTTGGTAGAAGGCAGCCATTTTTCAAAATGGCCGCCATTTTAACGTATTTTACTATAACTCGAAAAGTAGTGGAGCGATTTTGTTCATATTTGGTAAGTGAATACTATAAGTATGGCAAATGGTCTAATGACACTTTTGGTAGAAGGCGGCCATTTTGAAAAATGCCTGCCATTTTTGCTCTATACTTTGTTTGTAAAAATGCCATCCATGGCTGTTTGATGGGATTCGCTAAGCTTTGGCGTTGCCGTTGTTCTGGTTTATTATTTATTCACAAGAAATTTTTTAAAACAATTATTTCTTTAAAAATGGACCCCTGCTTGAATCTCAAATAAATGATAAACGGTAATGTTGTGTGGTCCTCAACAAGCAATACCATATTCAGTGATATTAAATCTACCAATATAATCTATTAAAATGATTGGAACTTGAACAGGAGGTAATTTTTAAATTTTTGTCAATTCCTCTATCACTATATAATATATTTCCTGGCCACGAAACTGAGAGTAAAAGAAAGAAGTGTCCGATAATATGGTGTATTCAGCAAAAATATGGTAGATTTACTGTATATTTCAGCAAAAAGATGGTAGATTTTACGGTAGATTTCAGCAAAAATATGGTAGATTTTACAGCCATTTTCACAGGAGAATCAGATTTAAGAAAATTACAGTAGATTTTAGTAGAAAACTTTTATGGTAGATTCCTGCAAAATATGGTTGGCAGGTCTGGATATTGTCACAGTTTGCTCATTTAGCTGGCAACAAGTTTCTAGCAGTACCAGATGTTGGATTGGATTTTTACAGAAACATGAATGAATAAGTGCATGAATTTTTCTAGTAATATTCACCTGGAATAGCTGATCAGTTGTTGTTTGTAACAAATAAAAATAAAAGAGAAACTATTTTGTGTACTTTAATTGAAAAATTACTTCTCGTGTTAGCAATCAAATATGAATGGGAATTCATGACTTTTATGAAATTTTATGACCTTGTTTGTGATTAATTCTGCTGAATTCTGCTGCACAGGCATAATTCTACTGTACATGTAGATGAAAATACAAGATAATAATACTATATATAAATACTTGTTCTTTATATTAGATCTTTGCTTGTTTCCAGGTGTTCAAACATTTCAAAATGGCTCCAGGCTTCACTCCAGCATGATGCTTCCGCATACGTTCCTGACTTTTCAATGCTTATTCATGAAGTGACAGCAAACATGGAGAAATATTGTAACAGTAACCTGTGTTGACTATATTTTGATACATAGTAGATGCCTATACATACTATACTAGCATATTGTTGACTGATATAATTGATAAGCATTAATTGTATTTCCATAAGAAAAAGACCATTCTATGATATTCATCATGATTTTCACATTGATCAAAAAGTGACAAAATTTTGATCACCGCTTCGATCGCTGATCACAATTGCACTGTATGAAATGATGCCTCCAGATGCAGTTTATCTATGTTAATAATGTAACCACTAAACATCAATGGAGAAAGCTTGAGTCATTTGTTTGGAGAATGTGCACGGCTGCACTTATATGCCTGCGCATGGACCTGGAAATGGACTGGACTGGTATTTTTATTTCAATTTTTTCTTTACTTCTCTTGACTTTCTATAAGGCTATCATCAGATTGATTTTTCTCCCAATTTCAAAACGCCATAACTTCCAAACCAGAAGTCGAATTGAAATTTGGTTTGAAGATTCCTGAGAAAATTTACTCTTAATAACTCATAAATTAAATTTGGAGAACTTTTTATTTTGACCTACTTTTCGGACACCATATCTGAAAAGAGGGACGAAATATTTCTGACGGCAAAAGGCTAACACTATAAGCTCACTCTTTGCTACCTGTAGAAGTTTTGAAGCAAATCACTTAAAAATAGTGTCAGAATCGCAAAATAAGGAAAAACTATAAATTTGACCTAGATTCTGACCTGGACATTTTTGTGTCCAAATTTTGAAGCTTGGTGGTTTATGAGGTCCCCTTCCTTTAAAGGCTTTCATTATATTAAGCTGTACTCAGTTTATATCTCGTAATTTACACTTTAAAAAATCTTTTTTCCCATTGACTTAACACCAAATTTAGCGACTTTTGAGCTTTCAAAATCCCATAACTTCTGAACCGTAAGTAAGTTTGCAGATTCGGATTCCTGAGAAAATTCTACACTTATTTCATCAAAAAAAATTTTTTTCCATTGACCTAACATGGGGCACCAAAGAACGAATGGCTCTAGACACCCCTTGGGTCACTTAACATTTTTTGAAATATGCAGTGTCGTTAATATTCTTGATATGTAGGATCAAATTGTAGATAAATATGTATATTTTCAAGAAAAAAGCAATAAAAAACATTCAAGATTACTGATACTGTATAAGTATATTTTGGTTGATTTGGGAGGCATGTATCACTTCCTGTGGAAATGTGAATTTTTTATCAGTCTCAGAAAATGTCTCCATAATGTATAAACCCAACTTGGCAGATGTCCCATTGTTTGATTGTGTCACGTGACTCTATACACTCATTGGATTAATATTTTGTACATATAAATAGTCATATTTCAATAGTCATTGAGTAGGGATTAGTTATGTTTGCAAATTGTGTTGACCTACATGTACTTCTTTTTAGATAGAGGAAGGTCATGATAAACTCTTGCTTTGTTCATATAACGCTTGGTTCTTACCTAGAAAGTTATATGTAGTGAGGGAATAGTGTACTTCTAAGGTACTTCTTGAGATATGTAAAAATCTAGGTAAGGACCAGGCGTTGTACAAAAATGGAACTTTTATGCAATTTTCAGCATGAAATAAAATGATGTCAGCCATTTTGAAAATCCTTAGATTGATTGTGACAGTTGTGTTTTATATATTTCAGTATATTTTCATATTTCATATTATCATTTCATGAACTTATATTTATGCTTGCACTGAAGCATGACCTCTAGAGAAGCACATATTTTTACCATGGCTCTAAACAACATAATAATAGAGAGATTTCGCACCTAGTGAGGGTACAACTTATAACGTATACTTATACTTATAGGTAAACGTACAAGGTGTTTCATAATGTGGGCTTTTCATCAGGAAAGATCTTCTCGGACTGTAATAAATACAGGTCAAAGGGATGCCATTTGTACTTTCTTGAATTGTAGCATGTTTAGTTGATCCAAATGTGTTTGTCTAGAATAAAATAGGCTCATATATAGTACATATGTTATAGACCCATCTCTTCTCAAATTGACTTTTTGGAGATGCTCGTTATGCCTTGCGCAATTTAATTTTGTAGGAAGTCCTAACTTTATTTTCAAAAAGCTTTTGTCTCATAAAAATTCTTATGTAATTTTACATCTAGCAAAGTTCATTTATCATTCATTCAAAAAACTGGATTAATATTGTAACAATGATACATCACACTGATGTTTTAAATTCTGTCATGTTGTATCTGTATTTTACAATTATCTCATTTTTGTATTTTACATTTTGTGATGCTGTAATTGTATTTTACAACTTTGTATATTTCCTATGAAGTAGTTAGTTTAGTCTTAGTTTAATTTTGTATATTGTAGTTTGTAGTGACTAATATGTCATTGCAATGACAACAGAGAGTCAATAAAAGATATATATATATATGAAACACCCTGTATGTCATATGTTGAGCTACTGAATCGGTCGCTTCCAGGAATTGCTAGAACCTGGTTTGATTGGTGTTTCAAATTGATGGTTAAAGTATTTGATTGGATACTGTTCCCACTCAGCCAATTAATTTTAAAAAATGCTTGCGGTCAATTGTTCCACACACATGTCAGGCAAATCTTTATACGGAGATCCAACTGTATACGTTATATCTACGTAAATATACCGTTTTGTAAGTTCATTGAACTTATACTGATCATGAAAACATTGAAATAATCAACTTGTTTATGTAATGACTCACTTTAAAGAATCATGACTCCCTTTAAAGGATCGTGTTTATAATACAACTACAAGGACACGGAAGCAAGCATTTAATTATAATGTGTATAATCTACATGTGTATACGTATACGCGTATACGTATAAGTTGTACTTTCACTTATGTGCGAAATCTCTCTAATGTGTAATTCCTTACTATACATTCATATAAATGTACTTGCAAAATTGAGATGATTGTTGTACAATCATTTAATCTTCATGTGACCATATGGGCTCTCTGATAGAGCCCATGATGTGACAGGCGTCATTTTTGTCAATGAATATTTTTTATTATATTTCTTTGGCTGATCAAACCAATGGTCATATTTAGAAATCCAGCTCAACTTTATTGTGCAGAAGAAATATATTTTAAGTCACAATCAGTATCAACATTTGCTAATAAAATCCCCAGAGCATGTGAGTGAACTGCAATCACTCAGTACCCCCTATATGGAGACAGAGGGTTACATCTAAATTGTAGTGGACTCTTTTGAGGACTTCCCCATTCTGACTGAAATTGATGTATGTCAACTCACTTTTGGTGTATATCAAGCCAACCAATCTAAATGATGTACAGACGGCCATCTTCAAGTAGATGGGAAATATACCATCATTGTTAAGAAAAGAAACATGGCCTAATTTGTGTAAAAGCCCAGTAAGAGGTTTGTGTCCTCTAAATCTCACTAGCATGGGTGGAGTACAACCCAGATCCAGATGTATGTAATAGTATTGATGCAATCACTCTGGTGTTGTTCATGCCCAGTTGGGAGTAGGGCTGTAGGTTCATGTGCACACATTGATTGTGCTATTTTGTTCCTAGGCTGTGGTAGGCACAAGGGGTATAAAAGCAAAGGAAATGCACAAAGTTTGACATTTTAAAATCAAAAGATATGTCTGAAATGTTGTCATCTGAAGAAGATGATGATAGCTCATAGATAGCTCTATTATAAATGAACAAACACATGAATGTGCTCATCTATAGAAGTACAACAGTATTCTTCTCTGACATATTTTTGTAGACAGTTGATCTCAATGAGTATATTCAATATTTTTTTGCATTTTTGACTTGTTATATTTTACGTGTTTTCAAATGTTGCCCATTATGCTTTGTCTCTATTATGTAAGATAATACCAAAAGGATCAAGTAAAAAGTCTTGATTGACTGTAAATAATGATTATTTTGATAATAAATAGATACAGTGACAATAATGATGTGAAAAGAGTGATTTTTCCTTCAAAAAGTCATTTTATACATGTTAATAGAATGACCTATATTTTGAAATATAAAGATCACAATGACCTAATTTTGGGATCTGGTTATCAAACAAAGTCCCTTCTTTGATATCCTGTACAATTTCGTCACAATACTGTATCTTAAAGACATTTGTCCTTTAGCGATTTTTTAGCTTTCAAAACGCCATAACTTGGGAACCGGAAATCAGATTGAAATAATTTGGTTTGCAGATGTGGATTCCTGAGAAAATTTTACCCTTTATTCATAACTCATACGTTAAATCTGGAGAATTTTTTATTTTGACCTACTTTTGGACACCATATCTCAAAAGTGGGTCAAATTACTTTCTGACGGCAAAAGGCTAACTTTATAACCACACTCTTGGCTACATGTATACACAATTTCGAAGAATATAATTAAAGTGTAGTGTCAGAATCGCAAAAAAAGAGGAAAATCTTTGAATTTGACCTAGGCATTTTGGTGTCCAAATTTTGAAGCTGATGGCTTTTGAGGTACCCTTCTTTTAAAGGCTTTCTTATATTAAGCTGTACTCAGTCTATAGGCTTTGTATAAAAAACCTCCTACCCACGTACCCTCGTACCCACGTACGTGGGTCCTGACCCAGTCTTTAAAGAGTTAAATTTTTAAATGTTTAAAACATTATTCAATCTCAGTTTATCCTGAATTATAGATGAATTTATGCATCCATATGCCTTTATTTATAGGTCTGACATCTCTCTAGTAAAATAAAATAAAGCCGGAATTGCATAAATGTTCATTATTTTTGAGCTATTTGATTTATGTTTTTGATATGTCGAAATGTTTTTTGTTGATCGGGCAGTCTTACCTGTATAACACATCAGTGCTGATTAGCAATCTCCTAGCCTTCGTTCAGTGCAATCCGTGCCTCCTGTTACCTCATGCAGATTGTAAATGTCCCGGGAAGTTTACCCTTGTCCAAAAGTTGACATCTTTTTAAAAATATATTTCTTAGAGTTTCCAACCAATTAAATTCACCACATTTTATTAGATGTTTATTTCAAATGTTATTAGAATTCATTCTTACGAATATTATACGTTATTAACGTATGTTAGTCAAAGATTTGGTGTCTTTGTTGTCCATTGTATTCACGTTTTACGCGCAAAAAGCTAGAAACTACAAAGCTGAACTTATATCATTCAAACCAGTTTTACATCAAATCATTGTCAAAATAAAACTCTACTCTTCATATTACCTAATTATGGATCAAACGGCCATGAATAATGTCGAAGTTTACAAAACCAAACTTACACTCCCCTGCATAAGTTTGGCAACTCTAACTTTTAATTCCATCTAAATGATTCACTGAACTAGTGCGCACAATTATCCTTAAATTGTGCCAAAAAGCGATTAAAAACGAATATAGCGAATCCTTCTACTTTTCAAATATTTCGTTATTCAATTGCGCCACGGTTAAACAGAAATGCAGCCTTTATTATTCCTTGAGATCGTGTGAATTGATCACTCTATCACTTTGTATCTCCAATTCTGATGTTAAATTAAATAAAAGACATAAGACAAATTACACGTATAGTTCAAATCTGTCGTGCAAACAATGAATACTTGTAATATCGTTTGAAAGAATAAAAAGTATATGTGATAAAAATCGAAACTACAGGGTGTTAAAAAACAGGACCGATGAAAAGTTGAATAACTTCGTCAATCCAGAATCATTCAGGTCATTCAATGTGAATTTTGTTGTGAAAGTTTGACCATATTCTGCTCATGGAGTCAAAAACTACAGCACTTTACAACACATGCCCCATGTGGCCAATTTGCGCCAAGCAATAGATTGGTTGTACACTGCAAGACTGCCCGATCAACAAAAAATCGCTTCGATATATCAAAAACAACACTCAAATAGCTCAAATGAACATTATGCAATGCCGGCTTTATTTTATGACGAGACAGATGTCCGATCTAGAAATAAAGGCATATGGGTACATAAATTCATCCATAATTAAGCATACATTGAGATAGAATAATGTTTAAAAAATGTTAAAGATTTAACTCTTTAAAGACTGGGCCAGGACCCACGTACGTGGGTACGAGGGTACGTGGGTAGGAGGTTTTTTATACAAAGCCCAGTCTATATCTCGTATTTTACACTTTAAAAATATTTTTTCCCTTTGACTTAACACGGGGCAGCAAATTTAGTGATTTTTTAGCTTTCAAAATGCCATAACTTCTGAACCGTAAGTGGTTTGCAGATTCGGATTCCTGAGAAAACTCTACACTTACTCACATGTTGAATTTGGAGATATTTTTATTCTAACCTACTTTCCAGGCGCCATATCTCCAAATCGATAAGAGATATCAAAAAATTAAATCAACAGTTTGTACCCCTACTTTTTTATGAGGAACACAATGAAAAAAAAACGATCGAAAATAATGAAGGATGACTGAGTAAATTGAAAAAAGTGACAAAGTACTGGACCTAGATAAAAATTCGATCCCATTTCCCACCAACTATACAGTGCGTATAAAAAAAAAACGCAACAGATTATTATGTCAGAAAAGCACAAAACTAGTGATAACAGCATTGATTTCATTCAATGCAACATAAAGCCATGTGTCTCCTCTTTACAATGATATATCATTCATTGATATTTGATCATGGTTGGGCGAGAAATCATTTCTTAAGCAAAGTGGGCCAAAATTAGCTTGGGGCCAAGTTATAAACATCGCAAAAGTCGGTGTACGGAGACCGATGCAATATTGGAAGAAAACATAAAATCAATACTGACTGCATCATTTTCATTATGTCATTCAATGTACCAAGAAGCCAAATTACTCCTCTTTGAAATGGAATATCATTCATTCACAGGGAGTCATCTCTGACCGAATTATCATTAATTTTGCAAAGTAGGGCAAAATTCAGCTCGGACCCAAGTTTTAAACATTGCAAAAGTCAGAACAAGGGGCATAGGGGCTATTGGAAGAAGGCATAGGGGCTATTGGAAGAAGGTGTGACAGGTGTGGCATAGACAGAAAAGTGTTCATACTCATACTCTTGCAAGAATACATCCTATTTCCCTCCAAATTGCCACCACTTCCTTGCACATAAAGATGCGCTCTTCTATCCAGTCATGCATGGTTCAGCCCTGACTCATCTGTGGGTTAAAGCAGAGAAAAGCAGTCCATGGGCAATTCTTTCTCGAGGTTTTGCAATATCTGGTGGAGGAATTGTGAGCACAAATGCTCCTGAGATAGCTAGATCTAGATAGCTCCAAAAGAAAAAGCCGCAACAATTCAAGTCAGGGGACCTTTCATTGGCACTTAGCCCTTGCGCTGATTTTTTCAATATCTAAAACTTGGCCCAGAGCCGATTTTGACCCACTGTGCAAATGGAAGGATTTCTTACCCAACCATTACCACATGTGAGTGAATGACATATCATTGCAAAGAGGAGAGACGTGGCTTTATGGTACATTGAATGACATTGATGTAGTCATCACTAGTTTTGTGATTTTACAAGATAACTATTTGTTGCGTTTTTTTTATACGCCCTGTATACTATACCTTAATTCACCATGACCAGTAGCGAGAAGACGGACCGGTTCGGGGCAATCTCCTTGCAGCGAGAAGACGGACCGGTTCGGGGCAATAGCTGATGAAATTCTTTGTCACAAAGTTTGGCATTTTTTATAAAATCAAACGCGCGTCATTGAAACTCACAAGATGTAAATAGCATGTCATTTACATCATACCTTGATGGGGAAAAATAGATCTTATATGTTAGAAGTACTAAATAAAAGTTATCGTGAAAATGAAAAGAGCATAAATGCGCATTTAGAGAGTTTTGGTCCGTTTAAAAATCTGTAAAAAATTGGGGTACTTAATCGGGAGGCATCATATATTTCAAATTAGACACGAGGAAGTCAATATTGAGCAAGTTATGGCTGTTTTAAATTCAAATAAAACCGTTAACCCGTACCGGTCCAGCTTTTGACCCGTACCGGTCAATTTTCGTTAGCTGCGTATACCAAGGGACGGGTGTATATGATGCATAAGCATTTATCTCAAAATTCTACCTTACTGTATCACAAAGATAGATGAACCTAAATGTTTGTTCTCTGTTTTCTCAAATATGGTACAAGTGGACATAAAACGTTTTAAAAGTGAAGGGACGATATGTACCTTAAGGTGCTATGGAAGTTAACAGGAAATGACAAAACAAAAAATGTCAAAACCATGCTGGATGTGACTGAAAAATAGCTAAGAGTATGTGCTCAGGAAAGGTCACTGAACAGAATCTTTTGACTTTTTCAGAAAATGTGCCCAATATATTGCTCTAAATGATACAATTTTAAAAATTTCATATCATTCTTAGAAAAAGAAAAAAATGAAAAAACTGAATTTGAAATCGATATATTTTCCTTTTAACTACAGCCATTATTGTTTTAGACGATTTTTTTAAATTTCAAACAGTAGCAAAAGTAAGCTTCTACAATTCAAAATGTTGAAGATGGGGGTTTGAGAATGATTGAACCAACGCTGTTTGAACAATCCCTCAAACTAACATGGATGCAAAAACTTCTTAGAGATGGCTCTTGGCAAGAAACAGCCTTAAAAATTATCAATGTAAAATCAAGAAGCTTTTTAGGTATGATTCAAAATCACTTCACAAAATTGAGAACAGAAGGAAAAAGAAGCCGAACATAATGCTAAAATGAGAGCTGAACAAGCTACTATATCTAGTACATGTATGTGCAATACATGGGGGGAAACATACCAAAAATCAAAATCGTCAATATATATTACAAAATACAAAGGTTAACAATGAAGTAATTGTACTACAAGATGTATTTCAAAGTTCAAAAAGACTTCTAACGCTATTAGAATTCAATGACAAATTCCCCACTTCTATTAATTTTTTAGACTATTTGAGTCTAAAAAACACTATTCCAAAATCAAGAGATGTCATGGATAATACACTGAAAACGGCTTAAGTGTGAAACAAATTTGGGTAAAAGTTCAAATAACCATTAAATGTGTTAAAATGATTTTTTCATATAGACATGTAGTATATACATGTATCTGTATACATTTATACACACGTTACCCAAAGCATTGAAGTAAACTCCAAGGAATAATAGGTAATTTCAAATTGAAATTAGGGCCCGTCTCAAACGTGACGATTTTCACATTTTCCCTCCGTGATCAATATGCCAAGATATTCACATTAGAATGCAACATTTTAAAAAAACAAATGACTTTCCTCATGCTACTCTACTGTCTTTTAAAATCATAAATGAATTTGGACTACAAGTATTTTTCTTTTTATGTGCATCACTTGTCAACATGAAACATCCGAATCCATCATTTTTCTCGATTTTTTCATACGTTGTGTTTTTAATTTGAGTAAGATTGAAAGGGGTCGACCCTATTGGAACATGAATCGATTCGGTCATGAAAAATGATGCTTTAGACGAATAGAAAATGATGAAAAAATTATTTGGGGATCATTGATCATTAGGCTGGTCCACCATTTTTCCGCGTGTCGATTTTCATAAGAAAATTGGAAAGATTTGGCAATGAGTTATATGTTCACTTAGAGAAGTCTTAATTCACGAATGGACATTTGTGAAGACTATAGCTAGCTGAATTGAGAAACAAGTTTGTATTCGTGTCTTATATTATCACCTTAATGTTTAATTTTCCGTCAAAACTCGACATAAAGCATGAATAGCAGAATCGTGCTGTGTTTCACTATCTCCAAGAAAAAAGCAGTTACGTACATGTTACATATGTGGACTCATATACAATCAGAGTTTATATGTACTGAACACATCTTTTCTAATTTCAATAACTATGTGCACACCACATTATTTATCTTTTTTAAATCAACTTCACCAAAACCTTTCACTGATTCAAGAAACCAGCACTTTGGGACTTGATGGTTGAATTCTGCGATCCCCGGGAATACACTGAACGAAACGTTATTTACTTAGGGTCAACTATTTTGGGCTTTGCTTGTGAAAAACGACCATGATGTTACTCATATATTGACAGTAGCAGAGTAGTCTTGTTGGAAATGGGGCAATTTTCAAGAAAACAATATGTCCACTCCATCATAACATAAAAAGATTTTCGAAATAACAAGCATTACCTCATCTATGAACTGATATTGTGCGAAACTGTGACAATCGTCACGCGTGAAAAACGTCACGGTTATGGCATTGAACTCAAACCAGTGATTAGCCATTTTTATAAATCCCAGATGGATTGGTTTAATTTTATATGATAACCCATATTCTTAAAACACATGTTTAACAGTTATTCAGTAATTACGCATAAAGACAAGAAAACGATAACAGCTAACGAATTTGCCCTTTTGTAAATGTGCTTTTTACATTTTATACGTCTTTACAATAATACATAACATGCAAGCAAATGACAAGTTATTTGGGAATTCCATAAGCATGATTTATCGGAAAAGTCATAACAAAAAATGTTATATGAAGACCATTAAAGGCAGAATTCAACCATCAAGTCCCATACTATTTGCATTCTGTTTTCTTTTCAATGAATGCATTATTAATGGAGAACAGCATAAACCGAAAACTCTAGTTTAGTAATATGAACGATTACAGCTTTTCAACGATGTTTTTGTGTTATTATTAATTTTGCACGATCCGTATATGATCTGCAATATTCAATATTGTGATGTCATATTACTAAAGCAACCATAACTCTACCCAAGTTTAATATATTTTGTCGAAACTTTGCAGTCTGAGTAAGGACACATGAATGTATATTATGTAAAATTTTGAAGATGATTGGTGCATTTTTAACAAAATGCCAGCACCAGTCCTGTTACTTTTGGAACACCCTGTACGGACTGGTGCTGGCATTTTGTCAAATACGCACCAATCGTCCTCAAAATCTTACATAATGTACTTTCATGTATCGTTACTAAGACTGCAAAGTTTCTACAAAATTTATGTAACTCGGGTAGAGTTATGGTTGCTATAGTAACATGACATCACAATACCCGGGGCAACATTCCACGCAAAAAAGTTACAGAGACATTAAGCATTTTGTACATGCCATATCATTTTGTACATGCCATATCAAAGTTAAAATGCAACAACTGATGGGAATTACATTTGTTTTACATCATTTGATATTCCTTTGTATCCTCTACTTTGAAAAATAGGCTCCTCTTTGGTCAGTACAAGAGTAGTACTCTGTATCCATGACCCAAACACATGAGTGAGCCCATTTGAGGGCATGTCACGCAGCGTCGATTGGACAATTTGGAGAAGGTCATTCTCATATTTAAAGGTCTTACAGCACTGATTAGCATTCCGTTCTCAATATAAGTAAAAATTAGATATTGCATGATCAGAGGAGTATGGTGCATGGTTTTAGACCTCAATACCTAGTTCTTCTATAGCTGCATGGTCTTTAATGGTGACCTGCGGCCAGGCGCGCTATCAAGGTAGATGATTGGCTTCAAATTGGGTCTTTTCAAAAACTCAACCGTGAATTGTTCAGACTGTTATACATAGTGATATTCCAGGAAATTGAATAAATGTTATTATCATTATGAAATTATACTTGAATCTGAGTTGTATAGCAACACCTTTACAACAAAGGAACTAATAAAATAAACAAGACATGTTGTATTATAATAGCTGAATTAGATACTTTCTTCAGTAATACAAAAATGTTAGATATCACATTTTCAGGAAAAAAGTTGCCCCGGGTATTGGAATGTCATGTTACAATAGTAACCATAACTCTAACCGCATTTCATCATTTTTTCTGAAACTTTGTAATTTAAGTTGCAATACTTCAAAATACAAATCGTGAAAATTTGAAGATACTCAGTGCAAAATTGACGAAATGCCAGCACCAGTCCTGTTACTTTTGGAACACCCTGTATTATCACGATTTGTAACACGATGGTCTGATAAACTGAACTAAAGACTTGATAACCATGGATAATTTATTAATCTCGAGTTTCCCTACTGCCGTCTGGCACTTACTATAATGGGTATATATAATCGGTTGTAGGTGAGAAGCAAATACACTGCTGTCATCACACTATGACTGAATGTTTCTGTGCCAACAGAACCAAAATGAAAAGATGCGACCATTTATAACTGAGATATGACATGTTTTCATGGGCGGTGTTGTCCCGTTACATCAACAAATTCGCGAAATTCACAACTTATTCGCGAGTTATAAAATTTATTTACAACCGGAATGATCAATAAGTATGCTGACCGAATTTAGATAAAGGCATTTTATTTTAAAATACATAAAACAATGAGAATAAATCATTTTAGTTTTAGCTATTTTCAATTACATGAAAAATACCCATTTTTAACATTTATTGGTTTTGAATGAATAATCAGAGTATTACTGATTATGAAAGAAACAAAGCACAGGTAAGAACGTTTCTTACCCAGTCAAAGATTAGTAAAGCTACGTTCACACCAACGGCGAATGCCACGCTTTAAATCGGCGAGCAAAGCGGCACCAAAGCATGGTGATTTTCAGAGTGATTTTTAGTGTTTTGGGTATGATTTTGTTTTGGCTGTAAAAAAAATTCGAGCACGGTGACCCTAATTTTTTTTGGTCTCATTTTTCTCAGAATTGAACAAAGTTTCACATATAAAAAAATAAAAAAATTTTATTGTTCGCATCATTAACGCAACCACCCTCTTAACAAACCGTAACAAAGCTCAGCAAAGCTTGACCCAAAGCGTAGGAAAGCTTAACAGAGCTTGGTTCAAAGCGGGGACCCCAGTCTCTTCACGGTCTGTTACCACTTGACACGCTTCGTTTACGCTACGATCTGGCATGAAGATCTGACACGAGGTCAGACGCTTTCATCAATATCTGACACTGTTTGTTACGCTTTCATGAAGGACTCCAAAGCTTTTTAACGAATTGAGACGCCTTAATCAAGGATTGAAACGCTTTGTTACGCTTGGCAAGCTTCCTCACCCCTTTTCACGCTCTTTCACGCCGTGCGACAAACATCGTGTCTTCTTCAGATAGGTCATGATCTGGTCCATCTGGAAATTCTGGATCTTGTTGTTCTGTCATCGTCTTCTCGAGACACAGATGCAATGGTTTTATGGATTTACTGCATCTTTATACAGCCATTTGATCAAAAGCGTCATGATAAAGGCGATCTCGAAAATGCACAACAGAGCTTGGCAATCGTATCAGAGCCTGATTTAAAGCGTCATAATCGCATCAAAGCGTAATAATACTTATCAAAGCGTGATTTCAAGCGTAACAAAGCCTGATCAAAGCGTGAGGAACCTATCAGAGCTATGTTAAGCTTTCCTACGCTTTGGGTCAAGCTTTGCTGAGCTTTGTTACGATTTTTAAGCTTTGATACGCTCAGTTTAAACTTTTTTGGCGCTCTTGCCGAATATCCCGCTTTACTCCGAGCTTTTCTAAGACCTATTACGACCCCGCCGCTTTAATCAAGCTTTGTTACGCTTTGGTGCCGCTTTACACGCCGCTTTAAAGCGCCATCATTTTGGTATGAACAAAAATGACAAAAGTGACGGCGCTTTGTTCACCGATTTAAAGCGTGGCATTCGCCGTTGGTGTGAACATAGCTTTGTGAACATAGCTTTAAAGCTAAAGCTACGTTCACACCTTCTTCAGATAGGTCATGCTCTGGTCCATCTGGAATTTCTGGATCTTGTTGTTCTGCCATCGTGTTCTCGAGTCAAAGATGCAATGGTTTTATGGATCTACTGCATCTTTATATAGTCATTTGATCAAAAGCGGCATGAAATCGGCGATCTCGACATTTTCCAATGTGTGACAGAGCTTAACAGAGCGTAACAATGCATAACAGAGCTTTGCAATCGTATCAGAGCCTGATTTAAAGCGTCATAATCGCATCAAAGCGTAATAATGCTTATCAAAGCGTGATTTCAAGCGTAACAAAGCCTAGTCGAAGCGGGATCAAAGCGTGAAGAACCGTAACAAGTCGGGAAATCAGAGCTTATCAGAGCGTAACATTACTTAGGAGATCGTGATATTTTTGGAAAAGTAAACAAAAATGACGGCGCTTTAATAATTGCTCGCCGATTTAAAGCGTGGCATTCGCCGTTGGTGTGAGCATAGCTTAAAATAATATACTGGGAATTTGTTCAGAACCAAGAAAAGAATTCAAAATATATAGAAGGATGCATGGAATCAAGATCTAATTAATTTGTCACTCAATCAAAATGATTGGAAGAATGGACTTAACAAACTGAGTAACTTTTAACCAAAGTTATCATCTTTCACTTACAAAGTTTTTCATAGATTTTTAGCAACTAATACGTACTTAAAAATGTGTGGACTCATAGAGTCAAAAGTTTGCACTTTTTGTAAAGCAAATCCTGAAACGATTTGCCATCTTCTGTATGAATGTACTTTTGTAAGTGTTTATTAAATGACTCTAAACAATGGCTCCCTTTAGAGCTCACATTGCTACCGTATGTACTTAACAAAATGTATAGATAGGACCTGAGAATATAAATGAAAAAACAATCATCCTATATAATATGCTATGTATTTTTAAAAGGTATGTTTATTTGTGCAAATATTCTATGCTAAAACCATCATTTTAAAGCTGTTTCGATGAAGTTTTTAGATCAACTACACTCCGTTCACAATTCTGGCGCGTTCTTTTTTAAAATAGAGTTTTTTACCAAAACATCTGGCAAATATGTTGACACCTTACATTTTGAATTATTTTTCGTCTTTAAACGCTCATAACTCAAACAATATATGACTATTATACTTTTTTCGTCTTGATAAAGGTAGATAGAAGTTTTATTTCAAAGGATTGATTTTAGTAAGTGTCCCATATTGTGACGTCATAGAGTTTGAAAAATAGAATCTGTTGACAGCGACCTTTTTTGCTCATTTTTGTTACCTTCAACTTTTCAGGTGTACAAAAAATACGAGATCAATTTTTAATAAATCATACATGATTATTTTGCTCCTAAACTCTAGTTTATTAATAAATAGTTGATTTTGTTCAAAAAAGTATGTGTTTTCTGTTGTATGTGGAAAAGTGGAGGACGAAAGGTTTTCAAAATTCATTAAAATAGGGCTGATTTACGCAATTCGCCTATTTTCAAGCACAGCAACACGTATATTTATTTCACCTAAAATATCAATTGATTCGTGTTTTATGATGCTCCTAGCCCATTAACACGGTGTATAACCCAAACGCTCCTACATGCACGACGGAGCGTTTCATTACTGAAATTAAACAAAGAAACGCTCCGGAGTAGGAAAACTGGCTGGCGGGAATGATGAGCCGTCTGACGATTTCCCCAATAATAGGAATAAGAGGTATGAGTTACATATTTCGAGTATACCATTCGATGGGTGTGATATTCATGTTGTACGTGGCTGGCTGTTGAAGTTTGAAGCAATTAGGAAGAGCTATACGAAGCAGTATAGTTATCAAAATTCAAAAACGTATTTGTCATTCTACCGGTCAAAACCCCTTTTGTCGATACATGTGATTAGTTGAGCCAAGATTAGAGCACCAACGTATATTTTAGTCAAATTCCAATGCTTCAACGCACCATACATTATCGTAATACTGATTTGATGACCGAAAATCCAGTCTTAAAAATGATGACATTCTCATATTCAAGAAACGCTCCGATCTGATTAACACAGTGAACTGGAAACGCTCCGGTAGTCTAGATCAGTTTAGGAAATATATAGCTTGCCTTTCCTTTTCAGGAAGAGAAAGAAAAGATCCATTATACCCCTTGGCATCAATAGAAGAAAGATTAATTCACATATAAATTTTCGTTTTTTTCTATAGTATTATGATTTAGCACATATGTAGGCATGATATCATCTAATGTATAGGCTTAAATCAGCTAGTTGCACGTTCAGCACCACCAGGTTCAGATGTTTCAATTTGCAAGTACAACACGTTTTTAAGAGATAGATTCGATTCGGGACTCTACTCTAATAATCTGAAAATGATATCAAAACAAAACGGTAAGAGCGTTTCTAAAATTGTGTTCTAAATCGACGGAGCGTTTCGAGGAAAACAAGCGATTTCTCGAGAACAAGTAATGGATTTGGACTGGGATTTTAGGAAATGAGAATATACGAGTTTGTGATCTACTACTTTAACAGAAAGATTAACGTTTTCATAGAAATACTAGTTTAATTCGTAATTTGTGGTCAAAACGTCATCTTTAGATTCGTTCGATCTACACTACGGAGCTTTGATCAAGCAAATAACAGTTTACCACCAGAAGTTGAATAAATAAGATCTTTGCTCACGGTATTGTTCATCGAATGGTACATAATATTTCACCATAACATATGATATGTAAGAGAAACGAGAGAAACAATACTTACGGTCATAGTGGAATCTTCATTAGCCGCCATTTTATTTCGCTCCGGAGCGTTTCCGCGTAAATGTAACGCTCCGTCGTGCATGTAGGAGCGTTTGGGTTATACACCGTGATTAACGATACATATATGATATCAGAGTTATTCGTCTTAAATGTTTTGAGATATAGAGGTAAATGTGGAGGACGAAAGCATTTTCATGTGTGTACATTTTTCTCAAAAACGTCACATTCTATCATGTTAAAAGCGAGGATCCTCTGGATCACGCCACAAAATGTGTAACAATGCGTGCGCGACCTTTTTGCGACACATCTACATGTATGCATTTTTAAAAGGTATGTTTATTTGTGCAAATATTCAATGCTAAAACCAACACTTTTAGGTTTTATAAGTATTGTGAAGGAATATTTTATTATGGACAAACAAGTTGGCAGAGGTGATAAGGTGAAAATCGTGGAAGCAAAATTAAACAAATGACACTGATGATTTTTCCTTTAAATAAAAAAAAATTCCAAAGGTATAAAATTCTTAAACACTAACATGTAACCAATATCTGTATTGTAAAATTTATGTTTTCCATGTAACTGTATTGTAATTGTTTTTTTGCAATTGCTTTAACATGTTTTTTCTTCTCTGAAATAAAAAAATTAAATAAAAAAAGAATATCTGAGAGGATACAATGATATCACAATTTACAGGTAGATACATGCCCGGGGATGGATGTTAAGGATGCATTTACAAAATAAATCGTCACTCTTTTTGACTTGAAACTCAACTTTCTTTTGGCTTCTCGTACCTCGTACTCACGTACTTGGGGCATGATAAAGTCTTTGAAGGGTTCAATGGGAGGGAGCCAGGACTTCATCAAAGTGCACAAGTGAAATGCTAGTTCACTATATAGGCAATCTCGACTAAAATCGTTTTTTATTTGCTGAGGAATCCAAGGAAATTATCTAAAAGGTGTCACTCTATTTCAACATTTAGATTGTCTTACAACTTTGTCTTTATTGGTATAGTACTCTCCCCCCATTCAATTTGGAACCAGATAGAGAATTATCATCCACAGTTAAACAAACAATTACACTGTTGAATAATATTTTAAAACCTTTAAAAAATTGAACCCTTCAAAGACGGTATCACGACCCAAGTGCGTGGGTGTGATCCCCATAACCAATAAAAAAATATAACCATGAGATAGTTTGAAGGAAGTTGCATCAATTCTTGTAAAATTCAAAATAAATCTTCTTTTTTTTCGCTTTTTATGCCAAAATCGCACCCTTCTGACTGAAACTGAATTTTTTGGGGAAATACCCATTTAATCAATTTTTCAGAGCCTATCTGACAAAATACATGTGCATGTCCACAATGGTATTTCTCTAAAGTCCTATTTGAAATACACATGCAGTAAAACATTGGGTTGCAAAAGCAGTTATGAAAACTAGATATAAATGCGATTGAACTTTGAGATCCTTTCTACTACAATTAAATAGAAAATGATACAGTGATATCATCCAAGATATCAAATCAAAGAAATTCTCCTTGAATTTAACTTTCAAGGACATTTTGATTTAATGCATATTGAGCTAATAATATGCAGTACAGAGATTTTACCAAATACAAAATTGACTGATGACAATGATTCAGTACATTTCTATATACACATATAGATACATTGTCTACTAAATCCCTTGGTTCTCAATGCAAAAACTTATTTATAATGCCTAAGATATGATTGTACTTTTGCTAGATATACATATAACATATAATGTAGCTCTTATGCTGGATTTACATGTTAAGGTTGATATTGTAACAATTACTGGGTCTGGTATTTGTTGTGATCATATCATAACCCTCACTGCACTGCAGGTGTCTATGTTTGATAACATAATAACCAATGGGGCTGTTGCATTGTGTAACATCCTGGCTGGTTGCATTTTACCTCATTTTTTCACTTATGGAAGCATTCTTTGCTTGTTTGAAAGTATTGTCAATGACCATGTCTACGCCGGTGTGCTACTGTATGTTCTGCATCCACTTTTAAACATGAACTACAACACTTAGCACCATAGAATTTATGGGAGCATAGTTTGTGTTTTGGAACAAGGTAGCACCACTTGTAATAGTCACTGCAGGGAATGTCTGCAACTGCAAAACAACAACAATAAGTATTAAAGTAAATAAATACCTAGATTTAGAGTGAGCCCAAAAATGTAACCCAATGAGATGTTTATAATGCAGTCATTCAGCATGAATATGACTATGCCTATGGTCATGATTTTATGGTTATATATTTTGCATGTGGATCCAAGAGACCAAGTGGGTGAGTCCATTATTTTGTAGGGGTGGCAGAATACACACAATCCAATTTTGGGTAAACACGTTAAATAGCACCCCCGAAGACCCCTTGGAAAAATCAAAAATAAGCATAAATGAATATATCCCAAATCCCAAAAGGTAGGCCAGCACAATTCCTATTTCTATTGTGGCATGATAAAAATTATATTGTTAATACTGTATAATAGGGAACATATTGGATTGGATTCATGGCGGAGGGGCGCTAATTATCGAACTATAATAAGACACTTCTTCCAAGTCTATTATAAAAAAATGTTGTGATCATCGTCTTCCTATATAGTATAACTCATCAAATATAGTGCCCCTACATGTTATTTTCCCATTGGATTTATGACGGAGGGGCGCTAATTAACGAGCTATAATAAGAGACTTCTTCCTACTGTATAATAAAAAAATTAAGAATGAAAATAATTTTTATTGTTAGTACCTCAGTTGAAATACCCGATTTTGATTGGTCAACGAGCGGTGAATAATTTTAACTGTACACCGCGCAATGCATTGCCGGTGAATAATATTCCCAGCATTCCACTAAAATGACGTCATAATCAGACGATAAAATGGCCGCCGCTAGCACTAGCCGTTTCAAAAATGTTGAAGATGAGGATATTATTAGTCTCTTAGAGAGTAAAGACAGTCAAAATACGAAGAAAAATCTAAAACTTTGTACAAAGCTTTTAGTGGACTTCGCCCAGGAGAGTAATTTGACTCCATTGAGTGAACTTACTGCCGATATACTGAAATACAACATGAACGTCTCGAGGGTCTGGATCCAACTTCAAGTCAACTTCAAGGGTCAGAAAAATCTAAGATATTCTTCGGACTAACAAAACAATTATAGACCTCTCCATTTGGTTTACTGTCAAAATTATATCCCGAGATACAAATCTCCTCTGGAGAGGTCAATAATTGTATATTATCTAAGACACTTCTTCCTAGTCTATAATAAGAACAAGGCACAGACGTGAACAATGAATAAATAATAGATGTAATATTATTTTGCATGGGTGGGCTAGAAGGGTGACCTAGTACCTGCTCTGATACACAATCTTATTTTTATTCCAAGGGTAATTTTAGACTTCATTAATCATAAGGCAGACTGGTTTGAAGATCCATATCATCTGTTTTCAATCTAAACTGAACATAGCAGAAATGTTTTGCAAACATTCCCACATAAATTTGAATGACAGCTTGCTTTTATCTACAAGTTTTTTACAAGGGAAAGCAGTTAAATACTTAAGAGTACTATGAAATAATTGGAGTATGTATTTGTCATTGCCTTGTTCTGATTTCTCAAAAGGGACCTGTAATACTGTAGAGGGAGATCAACAGAAAAAATCGTATAAGAAATTCCATATTTTGAAGATTCCCGATCCAATCCACCTTTTACATGAATCCAATCCACTAGATCCAATCCACCTTTTAATCTCTACCTACTCTATCATTCTTTTAGGTAAGTTTTCAGGGTTTTTTCAAAACTAGGCCAGTAAAGGTCAAATCGAGGTCAACAAGACTTAGGGGGCTGTATAGTTTTTTAGTCTATTTTCTATTATATAAAATAAAAATCAGGGTTAAGGCTTTTCTTTTACTAAAGGTACTTGCAGAGATAGGCCGTATTGCAAAAATCATATTTCCTTTCACCCCACAAAGATCATTAATCAAAATAAGTTTGACAATATGTGTAACCCTGGGGAACACCTTTGATGAAGATAATTTAAAACCGTGGATTACACATCAAATAAATAGTATCTTTGAAAATTTACTAGTCATATCCTGAAGAACAAGATAGATGTTTTTAGAAGGTAAAATAAATGTGACAATTATTTTTATCATTTTGACCAGCACAAGCTTGTTTTCAACTAAACAGCTATAATTATTAGACTTAAAATCTGGAGTCTAGTGCTTTTGCCAGTATTCTTCTTATTATTGTTTTTGCCTCTTTTCTTATTAGTCCTATCTATAAGATTTCTCAGTAACTGAAAAAAGCCATTATCTTCAATAAAATCTTCCAGATTTGTTTAATATCTAGTAGAAATCACCATCATAGAAAACAATCATCGATATCCTGTCAATCACTCAGACAATAAATCAAGCAACTAACGTCATCGTAAGTGTAAACTGTATAAATAACTACCTAAGACTTCCGAAATTCAGTCTCTTACAGGTTCTTGGTAAAATGACACTGTAAAAATATTGAAGGGAAGTCTCCAAATGTGCAACTTTGAAAGTTGGTAACCCTACAAGGAACGTTAAGTACCTGGTTACCCAGCCACCCGTTTTTTTACACAAACCCTATACCTTCTCTGGTGAATCTATCTTTGAAATATGCATGAAGGTCCATTCAAAGTCAATGTTTGAACCTTTAAAAGCCATGTTTAGACTGAGGATTGAAAATGTTAACTTTTTCATTTGAGATTTTTCTTGGTAGACTGGAAGCAAAATGAGTCTTAGAAAACAGTGGTAATGTTCTTTTTAAGAAGGCAAGAAGTCAAAACATTCCTGATAAAAATCATACAAATCAATTGATCATTACGAAGCACTTAAAATTGAATTGAATGGCAGAATTTGAAAAAAAGAAAATCGTTTTCACATACTTCAGGTTTTATACCTTAATTTTAATATGTTATTATTCTATTTGCCTGATATTTGCTTAGATGTTGTTCAGTCTAACCCCCCAATCACACCAAACTAGTTCTTACCCGTTCTTGCCAGTCCTACAAAAACGTCGTAAAACGGGCTCAATCTGGCTGTGGTCGGGAAATATGTCTAAAATAATTAGCTACTTCGTTCATAAACAGTCTTCAATATGTCCATCTCATCCGCAGTTCATTCAGGTCGCCAACGTCGGTGTGCAACATCGTGTAACACTTCCCTTAGTCTAGAAGGTCATCATGACCTGATTACAGAACGGTATGGTTGCCATCGAATTTTGAATCATTTCAAAATTCTAAAATCACCTTCCCGTCTGAGAACGTTCATGAAGTTCGTAAATAGTCCTTAGAAAGTTGCAGCTACGTTCATTCCATTCGCACACAGTTTAAAACCAGTTTTGAAGAACGCAGTGGCAACTTGTTTGGTGTGATACCTGTAGCTATTGTTTTGCTAACTCGTTCATAAGCAGTCTTTAATACGTTCTTAATCAGTTTAAACCCGTTTGCAATTAGTTCTACCTCGTTCTCAATACGTCCTCAGACAGTTCAACTCGTTGTAAAAACGTCCCTAGTAGGATTGAAGTACGACTGTTCCATTCGTAGTACGTCCAGCTCGTCGTTAGTACGTTGCCACTCGTTCTAATTGTAGAATTGTAGGCCACGAGAGCATTTTGACCATGTTCTAAGTTCTAGAGGACCTACCCGTTCAAGTACATTCGATGAAGTTTGTGAATAGATCCCAAACGGTTCTAAGTACGTCCAGTCCGTTCGTACACAGTTGAAGGCCGTTTTCGAGAATGTAGTGAGAACTAGTTTGGTGTGATAGTAGGGTTAGTATTGGTTGTCGTTTGGTCTTGTCCTGAGATGTAATTGATGTAATTTATCTTAGAAATCCTTTAAGACCTGACACCACTAGTTATACTTAACATTTGTTTGGGTTACATTATTTTGGCTCACCCTGTACATACAGATATTTTTACCATTTTTACCATTCCACTGGTGATCCACTCGATTACGCTGATTACCGAAACGGCTCGTTTTGGTAACAAAATGTCGGAACATCGAATGTACGATTTTTCTTTATTTCACACGTTGTAGGCAGTATTCCCACAATCAGTATCATATGTTTAATAAAATGTACATACATGTATTTGCGAACAAATAGTTCAGAAGACTACAGAATCGTCGATTTAATTCCTCACTTACTGTAAGTTACATAAACAGTTTTTCGAAAATACAATAAAAATTAATAAAATAAGAATACCTGTATTTAATACACTGTTTCCCTGCTCTTTGCAAGGTTTGGGTTTACACTTCCTCTCGGAGTCTGGCTTTCTATCCTTACAAACAGCATTGTTCTGGTCATTGTTCATACACTTAACAACTCTTGTTTCTACCCCCGTACCACATGTCACAGAACACTGTAATTCAACACAATAATAGATCATTTATTTCAAATATTTTGAAGATTTGCACATTTTTTTACGTACATGTATTCATTCATTAGATAAATAAAATAGTGCTACAATGGAAAAATTACTTTGCAGCAATACATATAACAGATTATAAAAAGATCATTATATAAAGATACAAGGCATTAACATGACAAAATGTCACCACCTAGTTGCTCACAATATTATGAGTTCAATCTTAAGTCAGACTTGAACTGTAGATGGTTTTGTAAAAATAAATTGGTTAATTTGAAGCAAGTTGAAAAAAGACCTTTTTGACCTTTTTTGACCTTGAGAAGGTCATTGAAGGTCGAATCTCAAATCTAAAAAAATAGGTCAATTTGAAGCAAGATGAAAAAATACCTTCTTGACTTTGAGAATGTCATTGATGGTCAAATATTTTTTGACCCTGAGAATGTCATTGAAGGTCAAATCTATAGTCAGATTTGAACTGTTGAGAACTTGTAGATGGTTTTGTAAAAATAAATTGGTTAATTTGAAGCAAGTTGAAAAAAGACCTTTTTGACCTTTTTTGACCTTGAGAAGGTCATTGAAGGTCGAATCTCAAATCTAAAAAAAATAGGTCAATTTGAAGCAAGATGAAAAAATACCTTCTTGACTTTGAGAATGTCATTGATGGTCAAATATTTTTTGACCCTGAGAATGTCATTGAAGGTCAAATCTATAGTCAGATTTGAACTGTTGAGAACTTGTAGATGATTTTGAAAAAGAAATTGGTCAATTTGAAGTAAATTAAGACACCATTTTTTGTTATATAAAATTCAAATCCAATTTTCTACTTAACTTAATGAAGGTATTAAAATGAATTATATTTCCCCTCCCAAAATATATTTTTACAAATTATGCATATAAGAATTCAAGATGCTTTAATACATAAACCAATGGGTTAGTTAGCATTGCCAAACTTTTAGAGGGAGTGTAATTGTACAAATTGCACAAAACTGATTTTATTTGAGGAACCCTAATCTAATGAAGGGGGGGGGGTATTTGTAAATAACATAAAAATAGAACCCCTGGTCACCAAATCCTGGCTACGCCACTGACAGTCTCTAGTTGATGGAGTTTTTCTATATCGGGAATAGTTATGTTCCATTAAGTACAATTTAAAATTGATTTTAGTAAATAAAATAGTCCGGTGTAATAAGTTGTACTTTCACTTTTGTGCGAAATCTCTCTAATGTTTTTTGGGTTTACTAAAACAACTATGTAAAAAATGGATATGAATATTTTCAATTTAAATTGTAACCATTGCTTGACCATGAACTGATTAGTTTTTGGGCATTCTGGGTAAATGTTAAGGCAGCCATTTTGGATTCTCAGTCATAAAAGTCTTGTCTATCGAGGCTTGTCTTAAGATTTCCAGCCAAACTGTTTCAAGGATTTGATATGAAATTTTAAGGGATGTTTCTACATATGAAAATTTAGAACTGATTAGTTTTTCGGCATTCTTGGTAAACGTTAAGGTGGCCATTTCAGATTTCCTGTTTCAAAATCTTGTCTGTCAAAGGTTTCCAGCTAAACCATTTTATGGAATCATCTGAAATTTTCAGGGATGTTTCTTTGGGACCACCAGGTAAATTCCTGGCATTTTGAAATGATAACATATAGCAGGTTGACCTTATATCCAGACATTGTTTATTTTTCAAACCAATATTATGGTGGTATGTTACATGTAGTCGAGACATCCTAAAATTGTGAAATATGCCTGTATTATGATGACATTATTAGTGGGAGAAGGAAACCTGCAAGTGAATAGGGCACCATGGTCTAATGAAAAATAACAATGATAGAAAATGTAAAATGTGCAAAATAGTATGAGAATGTCCCCAAAGATCTGCCTTCTCGGAGCTTTCTTCAGTTTGAATAGTATCTTTCCCTGGAAAATATTCTACTTTGGACCAATCATGAGACTTTTGGTATGGCATTGGTCCTATGTTTGGGCATTTGGTATGGCATCGGTCTTATATAATATGATCTTGGTTGGTATGAGAACATATTAAAATTTTGACAGATTGGTATGGGAACATACTGATATCTGAGGGTTCAGCCTAGGATCCCCGCCTAATTTTGTATACCGTGAACCCCCCCCCCAAGTAAAGTCCCATTGTGTAGCCCCCTAAATCCAAGAAAGGAGACAACTGTTACAGTATCTTTCACCTTATTTATTGGACACCCTGTAAACATTATTATACATACTTGAAACAGTTTTTTAGCCAGAAACTATTGAAGAAAAGCTTAGAAATTGAATGTGTGGAGAGTGGACACCTACATGTACTACTGTAGGTGTATTTTAGCAAAACCTACAGGGAAGTAAATTTTTGAGTAGAGAAAACTCTGAAAATGTATTTTAATGAAAATGTTTCTAGTATCATTTGAAGATTAATACATATAGGAAGCATTTAGAGTTGAATCTATCGCAACAAATTAAAATAGAAGTGATTTAATTGGGGACGGGCGTCAGAGGACAAACTTCCGGTTTTATAAATGTTGCTTTTTATCGACATAAAAAAGATGTTATTGATTTGAGCCATATCTGCATTTATTAGTGTGGAATTTTAAATGAAAAAGGTAGGGATTTTAATATATCAAGGATTTTGACTTAGATCTTGTAGGATAAATGAATTCTTCTGGGTCAAGCACCCTCTGTTGATTATGTTTTTTGCGGGAAAAAAAATTGATACTACATGTACTTTTAATGAGTTTTGCATCAGCCCCCTTCCCCCATCGTATCTGAAACACTCTGAGAGGGGATGAGAAGACCAGACTTGAAGGCTAAAATTACACCAAAAAGATTCTTACTTTATTCCATGCCGTGACATACCAACGTGCTCTGTAGCACTGTTTGCTGATTGTACACTGCTCCACTAGTGCTATGTTAGGTTTAGGAAGGTTGTAACACTGCGCTGTGGCCACTGAGACTACCCCACCACTGTCCATGTTACTGCACATAAGTTTTCTCTTTCGTACCCCTGGGCCACAGGTGGTAGAACACTGGAGATAAATTATCATCATTATTGATTGTCTTTTGGAATATTTAACATGCACTGCATACCCCATGACTTTAATGCCAGCACAATGCACATTACCTTTTCTAAACATCCTTAGACAAGTGGATGAACACTACACAGTAGAACAAGGAATAATTCAAAAATATTATGCACTTATAAGCCAGTTGGTTAGGAGTTACTCAATCAGCTATTTCAAAATGCCTTGACCCTGATAAATCACTGACATGAAGTGATTCTGGAATTCGTAAAATCTACATGGTATAAAAGGTTGTTCCTATATGCGTGGTAATAATTTTACATGGTAAATTTAAAGCTCAGTCATCTGGGCACTTACTCGCATTTGCATTAGAAAGCAGCCTTGCTCAATTTCTATACATCCATTCACGCCTAACCATCGGCAATGTACAGTGACAAAATATACTGTCGTACATTTTAGATGTACTGTCACTATTAACTGATTTGAAGCAAAAACTATGATGTAGGTTTTAAAAAATTAATCTGAGGAATACATAAAGGATTTCATGTTAAATTTTCTGTATATATACTTAAAAGGACTTTTAGCTTTTTGATTACGTTAAAAGATTCTCGAGCAGTGCTCGATTATTTTAGTATTTAATCTACCCACAAAATTGATTGGTTGAAAAATGTTGTTTTTTTACATTCCCTTTGATTATTTTTTCCCCTGTCGCCTAGGAGTGTCAATTATTTTATATGCTTCTCTAAACTACACAATTTAGGATGAGTGAAGATTTGATAAATAATTCTGTATTGGGTATACTTTAAAAAAATCAGAAATGTACATTGTCAACTCCACTGTACGGTGTCAGTGTAATTGGCATTCATGAGATGTAATATTAATTAATGGAATCATTATATTTCAAAATCCATTCAGGTTTTTAATGAGTACGAATACACACAAAATCAAACATGAAATCTTTATGTAGTCCTCAGATTAATTTTGTTAAACTGACATCAAACCTGCATCATAGTTTGTGCTTCAAATCAGTAAATAGTGACACCGTACATTTAAAGTGTACGACAGTATATTTTGTCACTGTATGTTGTCGATGGTTAGGCATGCCATTGCAGGCCAGCAGATATTGAAAGATAAAATAGTTCATTCATAAGACATCAGTGAATATAATTTCATGCAGAGTAGATTGCTGATTGATCATTTTCTATTTCAATTATAGCCTCTTTATTCGGAAGCCTGTGTAGTAGTGAGCTATACTTGCCGGCCAACCCATTAATCTGGGTTTGAATCAGATAAATATTGAAGAAATTTGGGGTTTGTGTAAAAAACCAAGTGACCGGGTAGCCAGGTGACCGGGTACCTAACGTTCCTAGCAGGGTTACCAACTTTCAAAGTTTCACATTTTCCCCGAAATATAGTAGCGAATTGACTTGACAGACTTAGCCTACCGAGTGCACTCCTGTTCGATATTTTTTACCCTATAAGAGACAGAGTACTTTTTAAAATAATCGATCCAGCAAACAGTGACGTTCCATGTCATCTTGCTCATGAGTTGCATATAAGTTCCTAGAAGACGTTGCATATTTTCGTTCTTTAAACGTCGAGGCAACGTAAACATGAGACACAGTAACGTGTTCGTAAAGTTCGTTAGTGTGAAAAACTTTCCAGGAATGTTTGATTTTTTACCACATCGGTCCATATGCGACTTAACTCAAACGTTAAAATTCAACGTTGTCGAAACAGATTGAAACAGATTGAAAATCTGGAGTCTATTGCTTTTGCCAGGATTCTTCTTCTTATTCTTCCACGCAAGTTTTCTCGCTAAATAGAAGAGCTTACTTTAAATGGCTTACATGGTTAGTTGAGGTGTGTGTCTTGGATCATGAGAAATTAGGTCAAATTTTTATCTAGATCAAAGGTCAAGAACTAGGTCAAATCTTACATTTTCAACATTTTGTCATACATTCACAAAATAATTAAAACAAAATCGCTCTGTGATTAAATTAAAAACGAACAAGGTGAATGATGGATATTGAAATGAGAGAGTTTATTTCCAATAACTCCAAATGTCCCTATACATGTTTTTCACTCTTCAGAGATGTAACATCCAGTTTTTACTGAGTTACAAAGTTCATTTTTCTGAAATACATGAATTTGTATAAATTTCTCCACTTTAAAGACATATTACTCCCCCTTCGTTCACTCCCCCATTCAATTTTAATTATTTTTTGACTATTTTTAATCGAACATATGGATAAATCAGCAATGATATTAACTTTGTGATAATAAAGTAACTTATACGAGTACGTATTTATTACAGGAAGTGAATTAGTTCCTTGATTCATAGCAAAAACACTGACTTTTTCACATTGGTGCACATTTCACATTTTCACACTTCTGCATATCTTAGAAGTGTATCAGTTCAAAAAATCCTATAACTAGCATATTCTACCATTCCATGCACCTATTCATTTACCAAACCAGTAGTAGACTTTCTCTTGAAAAAATAAATATTCCATTTGTTGAATTCTCTAGCAGTAATCTGCTACTCCCCCCCCCATTCATTTTTTCTGCAGTACAAATATGTACTGAAAAATGCTCCTTTCAGTACAAATGTGCTCCCCTAGTGAATGTTTGTGTATGTGTTCATGCGTGAAATAAATACTCCAATGGCCTCATCACAATTCTCTTGCATAAAATCTAACATTGGAATGGTGGCAGTCTGTTGTTGAAAAGTAGCAGCATGGGGTCAACCCAGTTGTCCGAAACCCAGTTCTCCGAAACCCAGTTCTCCGAAACCCAGTTTTCCGAAACCCAGTTCTCCGAAACCCAGTTCTCCGAAAATAAGGGGATCTTATTTGAAAAATACAATTTTTTTTAACGAATCTCGTTGTCGCAACCTCTGCGAATCACAACATAACATTGGAATAACGTTGACATCATTGCAAAATTAGGCTAAATATGCTAAGTCAAGACGTTAATTGTTTAATGTTAAGCCTACGAAAGTTCATATACAGGTGATATAGATGTTCAAACAAACAAAGTTAAATTATGTTATTCTCATTGTAAAATGGCGTTTACACAACATACATAGATAGGGGTCTACAATTTTTAAACCAATTTTCTTTATGGCCCATGGGCCTTTTTTGAGAGGGAACAACATTTTTCCAATGGGTGATGAGCGTTAATAAAAGGAAAAATAGCTTTCCCAAGCCAGTGGGCATTTATTTAGTAAGTATTTAGTTATGTACATCTTTTGAAACCAAAACTTATTCTTCATTTACGTACTCTGTTCGAGAAATAGAGATTAAATTAAAAGGATGAAGTGAGCACATGGCGAAAATGAAACTTCTTGCAGCGAATGGGAGAACATCCATTTTGATACGAGGACAGCCTGCCGTCGTTTCCAGTTTATCCCAAGTGATTAAGTTATAAATGTTTTGTTCTTTTACGATTTGATAAAATACAGAGACTAAGAAATTAAATGCGACGAAATATTTTGACAACGTAATATGTATACTGTTTTATTCTTAAAGTACTATATGCGTAAACTTATTTTATCTGTTTCAAAATGATTCATTTTATTTTGCCTATATAAAAGAGATTGAAGAAGATAAGATAAACTGTTCCGTAATATATATTGTGTTTTGATAACCTTTTTTTAGAATCACAATGTAAAATAAATCCCCCGTTCCTGCCATTCTGGTAACGCGTGCAATGGATGCAATTTAAAGTGAGAGAGAGAGATCTATGAACATCAGAATGCGTCCATGCCATTAATTTGGCCAAATACATGGCATGAAACTGGCCTAAGCTTAGTACGTCTCCCCTTTCTCTGGTAAATTATGACTATATTTTTCGGAGTAATGGGTTTCGGACAATTGGGTTTCGGACAAGTGGGTTTCGGACAACTGGGTTTCGGAGAACTGGGTTTCGGACAACTGGGTTTCGGAAAACTGGGGTGCACCCTAGCAGCATACATGTAGCTATTCCACCAGGTTTTTCATCGATTTCAGCATCAATACATGCCAATGTAAACACAAGGCAAAATCAGCAAATAATTAATCACAAGATTATTTTCAATAAAGATCATAATATTTCACATCTTACTTTGCTCCATGAAGAGAGTAACCACTGCAACTTTGGACACTTTCCAAGATAGCAGCTTTGTGTGGTGACAGGTTTAGGTATGTAGAGACACATGTTGTCAGTTAATGAAGTAACACCATTCACACCAACACTACGACATACAACATCACGTTTTTTCTTCCCACTACCACAGCTTGCTGAACACTGAAAAAATATTTTTTATCTCTTTTGATGAATTAATCCGATTGATTATCACCAGGATCACTGTCACTAACAGTTATCATAGGAAATCATATCAAAACATACAATCATGTTGACAAAATAGTCATAGATGTATTCTCAAAAGATGATGTATCACTCATAAAATATAAGCAAAATCATTCTTTTCTTTTCCAGTTGTATCAAAGAATATGTATAATGGCCTCCATTTTCCAAAATTGCCTTTTTATTGAGCAAACTGAGACACATGTCGCATGCTTCCATACAAATATCAACATGATGAAATAAATAAATTGAACTGTAATTAAAAATAGTTCTTTTTGAGTAAAATGGCTGTCAATTTCAAAATGGCAGCCTGACCAAAGAATCATTAGGGAGTATGGCATGCAAAGTCTTACATTGTTGAATATGGTCACCATGTCTTTTTTAATTAGATCTTAAAACTAAATCAATATCCTACATAACTTTTTAGATAGAAACATTTGTCAGATGGATGGACGTATGGATGGATGATGGTTCTATTGTTTTGAAAATATGTAGTATTTTAATTTCACACATGGCAAGACAAGGTGTTTCTGATTCCAGCCAATCCAAAGACGCTATTTCACATAACTGCATTCCATAATATAACTAATGACCAACTCAAAGTATAGGGTTGTCAAGGTGACAACTGGACTTTTCAGAATGAAATTGATACTTTGCCAACTTGACCCTTGCATAAGATTTCATTAAAAATATAGAATTAGTGAATAGTGAATTCATATCTTTAAGATGGTTTTGTGGAAACTATTTTACGATGTGTGAAAGGAATTCAAGCCAAAGACTCAATAAATCCAGTGTAATGACCATTCCTTTCAGCTGTTGTTTCCTAAAATGAACACTCAATTGCTTAGCATCTCTTGCAATCCATCTCCATCTCTGTATAGGACTCTCAAGTTTGGTTCTTGTGCAGTTGATTTGTTTATATCATTAATGTTAATAAAGTTCACTCACTCATTATTTTTATATAACTAGATATCAAGATTGCAATCAATCATACGGAGGCCCCATACGCCTTCTTTTTACCTTTTGAAAGTCAGCCAAAGGTCAAATTTCATAAACAAGGCCATATATGAGCTCCAAGCAACTTGTCGATGGTTTTAAAAAAAAGTTTGGTCAATTTGAAGCAAGCTGATATTTATATGTTATATGTATTTAAATGTGCCTAAATTTGAATCAAGAAAATCAATTTGAAAAATCAAGGTTTTTGACCTTTTGAAGGTTACTGAAGGTCATCCAAATGTCAAATCTAAGGTCAGATTTGAACTTTTGAGAAATTGTAAATGATTAATAAAAAAAAGTTTTAAAAGTTTTAAAAATAGGTTTTTGACCTGGAAAAATTTCAAAATTTGACCTTTTTCAGATTTTGAGATCTAATATCTAAAAACCTTTGCAAAACTTTAACTGATAATCAATTGCTAATATATGTAGAACCTTTAGAAGAATATATATCCTGACTTTCATCCCAATATATTAATTTGTAGTCAGCAAATTTGAGAAATTTAGAAAATACAGTTTGTGATTTATTTTGATGACTTTGACCTTTCGAATTTTTCTTTTTTCAGACCTCAGTAGGTCTTTAGTGATTGAATATACCGGTACCTAAATTTGAATCCAGGTAAGTACCCTGTAAGTCACTTCTTTTGTTCTTGGTATCATATGTTTGGAATGAAATGAAACATCTTTCCGAACAGTTTAGGTCTCTCAATATTGTAATTGTACAAAGGAAATTTTAGTTGATTTTAAAAAAGTATCTTGTTAATGAAATACAAGAACACAAATGTGTATAACATGTTCCCACCGACGGTTGATCCTACAAACTGCACATTTTTCATTCTGAATGCCTAACACTAATCAGTTGAAAAGATAAGATTTTAAGAGAAAAATCCAATGTGGCCGTTTTAAAATTTAGCAGGACTGCCCAAAAACTAAGTAGGTTGAGATTTTCATACAAAGAATCATTCCTGGAAATTTGAAATCGATCTGTCAACTGGTTTGCAAGGAAAAGTGTAAACGAGACTTTACAGAGAGGATTTCAGGATGGAAAATCCAAAATGGACATCTTAAAATTTACCCAGAATGCGGAAAAAGTAATCAGTTCCAAGATTTTCATACTAAAAATCATCCCTGAAAATTTGAAATTGATCTATCAAATGGTTAACCTGAAAAGGAGTAGACAAGACTTTACAGACACAATTTTAGGACGGAAAATCCAAAATGGCCACCTCAAAATTTACCCACAAAACCCAAAAATTAGTCAGTTCTCTGAAAATTTGAAATTGATCCGTCAAACAGTTAACCAGAAAACGCATCAACAAGACTTTACAGACAAGATTTTAGGATGGAAAAATCCAAAATGGCTGCCTTGACATTTACCTAGAATGCCAAAAAACTAATTAGTTCTAGATTTTCATACTAAGAATCATCCCTGAAAATTTGAAATTGATCTTCCAAACAGTTCACCTGAAAACGCGTAAACAAAACTTTACAGACAAGATTTTAGGATGGAAAAATCAAAAATGGCCGACAATAAAAAAGTGATGCCAAAAAATTAGTCAATTCTAGATTTTCATACTAAGAACCACCCCTGAAAATTGAAATCGAACCAGCAAACAGTTAACTTGAAAAGCCGTTAACAAGACTTTACAGACAAGATTTTAGGACGGAAAATCCAAAATGGCTGCCTTGGCATTTACCCAGAATGCCAAAAAACCAATCACATCTAGATTTACATACTGAGAATCCTCCCTGGAAATTTCCAATTGATCTACCAAACGGTTCACCTGAAAACGTAGAGACAAGATTATAGGATGGAAAAATCCAAAATGGCCGACAATAAAAAAGTGATTATGAGTTTTTGATTCTTTTTTTACAAAATTATTGCATATAACTACTGTTATTTATTAACAATAACATAATCTTTTACAACAAAGTCCACCTGCAATCTTTTCTGATATGATAATGTATTGAATATGATACAAAGTATTATCATGCGCTAACTTTTCTTAAAACATTCAAAATGGCTGACATGACTGAGCTAACAGGTCCAAAACCTAATCAGATCTAGAATAAAGTGAGCTGAACAAGATGTTAAAGTTTTAAAAGCAACTGTGAAGCCATTTTTCTTAACGTTTGCAGACAAAGATTTTAGCATTTGACTTCAAAATGGCCGACAGGAAGTAGGTATCGAGTTAAATCTTTTTCATCCACATCACTATGTGGTGGGATAAAAACTATAGGAGGCCCCATGGAGGGCCTCCTAATAATCAGTTAGGTTGCCCTTGGTGCAAGTCAATTGCATAATATTTAATAAGTTTTCCCCCTAGGTATCATGAAAAAGAACAATAAGTCCCTGCTGTGCAAATTACATGGTCACAAGTTTTCACTTACACCGCTAATTACAATGTGCCAAACTTGTCAGGTAACCATGTGTGTCAACTGCGTCGGCTAGTTGCTAGTGCACCATAGGAGAATGATTGCAATAAACCGTGATGTCTTTCAAAAGAATTGGATGAGCTATTATTGTAAAACTACGTGAGCATGTAATTTGTACTGCAGGGGTTATTGTTCTTTTTAGTGATACCTGGCGAGAAAATTCATTTAAATATTATGCAATTCATTTGCACAGCGGTCATACAAAATTACAGCCTTGGAGTAGTTTCTTAGTTTGTAATTGAGATAGACTAAGGTGTCATGCTTTAACACTATTGTCAATAAAAGAAATATATAATAGACAATACACTACAAAACTTGAATTCAGCCAACCTGACTCCAGTGGCTAATATGCCATTCGGGTGGGCACTCATGTTCATTACAGTCCTGCTTCCTAGGTGGCTTTATCTGCTGACAGAACTTTGGCTTCACCTTGAAGTCTTGTGTAGGGGAAACCTGCTGCATACAGTATACTCTCCGCTTCTGTTTCCCACCACCACAACTTCTGCTGCATTGCTGCCATGCCTGCGTTACCCACCTAGAAGTGAGAATATATACACTGAACAATAAAACATTGAGCAAAATGTCAATCATTTGTCTTTTACAGATCAAACTGCAATATTAGTAGAGCAAAGCAGGGTCAAAAGAATGTCGCTATTTATGCAAAGGTTCCAATATACCATTGGAAAGCTTAGAGTGTCAGCTTTAAGGATCTCAACTGATTTCGGATGTTTACTTGTTGCAAAGTTGAAAATTCACCCTTTCATCACAAAGGGGTAAAATTATGAAATTGAAAAAGCCTATGGAAAATCATCTCCAATTATCACCTAACTTACTATTGATAATTAGTTGAAAGTTAGGTGTAAAAATTCACATGCAAATGAGCTAATTATCAACTTAATTAACGCTTAATTTGCAACTTAATTAACGATTAACTACCATCAATATGCAAATGAGCTATTTACGTAAATTAGTTGAAAGTTAGTTGTAAGTTTGATGTAAGTTAATCTCTAATTATCACCTAACTTACTATTGATAATTAGTTGAAAGTTAGGTTTAAGTCAGATTTGTGACATCTCAAAAATGACTCGCTTCTTTTTTGCTTCTCTTCACTCGGAGGTTTTGCTTCATCTTGAACTATTTTGTGACGAAATATTCATCTTAATTAGGATCTTTCAGAACAGACAACATTGAACTTGAACTATTGAAATTTCACAGCAAGAGGAGGGAAAACCCCATGATTCAATTGATGACATACGATTTCCTCCTTCGCACACCTCCTTTTGTCGAAAACGTACCCTCCATCTTGGTTTTCAAAGTTTTCAAATTGACCTAGTTTTAAACCAATCAATGATCGACTCGCTAAACCAATCAGCGACGATGTCATCTCAATACAGATTTACATTATAAGCGTATGTCATCTTTGAACCCTGGGGTTTATCCCCCTCTTTTTTAAAGCTATTCTATTTTGCAAATTTTTAAGATTCATGAAAAGCATGTGAAAACATCATTATTGCCATCAACAATTAAAATCAGAACACAAACATTAGACTATAATGTTACATAATAAGGACGTAACAGATACAATCAAAAATATGTTTTGAAATGTCTTTGATCTAACAATCATTATTTAGAAGAGCACATTTGGATTACTTGTGAAATATAGGTAACCCATGTTAGTACCTAAATTGCATTCTAGGATTAATATTATATGATATCTGATTCAAAAAGATTTTCAAATTCAAAACATTTCAGACAGAAGTGTGAATAAGATTTAACATACATTGTATTCATGTTCTACATACCCTTATAATAATGTTGACCAAATTTCATGGTAGTATACGCACAATTCCCGTTGTAATTCTCAATTTTATGAGAGAAATATCTCTCACATGTTTTCTTTTTCCACCATCTTGAAATTAAACTTAGGGGGTTTGTATTTCTAAATCATGGGCCTAATTTACTACTAATTATCATTATAATCATCCTATATGTTAACTATCAACCAATAATCTACTTCAGAACAAAAACGTTTTAATTTACCACTTACTATCACCCTCAAACATTTCATATCTTAATTATCAACTAAAAATCATAAATCAGCATTATTGTAAGTTAATTTACGTTGAACTTGCTACTGATAATTAGGCCATAATTATCATTGATTTAATTAACGCTTAACTTTAATTCCAATTGCCAGCAGAATTGTTGATAATTAGTTGTAAATTAGTTGGTAATAAGTTGGTAATTAGTTTTATTTTTCAATTGGGATAGTTTTAATTACTAAATCCTCAATTTTTTCATCAATTACTTCATATTTTCTTTTTAAATAATTACAGAATTAATGTTGCAAGAAACACACTAGTGTAAAATTAGGGTGGATGACCTCAATTGTTAACATTTTGTCTTTGAAAAATTGTCACCCAAAAATATATGAAAATAATGCCAACTTTCTTTTAACCATCATATTTTTCATTCATTTTTCGTTTAAAATGGAAAAATACACTTCAATAATATAACTAATATATTTAAGTCACTGTCCATGGCCAATTGGAATATGCATCTATACATGTCATACATAGTTCAGGATGGGAGGGTGGTTATATTGTCAGAATACCAGTTCTACTTAACTCCTTTCTGACTTGTTGCACCTAAGAAACTCATTCATTGGAATATCTCTATATTTGAAATTATGCATAATGCATAATTATGCATAATGGAAATTTACATGAAAGTCAGCGAAGCTTAAAGTCCCCATGTAATGTTTAAAAATATGTTTTTATCATTCATTTATTATTTGTCATGACTTTAAAAGTTTTTACAGATTTTTTGAAAATAAATTTGTTGTCAGCTTTTCATTTCTCAAATATTCAAATTTCCCGCCATTTTTCAAAAAAGTTGAAATTTTTTAATCATCAAATATTCCACCATACATTTCAAAAAATATTATCTTTTTAATTAACACCTATGCAAAGATTGAGCAAAGGACACACTATTTCAATAATAAAATGCCATATCTAATTAATGTGCCACTTCAATGTTTTAGCATATCAAAAATATTGATGACTCACTCAGGTGGCAAAAAAAATTTGAAAAATATGAAATTTTTTTCAATGTCAATCTTTTCTAAATATGCTCAACTTTAAAATGAAATCAATGCTGATTGTCTAACCAGGTTAAAAGGAAGAATATATTATGTTTTAGATATTACTGTACCATTGGTTTCTATGAGAACTAACATTTTGAAACCTCTAAAAGTTAGTTATAAAGAAACTCACTATTTTCGAACAAAAAGTCCTTCAAAAACCATTTTTTGAAATTAAAATAAAGAGTTTCACATATCAGACTTTGATAACATTGGGTAAGACTACAATACAAGCCAAAATGGTTTAAACTTAATATGGGGACTTTAAAGATGCTGTATTAGAAAATAGGCATGGTTATAAAGATGGCCACTGCTCTGGAGATGGCATAACTTTTTCATTTCTAACCAAAGTCCACATTAATGGCAAATTATGTAAATAAGTGTGGTTTATGAAAGTCAACACTTAAGCTCCTCCCACCATGCAGAGACAGAGCGCTGGCCAGCTTAAGATACTTGCAAGTGAAACTAAATCTGTTAACTGAACACCGCCCCCTTCATTCGTTTCGGTGCCTTGGGTGGTAACTTCGAGCACAAATTTTTTACATAAACATCAAGGTCTAACATCCTTATTATACACTGACATGTTTCTCAGAGCACTAATCGTTGTTATTATGGACATTTAACAAGAAAACATAAATGATTGACAAAGAAATGATGGATTGAATAATTGTGATTAATTTCATAATTTTACCCCTTACTGATGAAGGGGTTGATATTTCAATTTGCAACAAGCAAACATCCGCAAGTAGGCTAGATCCTTAAAGCTGACACTCTCAGCTTTCCAATGGTGTATTAGAACTTTTGCTTAAATGGCATCATTCTTTTTTCATTAAGGAGTGTACTTTGAGGCTCTACTTTGCTCAAGTATATATGGTTGAAGCATGAATGAATAAATGCAAGGGGCTCACACTTTTCAATAACATAGATGCCTTAATATCTGACTGTATTAGAGCATTATAAGGTGGAGCTCTGAAACAGGCTTTCTATAGCTTTCTTTCTTTTAGGTGCCTTTTGCTGTCTAGACAAAGTTTGCCTAGATTTAAGATATTGAAGGTCAAAAAGGTATTTTTCAACTTAAACATATAACAAGCTATTCAGTAAAAGTTGTGACTGATACAGTTTGTAAACTTTGTTAACTCTTTTGTCCAATTGATATCAAGGTGGTTGGTCACAATTATAACCAAAGAACAATTCAACTGAATCCAATCCCCTTTGGAATGGTATGGAACCACATCTCAACCTATCGGTATTAGTCATAAGTAAACTCAATATCATGCATCAATGAATATTTTAAATTGTAATATAAATCCTTGACTGTTCGGCAACCAAGCTTAGAATGATTTTTACTCACTCTCTTAAAGGCGCAATCATACAAAACCTCATTACACATATTAAGAAAACATTCATATTCTCAACTGAATGATTTAGTACCTGGCTGGGCAGGGCTGTTCATTACATGGGAACAATCCTGTTATTGGCTTATCTTTCTTGGCACAAAATTTGTCTTCCATTTCATCTGCATAATCTCTGAGGCACTTGGCTGAGGTGACCTGTGTACCTATAAGTATACACGAATGTCATTAATCGCTGAGGTACTTACATGTAGCTGGTGTCACCATTGTTCTTGTAAGTATATAATGATGTCAATAATATCAGAAACATTTACATGTAGCTGGTGTCACCATTGCTCTTGTAAGTATATAATAATGATGTCAATAATCTCAGAAGCATTTACATGTAGCTGGTGTCACCCATGCTCTTGTAAGTATATAAAGATGTCAATAATCTCAGAAGCATTTACATGTAGCTGGTGTAACCCATGCTCTTGTTAGTATATAATGATGTCAACCAGAACAACGGCAACGCCAAAGCGTAGCGAATCCCATCAAACAGCCATGGATGGCATTTTTACAAACAAAGTATATAGCAAAAATGGCAGCCATTTTTCAAAATGGCCGCCTTCTACCAAAAGTGTCATTAGACCATGTGCCATGCTTATAGTATTCACATACCAAATATGAACAAAATCGCTCTACTACTTTTCAAGTTATAGTAAAATATGTTAAAATGGCGGCCATTTTTCAAAATGGCCACCTTCTACCAAAAGTGCCATTAGACAGTGTGCCGTGCTTATAGTATTCACATACCAAATATGAACAAAATCGCTTCACTACTTTTCGAGTTATAGTAAAATACGTTAAAATGGCGGCCATTTTTCTACCAAAAGTGTCATAGGACAGTGTGTCATGCTTATAGTATTCACATACCAAATATGAACAAAATCGCTCCACTACTTTTCGAGTTATAGTAAAATATGTTAAAATGGTGGCCATTTTTCAAAATGGCGGCCATTTTGAAAAATGGCCGCCTTCTACCAAAAGTGTCTTTAAGCAGTGTGCAATGTTTATAGTATTCACATACCAAATATGAACAAAATCGCTCCACTACTTTTCAAGTTACAGCAAAAATCGTAAAATAACTAGTAAAGTCCGCCATTTTTCAAGATGGCTGCCATGTGCTTCTTTAATATCTACATTCCTAGCTTTATTAATGTCCTATATAATTTTTTTACATCTCAAACATATTGCTATTACAGTTTTACATATTGCACCTAAATTACTGTAAATTTGGCACTAAAATGGCCGCCATTTTGAAATGAGTGGCCATTTTGAAAATAGGCTTTTGAGCAGAACTTCTACCCCCATAGGGTATATGTGTACAAAATATGAACAAAATCGGGCCAACGGTATTTGAGTTATTGCCCGGACGGACGGACGGATGTACGGACGTACGTATGGACGGACGGACGGACGGACGGAGGCGTTCCCTATATCCCTCCGAACTTCGTTCGATGGGATAATAATCTCAGAAGCATTTACATGTAGCTGGTGTCACCATTGCTCTTGTAAGTATATAAAGATGTCAATAATCTCTGAGGCATTTACATGTAGCTGGTGTAACCCATGCTCTTGTAAGTATATAATGATGTCAATAATCTCAGAAGCATTTACATGTAGCTGGTGTCACCATTGCTCTTGTAAGTATATGATGACGTCAATAATCTCAGAAGCATTTACATGTAGCTGGTGTCACCCATGCTCTTGTAAGTATATAATGATGTTTATAATCACAGAAGCATTTACATGTAGCTGGTGTCACCCATGCTCTCATAAGTATATAATGATGTCAATATTCTCAGAAGGATTTACATGTAGCTGGTGTCACCAATGCTCTTGTAAGTATATAATAATGATGTCAATAATCTCAGAAGCATTTACATGTAGCTGGTGTCACCATTGCTCTTGTAAGTATATAATAATGATGTCAATAATCTCAGAAGCATTTACATGTAGCTGGTGTCACCATTGCTCTTGTAAGTATATAATGATGTCAATAATCTCTGAGGCACTTACATATAGCTGGTGTCACCAATGCTCTTGTAAGTATATAATGATGTCAATAATCTCTGAGGCACTTACATGTGCTGGTGTCACCAATGCTCTTGTAAGTATATAATGATGTCAATAATCTCTGAGGCACTTACATGTAGCTGGTGTCACCCATGCCCTTGTAAGTACACCGTTTGACAAAATAAAAATGACACCCACCCACACAATGTTTCATAAATATTTGTCTGAAGAAGTTCAGACTTGATTTTTGCACATTAAAACTCCATTTTGCAATTTTAAGTTTCAGATGACTAGCTCACCTAGATGCACATTTTTATGCACAATTGGATCTTGCACAAAAAATGACACCCCTTTTGTAAAATAATTTTGGAAATAAGTTATAATGATTTTATCAATGACAACTTCATTATTTTGTGTTTAATGGAATGGACTTCATTTTCCTGAAAGTACAAGTCAAAATCATTAGTAATTAAAAACTTATGTTTGAAAAACTGAGTTGCATTTTCTGTGCAGAATCCATGTGCAAAGGAATGAAAATTTTGTAATGCTCAAAAAATTTGACCAACTTGAGCTACACATCTAAAATATTTGGAGGTGCCTTCGCATTATGTCTTCTTTGAATGTGTGAAAGGACAAGTCTATATGTCAATAAATAAACAAATTATGCAATGTTAGGTGGGTGTCATTTTTTGTGTCACCCTGGATAAAATGATGTCAATAATCTCAGAAGTACTTACGGGTAATTGGTGTCAACCATGCTTTTGCAAGATATAATGATGTCAATAATCTCAGAAGTACTTACACGAAGCTAGTGTCACCCATGCTTTTGTAAGTATATAATGATGTCAATAATCTCAGAAGCATTTACATGTAGCTGGTGTAACCCATGCTCTAGTAAGTATATAAAGATGTCAATAATATCTGAGGCATTTACATGTAGCTGGTGTCACTCATGCTCTTGTAAGGATATAATGATGTCAATAATCTCAGAAGCATTTACATGTAGCTGGTGTAACCCATGCTCTTGTAAGTATATAATGATGTCAATAATCTCAGAAGTACTTACATGTAGCTGGTGCCACCCATGCTTTTGTAAGTATATAATGATGTCAATAATCTCAGAAGGACTAAGATGTAGCTGGTGGCACCCATGCTCTAATATATACAGGGTGAGCCAAAAAAGTAACCGAAACAAATGTTAATTATTCTGTCATCCAGCATGGATTTAAATCATATTTGGCACAAGTGAACCTTGTTTAATATTCTTGCATTCTGTACAAGTTCCATTAGTCACGATCTTATGGTCATTTTAAAAAACATGCTAAAAATACAGAAACATGCCAAAATCACTTTTATCTTTGGAGCTATATTTACAACTCTAGAATTTGATTGGTTCATTGAAACTGTTTCTGTCATGCTAATATCACCTGTGAAGAGAATGTGAGACACCTACCTCCAGCACATGTGACAGAACATTGTGATGTCACAGCACTCCATGTGTAGTTATGAGGCAGATCAACTGTCATTGCATTTATTTTAGGCATCGTGTATTCATAGTAAATCCCTGGATTGTATCCCTGCATCAGCACCTGGAACAACAGACCAGCAATGACCTGAACTTGTAAGTATAATGTCACACCTCAATTACTCCCCTGAAGCCCAATGGCATTGACTTTTCTCTTCCCTCTTAAAGAAACAGGTTTTTTCTTCTGAGGACAGGCCCTAATATATCATTTAGGGGCGTCAGAAGGAATTGCCAAGAGGGGAGCAACTTTTGGGTATGAAGCGCGCTTCACGTGATGCATGCTGCGCAATCTAGGGGGATCGGGGGGAGGCATGGCTCTGGTGCATTCTGAATATATCTCAGCACAAAATTCCCAAACAATAAAAACAAGAAAAAAATGTGATTTTAGAAAACTTCAACTTCAACTTCTTCAAAGTATTTACATACTGTATGGGTTCCTGAGAAACTATACATGGCATAGAATTAAATGTAATATGAGAAATGCAGGGGCGTAGCCAGCTTTCAGGGCTTTCAGTCAGCGGGAGGTGCGATCACCAAAAAAAATTGAAAATCAGTCAAGGGGGTGCGATTTATCTTGAATTTTACAAAAGTTGATGTAACTTCCTTCAAAATTGAGCTGGAAGCTTCAAATAAAAAGCATTTTAAAGCTAATTTCTTTTTCTATCTAATGAGATCTCCTATGCTTGAAGTATAGACTGGATAAAGTATCATTTCTGTCATTATTACACTTTGACTTTAATTAGCTATAGTGAATCCTATTGAACGAAACACATTTTGAAAATTTCTACTTGAACAGAGCACATCAGCATATTCAATTTGAACCAAATCTGTTCACTGGTATTTGAGTTATCAAAGATAGTCATTTTGAAATTCAGCCATCATCTTGAAAAGCATTTCATGAACAGAGTTACTATGTCCCTAGGCATCAGCATATAAAATTTGAACCAATCCGTTCACTGGTTTTTGGGTTATTATCAAAGATAACGTTTCTTTACAAAATTGGTGGCCATTTTGAAAATCAGTCACGATCTTGAAAATTCTAGTGTGTCTCTAGGCATCAGTACATAAAATTTGAACAAAATCCATCAACTTGAATTTGAATTATCAAAGATTATATTTCTTTTGAGTTATCGCCTGGACACAAGGACAGATGGAAAGACGAAAGGATGGAGAGATGAAGGGACGGCTTTCCAATATCCCCCTCAAACTTCATTTGGTGGGATAATACATTCAATTTGAGAGCAAACTAGCAGTTAACCTACCTCAACAATCAATTGTTCATCTATTGGTCCAGGTGATTTGATCATTTCTGGCTGCTTATGTGGCCGTTTATATTCAAACTTTGCTCCTGCAAACATGAACTTCCCAGGCCAGGTGACCCTCCAATGTCCAGTAAGGTAATATGCACCATGATCATTCTTTATGGCTAGATAATTTGGTGAGATTTTTGTTTCTGAGATTTTTAAGCTTCTCGCCCCCTTTGGAATCTTCACTATCTCATGGTAATCTGGAACACATACATATCTGGTGAGATATTTTTTATTTTTCCACAGATAATGCTTACAATTAAATGCCACATTGATTTGCAGGGTGGGCCAAAAAGTGTCCATAACTTTAATTTTGAAATAATTAACTGCATATATTTCAAAAATATTTCTGATTGAGATGTATTGTAATTGTTCTCAAAATAGGAAAAAAATCTTCAGGGGTTTGGGAATAATATAGGTGAACAAATACTGGAGATCTAAGTGAAAATAAACAGTTGTCAAAAAGCAGCAATTTAACACTGATATTAGTCATATCTCAAAGAATACCAGTCTGTCAGAGAATAACATGTGGTGAGGAGTTCAGCACTGTCTGAGCTTATTTCCTGATAAAAAATGGAATATTAGAAGTATCATAATAATTAAGATGGAGAAAAGCTAATTCAGCACCGAGAAAAAGGGTGATTGGGAAAATCTGCCTGGACAATTCAAACTATTCTGAGATGTTATCTGTGGTAAGAACTAGGAGCTCTTATGAATCAGAAGGTGAGTTAGGTGCAAACAAATTACATCATTTGTTTTTCAATGATCCCTTTTGCTAATATTCGCTGCATATGCAAAAATATTTCTAATAATCTAGCTGTTGCTGTTACCGAAAATGTTGTATCAACAAATCAGATTTTTTCTCAATAAAAGTCCTTAAGAAATGCAAGTGAACACTACTAACAATTTACAACCTAATAGACCAGGTATGTTATGGCAATTAGTAAAAGATGTGACTGTCTAAAGTCATTTGCCATACCCTACCTTGTCCAAGCAAACTAACATTTTACATTTTGTATATTGTATATGTTATGTAAACTTGAATTAATTTTAAGCACACAAACAGAATTCAACATGAAACCCTCCAATTCACGTTAATAAAAGTACATGTACTTAATATTAAGAGATAAAATCAATTAAAGTTCTATAGAACAGAATATAATACTGCTCTTTCATCACATCATCCAAGCATACAGTTGCTATATCTTGGAAATTGTACAATGTAAAATTTAGAAATAATAACAAATGAAATACGTCATGTATGTCATGTATATAAATGTGCTGTCAAAATTGACAAAGACATGGACATTGATAAAGATACCAGTCAAAAATGTGAGAAAAAAGTGAACAATAAATATAATACAAATTACCTAAAAACTAGAAATAAGCAACTCAGCGAAGTAGTAAATCCCAATAAACAAATTATTTATGAGTATGAAATATAATTCTTCAGCATAATTCAGCCATAGTGACATATAAAATCTACTAAATATTGAGAATTCTCATATGAGGTGACCCTTTTGGATTTTCCGAAGTACTGTACATTTAAGATGAATGATACAATACATGTAATTGTGATCTACTCAATAAAATATATTCAATTCAAGTATAATAGCCATACATTGAAGAGATCTCTATGACTAGATAATAACATCAACGCCAAAACGTAGCAAATCTAATCCAACAGCCATGGCTGCCATTTTTACAAAATCCCTTACTACTTTTTCAGTTTCCTTCTACAACTTTTACAGTTTCAGCAAAAATCGTAAAATAACACACATAAAAATGGCCACCATTTTCAAATTGGTTACTCATTATTCAAATTGTCATTAAAAAGTGTAATATTCTTCTGGCAAAATTTCCCAAAAAATCGCACACACGTGTAAATGGCAGCCATTCAAAACAGCCATTCAAAATGGCCACCTGTTAGCCAAAGCCAAAGTGTGCCACGCTTATATGAGTATTCACATATCAAATATGAACAAAATCGCTCTATTACTTTTTGAGTTATAGCATGGGCTCTCTTGAAAGCTCATGGTTATTGTAAAAAAACAGATGTACAGACGTACAGAGGAATTCCCTATATTTCTCTGAATTTCGTTTGATGGGATAATTACTGAAAATTCTAGCAATGGGTGGCCATTTTGGATTTTATTGAGGCTTGAATATGAACTACATTACAATATTGAAGTCATACTTTCAGAGTGATCTCAAAATTAATTTTTTTTTTTTTTTATAATTTTTTTTATAAATTCCTGTTTTCTTGATCGCCATACATCCCTGAACCGCATATGAAGAAAAGTATTCAACTTATTATCCAGACAGTTGAACCGCCTGAAGAATGAACTATCAGATTGACAGACTAATAAATGGAGGGCTACTGTATCCCTACTGAACTTTGTTTGTTGGGATAATGATGTTGCTTAGTGATAGAATAAACGTCATATGTTTTTCTTAAAATTAAGATTCATATCAAGACAAATACATATTAAATGGTGTTTCTTTTTCTAGTGGACTATAGGGGTTACAACACTGCAAACAGGGGGGGGGGGTTATATTGAGGGATATAGAAAATACTGAAGAGTCATAGTTGATGTGTTATATGAACAATTCATTACAAGATTATTTTGAGGGAAATGAAACACCCTATACAATTTGTTTGCTATGACAGGCTGATGAGAAAAGGTCAATACAAGCCATCTTGAGCTTCATCAAATATTTCTCTCCATTATTTGATTTGAATAGGTTCTAGTATTTCTTTATAATTTGTTTGTTTTAAACAATTCCACTCTTCCCCCTCAACTGGACTTGAAAGATGACAACAGAATGATATTTTCTCATGGGTGTACTTCTCACATCAGTATGCATTACTGAGTACTCTTATGTGATACCTGTGCGAATTACAGTATATAAGTACATTCCTCTGTAGTAGGCTGAAATATGGCATTAAAGTAAATCCTTCAAAAGAAAACATCAGCAGTTCATGTCAATCCATGTCAATCCATTTTAGAAAAAAGGAAAACAGTTCTGACTTTATTTCAAGATAATCCTATTCTTAAGGTTATCTGACAAAAATATTGAAAAGTGGATGTATTTTAACATCTTCAATTATTTCTATGTTCAATCTCAATTCTCATTTCAGAAAATGAAATAAGATTGTGAGGAAAACATTAACAAGCTTTCTGAAACTAGAAATCAGCAACTCCATGGAGCAGCAAATCCCAATGAACAAAATGACCTATTTTCTAAATATTTTCTAAATATGAAGAAACTCTGTCTACTACTATATTCAAGTTATCTTCCAGACAGACAGTCTTCAATATACAGTATATCCCTACCGAACTGTGTTCGTTGGGATAATGATTGCTTTCAACATTTTACACTCTCTATTCATTCTCCTTCATTTAAGAAAAAGCATTTACTCAAAGTATTAATCCCTTTAAACTGTATGCGTTTTTTTCTCTAAAAGAACAAATTTTCATTTAATTAAAGGTAGCTGCTCTAACATCTAACCAGATATTCAGGAAAGACTGACTTCTGGCCTTATTGATCTCGTAAACTATTTTATGACTTCAATCAATAATTGTAAATACAATATATATTTAGAGGTTATGTCACTATCGTGGCATATATGCCCGAGGTCTCAGTGATATATGGCCCGACCTCTGATACAATATATTTTCCATCGACTGGCATCACAACAGTCAATAAATAACTTGTAAATGAAAATATTTTAATTAATTATTTAAAATAAATGTGCTTGGTCTATTACATCATAATAATGTGGAAAATATGAAACGGCCTGTTTGGAAAAAGGTTCGTCTAGAAAGCCAAGGGTAAGGCATCCTGAATACAAACCACATAGCCTATGTTTCATTCAAAACTTTTCACAAGTGATCAAGATAAGTCTCTTGATTGATTAGAATGATTATTGCCGAGAGCAACTACCTTTAATGCATGTAGTTATACAAATAATAATTAATGAATATACATGTATGATTCAGCCAATTTCTGCGACAATATGCATAATAGAATTATCTCATTAATCCCAATCTTTGAATGAACATGACTATATTCCGGACATTTCGTTAAAATTTTAATTTAATTTCTTCTTACCATATTGTTTGGGTTGGTCAGTAAATGTGCCATTGATGATGTCACAATCAGTTCCATTGCCGCCACACACCCCACACCTGTCAATAACAGCTTTAGACTTGACTACATTATCACATCCAACCTCCTACAATAAGACCAGAAGAAAATCACTGAAAACCACTAAATAAGCTTGAACTAGGATGGTGGTGCTATGTTGCCCAGCTTTCTTTTTAGGTAGGACTGAATTTTCCTGGTGGGAGTTCTCATTTTTGATATGGTCATAAGCATTGGGTAAATCCAAAAATGTTTGTGGTTGTGCAATTCCCCAAAGTAGCAAATCCCAAATTATGAACATTTATGTGACATGATTTCATAATATAATTTCTTTCTTGAGTAGAGATCCTATGGCCATGATGTATTAGCGTAAAATCTGACAAAAACCTGATGCCAATACCTGAATACATTTACTTGCTTTTTCATCAATAATATTTCTCCTGGAAATGGCAGCCATATTGAATCAAGAAGCCCTCCTGAACATTTCTTATTGAGCAGGGTTATATGGCTATAGGCATCAGCATATAAAATCTGAATCAAATCTGACAACTGATATTTGAGTTTTAGAAAAATTATACTTGATAAAAAAAATTGTGTCGGTTTTCATTTCAATAGCCATCATGAAAATACCCTTTTGAGAATAGTCCTATATCCCCAATGCATCAGCATATAAAATTTGAACTAAATCTACAAACTGATATGTGAGTAATTAAAGATTACATTTTTTATAAAAATGGCAGCCATTTTGAATTCAGTGGCCATCTTAAAAAATTCTTACTTATAAGGCATCAGTACAAAAACTGACTGACATATGGGTTATCAAAAATGGTGGCCATTTCAATTTTAGTGGCCAACTTAATACTTCCTTCTTGAGCCTAAGTCCTTTGTCCCTAGGGCATCAAATGTAAAAGATTTGAACTAAATCTGATGACTTGTATTTGAGTTATCAAAGATAACAATATTTTTGAAAATGGTGGCCATTTGAAATTCTTAAGCAGATCTTCTATGTCCCTTAGGCACAAGCATATAAAATTTAAACCAAATCTGTCAACTGGTATTTGAGTCATCAAATGTATTATTCTTACAAACAAGGCGTTAACATTGACAAAATGTCACCACCTACAGTAGTTGCTCATAATATTATTAGTTCAATCTAAAGTCAGATTTGAACTTATGAGAACTTCTAGATGATTTTGAAAAAAATTGGTCAATTTGAAGCAAGTTGAAAAATACTTTTAATCTTGAGAAGGTCAATGAAGGTCAAATCTCAAATCTAAAGTCAGATTTGAACTTCTGATAACTTGTAGATGATTTTAAAAAAAAGATTTGGTTAATTTGAAGCAAGTTGAAAAAATACATTTTTGACATTCTTTGACCTTGAAAATGTCACTGAAGGTCAAATCTTAAATATAAAGTCAGATTTGAACTTCTGACAACATGTAGATGATTTTGAAAAAAAGTGAAGTCAGTCTAAACAGTATTTGTCAAGTTATTGGAACTTGTTTTAATAATTTGTTGCAGACACCAACCACCGATCACCAACCACCGTCACAAAAGAACAGAGACCATAATTCAATATGTCACTACTTTTTGTAATCTGGTATCTGAGTTATTGCCCAGACAAATAAAGGAAAGGACAGATGAATGGATGGACAGTCGAACGGACAGACACCTTTTTCTATATATTTATCCCTACAAACTTTGTTGGGTGTGATAATATTCTAAAGAGGCTGAAATATTGTTTTCATGCACTTACCATGCAAAGGCCATCAACACATACATTAGAAGACCCCTGTTGACACCTAGTACCATCCACAACCTTGTTGGACAAGGCAAAGTAGAAGTCATAGCCCTCAGCTTTACAGTATAGACGACAGAAATCATCCTCTGAAAGAATTAGGAACACTGAGAGAATAGGCCAGAAGGTAAGTTTCATTAACACAAACATTGTGGCATCTCTCCAATACAGTAGTATCTAAATAACTCGATAATATACATGTGGATAAGGCCAAGTAGCAGAATTCAAACAGTTATATCTGGGTTTTCGTAAAACACAGACCGCCGACCACCGACCACCGACCAGTCACTCTCCACAATTGGGTACATGTGGTCGGTGGTCGGCTGACGGTCTTTTACATAAGGATGAAAAATGCAAAATTAGAAGTAAAACTAAAACTGGGAATCCAATGACTATAAAACCTTTACTAGGTCGTGATTTAAAAACGTATAATTATCATTTCAAATCACGATGAAAACGTTACATCGTCGTGGTGTGTAATGTCATATTTTTAAGTGATGTTTCAGTTGTTAGAAGACCAATTTCATCCTGGTTAGTCACTTTGGAAAAAAACGCACGTAACATTGCATTAAGTTCATTCTTCATTCATATGAAACGCAATAACAAAAACACACAAACATCGTCGATGTTGACGTCGTAACGTTATGTTTGATTTCTCAGTTGTTAAACGTCAACTGGTAAAAACTACATTTGATATGACAAAAAAAGCTTTCTAATGGTGTACTGAAATGGTAAGTCACTTTTAATCCCGATAAGAGAACGCATGTAACATTATATCGTGTTCAGTATTCAGGCTATGATGATAACAAATCATTTTTGTTTCGAAATTGTTAAATTTCAGTAAAAAATTAGGATAGATTCCCGTAGAAACGATAGGTTGGTTAATGATAGGTTAGGACCTAAGGCAGGACAATTAATCGAGAGGAGACAGTCATGACCAATTTGTTTGCTTGCCATTCGTTGCAAGGTACAAAATCGGTAAAAAACGTTGCCTAGTCCAACGATTGACATTCAAAATCAAATTATTAAAATTCTAAGGCTACAAATATGTTCGGTCTTTTACATGATATGGTCGGTCTTTTACACATTTTCTTCAAACCCTGTTTTGAGGCTACCAGTGGAAAACACCGACCGGTCGGTGGTCGGTGGGGTCGGTCTTTTCCGAAAACCCGTTATATCTTGGATTATGACTATTTTCTGACCATGAAGACAGGCATATCTTTTAGAACCATTCATAATCTCAAAGAGAGGTATATATAATGATAGTCAATTGATATTGAGGGTGCAATCAACCCATCAACATCCTTGAATTTTCAATGATGTTGACCTCATTTTCACTAAAAAGGCACACCCTATATTGTTTGATAAATATTAGCCATGCCTGACTGAACTACCACAATAAAGTCCCAAGCATTATGTTCACCAGTTCATATTTTTAGAATGTAACAGACAATTCTGTTCTTAGGTCAAACTCACTAAATTCAATACAAAAGAGCAACCATGGGATGAATAGGATATCCTATGATTTCCTCTGGCTATCATTTTTATCTACTCATGGATATCGCGCATCTCCATTCATTCGCTGCGCTATTTTGTGGAGATGGACGATATCTTCTCATGGATGAAAATGGTATCCCTCAAAAACCATAGGATATCCTCTATTTATCCTACACTTAGTGAACTAAATGTATGATATAAAAACATTAAAAAAGATTTGATATCTAATATTGGCAAAATGAATAACTTCAGGAAATCGCCACAATATACTCTGGAAAACCAATACTCCGCTTGTTGATTTCCAAAAATTTATTTTTCAATGATATTCTACATTTAGTATGCCAATTGAAGAATAATATGAACACCCTATGATTTTTCCAGAATATCACTTTTTATCCCATGGTTGCAAGGATATAGATCGAATATTCCATGCAGATATTTTGGATATGTGGATCAAGGTATCATATTTTAGCAAAGAATTCTCAAACCATTGAATATCACTTTTAAACTATCAAATATCACTTCTTAAAAAGTGATATTCGATGGTTTCAAAAGTGATATTCGATGGTATTAAAAGAAATATTCAATGGTGTCACATAGTTCACTCATAAAACTAAATTAAGCATTTCAAAACAATATTCTCTGAATTCCATGGATATCGCTTTTTTTCCATGCATTTGCAAAATATCATAAATATATTTGCATGTTATCCTTCAGATTTGCCCTCAACTATGGGATTACTTAGTATATCCTATTAAAGTTGTAATAAAACCATTTTACTCAATTTAGATATGTTTATGCCATCTTACTGTATGAAGGCCACACTTTACGATGGTGAACCATCAACAACTCCAAAAGTTCATTTTATCATGATATCGGATATATAAAGTCATCATGTGTGCATGTGCGGCAAAACTGATTTCATTTTCAGAGCAGAAATTTTGTTCTCATCAATTTTGCGGAGGATATAATATCACTTGCATTTGAGTGCGGAATCAATCTAGTTGAAACATGCTATTGAAACCATGTAAGTTATATAACAGCAAGCATTGCTAGTGTTTGCGGATTAACCCAAATGTAATTGCTGTAAGGCCAAAATATAAATATTGGGTTAACATTTTCAGTTATTGATATATGGTTTAACAAATGCATTTCAATCAATTCCTTGTATATGTAATGAATAATATTGCAGTGCTCTTTCCACAAAAATTTCTTTTGGTCCAATCAATTAAAAATATCTATTTGGCTATTGGAATGCGTGCGAATGTGAAACTAATGTATATTTCTACTTTGGTTTAGCCTCAAGTAGTTTGCAACAATAACTTTTCGATTTAGCGCCAGAATAACTTGGCACACGGTACGTCAGTGCGCAAAAATTAACAACATTTCAGAGGTTGACAGTCTTATCTTAATAAATCGTGTTGTGTGGGGAAAAATCACAAGCTTTGTAGTCAAAATAACAAAAGGAATGTTATTTTTGCTAAATACAAGATAACATGAGATTCGTAAATTTGTTTTAGTACAACTTTAAAATCTCACCATCAAATATATCTGTGTAAGGTTTCCAGTTGTAGAGATATCCCCGGAACTTCTCACTATTATACTGAGCACACTGGTAGGCTCTAAAGTCTGAACTCTCTGCTGGACACTCCTACAAGAAACAGTTTATGTGCTTTTCAACATTTATTTAGCTTAAAGCTATGTACCTCAAAATTGTATTTTAATGCTGGATATGAAAATCAATGATACAAAAATAACTAATCCAATTTCCCCTCTAACAACCTTGAAAAAAACAGCAACTCCACGAAGTACCAAATCCCACCGAACAAAACCCATTTTGATATTTAGTGACCATCTTGAAAATTTCTTCTTCCAAAACAGAGCATACCAGCGTATAAAATTTGAACCAAATCCATCCACTGGTATTTGAGTTATCAAAGATTCTGTTTTTCCTAAAAATGGTGGCCATTTTGAAATTCACCTGCCATCTCGAAAATTTCTTCTTGATCAGAGCTTCTATCATGGCAGCAGCATATAAAATTTGAATCAAATGTGTCAATAGGTATTTGAGTTTTCAAAGGTTACATTTTAACAACAAATAGCAGCCATTTTGATAAATAGTGACCATCTTGAAAATATCTTCTTAGCAGCCATTTTGAAATTCAGAGCAGTGTTGCTATGCCCATAGGCATCAACGTATAAAATTCGAACCAAATTCATCTAATGATGTTTGAGTCATCAAGAATTATGTTTTTCGAGAAAAATGGCATCTACTAGTATTTTGAAATTCAGTGGCCATCTTGCAAATGTTTTCTTTAGCAGAGCTAGCTCCTTTGTCTCTTGGTATCAACTTATAAAATTTGAACCAAATCCGTCAATTGGCATTTGAGTTATCAAAGATTACTTTTCAGCCGCCATCTTGAAAATTCTTTAGCAAACAGAGCTACTGTGTCCAAAGGCATGAGTATATAAAATTTGAACCAAATCTGTTCACTGGTATTTTATTTATCAAAGATTACGTTTTTTACGAAAAATGGCGACCAATTTGAAATTCAGCTGCCACTTCAAAAATTCTTTCTCAAACAGAGCTACCATGTCCCTAGGCATCAGCATGAAAAATCTGAACCAAATCGGTTCACTGCTGGTATATGAGTTATCAAACATTACATATTTTATGAAAAATGGCAGCCATTTTGAAATTCAACTGCCACCTTGAAAATCGTTCTCAAACAGATCTATTGTGTCCTTAGGCATTAGCATATAAAATTTGGACCAAATCCGTTCACTAGTATTTCAAAGATAACGTCTTGATGAAAAATGTTAAACTTCAGTGGCCATCTTCAAAATCTCTTCTTAAGCAAAATTCCTTAGTCCCATATGGCCTAGTCACATAGCCCGGCCGATGAGGTTACGATGAGCCAGCGATGCAATTTTTACCGAACTCGGCCGAACACCGGCCGGACATCCGTGGCGTTTGTTGCTTAAAACCGCATCGGTGGTAGCTCGGTGAAATTTTAACTTCGGAGTTAAATTTCACCGGGCTCTCACCGAGCTCCCTCATCATGTCATCGCAGCCCCATCGTAACCACATCGGAAAACACGTCGGCCGGTGCATCTGAGATGGTGTCCCGTGCATCTGAGACAACCAGAGGACGAGGTTTTTTAACGGACAGCGGCCGAGCTCCGACCGAGCTCCGGCCGATGTGGGACAGAGCATCGGCCGGTCACTGTTCAAAGCCCGTTAGCAACCCGGCCGGCGATCGCACGGTGTCCTGTTACCTGCTCGGGTACCGGCCGTATTCCTTCCGATGTCCGGCTGACCTCCGGCCGGTAGTTGCTGCCACATTGGCAGAAAAAAACTACCATTTTGAGACAGACTCCGTACGGTCACCGGCCGGTGTTCGGTCGGTCGCCTGAAGATGTCCGGACAGAGTCCGTTCACGTCACCGAGCTCTGCTTCCGATGAGGAGAGCTCGGTGGCACCAAAGAAATCCACCGAGCTCTACCGATGCCGGACATCGGCCGGGCTATGTGACTAGGCCAATAGTATCAGCATAAATAAAAAATTTACACAAAAACCATTCGCTAGTATTTGAGTTATCAAAGATTACGTCTTTTTGTGAAAAAACGGTGGCCATTTTCAACTTCAGTGGCCATCTTGAAAATCTCTTTGTGCGCAAAACTCCTTAGTCCCTAGGTATGAGCATATAACTTTGAACCAAATCCATCTACTAGTATTTGAGTTATCGAAGATTACATTGTTTCCAAAAATGGAGGGAATTTTGAATTAAGTGGCCATATTACAAATGTCTTCAAGAGCAGAGGTCCTACCCCCATAAGGAAAAATCTATATAATTTGAATCAAATCCTTAAACCAGTATTAGAGTTATTGCCTGGACACAAGGGCGAACGATCCAACGGACACACGGATGGCTTCTCTATATACAGTACCCCTCGAACTTTGTTTGGTGGGATAACTACCTTGGTTATTGTAAAGGGTTATGTTGAACCACATTCTATTCATGAGGGTATGACCATATTTACTTTTAAATGGATGTGTTATGTACCTGTATGTTACAGATCTTGTATTCTCTGCTCTCGCCCTCACAGAACTTGCCGCCATACTGAGGTCTGAAACAAAAACAGTAAAATGTGACATTCATATGCAATGTGCAAAATAAATACCTAAGAAATAAAAATATAATAACCATGCAAAGTAAGAGTCCACAGTTATGTGAAAATATTTACCCTGCTTGGGAAATATTTTTCCAACTTTAAAGTTCATAAAGATAAGAAAACATTATTTCGTTTCAGGTTACTTGATATCTGATTTTTATCTTAAAACTTTCAAACAAACATACTTGGGCTGGTTGCACATCCTTTCCTTGTATGTGATTCCTCCCCCACATGTTCTTGTACAGGGAGTGTAGGCACCATAATCTGACCAGTCCCCATCTATTGGTTTAGGACCCTCACTGCCAAACCTTACACATTTCCCCTTCCGACACCACTGCAATAAGAACTAGATTGGTGAAATTGAACAAATTCAATTCAAGACTCCAGATTCCAGATTTTTATTTGAAAATGATTTTGACATCTGATATTGATGAGAAAATGAGAAAGAAAATTTCTTCTTTAAAAGGTCACAGAAGGTCAACCGGAAGTCAGACCTCAATTTCGATTTCAGATTCAGAATCCTATGTGAATTTCCTGATACTAATCTTGAAGGATTTAGGAGAATTTTTTTGACCAATTTTTGAGACACGATTTCTCAAAAGGATAGGTATCGATATGGAGAACTGAATTCAACAATGTTCTTCTCTTAAACCAATCATTGAAAACATTCTGCAAAAAACATGGTATTTTATGTAATGTTGACTGATTGACAACAATTTAATGCGAAAATGATTTAGAAATATCTTATATAACTGTTTTTGTTCACATTTTTTGTTTTTTTAGTGCAGTTGTTTTTGCTCCTTTCTACCAATTCTTGAGAATGAAATAAAATGTCTTTCCGAACCTTGTTGGAACAAAATAGCATATACAACATGTTTTTAGACCTCTCAATATTGAAGTTATACAAAGGAATTTTTGGTTGATTTTAAAAAAGTATTCAAAACATCAAAACAAAATCCCCCCAAAATAGATAAAAATCAAGAAAAAACCTTTATTTCATTAACAAGATACTTTTTTAAAATCAACCAAAATTTCCTTTGTACAATTACAATATTGAGAGACCTAAACATGTTGTGTTTATGTCGTTTTGTTCCAATGAGGTTCGGAAGGATGTTTCATTTCACTCTGGAAACATGATACCAAGAACAAAACAAGTGTCTGATGTGTTTTTTAAAACAATACAGATGAAAGTATGTATATCTATTTCAAATTATGTTGTTACCATTCAAAAGATGGCCATTAAATTGACAATTTGTAAGATTTTCAGAAGTTTTTGATGACTGGTTTAAGAGAAACATGTGTTCAAAAAGTTCGCCATATCGATACCCATTCTTTGTAAGATTAATCAAAACTCTAATGACACATTCTCAAAAAGCTCTCTTTCTGAGCTACACGATGAAAAAAATTGAGAAAAAATGATAAACCATGAAAAATATAATTGACAAAATGTAAATTTGACCTAGATTTTGACCTAGATAAAAATTTGACCTAATTTTCAAGTAAGCCAGTCATATACCCTAACTAACCATATAAATAGATTTAACCAAAGTCATCTAGTTACTGAAAAAAATTTGCTGAGAATAATAAGAATAACTATAGACATTGGAATTTGAACAAGTTCAATTTCAGACTCAAGACTCCAGATGACAGATTTGTTTTTAGTCTAAAGATAGATAATTAGACAGATAAAAAGATAGAAAGATAGATAGAGAGAAAATAGATATATAGAGAAGATAGATAAAGAAGTCAGATACAGAAGATAGATAGATCAGATAGGTAGAAACGATAGAGAGATTGAGAAGATAGATAAAGAAGTTGGATAGAAAAGTTAAATAGAGAAGTTATGTAGAGAAGATAGTTAGAGACGTGAGACTTAGATGATAGATAGATAAGATAGTAAGAGAAATAAGATAAGTTAGATAGAGAATTTAGATATAGAAGTTAAATACAGAATATAGATAGATAAGATAAATAGAAACGATAGAGAGATAGAGAAGATACAGTCCAATGTTTAGTCCCATTGACTAAACATTGGGCACCAAATTTAGCAATTGTTGAGATTTCAAAACACCATAACTTCCGACCCGGAATGGTCCCATTGACTTTGCACCAAATTAAGCGATACCTTTTTTTTCAATTCAATTTATTTATTTCATAATTCTTATATAATATACGCTTATATCTGAGATTTTTAAATGCATAACTTCCAAACCTGAAGTCAGATCGAAATTTAGTTTGCAGATTCGGATTCCTGAGAAAATTCTAGCCTTATTTCAGAACTCATACGTTAAATTTGGAGAACTTTTCATTTTGACCTATCTTTATTTTTCGGACACTATCTTAAAAGTGGGTCAAAATACTTTCTGATGGCAAAAGGCTAACACTATTAGCACACTCTTGGCTACATGTATACACAATTTCGAAGAATATAATTGAAGTGTAGTGTCAGAAATAAGGAAAATTTTGACCTAGGCCTTTTGGTGTCCAAATTTTAAGGCAACTTAGCTTTAGAGGTCCACTTATACGATTGGAGCACGTTTTGATGTGACCTACATTTCGGACGCCATATCTCAAAATCAGTAAGAGATATCAAAAAATTAAACGAACAACAAGTTCTCCTTCCGTTTTTATGAGGAACACAATGAAAAAAAACAGATCGAAAATATTGAAGGATGACTGAGAAAATTAAAAAACTGGATTCGAACTAGTTCTTGACCTTTTACCTAGATAAAAATTTGACCCCATTTTCCATCAACTAGATACTATACCTTAATAACCAAGATGCGAGTAGAAATAATCTTGATTTACGTCATTAAAAATTCAAAACTCAGTCAAAGTAATATCATATTTAAAATCTACATGTAAAATTACATCTAGAAATGTGGTTTTAAAAAGTGTTTATCAACTTTGAAAAATTAATTTTCTTTGAAAATGTGACTTCTAGCTCGGGGAGATTCCCCATAGACCCCATGCTATAAAATCACAAAAAATGAAATATCTTTTCTTTTAGTGGACAGATAATATTTTGCTTTACTGGACATATTTTCATTAGTATAAGTATCAGACACATAAGGGTTATATTAAAATTAAGCCACTTAAATTGATAATATTCAAGTTTAAGGGAACTTTCTTATATACCTGGCATGTTAATTGACCCGAATCAGCCACCTGGTGGTGAAACTGGTAACTACCTACTCGCATTTGGGTAATTGACCATATAATAGTCTTGATTGAATACCTTATGGTTGTTGAGAAAATGAGATCAGTTTAATAAGAATAATAAGAAGAAAAAAAGAAGAAGAATAAAGAAGAAGAAGAATAAAGAAGAGGCAAAAGCAATAGACTAATAATACTAATAGTCTAATATGAATGAATAAATAGAGTTTTTCAATCTGGAGTCTAATAACAACTCAGGTAAAAAGCAATAGACTCCATATTTTTAATCTGGAGTCTAATAATAAGAATGATAAAATGAAACAACTGACTGAGCATTTTCCATAAACTGTAAATATAATGACATGGTTTTGATTTCCTTTTTTGACACCCCCAATACATATGGGCTTCATGAGTAAGTGCCACTGATTATGTGATCGTTCCTTACTCTAAATTATAAAAAATTAAAATGCAGGTAGTTCAACATAGAACCTTGATAGTAAGGACTTACAGAGGGGCCCTACAGAGTTCTCCACATTTTTCGAATACTTATCTAAAGGCATTCAGGTTTTCAATATGATTCCTGCAATAAGGGGTGAACCAAATAGACTAGATGCGAGAAGAAATAATCTTGATTTACGTCATTACATATTCAAAATTTAGTCAAAGTGATGTCATATTTGAAATCTGCATGTAAAAGTACATCTAGAAATATGGTTTCGAAAATTGTCTATCAACTTTGAAAATTTAATTTGTTTTGAAAATGTGACTTCTTGTTCGGGTTGATTCCTCATAGACCCCATGTTACAAAATCACAAAAAATGAAAAAAATCTTTTCTTGTATTGGACAGATAACATTTTCTTTTACTGGACATATTTTAATTTGCATAACTATTAGATACATAAGGGTTATATGAAAATTGAACCACGCAAATAGATGTAATTTAAGTTAAAGGGAACTTTCTACTATACCCGCCATGCTATCTGACCCGAACGAGCCACCTGGTGGTGAATCTGGTAACTACCTACTCGCATCTGCGTTATTTTCTTACCTTTCTAAAAAGGCAGGTTACATGTATGTCCCCTAACTCAGTGGATCAATTTTCAGATAATTTACTGCAAAAATTACCTTATGCTCCACTACATAACTTATGATGACATTACATAAAAGGGGAAATTCACTCTCAGTTCAATTATTTTAGATTTCCCCATTAATATTCATATTATGAGATTAGGGATATAGCCATGCCACCCGAAGCCAATGGTAGGAAATAGGAGGATCTAGATTCCATGAGAAAAGCGAATACTCTGCTCAGGCCCGTAAGACACTTTTCTCCAAGGGGGGTGCGGTTTTTAGCTTACTAAAGAGAATATAAAATTGTCAATTTTTTGCCGCGTAAATCAAATCGCGTAAGTCAGATGGGGGGGGGGGGGGGCTCAGTTACTCTCTATATTGGTTTGGAATTAACAAATGCAACTTCCAAACGTTCCAATTGTTTTGTGGGGGTCGTGACGAGTGGTCCACTCCCCCTAGAAAATTTTACAGTTTTGAGATGCTATTTGGTGCTTTCTGGGCACTTTCAAAGTGTAAGTTTCCAAGTAGTACGCCACCACCACGGGAATAAGAGTTGAGTGAATAAATACCGAGCATTCAGGGGGGTCTGGGGTCCTTCCCCAGGAAAATTTTGAAATTTGGTTGTATTTGGAGCGAATTTGCAACCATTTGGTACGCCTGTGCGTTATGAGTCAATAAGAAAAATGTGAATTTTTTTTCAAATTCTTTTGGGGGTGTCAAAGAGGATGAGAGGGTGAAGTGGGGTGGGGGCCAGTAGGGGAGCAAGGAATATTTTCTTTTGTTTTGTGGGGGATCTGAGGTGTGGCTAACTCTCCTAGAAAATTTTACAATTTAAAGATGATATTTGGTGCTTCTGGACACTTTTAAAGTGTATTAGTCAATAAAAACATTGAAAAACAAGCACATCAAATTTTGGGGTTGTCAATGGGGGGGGGGGGTGCCAGAGGGGGAGGTGGGGCTGGGGTGCCAGAGGGGAGCAAGTGTTTGTCCACCATATCAACATTTACAATATCAAGGTGCTATTCGATGAAGTTTGGGCACTTTAAAAGTGTCTGTGCCTAAAAGTGCCTATTTCCCAAGAAAATTTTACAATTTTAAGGTGCTATTTGGTGCTTTCTGGGCACTTTCAAAGGGGGTGTTAGGGGGGGGGGGGCTGCCAGAGGGGGAGGTGGAGTGGGGATGCCAGAGGGCGAGTAAGTGTTACTCTTCCAGAATCATTAACTTTATCAAGGAGCTATTTGATGATGTCTGGGCAATTTAAAAGTGTCAATACATAAAACAAAATCAGAACTTTTCCATTGTTTTGTTTGGGGTGTGAGGGGTGGCCCACTCCCCCTAGAAGATTTTACAATTTTACGACGCTATTTGGTGCTTTCTGGGCACTTTCAAAGTGTATGAGTCAATTAAAGAATTTGAGAAAATCACAATTTTTTGGGGGGGGAGGGGGTCAAGGGGGGGCGCCAGAGGGAGGGGGGTTATGCAAGTGCAAGATGCAAGAGGGGGAGCAAGTCCCCCAGAAACACTTACTATATCAAGGAGCTATTTGATGATGTCTGGGCACTTTGAAAGTGTCTGAGACAAAACACTAAAATAAATTTAGAACTTTTCCATTGTTTTGTGGGGGGTGTGAGGGGTGGCCAATGCCCCTAGAAAATTTTACAATTTTAAGATGCTATTTGGTGCTTTCTGGGTACTTTCAAAGTGTATGAGTCAATGAAAAAAAATTACAAAAAAAAATATTTTTCAAAAAAAATTATTTTTTTCAAAATTTTTTTTTCAAATTTATTTTGGGGGGTGACAAAGGGGGGTGCGGTCGCACCCATCGCACCCCCCCATCTGACGGCCCTGCTGCTGCAAGCTATACCTATTTATTGTAGTAACATGACTACAATTAGAAGTCACAGCTTCAGGGATTTCTCTTTCTCTTTTTTTGCTAGGTAAGAAGCAGATATTTTATTCTGGATTTGTGACTCTGAATGACCTATAACACATCTGGGCCTTCCTGAAAGTGTATTTATTTCAGTGGCGTAGCATGGGTATTTTGTGAGTGTACGCCACGAGTGATCGAAGCCTTAGGGGGAAAGAAAATTTCGACTAATAAAATGTAAATTATTGGCCATTTTTATCCAAAATTTAATTACATGAACTTGTTTTTAAAAATCATCTTCCCTCTAAATTTTGAGAGATCACCATGGCGTTTATGTGTATATGACACTACACCAGTGTATTTACCAAGTGATTGTTTAGTAAAATTTATTAGAGAGAAATAGGTCCAAATAACATTTGCTTTAAGTGTGCTGAAAATCAGCTTGGTTGGGAACACTGCTTCTCCTGATTACATGTAGTGAATACATTGTATTTTAATTCTACTAAGCATGCAGCTAGCACCTCCAGAGCACACAGGGAACACAGAACAAATTGACAACACAATATGAATTATTCCAAATTAACAACACAATATGAATTATTCCAAATTGACAACAAAATATGAATTATTCCAAATTGACAACACAATATGAATTATTCCAAATTGACAACACAATATGAATTATTCACATACTTTGGGAACAATGATTCATACATGTACATGTATTAAGATAGGGATCTCCATTATACATGTAGAGACTGCTATCCAGGACCTGATGTGTGGGTGAAGCTCTTGAAAAATTGTCATTACAATGTACTTACTTCTTTAACAGTACCTGATCAACAAAAATAAATATGCATAAATGAACATGAATAAATGTTGCTACATTTGTTGACTATAGTAGCTGTTATTCCTCAGGGGGACCTTCATAGAGTAGCACATGTTAGCTCTTTTTGGATCTCATTCATTTATATAGTAGCTGTTATTCCTCAGGGGGACCTTCATAGAGTAGCACATGTTAGCTCTTTTTGGATCTCATTCATTTATATAGTAGCTGTTATTCCTCAGGGGGACCTTTATAGAGTAGCACATATAAGCTCTTTTTGGATCTCATTCATTTATATAGTAGCTGTTATTCCTCAGGGGGACCTTCATAGAGTAGCACATGTTAGCTCTTTTTGGATCTCATTCATTTATATAGTAGCTGTTATTCCTCAGGGGGACCTTCATAGAGTAGCACATGTTAGCTCTTTTTGGATCTCATTCATTTATTTATCACAGTTGGATAAATCAAAGTTTCATATAACTTCAAATGAATTTACACAGTCTTTCCAATGTGAGAGGTAACATTTAAAATTCTTGAAGGATAATATTAAAGTTGAATGCTTACCCGTGCATGACCACAAGAGGTCCCTTCAGCTGCTGGTAGGAACTTTGTCTCACATTTCAAGCCTCCACTGTGACACCATAGATGTGTGCAGACATCCTGAAGAAAATAAAGATGAACAATCCTGTATATTCATTAGAAATTAAAAAGAAACAGGTCTGACAAAGAGGCACAACAGTCAAGCTAGTTTCATCTTTTAATAGACCCCTTCATCATCACTACTGAAGTATTCCTTCCTTTAATATGAAACCAGAAAATAACTAATATTCTCTCCAGATCTTTCCAAATCTCTAAATATTGTCAACATGAAAAATACTATGAAAACAAGTGAAACAAGCGTAGCTTCAATGTTGTAAATAAGAAGCTGTTGTTAAAATATGATGGAAAATATATGGTTGATATCTGATGAGTATGCGTTTTAGAGCCTGTATATATCCAAATAAGTATAGGATATCCTATGATTTTGAGTGATATAAATTTTATCCATAAGTTAATAACTAATCATAAATGATATCAATATCTGGATGAGTGAGTGTAGCGAATGAGTGCACATATTGATCTTAATGAGTGGATTAAAAGGATATCACAAAAATTTATAGGATATTCTATTTACTCCCATACGTCAACTATAAAACTAAACCAATCATTTCAAAACAACAATCATTCATTCATTTATCATGTGACATCATGAAATCACCACTAACAATTAACGTCACAGGGGTGGGTCCAAAAACTAACAAGGTGGGGGCCAAAATTTCAAGTTTGAAAAAATTCAGAACTTTGTTCGATGGGATACTTATTTCTTGTTTTTTGAACATCGGTGATTTTTCCAATTTACAATTTCTTTACAATTGTAAAATGGGACAAAGGTTTTAAAACATGCTACTATTGTTGACACAGATAGGTAGGCGCACTATGACAATAGCTCACCATGTGAGCTAAAAACTACTTATAAATGTGTTTTTTTCCATTATTTCACATTGTTTGACCACAGTCTGTCCTATCACTTGAATAAAGAGGGAATTACAAGGCATTTACATTGACAAAATGTCACCACCTAGTTCAATCTTAAGTCGGATTTGAACTTCCGGGAACTTGTAGTGATTTTGAAAAATAAATTGGTCAATTTGAAGCAAGTTGAAAAAATACCTTTTTTTGACCTTGAGAAGGTCATTGAAGGTAAAATCTTTTTTGACCTTGAGAATGTCATTGAAGGTCAAATCTATAGCCAGAACTGAACTTTTGAGAACTTGTAGATGATTTTGAAAAGAATTGGTCAATTTGAAGCAAGTTGAAAAAATACCTTTTTGACCTTTCTTTGACCTTGAGAAGGTCAAAACTTAAATCTAAAGTCAGTTTGAACTTCTGATAACTTGTAGATGATTTTGAAAAAATATTTGGTCAATTTTAAGCAAGTTGAAAAAATACCTTTTTGACATTTTTTTTTAACTTTTTGACCTTGAAAAGGTCATTGAAGTTCAAATCTTAAATGTAAAATCAGATTTGAACTTCCGAAAACGTGTGGATGATTTAGAAAAAATTGAAATCAGTCTAAACAGTAGTTATTATTAAGTTATTAGAAGTTTTAAGAATTTGTTACAGACACCAACTGCTGCCCGCCGACCACCACCCGCCACCTATCTATTGCCGACCACCACCCGCCACCCATCTATTGCCAACCACCACCCGCCACCCATCTATTGCCAACCACCACCTGCCACCCATCTATTGCCAACCACCAACTGCCACCCATCTAATGCCAACCACCACCTGCCACCTATCTATTGCCAACCACCAACCGCCACCCATCTATTGCCGACAACCACCCGCCACCCATCTATTGCCAACCACCACCCGCCACCCATCTATTGCCGACCACCACCCGCCACCCATCTGTTGCCAACCACCACCCATCTATTGCCAACCACCACCCGCCACCCATCTATTGCCGACCACCAACCGCCACCTACTATTGCCAACCACCACCTGCCACCTGTCTATTGCCAACCAACAACCGCCACCCATCTATTGCCGACCACCAACCGCCACCCATCTATTGCCGACCACCAACCGCCACCCATCTATTGCTGACCACCACCCGCCACCCATCTATTGCCGACCACCACCTGCCACCCATCTATTGCCAACCACCACCCGCCCCCATCTATTGCCAACCACCACCCACCACCCATCTATTGCCAACCACCACCTGCCACCCATCTATTTCCAACCACCACCCGCCACCCATCTATTGCCAACCACCAACCGCCGCCAATAAAAACGGAGACCATAACAATATGTCACCACTTCTTGGTCAATATCATTTTGGGTAAAGAGATTATGTTATAAGTGTCCAATAGGGGACAGTCAAAACTATTAGGGGGACAATCAAAACCAAGATCCCTAGAATTAACTATCCATTTAACTGTAACTAACTTAAAACTGTTTATCCAGAATCTTTACGATAAGAGACAACAAAAGCTGGTTCTAAGATATCATGATTGAGACCATAACTTCTCTTTTCAGTTCTGACTATTATTTACAATATTTGCATCAATATATTGAACTGTGGTTTTTTTCTCCAGGACTTGCTACCTCAAGTTATGCATATCTGTATGAAGAGATTTCATTCCTCAAGAACACAAGAAAATCTTAAAAAATACATTTATAAACCAATGATTCCCATTTCAACATATGTTCCATTTAGGCTGTAAATCACAAATAAGAGATATGGATGCTTTTAACCTTATCTTACAAATGTCTAGCACTAATAAAAGCATTTCAGTCTTCAAGAGATAATTAGGTCATTGAATTGGTCAGTTTCAGGAAATTGATAAAACATCTCAACATCATAGAAAATCAAGACAGAGTGAACAGGATCACACCCGTGAATAGAATAGACAGTTTTCAGGACAGAAATCCAAAATGGCCAACCTAACATTTACCCAGACTGCCCAAAACTAAGCGGTTCTAATCTTTCATGGTAGAACTCTCCTTGCTTTTTGTTCTTCTGTTCCCCCCTCCTTTTTGTTTTTTAATGAAATTCTGGTGACCAGTTCATGGTATTTTATTCATGTTAAATGAATGTGTTCCTTTGAAAATAGGTTTTTGATTGATTTAAAGTGACAGAATGTTAGTAAGTGGCACATTGTGGCACATTTGAGGGATGCAACTGTTAACTGGCAAGAACTGCATTGAATCTCCCTTTAAATTAATAGATATGTAGCAATTTAGGTTGAATCAGCAGAGTTTAGATCGTTGTCTCCAGTAGTTAAGGGGTTAATTTACAAAACTTCAATATATCATACAAAAAGACATGTGAATTAAATACATATTTTTGAAATTCATTGACAAATGTGGTTTCTATATGTACATCTTTAAATGATCAATATTGACCATCAAAACAATTTCCCATGATTTGCTAAATATAGAAAGTATTATATGGTTATATAGCTAACATATCAGGAATGAAATAGTCTGGCGAGGAATATTCCTTTAATTTGTTTTTTCACAATTATGTATTTTGCTTGTATCTATGATAACATGTATGTTCAATATAAAGCTACAGGAAACTGTAAGTGTGAAGTGATACTATTATCAAGCTGTTTCTTACTGCTATATCTAAATTTTTCCAACAATCTAAGGAACCAACAATTAAAGACTTACTTAATGATGTACTTATCTTGCCACCAGCCAATTTCTACAAATAACCGATTTTTCTTCTAAGATACTATTAAAATGAAAGAAAATACCAAAGATAGAACTAGAAAACAGCAACTCCATGGAATAACAAAGTCCACTAACAGAATATAGTTAAATAAATCATTTTGGACATTATATGATAGAGATAACCAGAAAGTAGTGGAGTAGTATTGTTTCCTTTAGGCAAAATGATGTGTGCTAAAATTTGAACCAAATCCTTAAGCTGTTTTTTGTGTTGTCAAAGATTAATTTTTTTTAACAAATAATGGTGGCCATTTTCAATGGAGTAGTCATCTGAAAAATCCTTCTTCAGCAGAGTTGTATGTCCCTAAAGCATCAGCATATGAAAAAACCACGTGCAGTATGGCAAGTGATTTTAGACGGTCATATCTTTCACCATGAGTACTTTCTGGGCATAAATACAGTGGGTTTTATTAAAACAATATGTTTTGTTTCAAGTTAAAGTACCAATGATGATGACCCCATGTCAACATATTGAATTGAATGATTTTACATTTTACATGCTAAATGTCTCGCTTATGTTGTTTAAATTAGCTCACTCACTCACTCACTGAACCACCTGTGTTATTTCAATAAGAGGATCATTAAAGAATTATTGAATTTGAAACCATTAACTTTTGTAAAGCCTGGACAATTAAATCATATTTTTGTCGAGTGGACAATTTAGCAAATTTTATTATCTCTTACAATTTTGAGAGCAATCGGATGGATGGATCGTTCCTCATATGACTTATGGTAACCCAACCATTCCCCATTTGTTTAACATGGGATCTGCCATTTTTGTGAAATTTCATAAAATTCATAAATTTTGACATAAAATTTTGACCCAATATAATGGAGATATAACATTAAAATGTTGAGGACTTTATAGGGAATAGAATCAAGATACAGATTTATTTACTTTATTCGGATTTCTTTTGTTCCCCGCTTAGAAAATAGTTGTTCAAACAAATATTGGGGTTAATATGAGGAAAACCACTGGTCCTTAACTTTTTTTGAGGAGTGTATATTTTATAAAAATACATGTACCTAATTTTAAAATCTTCTGAGTTTGGTTTAGCAGTAGCAAAATGTTCTCACGATGACCCATATTTCCCTTCTATTGGTGATATCTTATTGAGACAGCCCACAAACACTTACTTACAACTTGATCCCTCTCAACCAAGCCTCTCAGAGACCAAACTGACACAAATCTAATATAACCTGAAAATAAAATTTCTTGCACTTTCATTTTAAAATGTGAAACAAAGGAGTTTGAAACAAGACTTAAATCATATAGATGGCCATGAACTCAGACAATAACTGAACGAAATACAGTATTGTAAGATTCAATAAGAACTCAAACTGAGAAAAATCTTTAGAAAACAATTGTGTATTTTTGACCACCAAATACTAACTTTATTTGTTGTCATATGCTAATTCCAGACAAATTCTCTCTAAAATGTTACTATTATTCAGAGTATTACTTATTAACCAGTCTATTTCCTTACTTGCTGATTCCTCTCTTTTTCATTGTATTTTTGATTAAAAAAACCCAAATGACATCTTAGCCAGGAGAGGTTTATGTGCTAATCCAAGAGATTATATTGCATAATCTGCAAAATGTTAAACAGTGTCAAGAGTTTAAGGCAGATAAGTGCTTATCTGCAAATATTGCAGTGTTTTCAATAAATACTCAAGATCAAAACTGGACTACACTCAACAAGTGGCATACAGGCATAAAGTATTCAGGCCCATAGCCAGTGGGTGGAGGTCGGGAGATTTGAGCAACCTTCCTGAGTTCCAACCCCTCTGGTCAAAAAAAATTTACAAAAACATGCAGTCTTTCACCATTTTGAACACTTTTCAAGTAAACCTCCTGGAATTTTTAAACCCCCTTGGCAAAAGCAGGCTATGTGCGAGGCATAACTACAAAAGAGTGGTATTGATATGGAGAACTGTTTTTCTCTTAAACCAATCATTGAAAACATTCTGTAAAAAAACACGGTATTTTATGTAATGTTGACTGATTGACAACAATTCAGTGCGAAAATTATTTAGAAATATTTTATAGGCTATAACTATTTTTGTTAACATTTTTGGTTTTTTTTAGTGCAATATTGTTTTTGCAAATGAAATAAAATGTCTTTCCCGACCTTGTTGGAACAAAATAGCATATACAACATGATTTAGACATCTCAATATTATAGTTATACAAAGGAATTTTTGATTGATTTTAAAAAAGTGTTCAAAAAAATTAAAACAAAATCCACTAAAAATAGATAAAAATCAAGATAAACCTTAAATTTTTAGATTTTTTTATGACTGTTTCAAGAGAAACGTGTGTTCAAAAAGTTCTCCATATCGATACCTCTCCTTTCTTATCTATAACATATAATGTTAAATATGTTTACCTTAGACACTTTAATACTGAGCATAATTTATGCCCTCATGTTTTAAATGGAAGGGACCTGTTCCACTGCTTCTATGTTTAAATGAAAGAATTGACAGGGACTGTTCTGTTGCTTTTTGTATTTTAATTAAAAGGCCTGAAAGGGTCTATAATGCTAAATGACTGATAGTCTATGAGTGTATTTTGTGTAAAGTCTTTTAATTGAATGGACTGAAAGCAACTGCTCTGCTGTTCTTAGTATTTTAAACTAGACAACAGCAATGCCAAAGCGTAGCAAATTCAAAATAAACATTTCAAAATGGCCACCTTCTACTAAAAGTGGCATTAGACAGTGTGCCATGCTTATAGTATTCACATACCAAATATGAACAAAATCGCTCCACTACTTTTCGAGTTATAGTAAAATACGTTAAAATGGCGGCCATTTTTCAAAATGGCCACTTTCTACCAAAAGTGTTATTAGACACTGTGCCATGCTTATAATATTCACATACCAAATATGAACAAAATCACTCCACTACTTTTTGAGTTACAGCAAAAATCGTAAAATAGCGAGTAAAGGCCGGCATTTTTCAAGATGGCTGCCATGTGCTTCTTTAATACCTACATATCTAGCTTTATTAATGTCCTATTTAATTTTTTTACATAAAACATATTGCTATTACAGTTTTACAATTGTACCTAAATTACTATAAAATCGGAACTAAAATGGCCACCATTTTTAAATGAGTGGCCATTTTGAAAATTGGCTTTAGAGCAGAACTTCTACCCCCATAAGGTATATGTGTACAAAATATGAACAAGATCGGGCCAACAGTATTTGAGTTATTGCCCGGATGGACGGACAGACAGACTAGCATACGTATGTACGGATGGAAGAACAAATGGACGGACGGAGGCGTTCCCTATATCCCTCCGAACTTCATTCCATGGGATAATGAAAGGCCTGAAAGGGTCTCTAATGCTAAATGACTGAGTGTATTTTAAGTAAAAATCACATTAATATGCATAAACCAAAATTCTAATTGATAATTTGAGAATTTACTGCACATAACTAAGGGACTTGTATAGAGCATAAGTTTTTAAATTCACTAACAATTCAACTGCTTGCATTTGTATCTACTTATATGATATATCATTCATTTAACTGAGGACAATGGGGACCTAAATAACCAGGACAAGTGGCAAAATGACCACTCTGAATATTAGAAAAGTATAAAACCGAAACTTGGATCCATAAAATCTCAAAGGTACCCATATCTAACATTTTGAAGGGCACCTAATTCATTCAAGACTTTCAAACTAAACAGTCACTGATTATGGGCTTCAACCAAAATGAAAACTCAACAGAAAAAATAGAAATATGATAAATCACAATTAGAATGAAAAATCATCACATTCTGCTTTATCAGAATAGTAAAATATATTCATCACCAGTGCAGGGGCGGATCCAAGAACAAACAAGGGGGGCCATATTTGAAGTATAAAAAAATTAACCAAACGTACTATGCTGTATTTAAGGGCCATTTTCCAAAAAGGCTCATCAGGCCTCTTAAAAATTGTTGGGCCAAAAATATTTTTAGGCCCAATTGTTTTTTTCTGGGCTTATCCAAGGGGGGTGGGTGGTTGGGCCCCTGCCCCAACTTCCAGATCCGCCAGTGCCAATGTACTATTAAGCAATTATTGCTCGGGAACCTTCTTATTCTCCCCTAAACTATATTTCATTAAATTCATTTTATCGATGGTTCTTGGTTTTATATTGAACAGTGTTGACTATATTCATGTTTACATATTCCCTTTTCTTCTTGTTTTCTATTTTAAATTTTATAGCAAGATAACCATACCAATGTCCACATTTGGATTGTTTGAGAGGCAATTATATTTGGTCACATTTATTAGGTCTTGTCTACCATGCAGTTGAAGGTTATGCCTCCCCATGCTCAATTGATCTCTGCAAATAATTTGATTGATCCGTAATTTTTAGATCGAGTGAAACATTAGAGTGATTTCGCTCATAAGTGAAATGACAACTTATTGTGCATAGCTATAGGTTGTAAGTGTTAGTGACTACTCCTATTCGTGATAAGATTTCAGGTGGTAATTTACATAAACATCTCCCATGATGCATCGCTTTGGAAGGGACAAATTTTCATTGGCCCGCCGAACGAGTCTATTACTTTGAACATTTCTCAGCTTCTGATCTTCCATCAGCCCTCAAGCATAGTTATATGATCCAATCTATTCAATAATCAGAAAGATAATCGGAGATTTAAAGTAACATTATTTATATTTTTTCGATCTTCGATGGTGTCTGAGCAATTTCTGGGAAATCAGTGACGTCACTGGAATTGGACAGCATTTTCAACTACAGATTTATTCGGATTTGGGGATTATAGTTCAATAAGCATTGTTATATATCTGAATTACATACATACCTATCGTTGGTACAAATGCAACTCTACATAAATGTTTAATAGAGTTGCAGTGCGGCATGAAAATAGCACCCTTGTGTAGTCCAATGGGAAAGAACCCGGATGTAGATAAAATTGTACCATACATGAGAGCTCTTCAAACGGGAGGTAACTAAACTGAACTAAAATCAATTCTAATGTTCTTTTCAGGAAGAATGAATTATTTGCTCCTCCAAATTCCTTGGATTAGATAATAATATGACTTCATGCTAAATATCACTATGATTCTCTACCAATAACTATGTTTGTATGTCTTAACGAGATAAGTAGTTTCTCACACAAATAATGTTTTATAAGTTATGGCTCCTTATAAATGGGTAGAGCTGCGCGACAAAGGATGACACACTTTATACATTACATACATAAGGGATTTATAAACATGAGAGATGCGAAATCTCTCTATTATCTGGTCCTTTTTTGAAGGTATCTACAATGTGGTCACCAGATTAAATGGTTAACATAACTTCATAATGAATATATGCATTAAAGACAAATGAATGTGGTAATATGTATATTTACTAGAGAATAATTGATATGGTAATACAGTGGTGTAGCCAGGATTTGACAGAAGGGGTTCAAATTTTTTCGGCAAAATCTTTTTTGAGCAACCTAACAGAGAATTTGGTGAAAACTTTTTCAAATTTGCTTAATCCCTGCCTAGATTGCTAAAAGTTTGCCAAATTTGCTTAAATTTTGGTTCATATTATTAATTTTTGCCAGTTTGCTGGAATTTAAAGTTTTACCTTTACCAGTGACAATTCTCCTCTGCAAGAGCAAAATCATAACAAGTGAAATATCCCAATTTTTGACCAATTTCGTTCATTTGGAACATTTATGGGCAAAAATCTAGAACTTTTTTTCAGCAAAGGCTTGATAAAATCTCTCTAAATTCTATGTTTTTACCACTTTGTTGATAGGTCAGAAAAATAAATCCAAAATAAATAGCTCAAGGACATTATCAGACATAGACTCCCCCCAATTTAATTCAAGCATAGGTTGTGTAATTTAATTGTCTATTTTCCATTACTTGCCAGTGCAAACCTATTACCGCCCATCTCAAAATAGAATATAGTTTTTCTTTATCTTTTCAAAATAGTTTTTCTCTATTCTTAGTCATTATACTCAAGATAAAGTTATACATCTCACTTATTTCCATCTTTGCATATACCTCAAATATCTAAAGTAATCAAAAAACGATAAATTACTGAAATACTGCAAAATATTAATTCAAAATTTTGGGGGGGGGTCACAGGGGCGCATGAACCCTCCGAACCCCCTCTCCCTACCGCCCTGTTATATCAAGGTAATCAGTAACTGAAGTTGGACAAGGTTGAGTAGGATCATCAAATATTCCTCTAAGACAATGATACTTTTCCTGGTGACATCCCATGCCCAAATAATATGCCTACAATTATTCAAGTATAATATGCCTACAATTATTCAAGTACAATATGCCTACAATTATTCAAGTATAATATGCCTACAATTATTCAAGTATAATATGCCTACAATTATTCAAGTATAATATGCCTACAATTATTCAAGTATAATATGCCTACAATTATTCAAGTATAATATGCCTACAATTATTCAAGTATAATATGCCATTCATTATTCCTTGATCCATTCCTCTCTTTTTTAACATGACAGTGATGCAAGCTCAACATTGGAATTCACCTAATGTATACTTGGTATGTAACCATTGCATGATAAACTGTTACAATCAAGATAACAAGTATACAAAAATAATGAAATATCAACTATGAATAGCCCAAATCATGTCAAAATGTCAAAGCTGATAATAACCAAAAACTAATCATTGGCCATCAATGGTTAAAATGGCCAGTTAGCCATATGCTTTATGAAAGCCATCAAGAGAACATTGTGTTCTTATTATACAAAGATTGGAGATTAGCAATATATAATGGTTAGATTTTGAGTTTAAATTCCTATTTGGCTGAAGCATGCAATCTTTTTGAGTTTCATTTTATTCACTGAATGTCATAACAGGCAACTCTCAACCATTATATATTCTTTTATTGACTCTTATATATGTCAGTCTCTCCAACACATGGGTCACTATACAGTTATTTACATGTGTTTTATATACAAATATACAGTCATAAGCAAAATGGAAAAATACAAAATCATTACATCATGATTCTAATGTAGTGTTGATGTATACATTCAGACTGGAAACACCTTTTCAGATAGGCTTGACAAACATGATTGCTACAAAATGTACATTCTATGATACAAAATAAATTTACAAATATTTACTAGATATGAATGCTCTTACATTGTTACAATCTATGAGGAATTTGGCAAAATATTTTAATATGTTAATTTTGCTGTTCATGATCTCCCTTATTAAAAATTCAGGCATTAAGGTGCTAATAGGAATATTTTCAGCTAGTGTTTTGAAGAATATTGCTCTCTGGTTTGTATAAGAAGGGCAGTAAAAAATTAAATGTAGTTCATCTTCTATTTGATTTAGGTTACAATTTAAACAGAGTCTATCTTTTAGTTTTTGACCAAAACACATTTTATCAAATCACTCTTTATTTTGAACTTAAATGACAGAAATAACCAGTCAGTAGTACAGTAATGGTATCCTTTTGTCAAAGACTGCACCAAATATGTGAAAAACGCCAGATTGGAGAATTATGAACAGCAAAACATAAAATTCTGATTCAAAACTTTTCCCCTTCAACGTAATCATGTAAAGCACATTATACTATATATCTTTTCGTTCTAAACAAGCTTCTATTTTACTATATTTCATTAAAATGAGATTTTGCATCTCTGAAAGAAAGCCTTATTTATCGACTCCGGGGCGTTTTTTATAATATTATGACTCCTAAAATAAATGATGTTATTTGAAGATACTGATATTTTGATCTGACCCCTAACCAGTCGCATTAAGTGCAATTGGCCACACACAAAGGGAAAATGTTATAGTATCCCAACAAAAGAAAATAAACACATTTAATTGTCTGCAGAAAGCTTTTGCACCATGCACACACCTTTTTCACACCATTTCTCTCGCATTCTTCTTGATAACATCATTTTCTTTGCTGGAATTTGAATTTGAATCTGCATAATTTTCTTTGAGACTCTATATTATTTGAAGGAAGTACTGATTTCATATATTGTATCCTCACACACAGTTTTCTACTCTTACCAAAACTGTACATCTACATTTAATTTAACTTTTGTTGAGCTCAAAGAAACATACGTAATTCAAAAAGTAGACTGGCTCAGACTGCAATACATACAGGAGAACACTAATGAAATATCCCAAATGAGCAAAAACCAGAAAAGGAATAGGACTATCAGTGTAAAATTGCAGAATACCCACATGTAGACATATGAAGAAGGTATTTTATCGCTACAAGTAATTGAAAATCAGGCACATAAATACAAGCATACTAGAAAATATTTAAGTAGCCTATCTACAAAATTCCACAGTAGGTAGTTTACATATCTCAGCTATCTAAAAATAATGAGATTCGTTTTTCATTCCTGATAGAAGAAAGTTGTAATTGATCTGTTAATTTCATATAAAACCATTTTGGCCACTTTATAAAAGCAACATTTTAATGCATAATCAATATTAAATTATGAGACAGGTGTATTCAAGTAGTTTCTAGTGTTTATCCAAGTCAAATATTTCCCAATATTCATATCTATATCACTCAATTTCTCTCTAAAATTCCCATGCACTGCCTGATTCCTTGCATTTCTAAACAATGTGTGTTGATTACACGTGTTTCTATTTTATTTCTTACTATTACAAAATTTCAAACATTATTTTCCATATCAAAACATGAGCATGATGGAAGTTTTTTTGCAGAGCATTTAATTAATGATGTGCTAAGTGACTTACCTTCCCCCAGCTGAAGATACACAGTCGGGATTCCTCACCGAATTGCCACTTACATTGCCGGTCTGAATCATACAGTTCCCCGGGTAGTTTATCTGGAAACTGAAGCTCTAGGGGCACTTCCTGGGGCACATTGTTCAAGCAGCGTGATTGATTTGATCTGAAATAGATAGAATTGTTTTCCCTTATAAGTCCAAACGCCACCAGCAGAACTCTTGTAAATAATGCAGCTTTCATTGTTTATGCTTTGTTAGTGTTCAGTCTTCCAGTTATGTTTACATCTTCTCACTTTCTTAATGTCAGTTTGTCATTTCATATTGAATTCCTCACTTTACATTGTCTCTCTATAATGTTAACTTTTAGTAAATGAATTAGTTGTCATTTTTTTCTAATAATCTCCCTAATTTTAGTTTTCTTGACTCATTAAGTGATTATTGACTAAGAATGTGACCATGAAAAGAATTGAAACATGAACATATCATTACATCCAATGTTTATAAAATATCTATTGTTGTTGTAGGACATGCTAATCCAATGTTAATCCAATCCAGCTAATCCTAATCCCCCTCTGTATAACTCCCCCTGCCACTTACAGCCAGTGAACTATCATGTATGCTTCTCTCAATATAAGGTAAATAGAAGCTAAGTACAGGCTACTTGGAACTATGTCAGACCTTGCAAATTCTAACACATTCCCGTAAATGTTGGCATACAACACACATTAAATGTATACCACATCATAAACATTCTAAAAAAGGATGATTGAAATAAACATGTAAGTTCAATTAGTATTTTGTATGTTTAATTACAAAATACAGTCTTATAAACTAATTCAAGGTTTATAATAATTATATTCAATTTGAACTTCTGTGAATGAACTTATCTGTTATTATGTGTGATTGTAGTGTAATCTTATTTGGATTGGATTGCCAGCTCAAAGATGTCATTTTTAGTAACACTGTCTTTTGGTTCTTATTGCCTCTAGTGACCCCTACCTTTACCCATCAACTATGACAGGATATAATAAATTGAAAGCAGGAAGCATGACAATACATGTATGTATAGGATTTCTGGTTTATCTGTTCCATCTGCCACATTCCAAATAATTGATGAAGTGTTTTGCTTTCTTGTGTTTCCATATGTTAAGAGTGTCAACCATAGTCTTGTTCACTTTATTTCATGCTAATTTCTTGTTTTAAACACTTCTAATTGCCATTTGAGAACATGGCAACCACCTTCTGATTCCTCTCAAAGAAAAGATCCATCATGCAAAAGGTCTACATCTCAATGACCACTAGTCCAGAGTGCTAATTCATCCCGCTTTGTGTATTTCTATCAAATATAATCTCAATTTTTTGTGAATTCCTCAGCTACACAAATACAATTGATGAACATTTTGTTGGTCAACATTGAACTAATCTACAATCTAACTTTTCTTCTCTATTGCTGTCGAAATAATGAACAGCACATTAATTTATTGTCAGGTATAAGAGCCCCCCTCCAGGTAGACATGTAGCTATAATATGACCATTAACATTTTAATGCCTCTACACTCTTAACAATGGGTCACCTTTTAGTTTTTATTCACCCTGGCTCCATAAAAGTAATGGCTGCAATATATTCAATTTGTTTTACAATCAGAAAAAGTGAGTACCTGCAGTAGGTGGTTGCATGCTATATTCAGCTAGAATGGTTTTCAATTATGATATTCAGTGTAATGTTTTAAAGGTATTATAAGTAATAATGACAAAATCTTTTTTTTGATAATGACAATTTTTTCTTACTTGAAATGTGGGCACTTGTTAGCTTGTGGATCCGCCAGTGTAATAGTACCGTATTCGCCGTAATACATGTAAGAGCCCAGGGCGCCCATATATGAGAGAAGTCAAAAATCCCCGGGAATTTCAAGTATGTAACAGCATATTTTTACAATAATGATAGTATCGTTATTAGAGAGAATACAGTAATGACAAAATATCTTTCACCTTATTTATTGGACACCCTGTATCTTCAATATTTCCACTATAGACTGTTAGATATCGATCTAAAGTTATATCTTGTTTTTTTAATTTGATGACATATCATCATTTTTCGTGTAAAAGTCATGTAAAAGTCGAGAAATCTTAAATAGAAACAAGAAAGTTCACCACCTTGACATGACCTTGACGATCGTTAAGTTAGTAAAATGTCGAAACAAAACTTTGAAACGTGATCATTTCCTATATTCATTATGGACTATTTTGAGATAATATTAGCTAAGTATGATGTGGAAAGCATCCACTGATAGATATTCATCGGGAGGATGCATCGATTTACAAAATGCGTATGTTTTCTGCATTTTAGTGTAAGTATTCTATTGTTGCCCACTATATTTCTTTGGAAATTTGATTTTTTTCAGATATATTTGTTAATACTTGGTCATTCCTCGTTATTTCTTGAACTCTGTGAAGCGGGGTTGGGGCTTATTAGGGGTGGGCTCTTAATATGGCGATTACGGTATGTAACTTATCTTCAATGATTTAGAAATTGTAACAATTTTTGATTATGATGTCACAATTCACAAAAACAGATATTACAATCTAAAAATGAAGCAATTCATTCAAATTGACATCTAATTTATCTGTCTCTATCTGTGATAATATCTCTTCAATCTCAGAAATCTCATTACCTTACATCACATATTCATTTCTGAAACTTTTGCCCTCATTCACGAATCATTCCAACCTCATTTGAAAACTTGCATCTTCAACATAGAGAACAATGTCTAGGCTACATATGCAAATAACATTGATACTTTTGAGAGATATAAGTAAATGATGGGAAAATAAGGGGAAATAAAAAATTGAGCCTAAATTTATAGAAATTATTAAAAATCTGCAATTTCAAAAACTGTTTTTAAGGCAACATATCACATTGGTTCATATTTGCTCTTTTAAATAGTATACATATGAGTGTCCCATTTTAATTTGCTCACCCTGTATACAGCAGAATGTTTAGCATTTGTAAGAAATGAGATGTTGAGTATGTATGGGTTGTGCATTACACTGCACTGAGTCTCCAATGTGTGAGAATTAGATTGCTACTGTTTATCTGAAGGAAACATATCTTTCGCATATAATACTTACTTATCTGAATAGATTAAAATACAGTGAGTAATATCACATGGGATGAGAGTACTTTTTCCCACAGTCATGTCACAATCAATGAAATTCTTTAAGCAAATATTTCAATTTTCACCTACTGTATGTTAGATAATCCTTTTTAGATACAGTCCTAATAATCTGATATTTACACCTTGAAGTGAAGACAAGTGTCTGATCGAGTAAATAATCATATCATGTTCAACCTAATACCATCTTGGTTTTCAGAACTGTGAATGAAATACACATGTATCACATGTATGAATCTAATAATCCATTAATAATAGAATAAATATTGTTAGTAAGTTGGGAGAAATCGTTTTGGGTGATTTTCTTTCACAATAGAATTTAGGATCAAGTAAAGTTGAAGTTTTATTATCAATTCCACCAACATTATTTTGTTTTATAGATATGATTAAGACCAGTTTTCTTTTAATGCTATATTCTACTACATCCCTGACCAATGAAAACCTATTTTGCAATGTATTGGTATTATAATCATTGGGTTGTTTTCCTTTCTTCCTATATGTGTTCTTTGTATATCTTGGCCATGTTATTGTAACACCTATATGCAATATACAAATAAATAAATAAAAACATATCCCTTCAAACTCTCAAAACCTTTTCTGAGGTTATGGGGTTATGCTAATATTTAAAGCAAGTTGGTATATATAATGTCAGCATGCCAGTAAATTACAAAGCTCTATAGTGTGGAATAGTGAGAAACATGTTGATGAATACAGTAGATGTAGCTAGTGAGAAAAAGTGGGGACCAATAGAAAATAAAACCAATCAGCAAAGAATTAAGTTTGAGAATATTGGGATATCACTAAAAATCGCTATTGTGAGAAGTCTGTTTACAATCTGTAACTATGAGATCATTGAGGTACAGTAGCATAGAGAGCAGACTAAGACAAGCACACTAAATAATTACATAATATTATTGTCTGCAGTTAAAATTAATTGCATGTTGACGGTTGCCATAGAAATGATGTAGATAAATGTTGTCTTTTGGCAACTTTGCACTTTCCCATGATCAGAAGTCTTACTACAAGTGTATTTGAATAAATTCTGTGCCTTGATGCCATTCCAGCTATGCTATGGGAAATATGAGAGAAATTAAAAAGATTCCCTGAATTTGCTTGTCCCGTTCCATTCCTTTCTTAAATCTGAATGAGGCTTTGATTTCTGCATTTCTATATGTTTAGCCTCCAAGCCTTATTCAACTATGGACTTAAAGATATAGAACAAAGATTTATCTTTGCCAACTCACTTTTCTCCAATCTTTGAGTATTCTTATATTACAAAAATGAAATTTTCAACTTGTGAAGCCAAATGTTATATGAACTTTGGGGAATCAGCTTTGATCTTTGAACTAACAGTGAGCACCTGAGCAGCCCTGTAGCCTCCTGGTAGCAGGTCATAAAAACCTCATGTTACAGCTGGCATTTCAAATTGTTATTTATCAAATGATGAAAATTAAAAAAATCCTGATGCTTATCATGTAGTTGGTTTAAGGGGAGAACCATTGGGCTATAGATTTTGTCCTACTCTTTTTTTATACCCTGGAACATTTTCTTGTGAACCTAACAAACATGTAGCAGGCAAAAGGTATTTCAATTCTAATATAGGGAGGGGTATAAGTATTTTGATGGTTTTTAATGGGATGGGACAAGTTGGGAATTTGTAAGAGTAGAGACTTTGCTATAAGCTTAGGCTTCTTACATATTCAATGATAGCATTTCAAATATGCCCAAGTTTACTAGATTCTTGCACAAAATGTGGATTGGGAGTGGTTGTGCTATGGTGACCTTCGGACACTCAGAAGTGGGTTTGTCACCAAATTGGCTACTCTTAAGGACTCATAATGATTCAGAGGGTCCCAAGGAACATTTTTATAAATATTTCATTGATGTACTCGAAATGTCATTTAAACACCTATAGAGAGCCGTTCTATAGGCTGCTAAGAAATGAACTTGTCACTGTAAGGGTCGGGTCGCTTAAGAGTGGTTCATTTTCATTTGAACACTAAAAACAGAAACATTTGGCATTGGTTTGGTTGATGCAATCGAGATGTTGGATAAAATCAATTCTTGGGCATTTCAAAGAGTGCCCCCTGGTGGTGTCACCAAATCACTGACGAGCTGCCTTTTTGGGGAAGTTAGTCACATATATTATATCTACTAATAACTGATCTCAAACCTTTTGCACTCAAGATGTCAATTAAATCTTTGCTATAATATTTGGCTATATATACAAGGTGTTCTGTGGGTGATGAAGGAATATTCTTGAAATTTGATCACCTGAAGAGTAATTTAATTATCTTAAACATGTGGATGTTTCACCAAGTAACTCTATTTACTTTGTTTTAGAACCACTACCCATATTTAAATGTTGTACCAAAACAAACATAAAATGAAGGAAGATTTTTTCAATAACCGTTCAACAAATCCAAATCATCCTTTCTATGAATTTTAAGGTACAGCTGGAAAATAACATTTTGGTAAAAAATGGCTACACCTGCACATGTTATTTTCTGGTACAAAATAAAGTATGAAGGCTTGTGCCAATTTCCTTGCTTTTTTCAGGAAAGTATCATTACATTGTCATCTTTTAGAATATCTGGTAGGAGTTCAATGGGAACTCCAGGAAATTCTGATATTTTGCACTTTCTATTTTTCCAAATTTTCTTTCAAAGTTTCCAGACAACACAGGAGCTACCATTGACCTGTTTCCATGTTTACTAAAAGTAGACAGTGTCATGATACTTTCCTGAAAAAAGCAAGGAAATACACACATGCCTTCATACTTAATTTTGTACCAGAAAATAGCATGTGCAGGTATAGCAATTTTTTACCAAAATGTTACTTTCCAGCTGAGCCTTAACAGCTCATTGCAAAATAAATTTTCTTAATCATTTGGGTACATTTTGTGAACACCTTGACATTTTAGGAGATTTGCACACTCAACCATAAAGGACTTCAATTTTGACAACTGCTTCGATGCCAATTTTGAGCAAAATTCTTCTACACTTTCGACCTTCAGCCTGGAGTTTTTTTAAAAGGTGTTGGCCCTTTTATAAGGAATAATAAGAAAAGGAAATGATGGAGAAGGATAATGGACAACACCTACAATAATCAGCTTATTTTAAAATATTGCAATTTGAAAATTATTGACACAATGTTAAATGCCTTTAAAAGTTTATTTACTCTTTCAAATATCACCATTTGAATGTTAAATCACAATTACCATGTCAACAAGGTCCTAGAAAGTTTAACATTAATCCAGTGAAATTATTTGATAAATCAAGATATTAATTGAATATTGTCAGTTTTTCTAATAACATGGTATTCCAGCCTAGCCAAAATGAGTAATGCCATCTATTTATCTAATATAATGAGACAGGATATGATTTGCTTTGCATTGCAAAGAATGTAATAATAATATAATAGACATCTGGCTTACCAGCATAATGTAGTTGCTAAAGTGCAGTTTACAGGATGGCAACAGAAACTACAGAGAATGTATAATTGGTATATGATCAAGTTGGCCACTTTTATCATGTGAATGGACTGTATGACCAAAGTTGTTCATAAGGCTTCATAGATGAGTATAACCTTTGAACAACAGAACAGAGACCTGACATATGATATAAACAAAACAATCTCATTAGACATGTTAGAGATTTTACAATACATTATCCAATGATCCAATGTTTAACAATTACATAAAAGGCATTTTCACGAATAAGTGACACTTTTCGGTATTTTTTTGTAACAGCATCCTTATTTATTCAATTTAAGGTATAAAAGAAAAACAATGTTTTCTAGAAGTTGGTACCATAATGGTCTCATATGCACATCATGAAAAAATACAATATGTTGTTGCTTATTTTAAAAATCAACAAGTAATGACCCAAAATATGCTGTTTTTTTGGTGTAACAAGCATTTCACTTAAATTGTGACCATGTTTACATAATCACAGAAGGGCTAATATCATAGATAGATCGACAATTCTAATACCAAGTGGTAGCTAAATCATTTATCTTTAATATGTTTTTTAAATTGTTTCAAACACTGTCATATAGCCCAAGTTGTAACCGTTTTTATGTCATGACTACTCTGTAACACTTTTCCATTTTTTGGAGAGGTATTTTATATTTTTAGCACAGAAAATCTGTAGCTGAGTATTTTCCTTCATATATAATGATTTTGAATAGCTAACATATTCATATATAACTTGTAAAAAGCTTTTTACTTGGAATTATTTAATTAACAAATAGCGAATAAAAGTTCTGAATCATTTTTTAGGAGTCACAAACCATGAGGTGTCCGTAATGGCAAAGTTTCTACAATTTACACAGTACTTCTATCTTAACTATTCTTATTTTTTAATGAAATGAACACAACTTATCAATCAAATAATAATTTAACAATGATTGACCTTTTACTTTCTGATCCAGAGGCAGATATGGTGTCTGAAATGTAGAGAGGTGTCCGTAATGCTACATGATTTATTAATTCAAATTGTGAAATTAGCTTACTTTATCCCAAAAATCACTGTTGAATATTTCCCAAGTGTCTCTCTACATATGTTTATTAAATTTAAACTGGTATTGCCACTGCTAATATTTGAATTTTTTTTTACCATAAGCTACGGGGGTCCATTTTACAAACATCAGTACTGATTAAAAATGAGGCAGAATTTAATTAAAATTGATTTTAAATTCCAAGTCTTTACTAGGCACATGGTCAAAACTAGATTTAATTTTTTGAAATAGATGGAAACAAATAAAAAAAATAAATAAGTTTTTAAAAAACATTACAGACACCTCAAGCCTATTGATTTTATGTTTAAAGCAAAAATAACTTATTTTCAAAGCAGTAAATAACCTTTATAAGTAAAAAATGGAGAAAACAAAGTATGCAGAGGAGGAAAAAGATATTAGGTTAAAAATACAAACCAGCAAAAGAAAATAAGAGGAAACATGTACTTGAAAGAAATTTTTTTAAATGTTGCACTTAAAAGGCAATATACTCTAATAGTGATATAGAGAATCCAGTCCAAAGATTTCAACGCATTGTTAACACATTCTGAAATGACTCATGAAGTACCAAAAAAGCATTGCATCAAAAAACATGATATTTGAATTCATATAAACACAATGTAGAGTGGAGATGATGAGTTTTAATCTTTTGTGACAACTAGACCAAAGAACAGCAAGTACCCAAAAACAAAGCAGCAAGAGTGCTTCAAGTTCATTTTGGATGAAAAGCATAATTCATTTTCAATTTTATATATTTATTTTAAATTGTTTGTCATTTGATATCCTACACCTTAAAGTTTGTCGTGTAGTCAATTTTTTACCTTGCCTTGTTCTATCCTTAAGCTTGTGTTCATTGAATTGAATTGCCTGGTTTGGCGGGTATGTGTCTTGAAGCAAGACTAATTTGTTGGACAAAACTAAAATAGTATAATATGGTTCAAATAGAACGATATTACCATATAACATTCTTGTCAAAACATGCCAAATTGCAACACAAACAAGGGTATAGTAATCAGTGGTGAACAGAGATATCCATAATGTTTGAGATAAAATGACTATAATTAATTAAATAGGACATCCAAGTGATTTCACTTCTTAAATTGTTCAGCCCAGGTACAGATTGTTTTCCTCTTGTTATCTTGCTCAATGTAAAGTATATGCTGTTAAATCATACATTTCTTTGTAAAATTCAATGTATGTCTACATGTAGACATACATTGAATTTTACAAAGAAATGTATGATTTAATGCTATTTCTTTCATCATTTAAACATAAATTGACAGATTTTGCAACGAACACAGATAATTCAGTGGATAGCAATTGAAAGACCGTGGAATAATCCACAAAATTGGATACTTTTGTTGGGGCTGCAATGTGAATTTATCTAATAATGTGACTTTATTTTGTAAAATCTAATTCATTAAGTGAGGAGGTAGATATGTTCAAAACAAATATTACTTTTTCTTCATATTTTGCAGCCAGTTGTTGTACAAAATGTGTTATCAATGATATAAGACTTAAAAAAATATGTCAGAAACAAAAATATTCTTGTTTTGAATGTTGGTTTGTGAGCATATTGAGAGTGAATTGTCCGTAATGCCAATTTCAGTACCTATAAAGATGACAGTATTTTGTAAAGGACGATTCTCGGTTTGGAGAACGAAGTTCATCAATCTAAATGAGCATTATCCCTGCTTCGGACAAATTTGATTTTTTTACATAATATAGATTTGAATGTCTTCTTTTGAATAGTCATAATTTAATTTGGGTAATATTTCTAGATTTTTCGCAAAAAAATATTAGCGCAGTACACTGATGAACTTCTTTCCCCAAATCGAGACTTGTATTTATCGAATCGGTCTAATTGAACGTTATCCCTGCTTCAGACCAATTTGTTACTTTTACATCTTATAGATTTAAATGTCCTCTTTTGAATATTCATAGTTTAATTTGGGTAATATTTCTATATTTTTCATAAAAAAATTATTAGCCCAGGAGACTTTTCTCCAAACCAAGAATCGTCCTTTGCAGATGCGGATACTTAGGAATTTTTACATCATCAAAAGCCTGACATATGAAAGTGTAAAAATCTTCATAAACAATAAGGAAAACTTGAAAAAAAAATTTTGACATTTTGAAATGGAAAAGTGTCACTTATTCGTGAAAATGCCTAAAGCCAACCATGCAATGAGATATGATACTTCGACTGGAATGTATGTACACCTGTATGACCCCCCCCCCCTGTGTGAGTCCATTCAAACAATCAAATGACAGCAAATAGGGAACAAGTGACAACACAGTTTTGACTAGATATTAGCTAAGGAGATGAGATGATTCAAAAACTACCAAAATTTGGTGAAGCATATTTACATATCAGCCCCAAATGAGCCAAAGATACTGAACAATCAGTGCACAATGAGACCATAAGCAGAGACCATTGGGATCCCCAGCTCTTACAGAAGTGCTTCCCACCTCACACAAATACCAGTTCTGTAGTATCTTGTTCTGATATTCAAATGCAGTGAGTAAACATTCTTGAAAAATAAATCTTATTACATATCTGAAGATAGTGTTATTAGTATGAGCTTACCTTATCAAAGGTAGTATAAAATTCCATACAAGCATATTAAAATGTCTTCATATATAAAGCTTCATATATATATATTTCTTCATTGATATACTCTTTAGCCAGAATCAGGTTTTCTTCAGTTAAGATTTTACGCAAATTACATGTACTGTAAATACATAAATTAAACTATGTTTAGGCCGAAATAGGAGACATCACCTCTAAATTATCAGGTAGGGGCTCTAATACATGTAGAGATCAGTAAATATTCTATAATTGAATGTATTGTTCATCAAATGGTTCATATCTTATACAAATACCTGAACAAATATCCAAATGAGCAAAATCCAATTTTCAATTTGAACCCATTCCAATCAAAATGCAAGTAACCTATTGTTTATTTGAAGTATTCAAATAAAAAGTTTTGATAAAAATAAAAGTTTTGACTAATTAAAATGTAACTCAAGAAAAGTGAATACTATAATTTAATTAAACTAGTGTGATCCCAAGTTCAGCTTTCAATTGCACATAAATCATCAAAGATAATGCTGAATAGGTTTGGACTATAAACAATAGCTGATAACTATAATGACTTCTGTTAAACCCAACACTTCTCTTTAGAACAGCTTTAAAGTAAAAACCTCTCTTTGGAACAACTTTAAAGTAAAAACCTCTCTTTGGAACAGCTTTAAAGTAAAAACCTCTCTTTGGAACAACTTTAAAGTAAAAACCTCTCTTTGGAACAGCTTTAAAGTAAAAACCTCTCTTTGGAACAACTTTCTTTAGGGAACACTTCTCAGTAAAAACCTCTCTTTGGAACAGCTTTAAAGTAAAAACCTCTATTTGGAACAACTTTCTTTAGGGAACACTTCTCTTTGGAACAGCTTTAAGGGGCGGGGTCAAAATATCAATGTTCATATGGAGACGAAAGTAATTTCGTTTGGACAACAACCCCCCCACCCCCCTCTAGACGAAAGCTTAGGTCACTTCAAAAAAACATTGGCATAATCGTATCCTATTTGCCGGGTTATTATTACGGTGAATTAACACACGTTCGCAATTTAACTGCATTGAACTCTTCAAAAGGAGGAGGGAAAAGTACGGAATTTATTTGAAAAATGATCGAATTATCGTCTTTATCTACCGATATTTTGGACCTATCACACAAAAAAGCTCACGAACTATTGAAAACAAGCCTTTTTATCAGAACATAGCGCCAGAAAAAGTGGGTAAGTCCAATTATTTTTTGTATATCAGATCCGAATTATCGATGTTTTTTTGGTCAACGAAAGTGCCCAAAAACCCCCTCCCCCCTTGCAAAAGTACTTTCGTCTCCATATGAACATCGATATTTTGACCCCACCCCTAAAGTAAAAACCTCTCTTTGGAACAACTTTATAGGGAACACTTCTCTTTGGAACAGCTTTAAAGTAAAAACCTCTCTTTGGAACAGCTTTAAAGTAAAAACCTCTCTTTGGAACAACTTTATAGGGAACACTTCTCTTTGGAACAGCTTTAAAGTAAAAACCTCTCTTTGGAACAACTTTATAGGGAACACTTCTCTTTGGAACAGCTTTAAAGTAAAAACCTCTCTTTGGAACAACTTTAAAGTAAAAACCTCTCTTTGGAACAACTTTATAGGGAACACTTCTCTTTGGAACAACTTTAAAGTACAAACCTCTATTTGGAACTTTAAAGTAAAAACCTCTCTTTGGAACAGCTTTAAAGTAAAAACCTCTATTTGGAACTTTAAAGGGAACACTTCTCTTTGGCACAACTTATAAAGTAAATATTTCTCTTAGGAACAACTTTGAAGTAAACATTTCTCTTAGGCACAACTTAAAAGAAAACACTTCTCTTTGGAACAACTTTAAAGTACAAACCTCTATTTGGAACTTTAAAGGGAACACCTCTCTTTGTCACAACTTATAAAGTAAATATTTCTCTTAGGAACAACTTTGAAGTAAACATTTCTCTTAGGAACAACTTTAAAGTAAACACTATTCTTAGGAACAACTTTGAAGTAAACATTTCTCTTAGGCACAACTTTAAAGTAAACACTATTCTTAGGAACAACTTTAAAGAAAACACTTCTCTTAGGAACAACTTTAAAGTAAACACTATTCTTAGGAACAACTTTAAAGAAAACACTTCTCTTAGGCACAACTTTAAAGAACCCTATTCTTAGGAACAACTTTAAATAAAACACTTCTCTTAGGAACAACTTTAAAGCAAACACTATTTTTAGGAACAACTTTAAAGAAAACACTTCTCTTTGGAACAACTTTAAAGCAAACACTATTTTTAGGAACAACTTTAAAGAAAACACTTCTCTTAGGAACAACTTTAAAGCAAACACTATTTTTAGGAACAACTTAAAAGAAAACACTTCTCTTTGGAACAACTTTAAAGAAAACACTTCTCTTTGTAACAACTTTAAAGTAAACACTTTCATTTGGGACAAGTAAACACTTCTCTTTTGAACACTTTAAAATAAACACTTCTCTTTGGGACAACTTATGAAGTAAACACTTCTCTTTGAAACAACTTTATAGTAATGACTTCTCTTTGGAAAAAACTTAAGTTGTTAACACTTATTTAGGACAAATTATATCATAAGCACCTCACTTTATAATCTTTGTAAACACCCCTCATTAAAATACCTCTTAAGTAAACTCTTTCTTTAGAAAATTTTTTTTTGTTAACAACTCTCTTTAGAACTATTTATTTCTTAAATACCTCTCTTAGAAGAAGACCTTTATAGTAAGCACTTTTCAGAATAACTTCTTATTTCACACATTATTGTAGAAAACCTTTATAATAAACACATCGATCTAAAACACCTTTTATAGTAATCATTTTTCTTTCGACTTATATCTTTAACAACTCTCTTTAGAACAACTTATTTTAGTAAACACTTCTCATTGACAGATCTTCAAAGTAAATGCCTCTCATCCTTCAAGATCGGGCTTCACTGCTAAACAGCAACTATTAATGAGTGGAATACCCTTGGACCAAGGATGAATACTCTCTTTAAAATACCTTTACAGTCATATATTCCAAAGAAATGATTCAGGTGATGATATAAATAAATCCTATTAAAGTTAACATCCATTAATAATGAGCACCTATAAAAATGAACACCTACCAATATAGATGTTTCTTTTTTGGGATGTGTTCATTGTCACAGGTTTAAGTAGATTCTAACACATCCAGTTATTCATTGATCAATATATGAGGGTTAACTTCTGCATCATTGAAGACACATTCAGAAAAATAAACAGATTAACAGATTTCCAACTCCACATCATTCAATTTTTATATAATCTAATCTAGACTCACTTAATATCACATGTCTTCTTTGATTTTCACATAATTTTAAAATAATAGGAAGAAACCGAGTAACCAATAAAGGAGAAAGGACACAATTGAAGCCATCTCCATTCATGCTGGGCCAAATGATGTGGAACAATCTTCGAATTGGAGACACCCCCTGGACACTTCACCCCTTGGACACTTCACCCCTTGGACACTTCACCCACTGGACACTTCACGGTTCACCCTTAGACATTTTTGCCCCTCTAAAGGGTGATCAGTCTAGGGGCGAAATGTCCAAGGGGTAAAATGTCTTGATACTGAATAAATCTGAAATATGTAGCTATATGTTTTGAAAGCAAACTGAAAAGCATTTTATGAAAGGTATTTATTTCCTTACCAAGACCTATGATTCCAAAAAGCAGAATCAAGTAAAATTAAAAGCTCTTTTTAAGACAAACAGTTTTATGTAACTCTTGCAAAAGCAGTTTTGTGTGACCTCATAATGTATAGCTTTTTGTATAGGACTTTATAACATATGAAGGGGCTATAATTATGTCAAACTTTACAAAGAGCAATTATAAGAAAATGTATATGTAACTTTATGACCTGTTTAACTTTAGCTGAATAATTTTGAATCATGTCCAAATGTATTATTTCATTACTTCCTGTACCCTCAACACAATGGCAGTTGATGCATGTGAGCATGGAATTATCAAGCCAAAACAAACTGAAATGCCGATTCAATGCCAAATAAATAACAAAGATGAATGGTGAATAGGTTATGGTATCAATGATATTGTCCTTGTTACAAGTTGGCAAGAAAATTAGAATTTTCATTGTGATACATTCAAAGATCAAATGTTCCAATCAAGCTGTTCAAACAATGGACTTCAGACCCACATACAAAATGTAACTGGTTAAAATTCCAAAGGAATTGAAAAGATGTGAGTAGAAATAATCTTGATTTACTTAATTAAATATTCAAAATTTAGTTAAAGGGATATCATATTTGAAGTCAACATGTAAAATTGCACCTAGAAATGTGGTCCAAAAAAGTATTTATACTAACTTTGAAAATTCAATCTTCTTTGAAAATGTGACTTCTAGGTCAGGGAGATTCCCCATAGACCAATGTTACAAAATCACAAAAAGTGAAATATCTTTTCTTGTGTTGGCCAGCTAATATTTTCTTTTACTGGATATATTTGTTCATGAGATACACACAGATAATATGAAAATTGATCCCCTTAAACTGATAATATTCAAGTTTAAGGTAACTTTCTTATATACCTGCAATGTTAATTAACCTTAATCAGCCACCTGGTGGTGGAACTGGTAACTACCTACTCGCATCTGGGTAATTACCATAAATAAATAATTAAAAAACATCATATGCTATATTAGGGTATGGTTAATGCTTTAATAATCTGAAAGGAGAAACTATTTTGCATTTAGAAGTTTTGTTATGGGCTAAGAGTGCACAACTCCTTCCTGTGTCCAGGAGATTTGCAAGAATGCTAGCAGAATTTCAGCAATATTTCCTTATTGTTTGTTAAGGCTACACAGCAAAGATTGATCAAGATGTATATATAGAATCAGCAGAATCTAAAATCTGGGTCTCAAAATGTTGTTTTTGATTTTCTAAATAACCTTATAACCTTATTACACATAAAAAGAGGGCAGCACATTCTTCACTATGTTCAATGTATACAATGAACATAACTTTTATTTATGTGGATTTGTATTGTTCAGATGTTTCCATTCATACACTTACTTGAAAAAGTTCTGCATATACATCCTGCTACAGGGAGACCAGAGAAACTGTCCATTGATGCCCCCAAGTACTGGAGCCATAATAGAGCCCTGCGTTTTCTTGCAAGAGTTCTGTTGGCCATCATGGACCATACCAAAGCTATAAAAATGATACATGTAAAATAATATACATAACAGAACTGGATATAAAAGATGAAAATTTGCCCTATAATAGACTATATGTACAGTACTTGCAAAATAAGAGTTCAATGTATCGATTCAGTAATAGTTGTAGTCTGCTTGTTATTCTTTTTAGAGAACTGTTGCTGCTTGTTTTAGTTAATAGATTTATTGGCCTGCAATCTTTATTATTGAAAAAAACTAAATCAAACGTGTTCTAAAGGATAGGTATCGATATGGTGAACTGAATTCAACAATGTTTTTCTCTTAAACCAATTATTGAAAACATTCTGTAAAAAAACATGGTCCATTATGTAATGTTGACTGATTGGCAACAATTTAATGCAAAAATTATTTATACCTGTATATATTTTATATAACTGTTTTTGTTAACATTTTTTTCTTTTTTTGTTTTTTGTTCCTTTCTACCAATACTTGATAATGAAATAAAATGTCTTTCTGATCCTTGTTGGAACAAAATAGAATATGCAACATTTTCTTAGACCTCTCAATATTATAGTTATACAAAGGAAATTTTGGTGGATTTAACATAAAGTATGCAAAAACTTAAAACAAAACCCCCAAAATAGATAAAAAATTAAGATAAACCTTTTATTACATTAACAAGACACTTTTATAAAATCAACCAAACTTTCCTTTGTATAATTACAATATCGATAGACCTAAACACGTTGTGTTTATGTCGTCTTGTTCCAATGAGGTTCGGATAGATGTTTCATTTCATTCCTAACATATGATACCAAGGACGAAAGAAGTGTCTGATGTGTTTTCTAAAACAATATAGAGAAAAGTACATATATACTGTAGATATTTCAAATTATAATGTTACCATCCAAAAGATAACCATTAAATTGACGATGTGTACAATTTTCAGAATGTTTTGATGACTGGTTTAAGAGAAACATGTGTTCATCATATCTATACCACTCCTTTGCAAACTCTTCAAATGGGAATGGACTGTGGTTGGAGATGCTTCTCCTTTAACAGTTGAAGCATGGGACTGTGGCATATAGTCCACCTGTGTAGCTCAGCGGTAGCGCAGGTACCTCTTACGCAATAGGTCCCGGATTCGATCCCCAGTTCAGGCAAGACTAAATTTGCTTGTTTGCGTGAAGTACTTCAGGGTGTTTGACTGAGTGGTCCGCAACTCATACAAAAGGCTGTGGTGTGTACTTGTATGTATAAGTGCACATAAAAGAACACAGAGCTCCTTCAAGGAGGGGTTTCTGGGTATATCTTCCATGTTAATTACGTAAATTACGACCGTATATATACGGGACATACAAAATACAATAAAATATATATGATATCAAGTGAACTTATACTACATGCATGTACGTGTACTTACTTGGCATGGGGCTGTGGCATATATATGATATCAAGTGAACTTATACTACATGCATGTACGTGTACTTACTTGTGTCCTAGTTCATGGGTGATGGTGAGTGCTGTTCCTAAACCTGAATCTTCGTTTACTGTACAACTCTGGTGACGCTTGCACATCCCCTTCATAGGAGCAAACCCTACAGTTACAATATAAACATAGCACAACAAGCAACATTAGGATAGATATACAAAATATCAGGAGCATACAAAAGTACAGACAGCATAGAATGCAAACATAGGAAGCAAACCAGGGGCGTAGCCAGCAATTGTCAAGGGGCATCTATTTTTGGGGTTTTCAAGACTGTGAGCGAAGCGAGCCCAAAAAATGGGGGTACAGGGGTTTCGGAAGTTTAAAAAATTGTAAATTTAAATGTCCTCTTTTGAATATTTATAATTTAATTTGGGTGTTACATGTATCTCTAAATTTTTCAAAAAAACATACATGAACAATGGTTATGACAGGTTGCTTACCCAGTGTATCACACGGCTCCTCACTGTATGAACATATGTCCTTCCTAGTTAACAAGATGGCATGGTCATGATGAGCCTTGCCATCCTTGTTTAAGATATTAGACTGCCAACTACAGAAACTGTATAATGTGTTCTGACCATGATGCGAGATCTCTAAACCAGGCTGAAACAAACATGAGAAAATTAGAGAATTAGAAAAGTTGAACTGAAAGGAAAAATCAAATATGTCAACTTGAACTTCATGAGAGAATCACATATGTCAACTTGAACTTAATGAGAGAATCACATATGTCAACTTTAACTTAAAGGGAGAATCATATATGTCAACTTGAACTTAAATGGGGAATCACATATGTCAACTTAAACTTAAAGGGAGAATCATATATGTCAACTTGAACTTAATGAGAGAATCACATATGTCAACTTGAACTTAAAGGGAGAATCATATATGTCAACTTGAACTTAAATGGGGAATCAAATATGTCAACTTAACAAGAGAGAATCAAATATGTCAACTTGAACTTAATGAGAGAATCACATATGTCAACTTGAACTTAAAGGCAGAAACATATATGTCAACTTGAACTTAAAAGGGGGAATCACATATGTCAACTTGAACATAAATTGGGAATCACATATGTCAACTTAAAAAGGGAGAATTGAATATATCAACTTGAACTTAATGGGAGAATCACATATGTAAACTTATATTTAAAATGAGAATTTCATATGCTTACTTAAATTATGCTATGGAGAATAGCATAATTATGTCAATCTAAAAAGGGAGTATCAAATATGTCAACTTTAGCTTAATTGGAGAATCGAATATATCAACTTGAACTTAATGGGAGAATCACATATATTAACTTGAACAGAGAGAATCACATATGTCAACTTAAAATCAAAGGGAGAATCATATATGTCTACTTGAACTTAAATGGGGAATCACATATGTCAACTTAAAAAGGGAGAATCAAACATGTCAACTTCAACTTAATAGTCTATAATGGGAGAACCAATTATATCAACTTCAACTTAATGGGGGAATCACATATATTAACTTAAACTGAGAGAACCACATATGTCAACTTAAAATCAAAAGAATAATCAGATATGTCCACTTGAACTTAATGGGACAATCATATATATTAATGTGAACTTAAAGGTCACATATGTCAACTTAAAATCAAAGGAAAAATCGTATATGTCCACTTGAACTAAAGGCACATGGGCTGATCCATTAAATGCAGCTTGGTGAATAGGGTGAATTTGTCAATTCTGGCAACTGGGAACGAAACATAAGACCCGAAGCCCAACTAATGTGAATGCTTCTGAAGCTGTCCAAAACCTTTTGGAAGGGTACTTACACATATGAACACCATCTATGATGAACAATGTAGACTAGAGACTGTTCGATATTGATCTAAAGTTGTACCTTATGTTTTTAGTTTAGTAATAGATCATAATTTTTTTTACTTTGAAAATATTGTGCAAAATGAATGGTAAACTTTTAAGTTAGAGCATTTTTATCAGGACTTCTGGATCGGCCCTTGTACAAGTGAGAACATAAATACTATATGAGCATTTCTCAATTCCCAAACTGTTACCTTGTGGCAGTCTATAACTACCACTAGGCTCCACTGAAGATTAGACTGAGAATGGGTGTTTACACTGTACCTCATCCTCCTCCAGTATGAGCAGACTAACTATGACAATGTTCACCTTGGTGCCTATGGTGTTATCCTGGAACAAGTCAGACACCTGAAACATGACAACATTACAATTAAACATGATGAGAAACCTGTGATGGAAAAAATTAGAGAAATGTTATATTGAACAAATATTTCACTCTATTGAGGTGAATACCTGTACATCTTTCACAAGTGATATTCCACGAAGCCCGAAGGGCAAGTGGAATATCACCTTGTGAAAGTACTACAGGTATTCACCGAAAATAGAGTGAAATATTTGTTTTATTATATCACTGTCTAGCTTAACATCCCTAATATTATTAAGTCATAGGTTAACATTGAATCTACTCAGTTCGTCTGCCATTTTGACTTACATTGAACTAAATTATTTACACTGAACGAAAACAAATTATTTGAAAATTCCCGGGAGCGTGGGATATCGCTAGATATCTCACGGTTGTCTTATCTGATTAGCATTGCCATTGAATATCGCCAGATATCCCACGACTGGTTTTGACCAATCATACTGTCGCTAGCTAGATAGTGATATAATAATATTTGATATCTAATGAGTTAAATAAGATTGCGCTATACACCAAAACAACCCAATAAGGAGTGTATTAAAGATTTACTTTCCTGTTATCTCAAAATCTGCTTGGAACTGTACCATTGGATTTCTATGGGAAATTCCTCAAAGAGAAAATTCTAGGGATTAAGGAATGTGTACCATTTACACAATTTGGGAAATTATAGGCATACATAAAACCTATTTGAAACAGCATTAATATTATTCAAAAGCGAATATGATCAATGATTTCCAGTCCTCTGAAGTTTGAAAAATGAAAATACCATGGTGTTAATTCATAGATAATTCTTGAAAATGAGTAATATTTTTGGGGATTATATGGTGCAATTTTATAGTCAATAAAATGTTTAAAAGTGTATTGATGTTTTTTGGATGAAAATATAAGGGAAATGTTTGAAAAAACTCCCCTGATTCATTCTACAAACAACTCCCCCTCCTTTGTTCAATTTGAGTATAATACAGCCATACTTTAAGAGATCAGGAAATTATTGCGAAATTCCACATTAGGTGAATTTTCTAAAGCCTCGAATCAGAAAAACGATACAATTTTTGCAATATACTGTACCACACTGACTGACGGACAGATGGCTTCACTATATCCCTACTGAAATTCGTTCATTGGGATAATAAGTATTGTGAGATTGCTGTAAAGAACTCACCATGTTGAGTATTGTTAGTGCATACATGGCAACATTCTCCCTGCCATGATACTCTACCATGTATTTATCTAGCACAACCATCATCTCCATAGTATGTCCAACCTCATGACCTTCAGCTGAGTGATGATGTTTATTGGCATGGCCTTTGGTTTCTGTTGTTACACTTATTTTTTCAGATTTTGTATGTTCATTTAAAATATCATTATCATCTTTATCATAAGCTCCATCCCAACCGTGATTGGCTGCTTCATCCACTTCATCCGGCCTAAAATTTTGTTGAGAATCACTTGTTGTATCCATATTATTAGATTCTCTACCTTGATCAATTTCATTAGTTTCTTTATCATGAGGAGTTGTCCCTGAGTGATGCTTAATAGTTTTATTATTGCCAGTTGATACATTGTTTGTCTTTCTATGACCATTACTGTTGGTCTTATTTTCATAATTTTCTATTTTATTATTTCTAATTGCATTTTTATTGTTGCTGTTTTTAGGAAACTTAAGTGTTGGAGATTTGACAATGAAGTTCTCTTGGACGCCAATTGAGCGCTTGAGACGATTGTGGCTTTGAGGAATTGTGCGAGATCCAAGAGACTCTGCATATTTAAATGCAGTATCAACAATGCTTGAGCTGTCTGGAAAAATAAAATGTTGTACATTGTTTATGTTTCATTGAGCAATCACTAAGTCTTATTTCATTTCAATCATTTTTTTGTAACTTTATCAGACAATAAGAAAAGCTAATTTTGCTCTAAAAACTTTATTTTGCAATATCCACAGCCAAAATTTAAATAAACAAGAGTAGCATGATACATTTCACTAAGCATCCTGAAAATTTGGCAAAGATATGTTGTATAAAATTAATGAATATCATAAAATGGGACATCAGAACTGACCTTTATTTACATTTGACCCTGAGAAGTTGATTGGGAGATTAGGTTTCCTATAAAAAGTATGAGGTATCTCGTGTGGAAAATTGCTCTCTTTTGAGCCATCTGGTGGATGATGTTGTTTTCTTTGGTGGATGGATATATTTGGGTGATTGTGGGAAGGCTCAATAAAGAAGTCTCCCAAGGGTGTACGAATATGGCCTCTCTGTAAATAAAATACAAGAATTGATTATTTTACAAGTAAAATCTAAAATTGGGTCAGATAAAATGCACAAGAGGAACTATTCTCTGAAATCTGAAATTTTGTAACAAGGAATGGAACTAGCAAAGAATAGAAATTAAGTAGCAATGCATTATCATGACAAAATGTCACCACCTATAATCTTAAGTCATATTTGAATTTCTGAGAACTTGCAGATGATTTTGAAAATTAAAATTGTTCAATTTGAAGCAAGTTGAAAAAAGACCTTTTTTGACCCGAGAAGGTCATTGAAGGTGAAATCTCAAATCTAAAGTCAGATTTGAACTTCTGAGAACTTGTAGATGATTTTGAAAAAAATTGGTCAATTTGAAGCAAGTTGAAAAAGACCTTTTTGACCTTGAGAAGGTCAAATATTTTTTTGATCTTGAGAATGTCGTTGAAGGTCAAATCTATAGTCAGATTTGAATTGAGAGCTTCGAGATGATTTTGAAAAAAATTGGTCAATTTGAAGCAAGTTGAAAAATACCTTTTTGACCTTTTTTTGACCTTGAGAAGATCAATGAAGGTCAAATCTCAATTTTAATGTCAGATTTGAACTTCTGATAGCTTGAAGATGATTTGAAAAAAAGATTTGGTCAATTTGAAGCAAGTTAAAAAATACCTTTTTTGACCTTGAGAAGGTCAAATCTTAGATATAAAGTCAGTCTAAACAGTTTTTGTTAAGTTATTGGAAGTTTGAAGTATTGTAACAGACGCCAACCGCCGATCGCCAACCGCCGTCACAAAAAAAAACGGAGACCATAACAATATGCCACCACATTTTGGTGGTGACATAAAAACACTTTGTAATAAATTTTTTTTAAAAGTGAAAACTGGCAGTTCATTGAACCTCTAAAGAGCCTTCATTGGCCGGCGCCTGACCGATTGCAGTTTTATGTTCAAAACTGATTTCAACTTGCTTCAAATTGACAAAACTTTTTTTTTGAAATCAGTACAAGTTCTCAGGAGTTCACATCTGACCTCAAATTTGAGATTTGACCTTCAATTTTGAACAAAATACTTAATCAGTCAGGCACCGGCCGATGAATCGGAGCAAACTTGACCTAGGCATCAAATGAGAGAGATATGGCAGTGCTACATAAATTTTGACAATGCAACATATATTTCTGACCAGTTATTAAATATGGCAATGCTACATATATTTCTGACCAGCTACTAGATATGTTTCTGCCCAGCTATTAAATATGGCAATGTAACATATATTTCTGACCAGCTATTGAATATGGCAATGGAACACATATTTCTGACCAGCTAATAAACATGACAATATAACATATATTTCTAACCAGCAGCTATTAAACATGACAATATAACATATATTTCTGACCAGCAGCTATTAAACATGACAATATAACATATATTTCTGACCAGCAGCTATTAAACATGACAATATAACATATATTTCTGACCAGCAGCTATTAAACAGGACAATATAACATATATTTTTGACCAGCAGCCATTAAACATGACAATATAACATATATTTCTGACCAGCAGCTATTAAACAGGACAATATAACATATATTTCTGACCAGCAGCTATTAAACATCACAATATTACATATATTTCTGACCAGCAGCTTATAAACAGGACAATATAACATATATTTCTAACCAGCAGCTATTAAACAGGACAATATAACATATATTTCTGACCAGCAGCTATTAAACATCACAATATTACATATATTTTTCTGACCAGCAGCTTATAAACAGGACAATATAACATATATTTCTGACCAGCAGCTATTAAACAGGACAATATAACATTATATTTCTGAAAAGTATAATACACAAAATCCAACTTTAAAATGTAACAATTTTTAATATTCATCTCATAGTAAGATTAAAGTCGCGGACTAGTCGCATTGATAGTTAATAACTAGGGCTGGATTTTAGTACATGATTTTTTGACTGCGAGTAAGATTTTAATCTTTAAATTAGCTAGACTGAGGTTAGATTGAATGATACTCACAGTTAAACAGCTTAAATATTACCCAACTGTATCAACTTATACAACAATACAGCCTAAGTTCATCTAATACCTGTTGATTTTTCAATACATCTTGATGTTTTTGATTGAAAATCAAACTGGGAAACGAGTGTGTTTTCAATAAGAAATGCTTCAATTTATGGAAGTTTGTAAAAAGTGCAATAATGAGAAACAGTGTGGAATTACCTTTATATAAGGGATGAATCATTTTAGTCTTCAAAGCCTGGATTGTTTGAAAACTTGGAAACATGATGATTCCTCCCTTTCTTACATGAAGAGAGCCAGCCTCTAAATCCTATCAAAACTCTAAAATTCTCTTTTAACTTGTTCTAGTTCTTATCTCCCACATTACTTTGAGATCATAAAGTAGGAATGGCTACAACTTGCAACATGCAGAGTCTGAGAATGCTCTTCAGAGTTTCTTACTTCTCAATATCACCTTATATATTTTGACAGAATGCATTTGAATGAATTCCTCTAAAACAGATTCACTCTGAAATTATTTAATGATGACAGAATGGATCAGAAGTTTAGGGGTTAAAATAAAGATGCAATATTGGTTACATTTTGGTTAATAGAATGTACATAGCAGAAGCTGTATATTATGAAAATAAATGTGGTTTTCAAGTGAAGAAACCACAAGTGCCTTGTATTTACATGCTCGTTCTCGTATACTTCCAATGTTATGTTCAAAATACACATGGACTATAAGAAAATGTTTACGTTCTTCATTTACAAACCCAGAATGAAGAACTGTATGGGAACAACAAAGTTTTGATAGGCGTTCATTCCTGAAATTTTACTCTGATCATACTCATTCTTGTCAATTTATCTCTAAAATTTAAATCAAACTGTCACTAAATGTCCATTTTCATTATGCATTCTTATTCAACTTTTCTCTACCTTATTTTGTGTTAAAGCATGGCCAACATGAGATTTTACCTGTACTTATTGAGAATCTAAGTGCAACTACTTCACAAAATACCAGGCTAACAAATGGATCATAGATCACACTAAAACATGTCATCACAAGTTGAAATCCCAATATTAAAGATTAGCATTTATGTTTTGAAACAACTGAATTCACACTCAGTATGCCTGACAATAAGAATAAGAAAGACATTGAAAATATGGAAGAACATATAATAGGGCAATTAAGTTAAACTGTGTAACTCATGTTAACAGGGAGATATTGTTAAAATGAATGTGTGACAGGCCATTAAATGTGCTGCTGCATCACCATTAATAAGGCAAAGATGGTGTCATTGAAAAACATTGAACCTTTTACTTTTCCATGAATCTATTATTGCAAATTATACATTTCTTTTCTAAAACTTATAAAATGTGGCTTTTGAAAAAAACTCATAAATACTGCACTGGCAAATAGCAAAAACAGTTTTTATTTATTATTATGGCTTGAGAAAAATATAAAATCTGTAATATATGAGAGTCTGCAACAATCTCACTTAACATAGACAGTTATATTTACAAACTTCCACTTAGGAGAGATTCCAAGCAGGAAGATTTATTACAACATCTGAATGGAGATACTGATACTGAAGTCGGGATGGTCATGTTTTGAAACCTGGAATAAAGTGGAAAACAGTGGAAACAGCATGGAACAAAGAAAACAGATAATTACATAGAAATACCACAAAAGCAGGTAATCAAACATCAGAAAGAAGATTTCACAGAACATCAAAATCATAGAGCAATTCCAGTCATAAAATGATGCAAGGACAACTGAGCCCCTGTAAGAGTCTCTAGAAGCATCATTGCCTGCTAATTACCAGTACAGATGAGTTTTCACCTCAATATGTCACTTTTAGCCTACTGTACATACATATTTAAATAATATGAACCAAAAAGTTATGTCTGACCTTGCTTCCATGACCGTACCTGATAGTAGGCCAAGTAGGACCATATATACTGTTCCTAACCTGACCTTACCTGATAGTAGGCCAAGTAGGACCATATATACTGTTCCTAACCTGACCTTACCTGATAGTAGGCCAAGTAGGACCATATATACTGTTCCTAACCTGACCTTACCTGATAGTAGGCCAAGTAGGACCATATATACTGTTCCTAACCTGACCTTACCTGATAGTAGGCCAAGTAGGACCATATATACTTTCCATGACCTTACCTGATAGTAGGCCAAGTAGGACCATATATACTGTTCCTAACCTGACCTTACCTGATAGTAGGCCAAGTAGGACCATATATACTGTTCCTAACCTGACCTTACCTGATAGTAGGCCAAGTAGGACCATATATACTGTCCCTAACCTGACCTTACCTGATAGTAGGCCAAGTAGGACCATATATACTTTCCATTACCTTACCTGATAGTAGGCCAAGTAGGACCATATATACTGTCCCTAACCTGCATATTTAAAACTTTGTTTATGTTGAAAATATTCATATTTTTGCAAAATGTGCGATATTAGTTTCTATACAGGGTGTCAAATATAGTTATTATCCCATTGGAACGTTTCTCGCTTTCTTATTGGATAAGAACCGATCACATGATTCAACATATGAGGATGTATTCCCCTACTGTCACCTGTGGTCTTCAGCTGTAGCCTCATTTTAGCTGTGTATACCACAGGGGCTTGGCTGGAGTGTCGGGCAAGCCCTCCGTTAAGTGTATACTGTTATAAAGAGTTCAAGGGAGACCAATGTTTATGCTTCCTGAAAATTATAGGCTGTCCTTCGTTAAAAATAATATACAGAAATGAACCTTAGGAAACAAAAACTATAGGAACTACCAATTTTTAACAGTGGACGTGTCTTGAAGAAGAAATCGACCCTAGAGGTAATCATTTTGAGGTAAAAATTGTCGGAATTTTGACATTTAATCAATTCTTTACATATTCTTCAGATTTCTCAGCAAGTAGTGGTTGGATTGCTACCATTTTGGGTAAACTTGCTCTGTAGGGTTGTTTGAATATATTTTTACTAGATATATTTAACAAACTTTTTGTACAATTTTCAGGAAGCATCAACATTCAAGTCTCCCTTGAACTCTTTATAACAGTACACACTTATCGGAGGGCTTGCCCAACACTCCAACCAAGCCCCTGTGGTATACACAGCTAAAATGAGGCTACAGCTGAAGACCACAGGTGATAGGAAATACATACCCTGTGGTGTATACCATGGAGTATTATATATACCACTGTAGAAAGTCCTGAATGTTCAGCAGATTACTGGAAGTATATTATTGCAACTATTTGTTTCATAGTCCTTACCAAGTAAACAGTACCACAAGTTCCAAAAAAATTAAAAAAAAAACTTTTTTATATTTTAAAAGTAGGTTTTACATGAATAATTTTTTAAAGCTTCAATATTGCCAGAAAAGAAGGTTCATGTCTTTATTTTTGATTGTGTAAGTTACTTTTAATACTCTAATTTGTGATAAAGAGTTCAGGTGATAATTTACATAAATATCTCCAATGGTGCAACGCTTTGGGAGGGACATATTTTCATGGGCCCGCCAAACGAGACGATTTCTCTGAAAGAAACGTCTGGAGATTGCAAAGCCAAAGGTCATGATCCGCTAATTCCATTGGTCGATGATTACATCATAGCGTATGTATAGCATCAAAATGGCAGACGATTACTCAAACAAAACTTCAATGGCGTGTGAACAATTTCTGGGAAATCAGTGACGTCACTGGAATTAGACCGCATTTTCAACTACACAATTCTTTGGATTTGGGGATTTAGTTCAAAAAGCCTTGTTATATATCTTAATTACATACATATCTATCGTTTGTGCAAATGCAACTCTACATAAATGTTTAATAAAGCCGCAGTGCAGCATTGAAAATCACACCCCTGTGTAATCCAATGGGAAAGAACCCAGATATTGTACCCTACATGAGAGCTCTTCTAAAGTGAGGTAACTAAGCTGAACTTAACTAAACTTTATCACGTATTGGGGTATTATGCCATTAGGCTATTTGATATGAGAAATATATTTATAAAGCCCTCTGGAAATATCATTTTGACACTAGGGCTATCGCCATGAGTCAATATGATATATCTCTTGGCCAATATAATATTTTCCCTCAGAATAAAATTCATATTCCATCCCTCCCATTAACTAACCTCTATTTATCTAATGTTTGAGAGGGTGGACCGTACTCTAAAAAGTTGAGAAATGTATTTAATTCACTCAAGTAAAGACCATTTTACTTAACATTACTTACATAAGTAAATACATTACAAAAGTAAATAGATGCTTGCACTGAGTAATTGGCTGACTTGTAGTAAAAATAAAATAACTTAATTACCTAGACTTAACTTCATTTGTATAGCATAAGTATTTCATAAAAAATTAATTACTTTTATGATTTATTATTTACTTTTTCAAGCAATTCAAAGTAATTCTAGTAAATTCATAGTAATTTCTCAAGTAAATAACATTCAACGTTTTACCTAAAAATACTATTAATTACTCAATGTTACTTATGTATAAAAATTGTAATTTCAAGTAATTATAAGTAAAATTAAGCTTATGGATTACTTGATGAATTTATATGAATAAATTCTAGTAAAAACCAAGTAAAAAGTAATTTTAGACAAAACTTAAAGTGTTAATTACTTCAAACATTACTTGTGATTTGGTATACGAATTACTAGAATAAAATAAAATAATTGCAGGCAAAATTTAGGGGACAGATTACTTGTTGTTACTTCACTAAAAATATTTGTGAATAACTCCATTTCAGTAATCATAATTCTAGCAAAGCAAAATGACTATGTATGTATGGTTTTCAATTATTACAGCGTTTAAATTATCAAAGTAGTAATTCAATTACTTAATCTACATTGATATAGTGCATTTTAATTTATCTCTTTTGAAATAAAAAATTAATTCTTTATTCATAGGAACTCTAACAAAATCATTAAAATAATATATTTGCAAACAACTATGTCTATTTTATTTGAAGCTGATTAACATTCTTTAAATTAATGCTATCTCTGTTTGAAACAATTTAGTATGATAAATTTTATATTTACTAAGGTATTACTTGTTACAGTTAAATGGTTTAGTTGGATTTGGTAATATTAAATACATGTAGATTGATGTAGATGTAAGTAATATAAATAAATTGAAATGCAAAGATACTTTGTTCTGTACCCTGAGGTTGTACTTGATTCTCTAACTAATTCCATGTACATGTATATAATTACTAAAAAATACTTTATGTAAGAAAATGTTTTACATTGCTTAAGTAATAAAGACTACTCCATGACAGGACATATATAGGCTGTTTCAGAGTAACACGTTTCAGAAAAATAGGTTTCTTCACACAAGCTAACTTAACTTTGCTCAGGTAGGTTCCATTCTGACAATATTCATTAAACAAGGCTGTGAGAAATTGTCTATTGATATAAACACCACTTCACAGGTTGCAATGTGGGAAAGTTAACAACATCAACTTCCGAAAACCATCAAAATATCGGTCAATTTAGAGGATTTTTCTAAAGCTGTTTGAAGGTTGGATGGAGTATAGAGTAATTATCAGTCAACTTTGAGATATTGCAGCTTGGCCTGAAAATCAAATAAACCAGGAATAATCACTTTTCATGTTGAAAAGAGTGATGAAATAAGAAATTCTTAGTTGAAATAAGCAAGGTTGGAATCCAATCTGTAAAATGCATGGAATGGCTAGAAAATTAATGGAATAATATTAGGGGAAACAAAAACTTGACTAAAGTTAGATTATCTTTGGGGGTAAAGTAGCATTCTAGATCTCAAGATCCTGTCAACAATAATGATTAGATTTTACTAAGTGAATCAGTTTGCAGTTGAGAAATTGTGGCCAGTATTTAGGTACTAACACAATAGAAGGAAGAGGCCATTTTATTCTAAACTTAATTGTTATTTTCAATGAAATAGCCTGCTGATTCAACAAAATCAACACATTTTCTCACATAACATCTTAGATTCCAAGAATCTTCAAACCATGAAGTCAGGATTCAAAAACAATTGGTTATGGAGTCTGCAAAATTTATTGATTAGTTGCATTTCCATACCATTCATTCAGATATAATATGAGAAACATTCAGATATTCATCAGGAATCTTATTGCAATATCTACATTTTTTGTACATTTAGAAAAACAATTATGCATGCCCTGTGTTAGTACTATGTAATGTATAATTATACACTTATTTTGACACTACTTAATTTGACGGATTTGCTCAATCTCAAATATTGGTGGCTATTTAATTTGGCCGGATTCGAGATTGGAGTTTATTTTTGTCTATGTTTATGTCATTAGGACAGGTATTTACTAAGATATTTTCTGTACTTCTTTTGGAATAATAATGTAGAATTGATGACATGTTGACTGACCCAGAAGTTCACTTTGTGAAGTACATTGGATGAAAATTCCAAACTGAAATTTGACAGATTTTTAATTTGCCCGATTTTCTGAATCCACCAATCCGTCAACTTAAAACAGGAGCCAAATTAAGTGTATCTACAGTATGCCACTTGACTTGATGAGATGCCAGGATGCAATTAGAGTTATGAATGAATCAAGAATGATCAAGAACAAGTTAATCATGATTGATTTAAAACAATACATACCAGCCCATTGCATACATTTATGGCAACAGATGACTCCTCATGTGAAAGTACACTTCCATGATAAAAACAATGTTGGAATTTAATTTCTGTAGGCATTTCAAGGGGTCCATTCAAGCTCTTCCTCCGATGCACCTTGAAATTTCTATGTAAAAGATTAGTGTTTTTCTCCAATGATAAATGGAAGTTATGGTCTTTAGTTTGTATTTTAAAATAAAGTTTATTATGAGATTCTGAATGTTCTTGGTGTATGCTTCGTGATCTACGTAAACGGGATTTGTCATTTGCAGAAATGCTGTTCCCTGATTGGTCAACTAGGTAGGGTATCACTGTCTCTGGACCTGAAACAGATAAATAATATGACAATAATTTGACCTCAATAATATATGACCTCAAATATTATTCTGTTCATTGTTAAAAGACCAAAATCGCGTAGCGATTGAGGTCTTTGGCAATGGCCAGAATAAAATTTAAGATCATATATTTGACATAAATCAAAAAATCAAGGTCTTTGTAACGATTCTAATATGATAAACAGACAAGAAACACAACTATTTGTATTTATAAATTTTAGCAGTCAGTACATTGTTATTCAAGTATGGTAAAATTTGAAATAGGATATAAATAATTTAAAGAGCAATGTGAAAAGATTTCAGCTTAATATAATGATATTGCATAGAGATGCTGGAAATCATATTGCAAATATAAAACTAGACAACAGTAACACCAAAGTGTAGAAAATCCCATTTAAAGAGATTTAATTTTTTAATGATCCTAACTTGCAGGTTTCATCCACTCTATTTGAAAATGTAAATAAGCTAATATTTAAATCTCATATTGACACAAATACATTTCTATTATCTCCAAAAAACAATTGTGTCAATCCCCAGATTATCTCAACTGGTCAGTTGCAGTTTTGTTGAAAGAAAGCATGAGAGTCAGGGCAATTAATAACAAATAGCAGGCCCATAGCCAGGATTTGCCAAGGGGGGTTCACTTTTTGAAAAATTCCAGGGGGTTCGGTTGTGACAATTTTGGTCCAAAAATGGCCAAAATCACTTAAAATGGGATGTTCAATCCTGTTAACAATTGGCTTATCCTAATCTCATTCATATTAATCCAAGCTTCAGATCAGATCAGATATTGGCTTAAGCAATTCACACCTAAAAAGAACAATATGATGTACAGTGTTGTAAATTTTCCATGTGAACAGGTGAATTTTGAAAGGAGGAGGGAAAGTATCGCAACAGATTTCGGACAGTCATATGTTGGATTTTGGCCATTTTCTCAGGATTAAAACAGGTGCATATTGTTAGGCCAATGTATTATCTCCAGGAAAAGCGCTCATAGAGACGATAAAATAATTTTGTCTTTAAGACAGGGAAGATGCAATCCCCTTTCACCCCTGCTTTTCCAATTTTTTGCATCAATATGTTGCGTTTTGACACAATTAAACCCTTTAAAGGAATTAGTAATTCCTCCTGGGGTTTTAAAGATATCCATTATGGGTGACCAAAATTAGCTAAAAGCAATGGATCACATGAGTTTTCCCTATCGGGAAATAACATGGAAAATATTGTTTTCAACTTTATCGAAGAGGAATCACTTATTAGGTCAGGGTGCACTTTGGAATTTTTTTGCAATTTTGAAAAGTAAACCACAGCATATTCCAGTTATTCAAACATTCTGAAGAATTAATAGTTGAGATACACTAATGCATCTTTTGTGCAAGAATGAAAGATGTAGTTGATGTGTGGATTGGAAAGAGTTATGGATATCTGAAAATAGCACATGATCATGAAATTTCATCAAAGTGCACCCTGACCTTAAAGGGGTTAACTGTATCTTATAACACAACATATTGATGCAAAAAAATTGAAAAAGACAATGCATTGGCCTAACATATGCACCTGTTTAAATCCTCAGAAAATAGCCAAAATCCAACATATGACTGTCCAAAATCTGTTGAAATACTTTCCCTCCTCCTTTGCCCTAAAACACTGTTCTTTGTTCCCAGTTGACAGGTGTATCATACAGAGAGGGTCTGTTAACATGTAAGTCAATAGAAAAATATTTGGTTGTTTTGAAAACTGTTCCATGTAGATAGGTATTCTATACAGAAAGATGTTCCATCGGGCAGGTTTTACTGTGTATCAAATATGAACAAAATCACTCTATTACTTTTCGAGTTATAGTAAAGAACGAAAAATAACACACATAGAAATTACAGCCATTTTCAAATTGGCCACCTTCTAGACAAAGTGTCATAAAACAGTGTGTCATGCTTATATTAGTATTCACATATCAAATATGAACTAAATCGCTCCACTACTTTTCAAGTTACAACAGAAATTTCAACAAAATCGCACACGTAAATGTAAATTTTCAAAATAGACTAGCCATGCTGCTATACAAAGTGTAATAAAACAGTTTGCCATGATATGAGTATTCACATTTCAAAATATGAACAAAATCGCTCTGCTACTTTTCTAGTTACCTCAATTAGGCATTAACATGACAAAATGTCACCACCTAGTTGCTCATAATATTACGAGTTCAAAGTCAAGTTTGAATTTCTGAGAACTTAATTGTAGATAGATGATTTTGAAAAAATAAATTGGTCAATTTGAAGCAAGTTGAAAAAATACCTTTTTTTCACCCTGAGAAGGTCATTGAAGGTGAAATCTCAAATCTAAATTCAGATGTGAACTTCTGAGAACTTGAAGATGATTTTGAAAAAAATTGGTCAATTTGAAGCAAAATGAAAAACGATCTTTTTGACATTGAGAAGGTCATTGAAAGTCACATCTTTTTTGACCTTGAGAATGTCATTGAAGGTCAAATTTATAGCCAGATGTGAACTTCTGAAAATAGTTTTGAAAAAAATTGGTCAATTTGAAGCAAGTTGAAAAAAGACCTTTTGACCTTTTTTGACCTTGAGAAGGTCGTTGAAGGTCAAATCTCAAATCTTAAGTCAGATTTGAACTTCTGATAACTTGTAGATGATTTTTTAAAAAAAATTGTCAATTTGAAGCAAGTTGAAAAAATACCTTTTGACCTTTTTTGACCTTGAGAAGGTTGTTGAAGGTCAAATCTTAAGTCAGATTTGAACTTCTGATAACTTGTAGATGATTTTGAAAAAAAAATTGGTCAATTTGAAGCAACCTGAAAAAATACCTTTTTGACCTTGAAAAGGTCACTGAAGGTCAATCTTAAATATAAAGTCAGATTTGAACTTCTGAAAACTTTAAACAGTATTTGTTCAGTTATTGGAAGTTGTGAGAAGTCAATTTGAAGCAAGTTGAAAAAGACCTTTTGACCTTTTTTGACCTTAAGAAGGTCATTGAAGGTCAAATCTCATATCTTAAGTCAGATTTGAACTTCTGATAAAAAAAAATTAGTCAATTTGAAGCAACTTGAAAAAAGACCTTTTTGACCTTGAAAAGGTCACTGAAGGTCAAATCTTTAATACAAAGTCAGATTTGAACTTCTGGAAACTTGTAGATGATTTTGAAAAAATTGAAGTCAGTCTAAACAGTATTTGTTAAGTTATTTGAAGTTGTAAGAATTTGTTAGACGCCAACTGCCAACCACCAACCGCCAACCACCATAAAAAAACTGAGACCATAACAATATGTCACCACTTGCCTAGCTTTTACTGAATTGGCTTTATTACCCTTAAAACCTCTAAAGGCGTGCTATACTTGTAAATACAACACCCCACACCTTTTTACCCAAACCATTTTTGAGCACCCTGTAGACCCCATGCCCAACACCTTTTTATCCAAACCCACAAGATCGGGCCGGTATTTGAGTCATCACCTGGATGGACAGACAGATGTATATACTACTTTGTAAAAAATAGGATAAAACAAACTGCAATGAGGAACCAACTGAAACATGTTTTACAGCTTCTAAAATGACATGATCAACAGAACATTCTAATAACATTCTTTATACAGGTAAACATGCATCAATTTAACATGATTCTCAAAAACTAGTTGAAGCATTGTCTTTTTTATTGTATTTTGTCGTGTACATTCCTCATCTTTCTCTTGTACAACTGGCAAAACTGGCTAAATTGTGTGATTTCAAGCACAAGGCTGCCTTGTTTCATCTTTTATCACCTTGTTCTACAAGTATGTATTCCAACCTGTTAACAATGAGGAACTGGTAAATTAATCTGAACCTGGGCAAAATATTCTAGTCCAGACCTGAGGATAATATGTAAAGTAAAGACCCATGTATAAAATTACTAATGCATACCTGTGAATAAAACTAGCTATTAATTATTGTTTTACCTGTGGATAAACAATAATTGTGTTATTGCACAAAAGCAGAAATGTTGAACATATTTTGTGGCATTCCTGTCTGAATTGTTAACATTATTCATTGTTTAGACTGCTCTAATGTCAACTCTAGTTAGTACCATGTAAAAATGTATTTCCCCAGTCATCTGAAACTTGTAAATCATAGAAAATTCCATATCTTTAAAATATGATGACCTGGCACAGATATTTCTCACATATCACAAGATATCAATATATTGGGAACCCTATTATGTTTGTATAACGATTACATACACATTTTTGTGGTTTACCTAAATAAGATTTGGTATTGATTTAGAGGATTTCAGCATTTCAACACATGGTATCAAAACTGGTTTTAGATAGAAAAATAATCTAATTTAAAGCTTTATTGCACCTAATAACCTAATGAGTTACTGGGTTATTCATTCCTGCTTAGGCAGTGGTGCCATTTCACATATTTGACAGAAGACTGATTATATCTTGGCCATTTCATATATTTTAGAGAAGACTGATTATACCTTTGCCATTTCATATATTTGACAGAAGACTGATTATACCTTGGCCATTTCACATATTTGACAGAAGACTGATTATACCTTGGCCATTTCACATATTTGACAGAAGACTGATTATACCTTGGCTATTTCACATATTTGACAGAAGACTGATTATACCTTGGCTATTTCACATATTTGACAGAAGACTGATTATACCTTGGCCATTTCATATATTTGAAAGAAGACTGATTATACCTTGGCCATTTCACATATTTGAAAGAAGACTGATTATACCTTGGCCATTTCACATATTTGACAGAAGACTGATTATACCTTGGCCATTTCACATATTTGACATAAGACTGATTATACCTTGGCCATTTCATATATTTGAAAGAAGACTGATTATACCTTGGCCATTTCACATATTTGAAAGAAGACTGATTATACCTTGGCCATTTCACATATTTGACAGAAGACTGATTATACCTTGGCCATTTCACATATTTGACAGAAGACTGATTATACCTTGGCCATTTCATATATTTGAAAGAAGACTGATTATACCTTGGCCATTTCACATATTTGAAAGAAGACTGATTATACCTTGGCCATTTCATATATTTGACAGAAGACTGATTATACCTTGGCCATTTCATATATTTGAAAGAAGACTGATTATACCTTGGCCATTTCACATATTTGACAGAAGACTGATTATACCTTGGCCATTTCACATATTTGACAGAAGACTGATTATACCTTGGCCATTTCATATATTTGAGAGAAGACTGATTATACCTTATACCTTAGTCACTGGTGCCATTTCACATATTTGACAGAAGACTGATTATACCTTGGCCATTTCACATATTTGAAAGAAGACTGATTATACCTTGGCCATTTCACATATTTGAAAGAAAACTGATTATACCTTGGCCATTTCATATATTTGAAAGAAGACTGATTATACCTTATACCTTAGTCACTGGTGCCATTTCACATATTTGACAGAAGACTGATTATACCTTGGCCATTTCACATATTTGAAAGAAGACTGATTATACCTTGGCCATTTCATATATTTGAGAGAAGACTGATTATACCTTGGCCATTTCACATATTTGAAAGAAGACTGATTATACCTTGGCCATTTCACATATTTGAAAGAAAACTGATTATATCTTGGCCATTTCATATATTTTAGAGAAGACTGATTATACCTTGGCCATTTCATATATTTGAGAGAAGACTGATTATACCTTATACCTTAGTCACTGGTGCCATTTCGCATATTTGACAGAAGACTGATTATACCTTGGCCATTTCACATATTTGACAGAAGACTGATTATACCTTGGCCATTTCACATATTTGAGAGAAGACTGATTATACCATATACCTTAGTTACTGGTGCCATTTCACATATTTGACAGAAGACTGATTATACCTTGGCCATTTCATATATTTGAAAGAAGACTGATTATACCTTATACCTTAGTTACTGGTGCCATTTCACATATTTGACAGAAGACTGATTATACCTTGGCCATTTCACATATTTGAGAGAAGACCGATTATACCTTATACCTTAGTTACTGGTGCCATTTCACATATTTGACAGAAGACTGATTATACCTTGGCCATTTCACATATTTGACAGAAGACTGATTATACCTTGGCCATTTCACATATTTGAGAGAAGACTGATTATACCTTGGCCATTTCATATATTTGAAAGAAGACTGATTATACCTTGGCCATTTCACATATTTGAAAGAAGACTGATTATACCTTGGCCATTTCATATATTTGAAAGAAGACTGATTATACCTTATACCTTAGTCACTGGTGCCATTTCACATATTTGACAGAAGATTGATTATACCTTGGCCATTTCACATATTTGACAGAAGACTGATTATACCTTGGCCATTTCATATATTTGAAAGAAGACTGATTATACCTTATACCTTAGTTACTGGTGCCATTTCACATATTTGACAGAAGACTGATTATACCTTGGCCATTTCACATATTTGAGAGAAGACTGATTATACCTTATACCTTAGTTACTGGTGCCATTTCACATATTTGACAGAAGACTGATTATACCTTGGCCATTTCACATATTTGACAGAAGACTGATTATACCTTGGCCATTTCACATATTTGAGAGAAGACTGATTATACCTTGGCCATTTCATATATTTGAAAGAAGACTGATTATACCTTGGCCATTTCACATATTTGAAAGAAGACTGATTATACCTTGGCCATTTCATATATTTGAAAGAAGACTGATTATACCTTATACCTTAGTCACTGGTGCCATTTCACATATTTGACAGAAGACTGATTATACCTTGGCCATTTCATATATTTGAGAGAAGACTGATTATACCTTGGCCATTTCACATATTTGACAGAAGACTGATTATACCTTGGCCATTTCACATATTTGACAGAAGACTGATTATACCTTGGCCATTTCATATATTTGAGAGAAGACTGATTATACCTTATACCTTAGTCACTGGTGCCATTTCACATATTTGACAGAAGACTGATTATACCTTGGCCATTTCACATATTTGACAGAAGACTGATTATACCTTGAAACTCAATGACAGCTTGTAGCTGGAGCAAGTGTTGTGCTAAATTAATATGAAATAAATTATTCCAGTTTGAGGTTGATATATAAAGATTATCCTATATGAGGTTCAGGATATTGGGATTATCCCAAAGTCAATATAATACATCTTGGTCTAATAGGTTGCAGGTTGTAGGCCATAGGTCCCGACTATAGGATGATCTGTTTATCCCATACCAATCTTGCTCATCTGATTCACATAGTTCAATTGGCCCAAGTTCAGAAAAACTGAAGGAATATTTTATATTATTATATCACTGTCCATATTCCTCACTCTCTGATTGGCCCATGTCCAACACTTGACTAAAACAAAATCAAGCGATATTAAATGGAAGTCATGTGACTGCTTCCTGGTCAACTCAACCCCAAGTCAACTCAACCCAAGTCAACTCAACCCTTAGTTTAGTTTAATATAGTTTATTTTTGTGTCACAAGCATGTTAAAATACATTTAAAACATTTTAAAAACATTTGCTTCCAGCCGATGCCGGCTTATGAGACACCATATGGTACATGTATACAAAATATTCATTTTTCAACAAAATATTCAATTTTCAATGTAAACTTACTAAATGCAAAATAAACAGTCATAGAGACCATGTATACAAAGTTCATTGTTCCTTTACTTATACTGAAAGGAGACATCTTCCCCAAGGTTGATGTTCCTGTAGATAAGTGGAAAAAGAAACCATGATCAATTGGTGATGTGAGGGCCCTCTGGTTGGTCCAATACCCCCAAAGGGGTCCCCACAATGCAGTAGATTTACAGAGTTGCTATTATGTTATACATTATTATGGAAATATTTATGCATCATTTATACATTATGACAGTATCACAATTCTAAATAGTGAGTAATAGGTGCTGTAAAGTGGCAAAATCGATTTTATATGGCCTCCATCCAGTCATACTATATAAATATATAACTGACCATTGACAGATAACATTTCTGTGCTTATAACAAAATAGAATATGAGACAATTCATTAGTTTGCTATTCTTGAGTAATTACAAATATAGGTTCTGTTAAAGTCTTTCTAGATCAAAGTTCCTTTTACTGAACATCTTAAACAGTGTACTTGCAAAGGTTCTCTGTATACAGGGTGTGTGCATAAGTCTAGAGAACAGCATAATATGATCATTTGTACCAGTATCAATGTTAGGGGCCAGTGTATTAACAGAAGCTAGAAAATTATTTCTCAAATCATTGTAGTGAGAGTCAAGTCGACCCCAAGTCAAGTCGACCCTTAGTCAACTCGACCCCAAGTCATCTTGACCCTTAGTCAACTCGACCCCAAGTCATCTCAACCCTTGGTCAACTCAACCCTTAGTCAAGTCGACCCAAATGATTTTACTTGTTTTAAGTAGATTAAAATACAATATAATCCAATTGTTTCCGCAGTTTGATTTGAAATCAAACTTCAAAGAAAAAAACATTTCTGTCACCTATAGATCAAAACGAAGATTTAAACTGGATCATAAAATCCCAATCTGATTGTTTATGACACCTGACATATGAGTAAGATAATGGATAATAGAAAAACATAAATCCCATTGTTTGTTCAGTCTTGTTCTAAAATCTTACTTCAAAAAAATAAACATTTCTATCGCCTGTAGATCAGAATGAAAGATTTGAACCAGATCATATTGTTTATTGTTTATTATTATTATCAAAATATAAAATCATTCAATACAAAGTAATGGATGGATGTTGGCACAATGCACATGTTGCATAAGTTACCTGTTGTCAAAAATACTGTTGCAACAATATCAGTATAACAGAAAAGTGTATAGATAATTTCTTTATTTCAGAGAGATTAAACAAGCTCAAATATGAAGGGGTGAAATATATGTATAGCATCGTGAATAGTCCTATTAAGATTAATCAAATATTATTTTGTTATACAGTATATAAAAATTATAAATGCGTTAAGCACAAACTTCAATAGTTGATAATTTTATTTTGGAAAATTAGCATTTGAGTCCCTCATTCTTTCAAAATTCATCAATATCATACCATGAAAATAGTATATCTATTTGTTTTTTATGGTGGGGTCGAGTTGACTAAGGGTTGAGATGACCAAGGGTTGAGATGACTTGGGGTCGAGTTGACTAAGGGTCGAGATGACTTGGGGTCGAATTGACTAAGGGTCGACTTGACTTGGGGTCGACTTGACTAAGGGTCAAGTTGACTTGGGTTGAGTTGACTTGGGGTTGAGTTGACCAGTATGATATTCACAAGTTCAACTTAGTCCAATGTAATTTGAATTTTATATATACCCGGGAGTGCATTGTTATGATTAATTAGGTATCAATAGTTTGTTATTCCATTAATGGGAGTGAGGAATATAACAGTGAATAATAAGACAAATATTTGATTTTATTATATCATTGAAATGTGTCTCGCTTTCTCATTGGATAAGAACCCATCACATGATTAAAAATATTAGGGTGTATTTCATTGTTTCCTGCAATCTCCAGCCGCAGCCTCGTTTTCAACTGTATATACCACGATGTATATACCACGGAGTATATACCACGGTAGAAAGTCCCGCATGTTATGTTTTTGTTATGACGTCACAACAATATTGTAGAAAATACTTGGATACGCATGACAACAAAACGTCATTGTTATGACGTCACAGCTTATATTTGTATTATTAGCATGGGTACTCATAGCAAAAGTGCATCCGTTGCCATGTTCTTGATGTTTATAAACCAGTGATGTCACAAGTAATCTTGCACGTGTGACTTTTGAGCAAGGGCGGATGAAAGATGGCAATATCTTGCATCTAAGAGTGGCTGAAGTTAGAGTGGTTATTCTGATGAGCACTTGTATTGTATCGATGTATTAAATGGTTAAAAGAAATATGCTTAATTTGTAGAACATTCAAATGATATGATTCACCTCAATAGAATTAAAAATTTTATTATATTCATGTCCAGTTTTGTTTTCTTGGCCATAGTAGGATTTTCCTGTTCTTTCAGATATTTTTCCACATTTACAAATCTTTGATTATTAACAGGGATAAGTATGCTCCTTAATTCCCTTGTTTAAATCATCAAAGAGATCACGATTGTCGCCATTGCTATTCCCAGTATAGCTATACAAATCAGGGTACAAAAATGCACCAGTCCTAGTAGACAGTATAGCAGGCTATATAATATATCTACTTGCTCAGGCCAGGAGGTAAAGTTACATACATGTATATCTGCGCGCTGATGAAAATATATAGAGATTATCCTATATGAGGTTCAGGATATTGGGATTATCCCGAGGCAAATATAATATATTTGCCCGAGGGCCGCAGGTCCCGAGGGAAAATATATTATATTGGCCAAGGGATAATCCCAATATCCTGAACCGACTATAGGATAATATGTTTATCCCATACCAATCTTGGTCATCTGGTTCACATTGTTCAATCGTGGAAATATTCTAGAATATTCATGTCCAGTTTTGTTTTCTTGGCAGTGGGCGGATTTTTTTGTTCTCTCAAATATTCCCACATTTATTTTCTCGAATTTTTTAAGTGAATGCTCCTTCCATTTTTTAAACCATCAAACAGATCGCCGTTGTCGTTTGCAGTCATTACGCGAACGTTACAAATTATGAACAAATATGCGAGCGGCGATTGTGACGTAGCGGGCAGATATACTATATCTGCCCGCTCGGAGCGGGACGTAAAGCTTTATCTGCCCGCTGATGAAAATATAAGTTTTTACAAACCGGCTTTATGTACCTGTAACACGTCCAAGTATGGGATAAAAGTTTTTACAAACCTGCTTTATGTACCTGAAACTCAAGTATAGGACAAAACATGGAATTGATGGAGATTTATGTATGAAAGATGCAATGTATCAGAATTAGGGAATAAAATGCCTAATCCCTAATGTTTTTCTAAGAAATTCGTAGTTCCTCAATTTCCAGCCAAAATATTCTCCTAAGTCTCTGACTAAGTCTTAATTTAACAGTTACCACAGTATACAGTAACATAAAAATAAAAAACAATTTCTTCATAATTATTGCTTGAAAGTAATCTTTGTTTTACCCGTGATAGTCCCCCACGAATATCGAATTAGAGATTGAAGATTGCAAGGAATCTTACTGATGACCCCTAGGGGCAGTATTGATAGCCTGCAATTAAGGTCAAGGACAGAAGTAAGGAAAATAGTTAGACATTCAGACCCATAGCCAGGGAGGTACTATGAGCTAACTCCCCCACTCACAGTGCACTGTCCAGAAATTCTTCCAATATCATGAAGTTTTTCTCTATTATGACCATTTTTCAAGTGGTTTTGGGCAAATTTTATCAAATGTGAACCTCCTGGAATTTTTTGAAAAGTGACCCACCTTGGCAAAAGCTGACCATATTTCTATATGAATTGATGATCTGATATGACATACATCAATTTTACCCCATTTTCTTTCATTATTTGGAATTTAGAGAGGTCCGACCCATATATCAATGGCCCATTCCTAACCGCAACACTAGCTTTAACCCTAACTTGCTTGAACCCTACCCTTGTTGCTTTATAGCTTTAACCGTAACCCTAGCTTGCTTCCCTTGCTTTAACCCTTAAACCCTGGGTCTAACCCTAACCACAGCCCTAAACCCAAACCTTGCTCTATCACTAAGCCTAACTCCATCCCTAACCCTAGATTTAACCCTATCCCTAGCTTTAATCAAAACTTCATCTCTAATCCTAAACTTTAACTCTTTCGGTTACTTTTTCAAAAGGATAGGTATCGATATGGTGAACTGAATTCAACAATGTTTTTCTCTTAAACCAATTATTGAAAACATTCGGTGAAAAAACAGTTCTTTATGTAATGTTGACTGATTGGCAACAATTTAATGCAAAAATTATTTAAAGACATTTTATATAATTGTTTTTGTTAACATTTTTTGTTTTTTAGTGCAATTGTTTTTGTTCCTTTCTACCAATTCTTGAGAATGAAATAAAATGTCTTTCCGAACCTTGTTGGAACAAAATAACATTTTCTTAGACCTCTCAATATTATAGTTATACAATATAGTTATATATTTAGATATATATAGTTAGAAAATTTTGGTTGATTTAACAAAAAGTATGGAAAAATTTAAAACAAAACCCCCCAAAATAGATAAAAATTAAGATAAACCTTTTATTTCATTAACAAGATAATTTTTAAAAATCAACCAAACTTTCCTTTGTACAATTACAATATTGAGAGACATAAACTAAGTCGTTTTGTTCCAAAGAGATTCGGGCAGATGTTTCATTTTATTCCGAACATATGATACCAAGAACGAAAGAAGTGTCTGATATGTTTTCTAAAACAATATAGAGAAAAGTATATATACAGGGTGGGCCAAAAAAAACACCCCCTAGCCATTATTCCTGATAAATATTTATTTTTTAACATGTACACCAACAATGATATATCATTTTAAAGATAATTTAATTTGCAACACAATGATATATAATAGCACCATTTTCAACAACCCCATATAGAAATATAGCCTATTATGTGACATGGGGGTAAAAAACACCTTTTCAATTTTTATCGATTTTGCGAACAATAGCCTATTTCTACCAAATTTTACTGTTCAGTTAAAAATTACAACATTGTCATGAGTCTTTCATAATTGGATATTTATATTGTTTTCATTCAGTTTATGAACCATGAATGCTCAATAAACATGTGTATGCTTATAAAACAAATTAATTTCTTCTTCAGTCTGTCAAAATATGGCTCAATAGACCCACCCCCGGACTCACCTTCTGATCGGATTATTCGCTAAAGACGCGAAAGCCATTGGTATAATTGATGGATCTCTGTGGAAGTACCATCAAACTCCTAATTATTCATTATTTTAGTTGTATACATCCCTGATAGGCTAGTGATCTTCATAGACCAACTTTTCTAAATGCCCCAAGTACTTTACATGTAATCAACAGGATATACTCTGTGTATCAGTATTTACTCAAATCAAGATGACATTTTTCTGAAAGGGTAGTGGTGTCCACTCGGTGATTCCCAAAAAGGAAAGACCGTACAGGCCCTGTTTTTGTTGAACCAGGAGCAAAAGTATTCTCTGAATGTTAATGACACGAGGTGTTAAAAAAGGACTCGTCAAGGATATAAAAAACATGTGAAAGAAATTTCATTTTCTTATAGGAAAGTGCTTCATCATACAGGTCCAATGCTACCCTGGAGTTTTTGGAGATTCGAAATGACACCATCTCTAGCCTGGACAAATGGCTTACTGACAGTTCAGATGCCAATAATGTTGATTACCATACCTGGGGACATCTAGAACAGCTGGTATTTAAAGATACCCAGCCTATCAGGGATGAAGAGGAACTGAAATAAAGAATAACTAGTAGTTGAATGGTACTTCCGCATACATCCATCAATTATGCCATCAACCAATGGCTTCTGCGTCTTAAGCCAATAATCAGATCAGAGAATGGGTCCGGGGAGTGGGTCTATTGAGCCATATTTGGACAGACTGAAGAAAAAATTAATTTGTTTTATAAGCATACACATGTCTATTGAGCATGCACGGTTCAAAAACTGAACGAAAAAAAAATATAAAATCCAATTAAGACTCATGACAATGTTGTAATTTTTAACTGAACAGTAGAATTGGGTAGAAATAGGCTATTGTTCACAAAATCGATGAAAATTGAAAAGGTGTTTTTTGACCCCCATGTCACATAATTGGTTATATTTCTATATGGGGTTGTTGAAAATGGTGTTATTATATATCATTTTGTTGCAAATTAAATTATCTTTAAAATTATATATCATTGTTGGTGTACATGTTAAAAAATAAATATTTATGAGGAATAATGGCTAGGGGGGGGGGGGGTGTTTTTTTGGCCCACCCTGTATATATACTTTTCTCTATATTGTTTTAGAAAACATATCAGGCACTTCTTTCGTTCTTGGTATCATATGTTCGGAATAAAATGAAACATCTGAAAAGTTTGCATGGATATTTTAATGTTTTGATGTTGATACTTATTTCAATTAAATTACTGCTATATATGACAATGCTTAAATGCAATAGCTACATTGACCAGTTTTTATTCCATTTAAAAAGACCAATGGGGTAGCCTGGGTATTTTGTGAGTGAATGCCATGAGTGAGTGAAGGAAATGAGCTTTGAGGGGTGTTTGGGGATTGGTTCTCCCCTCAAGAAGATTTGAAAATGATATGAGTTGTTTGTAGAATGAATCTGGGGAGCTTTTTCATGCATTTCGCTTGTGTTTTTCATCTCAAAAACATCAATACACTTTAAAACATTTTATTGACTAGAAGATTGCACCATATATTCCCCAAAAATATTTCTCATTTTCAAGTATTATCTATGGATTAACACCCAGGTATTGTCATTTTTCAAACTTTAGAGGGCTGGGAATCATTATTACAATCGCTTTTGAATAATATTAATGCTGTTTTAAATAGGTTTCATGTCTGCCAATAATTTCTCAAATTGTGTAAATGGTACCCCTTCCTTAATCCCAAGAATTTTCTCTTTAAGGAATTTCCCATAGTAATCCAAAGGTATAATTCCAAGCAGATTTTGAGATAACAGGAAAGTTAATCATTAATACATATCTCATAAGATTGTGATATAAACCAAAACAACCCAATAAGGTGTGTATTATTGGGTTGTTTATATGGTGCAATCTTATAGTCAATAAAATGTTGAAATTGAAATTGTTGAGAAAATATTTGACTAATAAGAAAAACATTTTCATTGGCCTTAATTATTTGGTTGTGACTACATACATGTATATAGTGGTCAAGAATAAGGGGCACCCATGACTCTAATGCATGTTTAGATTACTTCAATGAGTTTATCAGTTTTTATCCAGATTCGCACCTTGCCATTGATATACAGCAGTATATTGATGAAAGGCCAATGAAACACATGTATATGTTGAGATATGTAATTGAGACTTGTTGCCAAGTGAATACATGTATGGCAACTTTAATGACACAAAAATAAAGATATTGTGATCGCATATCATTATGTTTGCCAAAGATTGATGTAATATTTCCAAACATTTTCTTTAAAGTTGTACTGAACATTTTACCCCTTGCTGACCAATCTCCAAATATAGTATTATATAGTTTGACAATAATATTATTTCACCTTTACAAAAAATGTTATTATCAGAATTATTGTATCTATTAAACATAATGAAATCAATGATTCTAAATGATTTCCACCATTGAGAATACAATAGATAAAAATTATAATATTTTGGTACTGATTCAAATTTCAAAAATAGGCAATGTTTTTTTATTTTATTTTGAAAGAACTTTGAACTTTTCATAAAAAGTTGCTATGTGCCAGTAAAGCAATGTGTCATGTGTGCCATAAGTTAAACAAAGTACCAGTTTCACACCCATTAAGCTGTTAAGGTGATTGTTCAGTGTAAGATCTCACACCTGCACTCACTGTAATTATTATAATTAGGGAAGTTGAGGAGACCTTTATGACAAAACACTGATGATTACGAGACCATGTATGCCAGGCTCCAGGCCACAATAGACTTTCAAATAAAACATCTTACAGTCTCTTATAATTTCAAACTACAGAAATGTGTAACCTTCATCTTGATTCATAAGGTTTCAGTTGTTCCTATCTCACCTTTGGTGTCTCTAGACCCAGTGGGAAGCAAAGATGGGTAACCTTCATCTTGATTCATAAGGTTTCAGTTGTTCCGATCTCACCTTTGGTGTCTCTAGACCCAGTGGGAAGCAATGGTGGGTAACCTTCATCTTGATTCATAAGGTTTCAGTTGTTCCTATCTCACCTTTGGTGTCTCTAGACCCAGTGGGAAGCAATGGTGGGTAACCTTCATCTTGATTCATAAGGTTTCAGTTGTTCCTATCTCACCTTTGGTGTCTCTAGACCCAGTGGGAAGCAATGATAGGTAACCTTAGTTTTTGATCTTATCATGTTGTAGATGTTTATACAAAACCATTATTTTTTACAGTATTAATAGGAGGTCCTAAAGATGGAAAAAAGCATGTTAATTTTATCCCATGAGTAAATATGATATCTTTGTGTGTATATTTCCTTCAATTAACAACTATTCAATTACTTGTGGGAATCCAATCTTGAAATGTTTTTTCATCAACTGCTATTCAAACATGACCGTGCTCTATTCGAATTTCTCAACCAATCAGAATGCAGCATAGCCAATATAGAACGTTCTCTAATTCTCCATAGATGCACGACCATGCTCTATTCAATCTGCAATTTGCATTGTTTTGAGTGACGTCACATCTCAGCTGCACATCTGGGGCTCTGTCCGGGGATAGCTGTTCTTTTTTACTCCCTCCGCACGGTCATGTTTGAATTTTATTTTATCAACATCCCATGTTTGCATACACCGTATAAAATCTAAAACGGGGAGTAAAATAGAACAGCCCAAACAAATTCTAAAAATTTTCCGGCCGACTTCAGAATCTTGACAGCATGCGTATTCTTCCTTCATGCCCGTTCCACAGACACGGCTTTTACTAATTTTTATGTTTGAATCAGAATAAATAATGATAGGCCGTTCAATATGGTGAAATTCAGCACTCGTTGGACAGAATGTTAGTACAAATGCACTCACCTTCGGTTCGTGCTTTGTACAACATTCTGTCCAACTCGTGCTGAATTTCACCATATTGAATGGCCTATCATTATTTATTCCTTAATTTATTAACTCAAAGGTGGCCTATTAAACTACTTGTCAATTTATTGAATGACATTTTTCTCAAAGAGTTTGACTGATGTGAGAATGGATTGCTGGTATCAATATCAATATAAACTAAGTGTGATTTCCATGCAATAAGGACGTTACAAATCATGGTTGATGTAAATAGTTTGTTATTTTTGTCAGTGTTTATAGCAAGTTGTTATTGGTTGGTTGCTTTTATTACCAACTGAGTGTTCTAAAATAAACAAACAAGTTAATGGGATGACATGCAAACATTCAAGTCCCCATGCAATATTGTTATCATTGAAACAATTTTGAAAAAAGTAATACACTTTTTTTCTGGCGTGACCCGAAATATTTCCGACCAGTGACACCCCTAATATTTCACCATACCATGCCTATCCATTAGGCAATTCAGTAGTAAATTTTCTCTTGGAAAAAATTGAATTTTCCAGCAGAATTCCAACTCTTATTGATCTTATAAGTGGTTCACGAGGCATTACTACATACAAAACCTGTTGATCATGTATATGGTTTGCTAAACATTATTACAATACCTGTTGATCATGTATATGGTTTGCTAAACATTATTACAATACCTGTTGATCATGTGTATGGTTTGCTAGGCATTACTATGATACCGGTTATAATGTGTAAGGTTTGCTAGACATTATTACGATACCTGTTGATCATGTATATACTTGATATGTTGATTTTTTGTAGGTACTACTACAATACCGGTTGATCACATATGATTTTCTCCATATCATAATACCTGTTGATGGCATGTACAATTTGATAAGTACTATTACAAGACCTGTTGCTCACATATATGATTTTCTAGGTACTACTACAATACCTGTTGAATGCATGTGTGGTTTGCCATGGAATATTGTGGGTGCAGTCAGTCCCATGGTGCCATCAATATCTACACCACAGACATCCTGGAAACATAAAGAAATAACTCTATACAGACTGTACATGCAGAAAATGCTTAGTGTGGATATACGGTCTACGCAGTGCGGAACTAATAGTTAATTCTAATTATAATTTGTGATATTTTGGGTTAGTACAAAACATGGCACGGTCATGGCACCCCCTGTACCATTGGCTGCTAGGACACTATTACAAATCAAATTCTTAATTAGAAAATGCCCCTTGTAGATTTATGTAGATAGTGATTGGCTTTACGTCTACCCTTTCAAACATCGTTCAACATTTAAAGCTATATTCCTTGCCAGACAAACTTTTTCCTAATTTTGTAGCTATAACCATGTATAAATTTTCCATGTTTAGCAAAACACGAAAAAATGTTTTGACATGGTCAACATTGATCACATGAAAATGTAGTGCTCAATTCCAGTAAGCTGCCATCTTTTAAGATTTCACTCAGCAAATGATGTCATCGACTCTCAACTTTGCATATACTGTAGTAGTAGGTAGCTACATGTATTAAGAATTACAAAACCATTTGATCCTTTTAAAATTCTCTTCTTTTATTCTATGCTGACAGCTCTGAAAATATTCGAATAAAGCAAGGACCACTTGTCTAGAAGTGATTTTGTGCTTCTTTCCGATACTTGGCAAGGTTATGAAAGTTGAGAGTTGATGACATCACTGCCTGAGAGAAATCTTAAAAGATGGCAGCTTACTGGAAGTGAGCAATACATTTTCATGTGATCAATACTGACTATATTAGAACATTTTCACATGTTTTGCGAAATATGGAAAGTATATTTATGATTATAGCTATCATATCAGGATAGAAATGATCTGGCTAAGAATGTCCCTTTAAATCTATTTATTTAGGACATTAAAGGGTGCTATGGTATAGGCTATGGCACCCCTCTGTGCCATAGGCTCTAGGAATTTTGAGTAAAATTTTGAGAGAAAATATTCCATTGCAGATACCCTTTTAAACATTTGAGCGAATTAGGTCATATAATACATATAGTTCTGCATTCCTCTCTACTTATAACATTAATCTTAACAATACATTAAACATAGGATTTGCATATCGATTCTTAAAAAATATCACAACGCCAAGATAATGTTTGTAAGGGTAGACAATTGTAAGGGCAATTATGATCTACATAAATCTATAAGAGGACATTTTCTAATTAAGAATTTGACTTGAAATAGTGTCTTATGGCATAGGGGGTGCCATACTGCAATAGTCTGTGCCATGTTTTGTATTTACCCGTGATATATTGTGTATATTCATATTAATACCCAATAAAAAGGAAATTGTTTAAATAGTTGTGTAATTCATTCTAGAGGGTGCATAAGTAAATCTTGTACCTCAAAATTTAAAAATTAGATTTCTTCAGACTCAATTAACTTCTTATTTTCACATGAATTTTCTCCTTTCAGTTGTAATACATGTCCAGGTACTGGCAATTGGTTTGTACCATGAATGGATTAATAGGTTACTGTTTATAAACAAGTAGATAACAGAACTGAGAACCTCATTGGTGAAAAAGGAATGAAATTTAACACTATGAGCATTGTAACAATATGGTACAATGACATTTGAAAACAGACAGATGATAAGCAAATCCTGAGAAATACCATGGGGATTCCCAATTAATTGAACCCCACAAAAGCCTCTTTTGATGCTTTCCCTGAAGAGCCTCCTGTTATTGTTCATGACAACACAGCAATGAACCAACATGATCTCCATGAACACACTAGGAACTTCCTGAATTTAAAAATGATCCATTTGGAGAAGTTGTTTTTAAATACTGTTTTCTGATGACATAACAAAAAGCAGGAACCTCCCAATGTTAACCAAGCCAGCCAAGGCCAACCAGCCACAGTTTGACATTCATGTACTGCATGAACTCCTTGAGTATGTTTCCCACTGAAACTGTTTCTACATTCTTGACTTTCTAGCCTATTTCTAGAATGTGAATCTCAACATTTCAAGTCCACTGATCTAACAATGCATATTTCAGAAGTTGACAGGTCTAACAATGAATGAATCAGTTGGTAACTCAACAATGAATGAATCAGTAGGTAACTCAACAATGAATGAATCAGTGGGTAGCTCAACAATGAATGAATCAGTATATGACTCACCAATGAATGAATTAGTGGGTGACTCAACAATGAAGGAATCAGTGGGTGACTCAACAATGAATGAATTAGTGGATGACTCAACAATGAATGAATTAGTGGGTGACTCAACAATTAATGAACCAGTGGGTGACTCAACAATGAAGGAATCAGTGGGTGACTCAACAATCAATGAATCAGTGGGTGACTCAACAATGAAGGAATCAGTGGGTGGCTCATAACAATGAATGCCTCAGGGTATGACCCAATAATGATCTTACATAATGTAAGTCCAAAAATGGAACACATCTTCAAATCATCATATATGTGTGTGTGTGTGTATGTGTGCATACATGTGAAACAATAAAACAATAAAGCAGTAATTCATTGAAATACTGGAAATATTTGAGATGTTTTGCAATTATTCATTTAAATACTGATAATATTTGAGGCAACGTACCAATTATTCTTTCAAATGATTAGAATATTTGAGACAAATAGCAGTAATTCATTAAAAACACTGGCATAATTTGAGTTAACATAATATCATTTGAATAATTGAAATATTTAGGACAATATAGCAGTAAATCATTGAAATGCTGGATTTACTGTTTATATTATCTCTAATATAACAGTAAATCTTTAAAATACTGTAAATATAAGAGATAATATAGCAGTAAATCATTAAAATACTGGAAGTATTAGTGACAATATATCAGTAAATCATTGAAATGCTGGAAATATTAGAGAAAACTCAATCGCTACGCTCACTCATCCAGATATGGATAAAAATGATATCTCTCCAAATCATAGGATATCCTACACTAATATAGCAGTAAATCCTTGAAATACTGGAAATATTAGAGACAATACATTAGAAAATCATTGAAGTACTGGAAATACTAGAGACAATATAGCACTTAATCATTGAAATACTGGAAATATTAGAGATAATATAGCAGTAAATCTCTGAAATAGTGGAAATATTAGAAACAATATATCAGTAAATCATTGAAATTTATGACATATAAGAGATAATATAGCAGTAGATCTTTGAAATACTGGAAGTATTAGAGATAATATAACAGTAAATATTTAAAATGCTGAAAATATTAGAGATAATATAGCAGTAAATCATTGAAAAACTGGAAATATTTGAGACAATATAGCAGCAAATCTTTGAAATAGTGGAAATATTAGAGAAAATATAGCAGAAAATCATTGAAATACTGGAAATATTAGAGGTAACATAACAGTAAATCTTTGAAATACTGGAAATATTAGAAGCAATATAGCAGAAAATCATTGAAATACTGGAAATATTAGAGACGATATAGCAAAAATGATTGAAATACTGGAAATATTAGAGACAATATAGCAGTAAATCATTGAAATACTGGAAATGTTAGAGACAATATAGCAGTTAATCATTGAAATACTGGAAATATTAGAGACAATATAGCAAAAAATCATTGAAATACTGGAAATATCTGAGACAATATAGCAAAAAATCATTGAAATACTGGAAATATAAGAGATAATATAGCAGAAAATCATTGAAATACTGGAAATATTAGAGATAATATAGCAAAAATCATTGAAATGCTGGAAATATTAGAGACAGTATAGAAAAAAATCATTGAAATACTGGAAATATTAGAGGTAATGTAACAGTAAATCATTGAAATACTGGAAATATTAGAAACAATATAGCAGAAAATCATTGAAATACTGGAAATATTAGAGACGATATAGCAGAAAATCATTGAAATACTGGAAATACTAGAGGTAATATAACATTAAATCTTTGAAATACTGGAAATACTAGAGGTAATATAGCAGTAAATCATTGAAATAATGGAAGTATTAGAGACAATTTAGCAAAAGTCATTGAAATACTGGAAATTTTAGAAACAATATAGCAGAAAATCATTGAAATACTGGAAATATTAGAGACAATATAGCAAAAATCATTGAAATACTGGAAATATTAGAAATAATATAGCAGTTAATCATTGAAATACTGGAAATATTAGAGACAATATAGCAAAAATCATCTTAATACTGGAAATATTAGAGATAATATAGCAGTAAATCATTGAAATACTGGAAGAATTTGAGATAATGTAGCAGTAAATCATTGAAATACTGGAAATATTAGAGACAATATAGCAGAAAATCATTGAGAGAGTAGAAATATTAGAGACAATATAGCAGAAAATCATCCAAATAGTGGTAATATTAGAGATAATATATCAGTTAATCATTCAAATTGTGGAAATATTAGAGACAATATAGCAAAAAATCATTGAAATACTGGAAATATTAGAGATAACATAGCAGTAATTCATTGAAATACATTGTACTGGAAATCTTTGAGGCAAAAATTATGACATGACTGGCCACAAAATGATTTTTGGATGTGTTTTCAATTTTCATTCATCATTCGCAAGTTTTAAAATTGAAAGAAAACAAAACGATTAAAAATTGATAAGAAGTGCAGGTGAAGAGACACTATTATCTCTGACTGTTACACAAGGAGAGATTAAGCTGTTTTTATTGATCACAATCTAGTATTTTGTGTTTCACTCAGCACTAAAATGGGAGAGGTAGATAATTCAAATAATTTGACTTACATCTGACAAATTCAAGCTTCTTTCACTGAAGTGCCAATTGATATGATTTATTTGTCCTGTGGCTCAAATGTTTCCCTTTGTGTTGTCTAATCATGTTTTGCCCCAATATATTGTTGTCTCATGTAATATGGTTATAATGATAACAAAGTGATACTAAAATGGTAATGAAATGGTACTGTAATGATAATACAATGGTACTACATGTATAGTGATAACTGGTGCTATAATGGTGACACAATGGTACTTTAATGTTAACATAATGGTACTATACTGTTAAAAACAATGGTACTATAATGGTAACACAATGGTATTGTAATGTGAACATAATGGTAATACAGGTTGAGAAAACCTGCAATCAGTTTCTAGGTGAGTAAAAACACAGGTGGTCCTTTCATACAACTGATAAATATTCCCTACAGGCCTTCTTATAGGATGAACTTATAGAAAATCTAAAAGATCTCAAGCTTGAATAAGTGTGTTATTCCAGAGAAGTCTACTTCCAGGGCAGAATTTCCTCCTACTTTTATCAGATATTTGACATTGACATTAACCTTTATTGTGACCTTGACCTGTCATCTTAATTCTACTTTGTTTTCTTTACAAATACAGCAGTTTGCACAGGATTACAACAAACACAGCAGTTTGCACAGGATGACAACAAACACAGCAGTTTGCACAGGATTACAACAAACACAGCAGTCTGCACAGGATGACAACAAACACAGCAGTCTGCACAGGATGACAACAAACACAGCAGTTTGCACAGGATGACAACAAACACAGCAGTTTGCACAGGATGACAACAAACACAACAGTCTGCACAGGATGACAACAAACACAGCAGTTTGCACAGGATGACAACAAACACAGCAGTTTGCACAGGATGACAACAAACACAGCAGTCTGCACAGGATGACAACAAACATAGCAGTCTGCACAGGATGACAACAAACACAGCAGTCTGCACAAGATGATAACAAACACAGCAGTCTGCACAAGATGACAACAAACACAGCAGTCTGCACAGGATGACAACAAGCACAGCAGTCTGCACAGGATGACAACAAACACAGCAGTCTGCACAGGATGATAACAAAAATCTAGCAAAAATACAGTTTCCTCATAAAAGGATAAGTATCAATATGGTGAACTGAATTCAACAATGTTTTTCTCTTAAACCAATCATTGAAAACATTCTGTTAAAAAAAACACGGTCCTAAATGTAATGTTGACTTATTGACAACAATTTAATACAAAAACTATTACTCTTAGTTTATATAACTATTTCCGTCAACATTCTTTGTTTTTAATTTCAATTGATTTTTGTTCCTTTCTACCAATTCTTGAGAATGAAATAAAATGTCTTTCCAAAGCTTGTTGGAACAAATTAGCATATACATGTACAACATTTCCTTAGACCTCTCAATATTATAGTTATAGAAAGGAAATTTTGGTTGATTTAACAAAAAGTATTCAAAAAATTACAACAAAACCCCTCAAAATAGATAAAAATAAAGATAAACCCTTTATTTCATTGACAAAGATACTTCGTTAAAATCAACAAACTTTCCTTTTACAATTACAATATTGAGAGACCTAAACACATTGTGCCTATCGCCAATACTCCTATTCGCGATAAGAGTTCAGGTGGTAATTTACATAAATATCTCCCATGATGCATCGCTTTGGAAGGGACAACTTTTCATTGGCCCGCCGAACGAGTCGATTACTCTGAACGTTTCTCAGCTTCTGATCTTCCATCAGCCCTCAAGCATAGTTATATAATCCAATCTTTTCAATAATCAGAAAGATAATCGGAGATTCAAAGTAACATTATTTATATTTTTCGATCTTCGATGGCGTCTGAGCAATTTCTGGGATATCAGTGACGTCACTGGAATTGGATTTCTTCGGATTTGGGGATTATAGCTCAAAAAGCTTTGTCATATATCTTAATTACATACATACCTATCGTTGGTACAAATGCAACTCTACATAAATGTTTAATAGAGCCGCAGTGCGGCATTGAAAATAGCACCCCTGTGTAATCCAATGGGAAAGAACCCGGATGTAGACGAAGTTGTACCATACATGAGAGCTCTTCAAACGAGAGGTAGCTAAACTGAACGAAATTAAACGTTATCGCGTATTGGTATATTATGCATGTATTAATTTAACTGATTCCCGTAGTGACTGATATATCCCATTGGTTTATTCAAGAGGAGTATGCAATCAAATGCGAAGTGAATGTTGGTGTATTTGAATATTATCGTCCCGAACTAGAAAAAAAAATTAGAAAATTTGAGAAAACAAAAAACATAAACAAAATACTGTAATTATAAATATATACTCAGATTACCACATTTTCATTATTTTTTTCAATTTGCCATTTAAGCTGGACTGTATTTCTCATAATAATGGTCTGCAAAATGATGGTTACAAGGAGCAGTAAACCCTCTATTGACATCAGTTTTTAATTCAGTATTCTTGAGGTTAAAACAAGTCAGGTGAATTACATCTCTAATTTCCACTGAGAAAAGTATACTTTTGAATTTCCAATAAATTACATCCTTTAAAAAGTTCAATTGAAGTTTCACTTTATGACAAACATTAACAAAGGGATGTATATAATCATGTGTCCATCCCATAAATGTAACAATCAAAACTTAAAGTCTGCCAAAATGCAACTAATTCAGCCAAATGCAATTGTTTTAACCTTACACTTTTTACCTTTATATATTTTGAAGTTTTTTTTGGATGTTGGTGTTTGACGCTCAAGACTTATACCTTCATATGGCTTAATATATGGTCATAAAGCTAAATATATGGCCATATGGCTTAATACATAAGATATATGGTCATATGAATTAATAAATGGTTATATGGCTTAACATTTTGTCATACTGCTTAATATATGGTCATACAGCTTAATATATCGAGGTTATTCAATGGGAGGTTTTTGATACAGGGTATATCTGAGGGAAATACAATATATCTACCCGAGGGACTGTAGGGACCGAGGGTTGATATATTGTATTTACCCAGTGATAAACCCTGTATCAAAAATCGAGCATTCAATAACTGAGTTATCCTATGCTTAGTAGGAAATGAGAATTAAAAATGTATAGAATGTTAGGGAATCCTAATGTAATAATTACAAACGATAATTACAATCAAAACATGAATATTTTATCTCAATTTAAAGTCCTCAGCAATTTTTGTTTTTTACAACTCAACAGGTTTTAACATTTAACAGTGTATGAAATTAATATTTATCAAATAGAGCCAAATTATATCCCAGGAATTCAAAAAAGCACTGAAAAGAAATTCCAGAGGATTGCTGATGAGCGGGTGATATACATATATCTCCCGCTTACCTCAGTGGGAGATTTATAGGATATCCTATGATTTTGAGGAATATCATTTTTATCTATGAGGTGATATTGATATCTGCACGAGAGAGCGAAGCGAACGAGTGCATATATCAACAATATCACCGAGTAGATTAAAATGATATTCTGAAAAAAAATCATAGGATGTTCTTATCCTACACTTACAAGGAGTATACTAAATGTATAATATCATTGCAAAATGAATTCCATGCCAAATAGAGTCAATTTGGCGGGAAATCAACAAGCGGAGTATATCGTCACAATACACTCCGCATATTGGATTTTCCGGAGTATATCGTCACGATATCCTCAGCCCGGAGTATATCGTTACGATATCCTCCGGATATTCCTTTTGCCAATAAATATCAAATTTATTTTTTAATGTTATTATACATTTAGTACACTAAGTGTAGGATAAATATATTTATTCCATAGTTAGCATGATATTCATTGGATAACATGTGAAAATAAAAACGGTATTTTTGTAATCAGTGGTAAAATATGATATTTTTGACAAATTTTCACTTAACCATAGCATACGGTTTTTTAGCCATGACATACGACGTCGTATGCGATGGTTAATGGATTTTTGCTACTTCAGACTCAAAACGAGGCTAAGTGTCAACATCGCCGGATCGTTTGGAAAATTCGAATTAAATGACTTAATTTCCGACAATTCTGATGATGACTTTAACTATGGAATAAAAAGAACATCCTATGATTTACTCGTGATTTTAATCCACTCATGGATATTGATATCTGCACTCTCTCGCTACACTCGCTCGTGCAGATATCATATCCATTCGTGGATAAAAATCATATCACTCATAAATCATAGGATATCCTCTATATATCATCCGCTCACCACAGATATCAATTATAATTATATTCCCGCATGTTATTTACCTATAACACTACTAAGTATGGGATAAATAGTCATATCGCATAAAGCATAAAGATATATGGTCATATGACTTATACATGGTCATATGGCTTAATAGCTTAATATTTGGTCATATGGCTTAATATATGGTCATTTGGCTTAATATATGGTCATATGGCTTAATAGCTTAATATTTGGTCATATGGCTTAATATATAGTCATACAGCTTAATATGCAGAATGGTCATATGGCTAAATATTTGACAATATGAAAAAATCATATACAGTAGTACATTTTATAAATTATATACATTAGTATAAAGGTAGTTATAATAGAAAAACAATCATTCTGAGTAAAGGATGTTCATCCCTTTTTTATTAATTATTACTTTTATAAAATCATAAATGACTTCCGACAAATTTCATGCAGAAGCACGTTTGGCATTGCCATTGCATGTGCTGGTTCATTTTCTCCGGGAATAAGCAGCTTTTCACTTAAAAATATATTGTGTAAAAATCTTGAAATTTCTTGTAAAAAACGACCTACTCTGTGACATGGAACAAATTCTCCCTTTCGCGGTTCGCTCTTTGAATCAGAACGTTCCCAAATATGTACTGAAAAAGCACTCAAAAAGGACAAAATTTGATTGGTCAATATTTTCCCACTATGCATTTTGCGTAGCTATTTGCGTGACCCGAAAGTTCTAAATCAAACTATTACGCAATTTTGTTTTTACACTCACACGCTAAATAAAACAATGACACCATCGGAAGTATTCTTCTTTGTCATTGCTTTAATAGTCAGTATACCGAGTTTAATCAATAAAAAATTGTACAATGAACAACAAAATTCGGAAACGAGTACTATAGATTTGCTTTCGGATCACTGAACAGATTGACCTAGATGATAGCGACGAATCTTCTTTGGTCTACTGCTCAGTTGTTTGTGGGTTCTCAACGTAACTCTATAATGTAATTTGAAGATGAATACTTTTATTCAGCTATGAATCAATACAATGAAAAAATAGCTGTTATATCAAGATTAATAAGAGATCAATCGTTTCTAATAATTTTTTCTGTACTCTCGTACCGGAATATGAATGAATATATCGTTTGAAAAATAGGTGTGAAAATCCCCATGTTAAACCTATGAGGAAAAACAAGGAAGTATAAATTTGTTCCTCCGCGAACTGCATCATGGGAAATATTTTGACCTTATTCACCTTTCCCCAAAGTCCAAAGTGTACTCATTTGACCGCTGCGCTGATTTGTCGATGAAAATCAATGACGTCAAAGCAGGGCACATTTCCCGCCAAAACTTCAATTACTATAAGACCGCTGATTGAGTGAAATAGATCTCATTATAATGATAACAAAACTAAGTGAAATATATTTTTCTGACTATTTTGCCTTAAGCTGTGTCTTAAATACACCATCCGGTAAATCAAACCATTGAAATAATTGTGATACGAGTGCTAGTCTTTTAATAAAGTGAATCCAATTAGGCAAACCAAAGATTGACAATCATTCAAACAATAAGACTGTATGGATTAGGAATATATATTTACCATGATTATCCAATTAAAAAGCTCATTATGTTTCTAATAAAAAATATATGAAGAACAGTTTTAAATGTCAGAGTCCACTTGCATTTTTCAGCGGCCGCTCCCCCCGGCCAGAAATTCTTTCAAAATCATGCAGTTTTTCACTATTCTGAGCACTTTTCGCATGATTTTTTGCCAAAACTGTCAAAAAGCTCCCCCTTGCTGGTAAAACCGCTCCCGCAGGTAAATCCTGACTACAGGCTTGAATTGCTGGAGTTTCTCTCTTGTAGGTCTACGTCCAAAATATCCTGAAAGTTCTCTAAAAAATTCGATATTTAAAAGAACGCCCATGGGCCTTTCAAGAGATACATGTAAGTCTCTTCAAAATAGACGATCGTGTGTAAGACAAGCAACTCTGGTACAATGTCTCAAAGCATACATGAACGGCCTTATCTGGGCAAATGGTGCATTACTTTCACTTACGTTCAGCCACCTATTAAACCACTTGACAATGTTACTTTTATGTCTGCCGAAGAATTCGACAATGGTTACGTGTCATGTGGTTTAATAGGTGGCTGAACGTAAGTGAAAGTAATGCACCGTTTGCCCAGATTTGAGAGCAGAGTCGAATACTTTTTCTTCAAGGTTAAGCCGTACCCCCTTCTTCACCCCATGAGAAAATATTACCCGAACTTAAGATTACCATGGGATGTTGACATTTTGACAGTCAAAAACTAAACATGGGGCTTTGTACAGTCGGCGTAATTTGAAAATGTACAGGAAATATTGGACTCTTCACATCAATATTTCTCTATTCATTTGATTCCCCAGAACAATATAACAACAAGAAGGGGGGATATAGACGTGAGTATAATTATTAAATTCCATGACATTTATCATGAATATTATTACTACTCAACATAATTTGACAATAAAATTAACCCGTTTCCGTCACGATTCACATTGACTTCTAATGTGTTAAGATTTTCCCGTGAAAATCTGCCCTACTCTGACGTCAGAGATTTCAGGTTTGCTAATTATAATATTCATGAGCTGACTTTGGGGAAAGGTGACTAAGGAAAGATTTTCGCGTCTCCTCTTTTGAAGAAAGAACAACGATTTCAAGAATTAGTCGATGGCATCCCATGAATATATAGTCATATGGCTTATTTGGTTTACGGATTATTCTACAAAAATAATAGAATTGTCTTTCTTTAGTAACCACATTTGTATTCAGAAAGCTCTAATAAGCTGTACAATTAACTCTAGTCCATTATGATATAATGGTCTCTGACACTATGGTACATGTAAGAAAAGTGAGTAAAGTTGGCTGCATATTGGTATTGGGATTAAGATTCAAAATGACCAGTACCTGCTGGTGAGCTTGAATGTCAATACCAATACAAATATGATCTCATATTAGGATTCATATCTTCTATTTGAATGCCAATTTGAATCCTAATATGAATTTTATGTCACTCTAGCGATTTTCTGCAGCAAATGTAGTCGAATGTCAATCCCAATACAAATATGAGCTCATATTAGGATTCGCTTTCTCTGTTTGAATCCTAATACGAATACTAATATGAATCCTAATTTGGTTGTTTATATAATTCTAGCGAAGAAGGATGCACAGTGAGTATTTGTTAAGATATTGGAAGTTGTAAGAAATTGCTTCAGACTCCAAGCGCCATCTCTAATAAATGGAGACCATATCAATATGTCACCACTTTTGGAGGTGACATAATAAGATGATATATCATTCATCAGAATCCTCAACCTATGACAAGATAAAAGGGTTTTGGGTGAGGACTTCAGCCTCAGATTCCAAGCTATGAAAACTTCATACCTTGGTAATCCAGGATGAGGTGTATTCCAATGGATAGTAAAGTCTGCAGATTCCACAATGTGTTCAAACTGTTATTTCATATGTGTCAGGTCGGCAAAGGTCTCTATACAAGCCTCTATTGTTTTTTCAAGGAAGAAGGTTCTCCACCTCACTGCCAACAATATTAGTGCATCTTCACTACTTTGGGGGAGGTCTCTTACAGGTTTAATATACATGCATCATCTTATTTCTTGCATTCCGCTAGTCAAGTTAGTCAAGGGGCTATATCTCAGCCTGCGTTCTCATATCTACCCTTCAGGTATATCTTCATTTTACATGAGCTTTCATATAGTGGGTACAAAAGATTTAAGTAGTAAAGAATGCTAAAGTTCAAAACAATGAGGAAGTCTACCTCTGCTGTTTTGACCTATAGGTACCAATTTATCATATATGTCCAGAAGTAGAACAACAATCCTCCTTTCTGGAAATATATGAATGAACAGATGGTCAGAAGTAGCCCTTTAGGTGGGAACAGGTGTCAGCATGATCTCCTCATTGTTTGCTGTACTAGAATAAAGACTGACAGGTATCTCTGACTCAGCTGGGTTACCTTTTATCTTTTTGGAATACTAAAGAATCTATCTTACATATAATCAGACATTTCAGAACTCATGACAGATACAGGTACTGTAGAGCTTTCAATTTCAATTTGAAGCAAGTTGAAAAAAGACCTTTTTGACCTTGAGAAGGTCATTGAAGGTCAAATCTCAAATCTCAAAAATCTCAGACATTTTCTTCTTATGATGCTCATGAAGCATGTGACCATGCTGTTTCATGGCCAAGCATATTATTAATGTTATAATACATGTACTTGGAGCACTCAAATAGCCATGCATTCTCTACAAACCAAATATGGTATTATTTAACACATTAAATAACCTTGATACTTGTTTCTATAGGGGAACACTTTCTATTCATGTCATAACTGCTGGATATTACCTACTATTTATACAATTATTGCAAATTATGAAATAAATTTTGTAATAGTTTAGTTCTTTGTTAATTCCATAAGTTTAGCATGATATATAATATACAGTCTACAGCTAATATACCCATTGTTATTTTGACACAATTATGAAATACATTTTGTAATAGTTTAGTGCTTTGTTAATTCCTACCCTTTGCATTCGTTCGACATCACTTCTTAAAAGAGAGCTTCGTTTTCACTCTTTCAAACTAAAATAAACCTGTGAACTCACCGCGCCAATCAGTGTTCGTCGGCCAAAATTGACCGACGTTCTATATATGGTCATTCCTTCTGACGTCATTGTTGAGCCCGGAATTGACCAATGACATGCGCATATTTAATTAAAACGCATTTGGCGTATGTTTCTTCAAGCTCGCTGATTGGTGGAAGAAAGGTCAGGGCGTAGGTCAAAAGTTATTTATTACACAAACTGTCACCAGTACCCGTCGTGGGGGCAGGGCTACTAAACTGTAATATGGTCTCTACTAGGCAGAGTGTAGTTTAACTAGACTCTGCGCGCAGGGTAGTTAATTCCATAAGTTTAGCATGATACATAATGTACAGTCTACAGCTAATATACCCATTGTTATTTTGACATTTTCATTTGATTTAATTGGGCAATTCATCATTTTAATGTCTGACCTTGAATTTTTGAAGTTTTCATTTTGTTTCTTTTTCATCATGTCAATGTTAGGTTCATAACAACAATAGTTTACACACATAAAAATGAACCCTTACAATACAACCATTAATACACAAATAATTTATCTTGTGATACACTCTACTATACCTTGCATTTGGTATTCATGATGAACCCATTAGGCTTATTATATGATTATGTTATTTTTTTCATTTGTATGTTCCTTATTAATGGTTTATCGAGTGACTGTTAGATGTAAATGAGGTACTTTCAAAAATATAATTAACAGTACAGTTGGACAAAACAGAGTATCTTATGCATTTCTTGGGGTTAGGTATAGTAGAGTGTAATAGTTGGATTTTTTTGTATTTGAACAGCAAGGAGAAGGGGTTATTAGCTGACATCGTTCCCGTGAATTTTATTAGTGCGAGCTCTTTTCATCCAGTACTTCTGATACAAAGTAAAATTAAACAAAAATTTAAAGCCTACATGTATTTTTAAAGCCTACATGTATCTATGACAGTGCAAGTAACAACAAGTACAAACGTTTTGTTAATGGGGTCTGGCTTGCAGAAAGAAAAACACTGAAACAAACTACACAATCGTGAAAAAGCCAATAAAATGTAAACAGAAGAATACAAAAATGAGCAGATCGTCCAATTATTGACTTTTTTAAGCCAGACAGTCCACCAGTCTATGTGTCGTATGAATCAAAATGCCTTTAATAGTATAGTTTTCATTCAAATGACCCAAAGCTCTCATAAAGAAATATTTAGGGTGTGGTGCAAACATCTTCAGAATAACCGTTTAGTCATGATAAATCATATTTATGTTATATTTTATACTTTTACATGCTATCAGTTTATATTCAATCAAGTATAGACTGTGGAAACAATCATGATTAACCAATAGGCTGTGGTGAGACCTAAATAGACTGTGGTGCTGCGCCACAGTCTAAAAGCCTGGCAAGAGCCCTGTGTCTGACCCCACAATTCCATAATGTAATGCTGCTGCAGGTGCATATAGTTTTACACAAGTACCTGTCTCTTTATTTTAACAGTATAATATTAGAAGGAACCCTTATATATAAGTCTTCTTGAATTTCCAAGTTATGAGGTTTTCTTTTTGTTATGATTTAATTTTGGAAGGCGAGTGTATGCCATACCTGATAGCATGTCATACAAGCTGAAAGCTGAATATTAATAAAATAGTGTCGTAGCAAACTAGACCACCTCCAGGCAACACTATTGATTGCTCTTTTTGAGAAACACACATCAAATACCTCTCAAAGAGTTCCACGGGTCCCCCACTATTACAAACCACTCCTGATCATTTTACTCTTTAACTAGTCTTTAATGTTTTCTATTTGTCCACAATTGTGGCACTTTCTTCCCATTAAGTGCCCTTGTGGTGCTCTACTTGCCATATAGCATTCAGCCAAAATGAAACAGTGTACGACTCAATTGCATAAAGTAATCAACAAGCACAAAGAGAAACACTAACAACATCATAAGAAGCTGTGAGAAAAATGTCATGGTGGTCATGTTTTAAAGCTAAAGCAAATTGAATGCAAAGGAAATTTAGTAAATACTGGAGTGTAAATTCAATAGAAATGCCAGAAAATCCACCAGTTCCTTCAACAATGTTGTCATGATAGTTCTCTCAAAAGATCCTCCAGTAGATACAAGGCCATCCAGCCACAGGTTAAATGATGCTTACACAACTAATAGAAACTAAAAGAAGTATTCTACAGTATGTATTGTAGTGTATACAGAGATTGGTGGTTTCAAACCAAAAACCAAGCCATTGCCTAATATGATAACCACAAATACCAAAAACTAATTGTCAAATAGTTTGAGCACCTAATGTGCATGCTGATTTATCAGAGCTCCTCCAGAGAGGGACTCTAATTCATGATAAGACAAAACATGTTCCTAGTCACTAGTCAGTGCATTCTCCATGTAATCCAGTGCATATGGAAGAATAAATTATTGCCTAAATGTGTACCTTCTTATCCCTACCTTTTAAAAACTATATTTCATTACATTCATTCCACAGAAAACTTATTTTCTTGGTGGTTCTTAATTACTTTATTAATGTTGATGAATTTCCTTTTTGTTATTGTTTTCCGATGTAAATGTCATCATGCCTGGATGAGTTCATTTCTTACTTATAAATATATACCTTTAAAGGCCCCATATAAAGTTTAAATCACTTTATAAATTGGCTTATATTGTAGGCTTATCAAGTGTTACCAAAATGTGATATGTGAAACTTCTTTTTTAATTTCAAAAAGTGGTTTTCGAAGGACTTTTTACTTGAAAAATCATGAATTTATGTAAAATATACGTTTAGAGATCACATATATCATTTTATGATGGTAATTCACACCAATGCATAGCATACATCCTTTATTGAAAAAATTATGACAATTGATTGATAAATAAGCAAGAAATGAACTCATCCAGGCGTGAAAGTGGTTCAGAGAAAAGTGCATTTCAAAATTTTAGTTCTCATAGAAACCAATGGTACAGTAATATTAAAAGCATAACATATTCTTAGACAGTACTTTTCTGTACCAAATCCCCCTCCTATTCAATTTTCCGTTCTGCTGGGACCTGTTTCTTTTGACCTTTACTTTCATCACAGTTATAAAGGGTTAAAGGTTTGCTTTTACTTGTTTCAGTGTCAATTCAGAGTCAAGGAGCATTATGTCACTGACATACACATTTCAACTTCTACAATCAATATGTCATGTTTTCCAAGCTCTTCAAGCATTCCACTAAATAAACACAAACAGAAAGTTCCCAAATGTGCCTTTGAATGAAATTAAAACATTGCATCCTGAGAACTTATGTCTGCTCCATAAGTGGAAGACAATGAACAATCTGATAACTTTAAAAGTACATGTATGTCGATTTAATAATTTAATTCTAATGCCGACACTATGTACCAGATATAGCAGAAACTTTCTTTTACCTCTTTTATTTACTTTTTTCAAGAGCATTCAAATGAAAAGCCTGTGGACTAGCTGGACAAAAGAATGACAATTTAAAGAAAGTGACACCATTAATAATATATATTTGTTGGCATTTCCTTTGAACATTAAATCAGACAAAATAATGAGTTTATATCTCAATACTCTCATTTTACATTTTCAGTTTACATCGCAACACCTTTTCAGAAAAGCAAGAAAAGCAAATTATCATGTACATGCAACATAATTACATGTACATGCAATATAATTACATGTACATGCAACATAATGCTGGTCAGACAGATGTGGGATTTGAGGTTTATTATGTACATCTACATGTACTCTTAGGTGATATGAAGCAAATATAAGATCACAAGAGAGGAATCACTTTCTAAGATGTTCGATAGATTGAACTGCCATTACGATCAAAGCATGTGACCTTGACAAATATGGTCAAATAAAATCTGAGGTGTCAATATATTAGGAATGCTTCAAATGTCTTGCATGAAATTTTATCTTTAGGCTCATTCAGATTTCAGATTTTCCTCAAATCAAGTAGCGAAATCAAGTACCTGAGCAAACAGTTTTGAAAGTAGCTCAGACAAAAAGCTTAAGATATCCCTTAATAATATTTTCAATGTTCCTGCTTGATTTAGCCTAAGGATATGGTCCCAATAGCACATATGCCATTTGTCATATGACCTAACATGCTTTCACTGGCAAGTTTATTAATATAGAGATAAAAGCCCAGATAAGACATCAGAAAAGAGATGCAAAGTGTACATCAGAAATATCAAAAAATCAAGCATTTCAAATTTAGAACATTGAACCTTAAGGCATGTAAATCACATTTCCTCTACACCTTGACCAAGTTGAGATTTCCGTTAGGGGTAATCTGATGTTTTACAATTATGGCTGCACCGACTGTTTGACTGAGGGATTTATGGAATCCGGAACTTTATGAATGAAACATTTTGAACTGAAGTCTGCATTTCCTGATACCTGTTACACAAGCTTGTCAATGTCTATGTGAAAGTAAACCTGCAAAGTAACACCCCTTTTTTAAATAATAGGGCAGGGGCGTCGGATCACATTTAAAAAGGGGGGTGCATTTTCCAGAAAAGTAGGTGGCAACATTACTACCTGTGTGGCCGAAAGCCGCGCATCTTGGGAGGTTCGAGGACATGCTCCCCCAGGAATTATTTTTTCCAAGACGTTTTTTGGTGCAATCTGAGCGTTTTCAAGGACTATATATAGTTCTTTCCTTATAAAACTAAATCTGTCAGATTAATATTGATACTAAGCTTACCTGTTGGTACAAGCCGGGATCTGGGATTTTGTGTTTATAGTGGCTGTGATGGAAGCGAACCATGACAAGTGAGCGCAGCGAACGAGGGCCAGAATGGAAGGATCTGGTGGGTTCTCCCCACAGAAAATTTGGAAAATTGAACATCATTCAGTACATTCTGAGCAATTTCAGAGCACAATATCCTACATAAAAAATCATTACTTTGTAAAATAAAGACGTTGGTTTGGGAGGGGGTGGGGCGTCCCGGGCACTCCCCCCGAATCCGCCATTGGGTACCCTAATAGATAAATATCCCTGGCCATCACTTATTATTAACCTGTGCTTGTTAATGGATAATAAAACATTCGATTTCTTTGTTGTTCAGCGCAACACTTTTTTGTGTTGCTATAGTACATGCAAGATTTTTCTGTTTCAAACGATGGATTCATTTTGAAGATATTTCGTCCGATAGATCTACGGCTAACATGTTCTTTTGCGAAAATACATTACAATTTCAAAAGTAGGCTTATACGTTGATTTCTTGGAGTTATTTATTTCAAATAATTTCTGGAAAAATTGGATGGATGGCTGTCAATTTATTTCAAGTGAATGCTCTTCAGATGTGCTGGGAACACGAGCCAGTTAAGGTAATACGAAAAACATTCAAAGACTACCAAATCAAAGAACACCTCCTCATTTCTAAACGAAAATTCTCGTTTACTAGAATTACAAAAAAAACATTTACATGAATTAACTAGAAAAACAGCAACTCCATGGAGTAGCAAATCCCACCGAACAAAACATATTATGCTTATTATAGCTAGTGTAAATTTTGAAATGTTTGTGCACTTTGTGATAGAAGCACTAAATTTGGCACAAAGTTAGTTTATACCATTGTGAACTAGGCATCATCATATAAAATTTGAACCAAATCCGTTCACTGGTATATGAGTTATCAAAGATTATGTTTTTTACGAAAATTGGCCGCCATCTTGAAATTCACCCGCCATCTTGGAAATTATTTCTTGAACAGAGCTACTGTGTCCCTAGGCATAATCATATAAAATTTCAACCAAATCTGTATACTGGTATTTGAGTTATCAAAGATTACGTTTTTTACGAAAAATTGCTGCCATTTTGAAATTAAGCGGCCATCTTGAAATTTTTGTCGAACATAGAAACTTTGTCCCTAAGCATCATCATATAAAATTTGAACCAAATCCGTTCACTGGTATTTGAGTTATCAAAGATTACATATTTTTACGAAAAATGGCCGCCATTTTAAAATTAAGCGGCCATCTTCAAAATCTCTTTTAGAGCGAAACTCCTTTGTCCCTAGGCATCAGCATGTAAGATTTGAACTAAATCCGTCAACTTGTATTTGAGTTATCAACGATTACATTTTTTACAGAAAATGGCGGCCATTTTGAATTGAGTGGCCATATTGAAAATTCCTTCTCGAGAAGAGGTCCTACACTCATAAGGCATAAGCCTATAAAATTTGAACCAAATCCGTCAACCGGTATTGGAGTAAACGCCCGGACACACGGACAAACGAACGGACAGCTTCTCTATATCCCCCTCGAACTTCGTTCGGTGGGATAATTATTTTATCAAGTACACACCGGTAGCCAATTTTAAACTCCAGTGGAGTGGAAAACTTAATCTTGAACTTCCCAAATTATCTCATTATTCGTAAGGTATATTCACGAAATAATTAAAACATAAGTTGTAAAAACGAACAGGGTGAGGGGATATTGACGGACATCTAAAAAAGCATGAACAAATGGTAAAAAAACTTCAATCCTTATTTTCACGAGAATAAATCGCTAAATGTATAGGTGCAAGGGAAGGTGAGTTCTGTTTTTATGATTTTTTCTCAACAAATACACAACTAAGGTGTGAGATCTATTAATAAAAAGGCACAAGCCCACCAACATGCAAAAGTCAATATGTAACTAGGCCTATAGAGAACAGAGCCAGCACCCTATTTGAAAAAAGGGTCGGGGTGCGTTTTCCAGAAAATATAGATGGCTAGGAAAATGATGGCATGGAAGAAGACCGTGCATCTGGGGGTCCGGCCCCCGTGGAATATTGTTGTCATTGAGACAGGCCAGTAGCCATGGGGGGGGGGGGGTTCGCAGGGTTCGGGCCAAAATTGTCAAATGTGAACCCCCCCTGGAAATTTTTGAAAACTGAACCCCCTGTCAAATCCTGGCTATGGGCCTGTTGAGACGTTATTTGGTACAATCTGAGCATTTTTAAGAACCATTAGGAGATGTTTTCTGATATAAAATGCATCGAGGAATCTCATAAAAAAATGTTGGGCAGTTTCCCCCTATTGACACCCATGTGGGGTCAGATTGTTTATTAAAATCAATGTTGGGAAGAGAATAGTATTCAATTAAGGGTGCATCTAATTCATAAGAAGGACAAACAGATCATCAAATCTTTTATCACTCAAGGAATTTTTGGAAGGTAATCTTTTTCCTTTATTTGGCACTCAAATTGCTCTTCATCAGAAAGTATGATGTACATCTATAAATAGAAAATGGTATTTTGTGTATAACGAGAAGAGAATCCCATTGTGGATCTACAGTCTGAACTACCCCTTGGAATAAACATTCTGACACTCATCACATTTTTCTGTCTTCAACCAGAAAGTAACTAATAGGAGGCCATGATTTATCATAATGTGGAATAGACATCTCTCACAAGCTTTAGATAAAGAGAGACTCTGATAAAGTAGAATTGAGAGAATCCTAATTAAAATACTCTTTCGGGCAATAAATGGTCAATAAGAATGATAAAGGAACCATCAAGAAATTGCCGCATTCTGTCAAGGTCCATCTTAAAAACGCTCATATTTGCCCTTAATATAGAAGCAAGTTGACTGTTATATAATATTCAAATAAACTAAATCTCTTTAAACATATATTTTAAAATAAAATAAAAAATAATTAGAAGTAGCAAATAAAGTATGAACTGTACAACAGCATAGAAAAGGTCCTCAAAATAGATTTATTGTAGCACTTAAGTTCAATTTTAGCCATTAATGTTCACTTTTTTAGTGTTGGTCTCTGTTAATAGAACTTCAAAGGTGAACCCTTGCCAGAAAGTTACTTTTAGGATCTTCAAGTTTGTACTTTCTGACTTGATTGGCATTACCTTTAGCTAGAACTTTGGTATTTTCTCTTGGTGCCAACATCACACAGTTCAGTTCAGACTTTAACAAAGCTTATAAGGGCAAATGTGAGAGGCATTGTTTTATTTTAAAGTGGAGTTGGTTAAGGACATGAATGTTTATGGCTTTCCCCGACTGTAGCTGGAGGAGTCAATACAGCTGATGAAAGGGTATTACATCCTATAGAACATTTAAAAATCCTATAGAAGTAAGTCATATTCACCATGCCACCCAGTCACTTGCCTTTTCACATTCACTTTGATCTAATAAATTTTTAATATATATTTGCACTGAAAACATTAAGGAGACACAACTATGAATATCATAAAAGGAGGCCTGAAGGCAGCTTTGAATTTGTAAGATTGCATGTACACATATATACTTTAATAATCTATATCAATCAATAAAACTAACAATCAAAACAGCACAACTGAACAACCATGAGAATCCCCTAACTCCCAATCATGCACTTAATTGTCCTTGAAACCTCATAGATTGGAATTTTAATTTACATTTTACATTATTAAAATTTAAAGATGCCTGGCCAATAGCCAGCTTTCACCAAGGTGGGAGTTTTTGCGAAGGGGGGGGGGGCTTTTAGACAGTTTTGGCTAAAAAATCATGCGAAAAGTGGTTAGAATGGTGAAAACTGCATTAGATAATAATAATAATAACTGTAAAAGGACCATGGTTTTTCACCTGTTTTGCCATTTGGAAACCAACTTTCAAACCAGGGGTAGGCCTGAAATCTAAAAAGGGATTTGAAACATGTGGGTCTATTTCTTTATCTGAGGCTTTTACTTGGATCTTGCTTAAAAAATAATATACCTTGGGATAAAAGGGCCAAAAGTAGTCAACCTTGGCTCTCCCCATCTATATCATAGTCCTTGCTTATAAAATAAATAGTCATTTTAGAAATATTTTTGTATATTTAGCAATATTATATCACCAAGAGAAATGAATAAGTAGTGTAGTATTTATGTCTGTGTCAATTACATGAATGTTATCAGGAATCAGACATAGGAAGATATAAAAATGAGAGACCCAGCTTGGTCTAATTATAGTTAATTACAGGTATGTCTCACAGGTGTGCTACTGCTTCAACTAAACTGAAAAAGTCAGTCTACTAATGCATATTCTGCTCAATTTCTCTCTAATATCTGAATGAACGACAACAATTTGGAGATTTCTATATGAATGTGAGTGTTAATCATATGTCTATTTACTTCATTCCATGCTGTCTTTCAGCTTCACTACCCTGCGCGCAGAGTTTAGTTATAAACTACCCTCTGCCTAGTATAGACTATATTACAGTTTAGCAGCCCCGTCCCAAAGATTGGTGCCTGTGACAACCCGGGTAATAAATCATTTCTAATCTACCACGCTGACCCTTTCTCAACCAGTCAGTGAACTGGAAGGAACATGTGCTAAATGCATGCTGATTAACTTTGCGGTGATCTCAGAAGAAATGACCAAATAGAAAGTCGTCTGTATTTCGATGACGAACTCTGATTGGAGATCAAAGATTTATTGTAAACTGAAAGAGTGAAGACGATACTCTCTTTTAAGAAGTGAAGTCGAACAAATGCAAAGGGTACAGCTTCTCTGCTCTGGATATCAAAACTTGATCCTCAAATATTTTGTCTTTTGGATATCTTTACTACCTGCACAACGTTATTTTATTTTAGTACAATATGCAGCTAGCTGCTATGCATATATTCTAAAGAAACATTGGGTGCCACAATTGTATATTTGCTTCATTTTCTCATTTTCATTTGAAAACAGGATTGTTATGTACTGAGTTGTTATATTCCTGAGTCATCCATCAATACAGTGTCATTTCCTGGACATGCTTCCAGATTGAGTGCAATGTAAACATTTAGAAATATAGATAGCTGTAAAAAAAACAATTTTCCCAAAACCAAGTTTCTGCTTTTTCCCACCTTTAATTTGTGGCAGACTTTGCAAAACTTAAGAGGTACCCTTTGGTATTTCCAAAAGTAAGAGGTGGTTTGCCAGAATAAGTAGTATAAGTACAAATCTCTTGAAATAACAAACATTTATTCCCTCAAAACAAAACAAAAATCTTGTCCAAAACAACCACATGTTTCTTCAAATCCTAAACATGATTTAAAAAAAACTTATTAATGTTTTTTTAACCAAATTTAAATAGGTTTTCCAAAATCATATGAAAACCTTGGAAACTTGGAAATGTAATTTGTGACAAGCTTTGATTGATGTAACTTTCTATTATGACTCATAAAGATGCCATTGTTATCTCTCTGACGTTAATGGAATGCTATCAATTTGAAAAATAGAGCTGGTTGAAACAATCTTGACAGTCTGACAAACATTAAAATAACTAGTAGACAACAATCGGTAAATACTTTGGATTTGGATCAAGGCATTTAAACCAAAAAACATTTCATTCAAGTTTATTTGTCTATTTTCATGCATATATCATACAAGTTTTCTCTGTCTTAAATGTAATGTTTTATAGAATTCCTCAAAATCTTTTAATAAAAGAGAAACAAAGAAGGTTTTAAGTTGGGGCATTTCTAAATGTATATACTTGCGACATTATTTGACTGCGTGGCTTAAATAACTAACATTTCTGATTAGATACACTATTCTGATAAAGGAAATCATTTTTATTGATGTCAATTATAAAGTAAACATCTAAAAATCATGTTCATTGAACTGTAAATACAAGATATGACTCATTACATATTTAAAAGGACTGAATACTCAAGTTTGTAGAATAAATATGGGACACATAAGTTTTTTTTGTTTTTCTCTTTATAGTTGAATAACTCAAGAAATACTCACACAAACAGTCTAGAATCTCTCAAACCAATATTACTCAACCCTCATATTACGCTAACTGGGATTACTCAGACAATACTCACTAATGTAACATTACTCAGTCCAGGATTACTCAATTCATTATTGGTTGACCCAGAATTTATTCAATCCAGCAAAACTTTCCTCTCAGGATGTACAGAATATTACAATGAAGGCTGATATGTCAACAAATCATCTTTCCAAAGTAAATAAGATAATATGATTTATAAAAGCCAGGCCATTGATGAAGTCTTAAATGAACAAGACCAGGTTACTTTTTGGAAGGGAAAATGACTTACTGGGACAAACTTAAGCTTTAAATAAAATATTTGGTTAACATTTTTGACCAATAAAATGTAGTGAAATACAGAAATACAATAATTTTTGTTTAATTTGATAAAATGAGTTTCTTTGAAATTGAAACCTAAAGTAAAATATCAATATAATCTCAACAGAAATAGATTTGGATGTTTGAGGTCAATGAAGACTGCTTTTTTAAATCAATATTATCATAATGATGGTCCCTTTTAAGAAAGATATAACATAATAACAACCCTCACAAATATTGCTTTCAGTCATTCAAGCTTGATACATTTTTGGCAAGGAAGTACTCATTCATATTTTTGAAAGCACTTTTCAGTAGGAAAATCCCTACCCAGGCCCGTAGCCAGGATTTGCCAAGGGGGGGGGGGGGGGGGTTCAATTTTCAAAAATTTCCAGGGGGGGTTCACATTTGACAATTTTGGCCCAAATTAGGCTAAAATCACTAGAGAAGTGCTCAAAATGGTCAAAAACTGCATGATTTTGAAAGAATTTTTGGCCAGGGGGGGGTTCGCCCGAACCCTGCGAACCCCCCCCTGGCTACGGGCCTGCTACCCTTAAATCCTATCAACCATATCAAGTCAATAAGAAATGTTATTTCATATCACAACTTATAAAAATTCACTATTCAATCTCAACTACATGTATAGTTCAGTCACACTAGCATGTTTATACGTTATATAAACTGACACTTCTGATATATCTATCTAATATCACAATGTTTTTCTAAAGCAGTCAGGAACAGACTGTTGCTGAAATCCATAGCAGTCTATTCTTGTCTTATAGGAACAATTAGTTAATTATTATAATTCGTGTAAGAAAAGCCATGATTTTGGAAGTTATCAGTGAATGTGATAGGCTGACATGCAATCTCATAATTAAGTATGCTAATAGATAAACTCTGGTAATGGCTACATTTTCTCCCATGCTATACATTCTACATTGACAAATTCTACTCTTAGAGAACTTTAAGGGTACAATAACACAGAGAAAAAGATACTCAACAATCAACATTTATATGAGAACCTCAAATGTCCCTTCCCTATATAATTTATATAAAATACTACTAGTAAAATGTGTCACATTTAATTTTCTTTGATGAGGGATATATTAAAATAAATTCAATTTACTTTAAATAATACATAATTTCTATTACTGAATTTATCATTCCACTTATCTCCACTTAAACATATTTCTTCACTTGAATCTTCTGTAACGATTTAGTTTCATAAATAAACAAAAGTTAATCAATCAGAGATGTGTAGCGTTTGGGAGGTTTATAATTAGAACCATCATGAGGAAAGTGTTTGAATGGATTGATGTATCTTCTTATAGGATACATACCCAAATAAACAAACAAAAATATCACATACATAGTAGATACTCATTGTGTTCTCAATGCACTATCAGATAACACTGTTTATGTGAACTTGGATCTAAGTAACAAATAGCATGCCATGTAAGAGAGAGTGCAGTGGTCAAGCTGTGGAGATTACCACTAAACAAATAGTGATGACAAAAAATAATCATTAGAGCCATTTCTTATGTGAACACCTTTTTAATGTGAACACCTTTCTTATGTGAGCATATCTCCAATGCGAACACATCTATCACAAGGACACTGAACAGTGAACACCTTTCTCATGTAAAAACCTCTCTAATGCTAACACATTTCAATTATGATTAACTTTCTAATGTGAACATCTCATGTGAAAACCTCTCCAATGTGAACATCTCATGTGAAAACCTCTCTAATGTGAACATCTCATGTGAAAACCTCTCCAATGTGAACATCTCATGTGAAAACCTCTCCAATGTGAACATCTCATGTGAAAACCTCTCTAATATGAACATCTCATGTGAAAACCTCTCTAATATTAACATCACATGTGAAAACCTATCTCATGTGAACATCTCATGTGAAAACCTCTCTAATGTGAACATCTCATGTGAAAACCTCTCTAATGTGAACATCTCATGTGAAAACCTCTCCAATGTGAACATCTCATGTGAAAACCTCTCCAATGTGAACATCTCATGTGAAAACCTCTCCAATATGAACATCTCATGTGAAAACCTCTCCAATGTGAACATCTCATGTGAAAACCTCTCTAATATGAACATCTCATGTGAAAACCTCTCTAATATTAACATCTCATGTGAAAACCTATCTCATGTGAACATCTCATGTGAAAACCTCTCTAATATGAACATCTCATGTGAAAACCTCTCTAATATTAACATCTCATGTGAAAACCTCTCCAATATGAACATCTCATGTGAACATCTCATGTGAAAACCTCTCTAATATGAACATCTCATGTAAAAACCTCTCTAATATGAATATCTCTTGTGAAAACCTATCTCATGTGAACATCTCATGTGAAAACCTATCTCATGTGAACATCTCATGTGAAAACCTATCTCATGTGAACATCTCTTGTGAAAACCTCTCTAATGTGAACATCTCTCTAATTTGAACACCTCTTCAATTTGACTATATCAAATGAGAACACTTCTCCAATGTAGACAGCTCTAAGATGAAAATAGCTCAATTCAAACACCCCTTAAATGTGAACATGTCAAAAAGTGAACACTTCTTATGGTGAATGCCTCTCATCTTATTTAAGCTACTCTCATATGAACAATATTTGCAAATACCTCCCTAATGTCAATTTGAAATTTGTTTAATATGAACATATCTTTTTATGTAATTACTTCTTAGATGTTCACACCTCTTTAATATGAACACATTTCCCTTGCATATCAAAATCATCTTTAATTTAAAATCATATTATTTGATCGCCACTGTCAGTTAAAATATGAAAGTGAATGAATTATTGATACCTATTAAGCATGCTATTAACTGGCTTCTAAGCATTATCTGAATTGTCTCAAATTAAAATATACACTCGAGTCAAAATACAAATAAAAAGTAAATAAGTAAACATAACTCTTTAGAATTTATTGAAAGGCTCACAAAATGTGTTGATAGAGACACCTGATGTAGAATTCAAACATACTCATCTCTTAAGTGTTCTCTTCTTTCAAATGTCAAAAGTAAAAAATGAGTGAAAGTTATAAAAAATATAAAATTCAATTTATTTACCTGTATACTGCATGCTAGTAGCATTAATGTCCATATAAAAATATATCCTAAAGTTTTATAAAATCTTATTTCCAAACTCTGCCATCCCATCTTAACTTATTAACTTTTAATGTAGCTATGCCTCTCCTCACATTCAAGTTCTAAGTCTTGGAATTGTTTGTTTTTTCCTCATTGTGTGACTACATCTTATACTCTAAGTAATTTACATATTAATCACTTAACTCATAAAAAATATGCCTGTGAGTATATTACATGTGTTCTTCCAGTTCTAGCGTGTACCAGCATTTTGACCAGTGCACTTGCTGATGTATTAACACTAACTCACTGCTTGCCCAGCTAACCACTAGACTAGTAGGTAAAGGCCAGAATAAATAAATAAGTTGTTTTACTTCCTAAATTGTCATAGATTGATGTCTTTCCAATTTGCTTATATTCCATAAAAAGATTTGTACATTCTTCAAATAATATAAATAAAAAAATGTAAGGATAGAAATAAATAAATATTCCCAATGACCTTTATCAGAACACTCAAATGAAAAATGATAATAACTAGATAACAGCAATGCCAAAGCATAGCAGATCCCATCGAACAGCCATGGCTGTCATTCCTACAAAATCCTCTATGACTTTTTCAGTTATTGAAAAAAACGTAAAATAACACATAAAAATACCCACCATTTTCAAAATGGTCTCTCACTAGTCAAATTGTCATAAGAAAGGGTAATAATATTTATATGTGCTCTATGTGCTCTCACTTATTATCATTATACATATATGTGCTCTAAGTAAGCACATACAAAATTTCAACAAAATCGCGCACACACGTATATGTAAATGGCAGCCATTTTTCAAAATGGCCACCTACTAGCCAAAGTGTCATAAGACAGTATGCCATGCTTGCTTGCGAGCATTTACATATCAAACATGAACAAGTCGCTCTATTACTTTTTGAGTTATGGTAAAAACATAAAATTACACATGTAAAAATGATGGCCATTCTAAAAATAGTGGGGTAAAATAGTATGTCATGCTTATGAGTATTCACATATCAAATATGAACAAAATCGCTCCACTACTTTTCAAGTTACAGCAAAAATTGTAAAATAATGTATAATGGCCACCATTTTTAAAGATGGCTGCCATGTTTTTCTTAAATATTTATATTTCTAGCTTTACTAATGTCCTATATGACTTTTTTTTTTACATATTTAACATATTGCTATGTTTTATATATTGTACCTTAATAACTATATGAACGGCACTTAAATGGCAACCATAGGGCATATGTGTACAAAATATGAACAAAATAGGACCAACGGTATTTGAGTTATCACCCTTACGGATGTATGTACGCCCTGATCAACAGAGGCGTTCCCTATATCCCTTCAAACTTCACTCGATGGGATAATTTACAAAGTATATAATTAAGAAAGAAAGAGATGCTGAAGGGATGAAGAACCTTAAATATCATCAAGACAAATAGATAATTTCCCAAGAGAGTGTGTTAGAGGAAATAAAATGTTTTGTTAAACACATTATTTAATAAGCCTGGCCTAGGTTGGGAATCTAGAAACTGTATATTCTGACAGTCATTGGTCCATTACTGGATGAATTGCTTATTTCAAAATTGCTTGCAATTCTTTATTTACAATGCTGGCTACATGCTGTTAAGTTTTGTTCCCCTAGTTTTTAATCTATTCTAGATTTTAAAGCATAACTGATAGACAGTTTTCTCATAAGATTTCAAGTAAAATTATATAAAGCCAAGTTTAGATAGTTTGTCTATTTGTAATCTGTTCCAGACTTTCCAGCTACAACTTCTGCCAAAAAGTTATAAATTGTTATTTATCTGTGGTTTGAAACATTGTCAAACTGTCAGGAAGTTTACAGGAAGTACATGTGAGAGACCTGCACTGAAAAAATAATAAATCACCAAAATGGAAGTGAGTTTTTTTCAATACAACGAAATTACAATGTTCCAGCATTTATACAATTGATGCTAACACTTTCCCTTTTCAATGTGAAACCATTATATTTTCAAAGAGAGTAAATGGTAATCATGGGCTTGTTGTATTGATAGCCCATAGTCCATCCCATAACTTGAGGCATTACTTTACTATGTTATGCTAAACCCATGGATCAGACAAAACAGCAAGAGTTACCTTAATCTCATGCAAAAATATTGAATTGCTCTATTGACTCAAAACACTTATCCATATTTCTGGCCTTTCTACAATTCTAAACTTTCCTGCAGTCTTATTAATATATTTTCTTTCCTGCAGTCTTATAGTTATAAAGCCAAAGTAACAATTAGTAGTACCCCTGTCAGTTTTAGGCCACTTTATTTTTTAAGCAGCCTCATATAGTAGTTTACATAAATGCTCAAGTACCTCTACTAAATTGTTGTATTGTTATTTCTGTCCTGATGCCAAAGTCTCAAGGGTTGGAAAAATAAGGGGAACTGTAAGAGCCACCTAATTTGGCAGTTTGTCATCTTCGTTCACTCGGCTCCCATCCATGAACGCAGTAAAGACCTGAGTGTGTTAATATGGCCATTCATGCAGTCATTTGAAAAGCAGCAATTTTGAACTGAACCAAGGAAGAATTTTAATTTCTTTTGCGCATATCAGAGTTATGTACTGGGAGGTTTTAGATTTAACTTGAGAAGAATATACTAGATGGCACATCTAGCTGTAAGCTAGAGACTCGAGTAAGCTAGAACAATCAGTTGGTATGAGATACATGTATTCTACAAACTACATATACTGTACTTAGTTATTCCTTCATTAGATGTGGTTAATCTTCTTCACTCAGGATGCAGTGGTGGACAGTGACCCCTGCCCCTGCCCCCCCCCCCTAAAAGAGTGGCCCATGCTCCCCCCCCCCTAAAAATCTGTTCCTCTTCACATAAACTAGGTAATTTAGATAATAAGCTAAAAAAATTACTGCAGCATTTTTTTATTTTAGGCCGAGACAACCCCTGGGATATATCTGATATCCAAAGTCTCCCATTGAATTAAGGCAGTCACTATTTGTTCTATTATATACCCAATACTGACTCTTTTTCTGTTTCCTCACCGAGGGCCAAAATAGGATGAGAAAGCCCCCCCCCCAGGTCCATTTTTAGCATTATAAGGCGTGACGTCATGATATGCTCTACAGATTTTTCCTAAGCAATTTATGAGACTATCACTTGGCCAATTCAATAAACACTTGAAATTACACAGACATATTTAGGAAGCTTTTTCCAGAGGTAATAGAAGTTGCAATTGTGACATCAGCCGGCAATATAATAGTTCAAATATCCGCTTCGGGAAATAGTAGGATTAGTGTTACATATTGGATACATAATAATTCCTAATATTTTCAAGAAACAGTCTCAAATGTGTTCATTACCTTATTGATGCAATGTTCCATACAGCTGACACAAGTATTCCACATCTCTTTGTTGGTACAAGGCTCTACATCTCACTTCTATATATGTAATAATCACACCTAGAAAACACATTAAATTATGACATAACATGATATAAAATCACAAAAAGTAAGATATCTTTTCTTGTGTTTGACAGATGATATTTTCTTTTACTGACCAGGCCTCCTAGACTTCCAACAATGCGGACATCAGTTCTGACCTCATCAACTACGTTTCTTGCGCTCGAACTACGATTCTCACGTCACGAACGAGAAATCTTTAGTCACGCACCACCATTTCCTTGGTCCCAAACACATTTCTCTACTCGAAAACAAAATCCGTGCTTGCAAACCACACACCTGATCGAAAAAAGTCTGTAATTTTATTTGTATTGTTGCGCATAACTAAAATTTCAATGAGTGTTTTTATTTGGAATTCGGTAGAAATACTTTTCCAGTTTTCATGCATGTTAATGAATATCCACTTATTGAAGATAACATCATCTTCAAGCTCCAAGAAACACAAAACATTGCAGTACTGTCAACCCCCAAAGTTTCTCTCGCGGGACAGATTTTTTAGACCCAGTGCCAAAAATTCGCGGGATTTCGCGGGACATCCACCTAAATTCGCGGGATTTTGCGTGACATTTAAGGCATTTGCGTGATTGCGCTAATAGGGTCAAATTTTGATCAAATTCGCGGGATTTCGCGGGACCATTCGAGGGACAAACACGCAAATTGCGGGACAGAGGGACAGATTTTTTTAGACAAAGTGTCCTAAAGTCGCAGGATTTTGCGGGACATCCACCTAAATTTGCGGGATGTCGCAGGACATTCAAGGGATTTGTGTGATTGGGGCTTACTGTAAATTAAAAGTACTCAAATCAAACTTTCAGATACTGATTTATCAAATATAATGCACTTAACTTTAGTAAACGTCAACACAATTCCACAAAATACGTATAGAAATATTATTAAACTATTAAAAATCAAAAAAATTACGGTGTGAGTACTGTAATCCAACACGATATTCAAAAATTCCGAACAATACTTTGCACTTATGGCGTTCGTGACCAACTGTGAAACATATTATATTAAAATGTACCTATTCATATAGGGGAGTCACGTTTTTTTTATCAGTTCTCAGTTCTCTCAGTTCTGAGATGAAGGCCGTGACACGCGTAGTAAAAAGGCCAACGTTGGAACTATTCCATACATCCCTATATTTTCGTAATCAAAGGGGCAATAAGGACTGTAGAGAAAATAGGAAAGTTTTTTCATTTTTTCTGAGCTATCAAGGAAACATTTGGTTTAACATCTTCTTTGACATACCTATTTTCTTAAAATGTATGGATAAATTATCAATTTCAGCATTTAGAAGTGTAAATTCAGTTCAAAGCTTCAAAAAGGGGACTTCCACTTTTATATTTTTAAGACCCACCATGTTTCAAGAGGAATATCAGCTAAAATAATGTTTATCTAGGGCGTTTCTTTGTAGATAATAAAAATAGATGTTAGTCTTGATGAAATATCCAAACTTAAATATATTTTGACACTGGTCCATGATCGTTGAATGACCCCTCTGCACTGATTATTGCACCTATGAAAATTGCACTCTTCCTCTTTATTTTGATACCACTATAACGGCATACTAGGTACTTGAGAAACCAACTATGGTGTTATTTGGATCAAAATCACAGTTTTATAAATGGACTATATGCTCTTTATAAGTCTTCGATGATCTGATGCTCTGGGAGTTTGGCACCACTTTTCAAATTAGGTAAACTTTACTCCTCAAAAGCGCAAAAACTTAGCTTCTTATATCACTAGATAATCACAATTATTTAGCCTTGGGAATTGTTATAATTTTGGAAATTCGCGGAGGTCAAAGCCGACATTTGCGGGATTTCGCGGGACATTGCGGGACACGCGAATTAGCCAAATTTTGATCAAATTCGCGGGATAATCCCGCCATTCGCGGGACACTTGACAGCTCTGACATTGGGACTACTTTGCGATCATACGCATTGACATTTTCAGTGAAATGGGTAATAAAAACAAAAACATGGCTTTTCATTAGCTGCGGAGAGTTTATGACTCTATTGAAATACACATGTACATGTATAAAGGTCAATGTAAACTGCAACCAGACTCCTCTTGTTGCTTGTAATTGCAGGCCTGTCAACTGTCCCGCAATTTGCGTATTTGTCACGCATTTGCTGAAGAATTTGAAGTCACGCCAGTTTTTTTTGCGTGACTGATAATGTCACGCAAAATACGCATTTTACCTGGCAATTGTCACGCAAAAATATTTCTGTAGAAATTTTTTCGAAATATGTTTACGATACGGTAAAAATACGAACGGCGGAAAAAACCGAACGCAATTTGTTCGGATTTGTCACGCGAATCCCGTATGTGTCACGCATGTTCATTGAAAATTTTTCGTAACTACTACATTTTGAAGTCACTCATATTAGGTGGTCCCAAGTTGACAGCCCTGTAATTGGAATCCCAAATACCAGGATGCACATGTACAAATTGTTCGCGAACATGGATCTCTGTGTGGAGTGGAGAAATATGTTCGGGAGCGAGGAAATGGTGGCACGCGACTAAAGATTTCATGTTCACGATGTGAGAATCGTGATTCAAGCGCAAGGAACTTAGTTCGCGAGTTCAGAACTGATCGCATTGCTGGAAGTCTAGGAGGCCTGTACATGTGTTTTCTTATCAGACACACATAAGGGTTTTATGAAAACTGATCCTCTTTTAACTGATATATATTCGAGTTAAAGGGAACTTTCTACTGTATCTGTCATGTTATCTGATCCTAATTATCCACCTGGTGGTGAAACTGGTAACTACCTACTGGCATCTGAACTATTGACTACAGTATATGGGATATAGCAGGACAGACACTGGACAGATAAAGGCATGCTCTAAACAAACTTCAATAGAATAATAAAAGAAATTCTACAATTAGTAGTGTCATAAGTATTGTCCTCTGACAAATTATTTAGTCATTCAACATAACCTCCAGGGACAGATCTGAAAATGAAAAAGGGGGGCCCTAAAACCAAAAAATTTGAGGCAGATTTTCTTGTTAAATTGGCCAAAAATTAAAAAAAAAACAAGGCCAAAAAAGCCCAGTAATGCCAAAGAAGACCCACTAATTGGGGCCCTAATAATTTTTGCTGGTCCCATTCTAGGAGGGGGGGGGGCTTGGCCCTACAAATCTTCAGTATTCAAGTGTGATGAGGTACCAACAAAAATCCGTAAAATGTAAGTTTGTACTGTGATACTACATGAGTTTAATACCATATATAAATCAAAGGGAGGGAGACAATTCAACATGTTTATGATCTGAATGAAAACAGTTATAAAGTTAAATAAAAAGAACCCCTATGTTATTTACAACCTGGACCCTCTAGCTGCTAAAGATAATGACTTTTGATAGCAAACTTTTTAAACAATATATAATAGTATTGAGAAAACCACAATATACAAATATGCCCTGACCTAAACTAAATAGAGGACTTAATACACATATATAGATGGGTTAATACTGAAGATGGTAGAAGTGGTCAGGCTTTAACCTGCACATCACTTCATATATGATTGTGGACATATATTATTTTTACATTTTCATACATCCAACCAGGATTATTAATGCTCTAATATAAAGTTGGCGTGGTTATAAGCTATTTTTCTGGGTAATATCAAAAGCTTCTTGAAAGCCCATGCTACTATGAAAGCACACAATCATATGTGTGGTGAGGGAGTATTCTGGCACTAGACATAAAGTTTTAGTATTCAAACCCAACCAAAACTGCTGCCACAGTACATTGTATATATCAATCTTCATAGCGAGTCCTCTATTAAAAGGGTAAATCAACTATTTTGCAAGAAAACTGAAACCGTAGATTTACCTTCTTGCATTTTGTTTCAACTTGATCTCAGATTTATTTTGAAACTAGACCAGAACCAGGATGTAAATGACATCATATTTTATTTTGTCAAGTTCAAAATTGAGTATATTTGCTTCACTTGTATCATTAGCAAATATATGTTATATATCACAAACATAAATATTCATGTTTTTCAGAAGCCTTTCTTATTGAAACTCAGGATAAGGAAAAAATCTTTAAATGTATTGCTATAAGTCTAACAACATGGTATAATAAAATTGATATATGGTATTGCACTAACTCCAGGCCATCAAAAATAACAGTTTGTTTATTTTAACCCAATGACTCAAAAAATAAGATAACTGACATATCAATGAATCCTACTGTGTAATTGAAGGGACAATATTTTGCCATGTTATGTTATGTTATCACATCACGGTGCGGTATCCAAACTGCATGCATACAATGCACGCAGTTTGAAACCCTTACAAACTGCGCAATTAAAAATGGCAGTCGAGGAGGACACGACTCCTGGTGTAAACCTAGTTATCTCAATATAATGTTCCTAAGGAGCTTTCGTGTTCAAATTATACAGTGTTGCGTCCTATAATGTCTGTTTGTCGTAATTTGAAGTCTATTCAGCCCTTGTGTTTGCATATACTGAAAGATACAGGATTGCTGCATATAGTTTAAGTAATAAAGTATTTTCTTTTTCTGTGAAAAGTGCGACATCTTAACTTATGTGTCAGTAATCGAAAAACCGATGATAATTTTTTATTAATCTGCTTATATTTTAAAAACTACGTTAATCTAGAGAGAACTTTCGCTATCACATGGTAGAATCATATTATCACCCCCAAATGGGCGTATGAACTACAAAACAATGAGGAATAAATGTCTTAAATTGACGTTTGAAAACACTTGTATGATGCTAAGTTGATATGTGCACAGTTTGTCAGTGTAGCAAAATTAAACTGCGTGCATGCAGTTTGGATACCGCGGCGTGCACATATTAACTTCTGAACCAATACATTACAGATGTTATAAGTAAAACCATCATTGGCGCAACATCATGATCAAATTCATCTTCAAGAAGGTATAAAAATGTATGAAGTGTATTGGGCTATATATGAAAAAGTGAAACAGAATTCACCTATATATTATTTTCAAAGTCAAAAAGAAATTTGTAACAAAGTGAAAGTGAGTGGCAAGATTTGGGCACACAGTGGTATTTACTTGCCAGTTTATCTGTGTTCATATATTACTTGGCAAGAAGCAGCTTTTATAGAGGGGATATCATGTAGAGCATCACACAGAGTCATTGTCCACATCAAAGTGAACAAATATATCATCATCATAAAGATGTTTGTATAAACCTGCATGAATTGTTAGCATGGATGATTTTTGGACCAGAATCAACTTTCCATTTTAGTCCAACATTTTTGTTTTGTTTTAACAGAACTGATAGTACAGGTGTTATTAACTTAGGTTCAATCCTTGGATGTGCCACTCCCAGACTATGGCATTCTAGCAGCTGATCATGGCCATACAAACATCAAATATCAAGATTGATCATGTTCATTAAAGAGTGTATTCAAAATAGCATAGTGTGAACGTTTTTATTTGGTTTCTTTAATATTCATCATCCAATTGACAGGACCTTAGGAGGCTGAATCTAAGATTATTTGCCCTGTTAAAACTAAATAAATACATAACCAAAACTGGCTAATATGATGGAAAAACTGAAAGTAAAAGGTATACATGCTTATTTAAAGTAACAAATATTTTAATCTTTATTAAAACTATCCAGGATATTTATTAGAGGCCTTCATTTAAATATGTTAAAAACTTTTTCAGTTACTTCATGATGGATCATAACAGGCTCCCAACCAATTCAGGGCAAACACATTATGTTGCTTTTGTCATTGTATTTCATCTGCGAATAATTCAATTTTCAGTTAAAAAACAAATTGTGTGAAACTTGTTAAAATGGCATTGCTCCTAGATGTTGACCGAATTAGGCAGTGACATCACATATCTATGGGAGTCAAACTACTGAACTAGGAGATGCTGTCGGAGAGACAGCTTTCCCTCAAAATAACTATCCATGCAATGCAATAAGATATTTTTGGTACAAAGTGCATCAATATAATTATCTTTAGTGCAATGCACATAGCTGTATTTGTTTTCAGTACAATGATTTTTTTGTACAATGTGAGTCAGTATAATCAGGTTATCCTGAAAAAACTGGCAGAAATGATCGAACAATTATCTGTTACATGTATGTTTCCTCTGAGTCATGAAAGACTAATAGTTATCCAAATTTCTAATCTTAAAAAAATAATCTAAATGGAGTGAGTATGAATATAAGGTCATCATTATAGTAAAATGCTACAGATGCATGGGGTTAGCCAGGGGGGGCGTGTGATGGGTGCGATGGCTACCCCAAATAATGACAACTTCAAGACATATTTAAATTATTGTGTAAACATGAAAACAGAGTTCATAAGTATGGTGGTATGAGTGGTTTGTGGAGTAGGAGTGAATGGATAATGAAATGAGTATTTCAAAATTCAGTCAAAATGATATAACATTACATCTAAAAATGTAGCCTTAAAAAGTGAAAAAAAAATCTTAGAAAATGTGATTCCAGGTTGGGGAGATTCCCCATAGATCAAATGTTATAAAATCACAAAAAGTGAAATATCTTTTCTTGTATTAGACATATAATATTTTCTTTTACTGAACATATATCAGATACATAAGGGTAATATGAAAATTGAACCACTAAAACTGATGTTTATTCAAGTTTAAGGGAACTTTCTACCATATCTGCAATGTTATCTGACCTACCTTGTGGTGAAACTACCTACTCGCATCTGGATTATTGAACAGATCTTTGGATTTAACAAATTATGCCCCATTCTCTAAAGAACATTTGTTTGATATTTTCCATATTTTATGTGGATCTTTTTACATTTAGGCTGCTAGAGCCCCCTCACTAAGGGATGTAGCTCTCTGTTACTTTCTCATGAATTTTCAAAGGTCTTTGCTGAGAGAAGCCTATAGCTAGATTTAACTGGACCACCCTAGTCAATTCAAAATGTCATTTACTAGATTTATTCATTTGTAAACTACCTTCTATAAGAATTCTACATGATTCCTGAAGGCTGGATTTATTTGTAAACTATTTAAACTGTGAAATGAGATTCACTCACATATGACTGACTCAGGGGTTGATTTACTTTTTGCTGTGATATACTGGTATGATGTACTGATGGAACGGTGTACTAATAGGTAAAAATCTTGATACAGTAAAACCTGTGTAAAGTGAACACCTATAGAGCCACAAGTATTTGTTCATTGTAGGTAGGTGCTCATTACAGAGAGAGTAATCTATACAGAAGTATGTAGAGCTAATGAAGATGAAGGATGTTCACTTGAGACAATTTTTAAGACAGTTTTTACTGTAGTCAGGTTTAAAATAGTATGATAGAAAGAAGAGTGGAACCAGCAGTGAATCTAACTAGACAACAGCAACGCCAAAGCGTAGCAAATCCCATCCTTCTGCTACTATCTCATTTATAGCAAAAATTCAAAATGGCTAACTTTTAGTTAAAGTGTCATAAAACAATGTGCCAATGCTAATGAGTATTCACATCAAATATGAACAAAATCGCTCTATTACTTTTAGAGTTATAGTAAAAAACCTAAAATAACACAAATAAAAATGACAATATCGCTCCACTACTTTTCAAGTTATAGCAAAAATTGTATAATAGTGTGTAAAAGCCGCCATTTTTCAAGATGGCTGCCATGTGTTTCTTAAATATTTACATGTCTAGCTTTATTAATGTCCTATATAACTTTTTTTACATTTAAAACAAATTAATCAATTTGAAGCAAGTTGAAAAAGTCCTTTTTGACCTTTTTTGATCTTGGAAAGGTCAATGAAGGTCAAATCTCAATTCTAAAGTCAGATTTGAACTTCTGAGAACTTGAAATAAGTTGGAAAAAGACCTTTTTTACCTTTTTTTACCTTGAGAAGGTCAATGAAGCACAAATCTAAAGTCAGATTTGAACTCCTGATAACTTTTAGATGATCTTGAAAAAATTGGTCAATTTGAAGCAAGTTGAAAAGAGACCATTTTGACCTTTAGAAGGTCAATGAAGGTCAAATCTCAAATCTAAAGTCAGATTTAAACTTCTGATAACTTGTAGATGATTTTGAAAAAAGAATTTGGTCAATTTGATTGAAAAAAAAATTGGTCAATTTGAAGCAAGTTAAAAAAGACCTTTTTACCTTTTTATGACCTTCAGAAGGTCAATGAAGGTCAAAATTCAAATCTTCAGTCAGCTTTGACTTTCTGATAACTTGTAGATGATATCGAAAAGAATTGGTCAATTTGAAGCAAGTTGAAGCAACTGCCGCCAAAAAATGGAGACCATAACAATATGTCACCACTTTTAAAAATGATAAAATTGGGAGATGGTAGTGGGGAATACCAACTCTATAAGTATATGACTGTTATTTCCTACATGAAAAATCTAGCTTCAGGATTAAGTATATGTTGATTCAGATGAAATGGTTACCTTTTTAATTGATCATATAAAAGATACACTTTTGTATGATCATTTCCCATTTAAACATCCTTTCACTTCCAATGATGCAGTTCTTTTAAAACATGACGTCAAATTGGTTGTTTTCTAAATAGGATCATTTAGTAAAAGGTATAAATCAAGTTGTTAAAGCCAGGATGTTTTCTTTGGTTAATACATTTGGTTAATAATCTACTAAAAACAAAATAAACAGGAAATCTGAGTCAAATATCTTACAGTCTTGATGACCCATTCATTTACAGCCTTACCTCAAATCATCCCACTCATTAACCCATACTGACCACCCCACTAAAGTAATTTTGTTTATCCCATACTTGGACGTGTTTAAGGTACAGGGTGTTCAAAAAAAAAACGCAACCCAAGGAAATCGCTATATCTTTGAAAATACTCATCCTATTATGTTCATATTTTCAGGAAAGAAAGATGAGACTGTGTATGTATAGCCCCTGTTGTTAGTTAGTTGTAAAACATGATGTCTTGGACACTTGCTCAAAAGACAGTTGTACTAGCAAAATACGAAAAATGCGAATGGAAAATCACTATATCTTGGAAAATACTTATTCAATTATGTTCATTTTTTCAGGAAAAGAAAGAAGAGACTGTGTATGTATAGCTCCTTTTGTCAGTAAGTTGCAAAACATGATGCCTTGGACACCTGCTCAAATGAGAGTTGTTCTAGGAAAATACGAAAACGCGGTCAGAGGTGACTGCCACAGCAATAAAACCAAATAACTTTCTAACCATGGTGTTTTGGCACTTCAGATTTGGCGCAAATTATCCTCATTCGATGTGTGTTGCATTTGTGGAGTTTCATTAAAATCACTCCAGGGACTTTACAGTTATGGTCAAAATGCCTTCTTAAGTCTCCCTGAACCAGGGCGTTTGACTGCGATTTGAAAGCATTTCAACCATGACTGTAAAGTCCCTGAAGTGATTTTGATTTCACTCTACAGATTTACCATACAGTGAATGAAGATGATTTGTGCCAAATTTGAAGAGCCAAAACACTATGGTTAGAAAGTTATTTAATATGTTTGCGGTTGCAGTCACCCCTGACTGTGTTTTTCGTATTTTCCTAGTACAACTGTCTTTTGAGCAGGTGTCCAAGCCATCATGTTTTACAACTAACCATCTACAGGAGCTATACAAACACAGTCTCTTCTTTATTTTCTGAAAATATGAACATAATTGAACCAGTATTTTTCAAGATATAGCGATTTCTTTGGGTTGCGTTTTTTTAACACCCTGTACATAAAGCCGGTTTGTAAAATCTTATATTTTCATCAGCAGGCAGACATAGCTTTATTTGGTAGCCGTCATTATTGCCATTCACATATTGGTTCATTTCTTTGTAACGTTCGAAGTATAACTGCGTAAATGACAATGGCGAAAAACAATTACAATCTGTTTGATGGTTTAAAGAATGTTAACAAGAATATAAATCTGGATGAATATCTGAAAGAAAGGAAAATCCAGCCAAGGCCAAGAAAACAAAACGGGACATGAATATTCAAAAATAATTCCACGGTTGGTTGGAAATTATCTGAACTTTGGACAATTGAACAATGTGAACCAAATAACAAAAATTGGTATGGGATAAACAGATCATCCTACAGTCAGTTCAGGATATTTGGATTATGCCTTGGCCAATATAATAATATATCTACCCTCAGGACCAACGGCCCTCGGTCAGAAATATTATATCCGCCTCGGGATAATCGCAATATTCTGAACCTCATATAGGATCTCTCTATATATATAAGGTCATGACCCAAGTCAGTAAATATATAGGGACCAGGGTAGGCCCGAGTCATGAGATTGAGAAGGGTGATATGGGTCAGGGAAAGATAAAGAGGGCCTGACCTAGGTGACGAAATATTTAGGGAGGGGGTAGCCTGGGGTATGAGATAGATAGGGAAGTGATCTGGGATAGGAATAAGATAGGGAAGGGGTGGACTGGGTCAAGGAATAGTTGGGGACTTGGGTCAGAAAATAGATAGGAGTAGCTCCCCTGGGTCATAATATATAGGGAGGGCTGACTTTGGTTAGGCAATAGATAGGGAAGAGGTGACCTAACTCAGGAAATAGATAGGGAGAGGCTGACTTAGGTTAAGGCTGACCCGGGTCAAGAAATAGACAGGGATGGCTGACCTGGGTCAAGAAATAGACAGGGATGGCTGACCTGGGTCAAGAAATAGACAGGGATGGCTGACCTGGGTCAGGAAATAGACAGGGAGGGCTGACCTGGGTCAAGAAATAGAGAGGGAGGACTGACTTGGGTCAAGAAATAGACAGAGAGGGCTGACTTGGGTCAGGAAATAGAGAGGGAGGGCTGACCTGGGTCAAGAAATAGACAGAGAGGGCTGACTTGGGTCAGGAAATAGACAGGGAAGGCAGACTTAGGTCAAAAAATAGATGGGAAGGGCTGACCTGGGTCAAGAAATAGACAGGGAGGGCTGACCTGGGTCAAGAAATAGACAGAGAGGGCTAATCTGGATCAAGAAATAGACAGGGAGGACTGACTTGGGTCAAATAGACAGAGGGGGCTAACCTGGGTCAAGAAATAGACAGGGAGGGCTGACTTGGGTCAAGAAATAGACAGGGAAGGCTGACCTGGGTCAGGAAATAGACAGGGAGGGCTGACTTGGGTCAAGAAATAGACAGGGAGGGCTGATTTGGGTCAGGAAATAGACAGGGAGGGCCGACCTGGGTCAGGAAATAGACAGGGAGGGCTGACTTGGGTCAAGAAATAGATGGGAAGGGCTGATTTGGGTCAAGAAATAGAGAGGGAGGGCAAACCTGGGTCAAGAAATAGACATGGAGGGCTGACCTGGGTTAGGAAATAGACAGGAATGGGTGACTTGGGTCAGGAAATAGACAGAGAGGGCTGACCTGGGTCAGGAAATATACAGATATGGCTGACCTGGGTCAAGAAATAGACAGGGAAGGCTGACTTGGGTCAGGAAATAGACAGGGAAGGCAGACTTAGGTCAAGAAATAGATGGGAAGGGCTGACCTGGGTCAAGAAATAGACAGGGAGGGCTGACCTTGGTCAAGAAATAGACAGAGAGGGCAAACCTGGGTCAAGAAATAGAGAGGGAGTGCTGACTTAGGTCAGGAAATAGACAGGGAAGGCAGACTTAGGTCAAGAAATAGACAGGGAAGGCTGACCTGGGTCAAGATATAGACAGGGAGGGCTGACTTGGGTCAGGAAATGGACAGAGAGGGCTGACTGAAAAGTGGACTGGGTCAGGGAATAGATAGGGAAAGGCTGACCTGGTTTAGGGTATAGGAAATGACCTGGATCAGGGAATAGATAGGAACAGAAAGGTGGCCTGGGTCAGAAAAAGGAAGAAGGGGTGACCAAAGACTTGTTACAAGATTAGTGATAAACACTTAAGTGCTATTGCCTCAAGTGCTCAAACAGCATCTTCAAACCAAGCTCAAAATTGTTTAGAGGGGTGAAATGAGCTGAAGATCTTTTGGACTCACCACAAAGACCTATATCTTCAAAGAAATTTACCTATGAGCAAGATACTATGTTAAATGTACCATTGAAATTTTTAATTTGAAAATACTCAGGGATAGAATGAAATAAACATACACAAAGCCTTAACTTAAAACATGGAAAAATAAGAATATCAAGAAGACTTGAAGTTATCTAATTAAAGTTCTAGTTAAGTTTGGATAGATCTAAAGAAGGATTTGTGGTGTAACCCCATGAACTGACATGCTGAATAATTACTGTATTCGCCATAATAAGCGCCCTGGGAGCTTTTGAAATTGAAATTCCCATTGTAACCCATTATTTCTTGAACTCAGTGAAGCAGGGTGGATGCTTATCAGGGATGGGCCCTTGATACAGCGATTACGGTAACCTTTTGTAAAATTGTGTTTTTTCTATAAAAAGGAGTAAAGCACTGGGAATAAAGCACCAGAAACATGTAAAACCATCAGACTCATTATTAACATCATAACTCACAAGAACCTAAATAGTAATTCTCTTCTCTGTCTTAAATATTATATGAGGGTTATGTTATGGGAGGTTTTGGATATGAGGTATATCCCGAGGGAAATCTTACCGAGGGCTCGGAGGGCACGAGGTAAGATATCATATTTCCCGAGGGATATACCCCATATCCAAAACCGAGCATCACATAACTAATTTATCCTATGACAAGTGACTTTTATCTATGAGACATTGATTATTCCCTCAACTGATAAATTGAAAAGATTTTAACTTTTTAAACTAATGTTGATTTTATTTGTCGTATATAAAACATGCATATTGAATGAAAGTCAATAATTTAGAAGAACATATTTTAACGAATTTTGACGTTTCTACTCCGAGCGAAAAAGTTTTCCCGGGAGTATTGGTGCGGGAGATATAAATATGTCCCGCTCCTCCAAGATATCGATTTTATATCCCGCTGTTATGTACCTGAAACCTCACTTGTCATAGGATAAATAGGGGTTATGCACTGGGAGGTTTTGGATGCAGGGAATATCCCGAGGGATATACAATATATCTTCCCGAGGGACCGAAGGGACCGAGGGAAGATGTATTGTATATCCCAAGGGATATTCCATGTATCCAAACCGACCGTGCATAACTGGTGTATCTCATACTTGAGTGGGTTTAGGGTAGATATAACCTTTTCCACCTTTTTCAAATGACAAGATATTTATATTTAACATTTTCGTAATATTCTTTTTGTTCAATACAATGAAATTGTAACATTTAAACTTTAAAAAAATTAAATTTTAAAATTAAAAAATCAAAACTTTTGATATTCAAACTTTTTTAAACTTTTGAAAAATTCCCGGGAGCGGGATGGATATATTATATCTGCCCGCATTTGGCCTGGAGCGGGACATATACAATATATCCTGCCCGCTCCTCAGATACGATATATATTCCCGGGTGATATCTACCCCAAACCCACTCAAGTATGAGATACAAACTGATATCTTATAGAACCGAGGAAAGGGAAGGCAGGTGGATTGGTATTGGCATAAAATTACCTTTGTCATTATTATGACTTAAGGTAGTTATACACTGACAAAGATATGGCTCCATGCTGCATTATTTGATGAGTGTTGAGCTTCAGAACAAAAATGTGATATTACACTTTTAAAAAATAGTTTTTTAGCTTGTATAAATACAAAATTTGGATGGATTTAATAAATTTCATCTAATGATAGTTTCTTTTGGATATTTTTGTTGCATAATGCTACACAATTGACAGCATACAAAAATTGTTCTTCCAAAGAACAATAATAAAAAACCAAGTCAGTGACCACTTTTAAGTTTAGTTACCTATCTATATAGAATGCAAAAACAAAACAAAAATCTACAAAAGTAGTCTATTTACATCACTACCTTAATATCCTAGATGCGAGTAGAAATAATCTTGATTTACGTCATTAAAAATATATGGTTTTGAAAAGAGTTTATCAACTTTGAAAATTTAATTTTCTTTGAAAATGTGACTTCTAGGTTGGGGAGATTCCCCATAGCCCCCATGTTGGAAAATCACTAAAATGGAAATATCTTTTCTTGTGTTGGGCAGATAATATTTTCTTTTACTGGACATATTTTAATTTGTATAACTATCAGATACATAAGGGTAATATGAAAAGTGAACCACTAAAACTGATGCATATTCAAGTTTAAGGGAATTTTGTAATACCCTGCCATGTTATTTCCCCCGAATTAGCCACCTGGTGGCGAAACTCGTAACTACCTACTCGCATCTGAGTAATTCCCTTCTATTCAATATGCCAACATACTTATGGAACCAACTCGTTCTGCTATCCATCATATCCCCTCTGTTATATCTCATAGAAATTGCCATTATATATCATGATGAACAACTTTTCTATCAAAATCTATTGATAGTTCAAACCTAGTAAATATTACTAGTAGAATATCGAAATGCCTCCAACCATTGAACAAAATGACAATCCCTGTGAGAGGCTCTAAGCCACTTAAAGATTACCCATATAGAGCCAACTTCAAATTTATCTTTCGAAATCAAACCTAATCTTTAGGGCACTTTAACTTTGTGATAAAAATAGAGAGAATTTCGAATCATCTGAGATAACTTGAAATGATGAAATCCAGGATAACATCCCTAAGTTGAACTATAATAAAGATCCTGATGAAGCCATACTTCAATTGTCATATTCAAATATTCATATATAAAAACAAATAAGATCAGAAAAGATTAGAATCAGCAAGGAATAAACAGGTGCATGTACTTTAAAATAATGTCACCAATTCCCTAAACTGTACTGAAATACTGATGATGAACAATGGTCAGTCCAATCAAAAGTTAAAGAGAAGGAAGGTGAAATGAACATGAACCCAAGGATGAAATATTAGAAGAATTCATAAATTCAAGAAAAATGTAGTTAAACTCTTAGAAAACATTATCAGCCAATGCACTTCCTAGTGAGGTATAAACAGATAAATTTAGGAAATGATTCATTTCTCATAAAATATACAAATAAAAAATTAATTAACTTAAAATTAAACTAAATGTTTTTCTGAACTGAAATATCAAATAAATGTCTTCATTTTAACATACATGTACTACAATAGTAATATATCTGAATAAGCAAGCTCTTGAAAATAATGTATCATTCATGCAGGGGTTGTATTTTTCATTTTTATTCTGCCTAATTCAGAAACAAGCAATTTAATTCCCCTATCATCCCGAGGCACAGAGCCTTGTACTAATACATTAGTTCTATCAAGAGAAATATATTAAGACTGTAATCTCAATAGTAAAATGAATGTAATTAATGGCTTTTACATTTTGACATTAATGATACACATAATTCATTTTTGTCTGGACTTAGAATTGATCATTTTTCACATCAAGTATAAGAAGGATATCTAAAAATGGTAGGGAAATAATTAACAGGGAACTGATTATAAAATTATGATAATTTTTATGCCATGGAATCAACAGAAAGTGACAGAGAGTGATATAATAAAACATATATTTCACTCTGCTTTCAGCGAATATATATATATCTTTTATTGACTCTTTAGATGTCATGACCTGACATATTAGTCATTACAAAATGAATATATTGTACAAAACTACACTACACTACACTTCACTAAGTCTAAGCTATCATAATACATACAATTTATACAAAAACTTATGTTATAATATACTTTAGTGTGATGCACCCAAAATGTTAATCTCCAGGCAAGTAATGGCTCTAATCATCCTTCTTATCTCTTGTATCAACTCTCTGATGCTTCTCTAAGGGAGTAGCCATGATTTACCAAGGGGGGTTCAATGTTTCCCTGGCCCAGGGGTTCGGTTTTAACGAAGAGGGCGGGGGGGGGTCAAGGCGAAGGAGATGGACACAAGACAGTTTCAAAAAACCAATCAAGTTACAAAATATACGAGATCGTAGTATGCACACTCATGTCATCAAAATAGTCATCTTTCTTAGAGTGGGGTTCTTCCCGGCCTTTGGTTTGTTGATCTTTCAAAAAGGGGTTGTTACCGGCCAGGTGTTTGTTTTATAAAGAAAGGGGGTTCAGGCCAAATGGCAGTTAGCATGAAGCCCACAAACCCCCTCTCACTATGCCCATGCATCAAGAGTTGTAAATGTGGATGATATCTTTGGAGATTCATATCGGGTGATTTTTCCGCATTTGGAGTATGTTTTTCTAAAATGGCCATAAAATATCGTGACCATAAAAATTTGACCAATGATACATAGTAGAATGAAAGAGGCATTAACATGACAAAATGTCACCACCTAGTTGCTCACAATATTATGAGTTCAATGTTACGTAAGATTAAAATTTCTGAGAACTTGTAGATGATTTTGAAAAAATAAATTGGTCAATTTGAAGCAAGATGAAAATAGACCTTTTCTGACCCTGAGAAGGTCATTGAAGGTGAAATCTCGAATCTAAAGTCAGATTTGAACTTCTAAGAATTTGTAGATGATTTTGAGAGAAAAATTGGTCAATTTGAAGAAAGATGAAAAAAGATCTTTTGGACCTTGAGAATGTCATTTAATGTAAAATCTATAGCCAGATTTTGAACTTTTGAGAATTTGTAGATGATTTTGAAAAAAGATATTGGTCGATTTGTTCCTGAAGCAAGTTGAAAAAAGATCTTTTCGAGCTTTTTTGTCCTTGGAAAGATTATTGAAGGTCAAATCTCAAATCTAAAGTCAGATTTGAACTTCTGAAAACTTGTAGATGATTTTTAGAAAAAATTGGTCAATTTGAATAAAAGTTGAAAAAAACCTTTTTGACCTTTTTTTACCTTGAAAAGGTCACTGAAGGTCAAATCTTAAATATAAAGTCAGATTTGAAAACTTGTAGATGCGCGTGATTTTGAAAAAAATTGAATTTAGTCTAAACAGTATAATGTTAAGTTATTGGAAGTTGTAAGAATTTGTTACGGACGCTGATCGCCAATCGCCGATCACGGATCACCAATCGCCATCTGCCGTCAAAAAATGGAGACCATAACAATATGTAATCACTTTTTGGTGGTGACATAAAAACACTGAACAAAGTTTAACTGTACCAAATATGAGTTCAAATCTATATTGGAAGACGGAGTTATTCACATTTGTTTGGGTTACTTTTTTTAAAGTTTTTTATAACAAACAATTTAGGTGCTAGAGAAGTTAATTTGGAGATCCTGTAGGAAACAATAAATAAATATTCTTATAATAGTTGATTTTGCACCAGATTTTGCCTATAGCCCTGAGCCCCGATATAATACCTGATGTGAGGTCTACTCGTATATTATGATTCGAACATTGATATGGTGAACTGAATTTAACAATGTTTTTTTCTTAAACCATTTATTGAAAACATTCTGTAAAAAAACACTGTCCTTTATGTAACGGATTGACAACAAAATGTGAAAATTATTTATATATATCTTATATACCATATTCGCCGTATTAAGGGCTCACCCATAATAAGCGGCCATCCTGACCAAGTATTTATGAATATATCAGAAAAAAATCAAATTTCCAAAGAATATAATATAGTAGTACCTACACTAAAATGCAGAAAACATGACGCATTTTGTAAATCGATGTATCCTCCCGATGAATATCTATTAGTGGGAGCTAATATTATCTCAAATAGTCCATAATGAATGAAAGAAATAATCACGTTTCAGAGATTTGTTTCGACATTTTACTAACTTAGCGATCGTCAAGGTCATGTCAAAGTCGTGAACTTTCTTTTTAAGATTTCTCGACTTTTACACGAAAAATGATGATCTGTCATCAAATCAAAAAAACAAGGTATAACTTTAGATCGATATCTAACAGTCTATAGTGGAAATATTGAAGATGATCACGGAAAACAATTCCTTCACCTCGAGGGGCTCTGCTGGGGAGTTCTTCAATCACTGTCAATATAGTTAGATTCTTGCTTTATTCAAGCGATCTTTACCATATTCTCTCAAATAACGATACATATCATTATTGTAATATTTTCTGTCACTTTCATTGCAAATAAGGCATTTTTGGCAAGAAAAATTCCCATAAATGAAATTCCAGGGGACTTTTGACTTCTCTCATATATGGGCGCTCTTTGTAATGGGTTACAATGGAAATTTCAATTTCAAAAGCACCCTGGTCACTTATTACGGCGAATACGGTAACTGTTTTTGTTAACATTTTTTGTTTTTAGTGCAATTGTTTTTTGTTCCTTTCTACCAATTCTTGAGAATGAAATAAAATATCTTTCTGAACCTTATTGGAACAAAACAGCATATAAAATATTTTCTCTGACCTCTCAATATTATAGTTATTCAAAGGAAGTTTTGGTTGATAAAAAATTTAAATAAAAACCCCAAAAATAGATAAAAAATAAGATAAACCCTTTATTTCATTTCAATTCATTCATTTTAATCAACCAAACTTTCCTTTGTACAGTTACAATATTGAGAGACCAAAACATGTTGTGTTTATGTCGTTTTGCTCCAATGAGGTTCGGACAGATGTTTCATTTCATTCTGAACATATGATACCAAGAACAAAAGGTCTGATGTGTTTTCTAAAACAATATAGAGAAAAAAAGCATATATATTTCTTTCAAATTATATTGTTACCATTCAAAAGACAACCATTAAATTGTGTAAAATTTTCAGAATTTTTTGATGACTGGTTTAAGAGAAATATGTTCAAAAAGTTCACCATATCAATATCATCACTTCATTTCCTATTTCAGGTAGAAATATAGCACTGAAGGAAACACTTAGTACAGACCAGGATTTGTATAGACGAATAAATACCAGGTGAATTATTGAATTTGTTCATATTCAATAGAAGGAGTGAATACAATCATGTTCGAATTCTTATTCGAACTCCCATAAATGGCCATAAGGTAAATATGGTAGCTACGTTTAATCTTACTAAGATGTCATCACCATCCAAACTGTCCTGCCCAGAACATAGTAATTATTATAATTATTATTAGCCTCTGTTCTTCAGGGAATGCGGTGATGGATACACTTATAAAAGATTTATTTTGTTTATCACTATTTAAATGCTGAATTTAGTATTTACACACTAGGATGCTGCCATCTTTGTGTGGGTCTACAGACTGCAACTACAGACCTGATATCTAGTCAACAATCATAGCATTTTTAAAGATGTGTTTCAACATTTGTATGTGAGGAAGCTACATGTAGAAGCAAAAAAGGGCCTTATTAGCCCTAATACCAATGGTCCGAATCCAATTGATCCACAACACAATTGTCCAAATCCTAAAGGTCCAAATTGCATGGGTCCAAAACCCAATGATCGGAATTCCAAATGATCCAATTCCCATTGTCCAAAACCCAATCATCCAAATTCCAATGGTCTGAATCCCATTTAATGCTTAATTTTAATGACTTGGGGTTTAAATATCAAGATAAAGATGCAAGAAATGTGTGAACCTGGCATAAAATATCACATTGATGTGTGATTATATGAATAAAGTCGATTCAACAAATAGCAGTCATGTTTGATCACTCAAAAAACCCATGCCTGAGAACATATTCTTTATTCAAAGTTGAATTCAAAAAGAGCCTTTGCTTATGATAAAAAACAGCAAACTTAGAAACATATTATGCAAAATAAGGCTAAGTAACCACAAATTAGAAATTGAAATAGGTAGACACAAAAAGAAAGATGGACAAAAGATACAACTAAAAGATAGACTCTGTTTAAATTGTAACCTAAATCAAATAGAAGATGAACTACATTTAATTTTTTACTGCCCTTCTTATACAAACCAGTATACAAATAGTGACTGCCATTGAGGGCAATAGTGTAAATTATTTCCCCGAGGGAATATCCTCTACAATGTACTATTCCCGAAGCCGCAGGATGAGGGAATAGTACATTGTAGAGGATATTCCCAAGGGGAAATCATTTACACTATTGCTCGAAATTAGGTAGTCACTATTTGTTTTATTATATACCCTATACTGACTCTTGTCCCGTTTCCTCGAAGGCCAAAAAGGCTTAGAAAGCCCCCTCCCCGGGTCCATTGTTAGCATTATAAGCCGTGACGTCATCAGATGCTCAACAGAAATTTTTGCCTCTGAGACTCTCACTTGACAAATTTAATCGCGTTTAACACTCGGAAACACTTGAAATTACACAGACGTATTGAGCTTAGGGAACTTTATACACGTTGCTTATATTGTATCGTTCACGCACGTCTGTCATGGTGAACGGAGTTGATTTGTGTTTGTGCTCATCCTCCATTTTTCTGTTTTTCGTCTGCGCAGTGATGATGCGCAGACGTTTCCAAGGGTAATAGAAGCTGCAATCGTGACGTCAGCGGGCAATAGTTCAAATGTATATTCCCGCTGACGTCACATTTGAGGGAATATAACTTTCCGAGGGAAATAGTAAATCTATTTCGGAACACGTGACTAGGTATTGACCAATCATGATTAGTGTTACATATTGGGTATTAAAGAGCAATATTCTTCAAAACACTAGCTGAAAATATTCCTATTAGCACCTTAATGCCTGAATTTTTAATAAAAGAGATCATGAACAGCAAAATTAACATATTAAAATATTTTGCCAAATTCCTCATAGATTGTAACAATGTAAGAGCATTCATATCCAGTCTTTAACATTGTATAAGTTTGTAAATATTTGTAAATTTAGTTTGTATCATAGAATGTACATTTTGAAGCAATCATGTTTGTCAAGCCTATTTGAAAAGGTGTTTTCAGTCTGAATGTATACATCAACACTACATTAGAATCATGATGTAATGATTTTGTATTTTTCCATTTTGCTTATGACTGTATATTTGTATATAAAACACATGTAAATAACTGTATAGTGACCAATGTGTCGGAGAGACTGACATATATAAGAGTCAATAAAAGAATATAAAAGAATATATATATTATGTTTAGCATTTTACATTTTATATTCTTTGGTAGGGCAACTGAAAAGGTAATCTAAACCTAAAAGAATCAATTTTATTTAATAATTGATGTATTTGGACATACCCCATTATTATTGCTCAAATAATATTGTACATACCTTAGAATATATATTGAGACCAACGTATGGGTATAGTTTTGCCAATATTTTGAGAAAATCAACAGAACAACCAACTGTCAGAATTGAACACAATTGAGTTTGATTGAGGGAAATCCTTGTCAAGTGACACAAGCTTACAGTGAATACTTAAAGGGGCAACAAGGACTGTAAGGAGAAAATTCGAAATTTTTTCTTTTTTCTGAGCTATCAGGTCAATATTTGGCTTAACATCTTCTTTGACATACATGTTTTCTTAAAATGTATGGATAAACTATCGATTTCAGCATTAAGAAGTGTAAATTCAGTTCAAAGCTTCTATAAAGGGAGTCCCACTTATAGATTTTAAAGATACACCACATTTCAAGAGGACTTTCAGCTGAAATGATGTTCATCCAGGTGATTTCTTTGAAGATGATAAAAATATATGTTAGTCTTGATGAAATATCCAAAGTTAAATATATTTTGACACAGGTCAATGATCGTTGAATGGCCCCCCTGCACTAATTGTTGCACCTTTAATATAGCTCAACATGCTAGAAAGTCCAGGGGGTCTTGACTGCTTTCTTATCACCATGTAACGTGACAATGCTATACATGTATTATATTGCAAGGCCTTATATGACCGTGGTAATGTTAAAGCCTTATATGACCGTGACAATGCTATGTCATATTGCAATGCCTGTCATGACCGTGATAATGTTAAAGCACGATATGACCGTGACAATAGTTATGAAATAACATTTAGTAGATGAGAATACTGTAATGAAAAATGTCATCGTTTAACTACCTTCAATATGTAAATCTAGTCTAGACTACTATACATGTACATGGTACTCACATACGTTGATAAATAAAATCTTTGATTCATTTTTAACTCATAATTCATTTCCACAAACTATAATTCTAATCTCATTCAAGAACGTTCAATTTGATTTGTTAACACATACTTTCTATGACAATCAATTACCAAGGTTAATCCATAAAAAAATAGCAAGGGGTGAAAAATAAAATAAGTCATAAATGTCATAAATGTCATATTCAGTAATATTTTAATGTTTGGAACTACTTTGAATTTAAAAAAAAGCAATCAAATGACTATATTGCAACAGTATATGAAAAAATGGAAACATATGTACAATGAAAACATATGTACAAGTCATAACTTTTGTAAATTTCAGATAGTGTATAATGTGCAGCAAAGCTGCGGCCTTTTATAGTTTAGGGAGTTTCAGCCATGTTAATTTTTTCGAAAATAACATAGATATGATAGCTAAACTACAAAATAAACTAAAACATACAAAAGTAAGGACATGTATAAATCTTTCAATTTTTACATATTCTGTTTCAATATGGTCCTTAATGGCTTATTTTTTAGATTCAAAGAAGTTCCAAACATTCAAGGCCAGGGTGCATGTTCAGAATTTTTCTGCATTCCTCAATAGAGTCACATGCTTATTTTCAAACAGGAATCACTCCTTCCCCACATAGTCTACATCTTCCCATTTTCCACAAAGAGTGCAATTATGTGCCTAGAAAAGACTGGTGAGAAGATTTGTTTTGTAAAATGTATAAAAAAAACTAGAAAATTCAGTGAAAAAAATTTCTGAAAATTTTCTGAATTTCTTCACTGAATTTTCTTGTTTTTCATACATTTTATCAAATCATTCTTGTTTCCATTCTTTTCTAGGTACATTAGTGCACTCGTTGTGCAAAAATGAGAGGAAGGAGTGATTCAAATTTGAAAAATAACGTGACCCTATTGAGGGTTGCAGCAAAATTCCGAACATGCACCCTGACCTTAAAAGGAAGTAGTGAGCTCTCCATTATGATCTCCCCATGATAAAAATTTGTTCATCTGATTTTTCAAAATGAGTATACTGCTTTTATTATTACATTTATATGCACACCAGAATCTTGTTAACCTATATTGAGCACTGTTTTGATGTATGGGCCATTTATTAGGGTCATAATTCAATCATGAAGTGTAGAGGCATAGATTCCAAACCAGGAAGTATTTTTGTGTCCGTCAAAATCCATTTGCATCCTACACATCCCTACATCTTATCAAAATATGTTATTAATTAATGAAACATAACAGTATAATCTTTGGATTTACCATGGATTTACAAAATTGTATGGCATTTCATAAGTGTAAAGGTGCATTTTTCTAAAGCCATTTTATAGGAAAAAAATGATGAAAAAAATTGTATAATCTTTTAATTTGAAGTATGACCTGAATCGATTGCAAACTTCATATTTGCACATCTGATGTGATATACCATTTGTGTCATATTGTGAAATTATTTAATTTGCAAATGCAATCGATTCGAAGAGTTTTTTGTATTGATGTTGAACAGAAATAACTTTAAACAGAAATCCTATCAACAGAGGTTTTAAAACATGCCACTGTTGTTGACGGAAAAGTGGATTTCGAGAGTCAGATGGACAAATCAATGTTAATTAAAATGGCTGAAAATAAAAAAAATGGATATAATTTGTTGCTGATTTTTTGTAACAAAATAATTACATATATCTACTCTTTACATTGACATGGATTTTTACAATGTAGGACACCTGAAATTATTTGTAAAGCTAGGAAATGGGTCAAAAGTAAATTTCGTGAGACAAAAATGGCGGCCATTTTGAAAATAGGCGAGCTTTTGAACCAGGAGTCATAGGGGAGTTTTCTGTATTGATGTTGAACAGAAACAACTTAAAACAGGAATCCTATCAACAGAGGGTTTAAGGCAAATGGTCCAAAAGTGGATTTTGCGAGACAGATGGACAAATCAATGTTAACTAAGATGGCTGAAAATAAAAAAATGGATATAATTTTTTGCTGATTTTTTGTAACAAAATTATTTCATACATCTACTCTTTACATTGACATGGATTTTTACAATGTAGGACACTTGAATTTATTTGTAAAGCTAGGAAATGGGTCAAAAGTGAATTTTTTGAGACAAAAATGGCGGCCATTTTGAAAATAGGCGAGCTTTTGAACCAGGAGTCATAGGGGAGTTTTCTGTATTGATGTTGAACAGAAATAACTTAAAACAGGAATCTTATCGACAGAGGTTTTAAAACGTGCCACTGTTGTTGACGGAAAAGTGGATTCCGATAGTCAGATGAACAAATCAATGTTAACTAAAATGGCTGAAAATAAAAAAAATGGATATAATTTTTTGCTGATTTTTTGTAACAAAATTATTTCATATATCTATTCTTTACATTGACATGGATGTTTACAATGTAGGACACCTGAAATTATTTGTAAAGCTAGGAAATGGGTCAAAAGTCAATTTCGTGAGACAAAACTGGCGGACATTTTGAAAATAGGGGAGCTTTTGAACCAGGAGTCATAGGGGAGTTTTCTGTATTGATGTTGAACAGAAATAACTTAAAACAGGAATCCTATAGACAGAGGTTTTAAAACGTGCCACTATTGTTGACGGACGGACGGACGGACATCTTGTTTATATGCTGTTCATGTCATCATCATTCAGTCCAGCTTGAAAATCTATTTGTAGTTGCTGTTGTTTCCTTCTTACTTCTTCTGTCTTCTTAGTTTCTTGTTCTTTGTTTCTGCTGTTGTTACTTTCTTGTCTTCTTTAGTTTCTTCTTTCTTGGTCTTCTTTCTCCCTATTACTTTTCCTCTTTGTCTTGTTTGGTGTCGGATCTGCAGACTTGTGACTACACGTCGGTGGGTTAAAGCTTTTTCTACCAGTAACACTCCCCTTCCCCTTTGTCTTTATCGATGTTTGTTTTTTGTTGATGTTTTTCTTCAGACGGACGGACAGACAGACGGACAAGTGAGTGATTGCAAAAGCTCACCATGTGAGCTAAAAAGTTGCTGCCAGAATTCTAACATGTATTCTGTGGTGTCTATAGCCTTTAATTCAAGGATCCTTTCTCGAGGGCAGAAAACTGGATAAAAATGTAAAAAAGAAAATACAGTGAATTGAATTGAAATTAAATGTAACGCATTGTGTAATAGATGATGAAATATTTTCACGTACTGACAACATTACGTATATTTTTATTATTGGAGATACCTAGCCATATATACAACACTCAACACACCATTGGGAAGCTTGTCTTGTCTTCTTTATAACAGAAGTGAATCAACTGTTACGCATTGAACTTTATTAACAGATGACAAAACATTTTTTGCTGACTGACAATATTACATATGATTTGAAATAGCGAGCCACGTGTACATCAAACCATTGGAAAGCTTGTTTAGTGTTCTTTAATCTCATTCATAACAAAATCGAATGGAATGTTCAGGGACTGGGAAATTAAGTGTTGTGCACAGAACTTGAAAAATAAATCACGAAATATCTTTGCAAGCTATCAACATTACGTACATCTTTTGTTTATTATATGAAATATATTGTATTCTTAAATCTATTTTGATCCAAACTAAACTTAAATAATAAATAAGTGACATATTTTTTCGGTACAGCGCACACGGATTTCCGTGTCGGAATAATGAGGTGATCCTGTATGCTTTATGTTACACCTAAATAATGGAGAGTGCACTAGATCCTTTTAAAGTGCTCACCATAAAGAATTACAAAAGCTATGGAAATTACATGCTGTCGCACATGTAATAAATTCTTACCTCAGTGTATTCAGTGCTCTATTTTCTCCGTCCTAGTAAGTCCAGATATAGTGGAATTCGTGTCCATAATGACAAATAAGAACTTAAAAATTTGAAGTGGAATTCACATGTTTATGCCGACTCTTCAAATGTTGAGGTGATTTTGGAGCCGGAATAGGCGGGAATGTGGATTGGCTCCCAGAATGCAACATGACACGTGTCAGCTTTCAAAATGCTGTTCCGCCATTTTGAAATCTGTCACGAGTAAATAAGGTTACCTGATCTTGCATTCTGGGAGTCAATCCTCCTTGGATCACAAACATGGCGATTCATGAAAACATTCATTTGATTTGGTAGGGATTAACCATCATTTGCAGGTATGAAGCTTTGGATTCATTTATTGTGCTACTTAAAGTCAATGGGAATTATTTTTCTACCGCTTGGGAGAGTTTGAGACACGAAACTTAGAATTTAGCTCATTGTGACAACTTTTGAGGGTTGAGATTTATTTTTGCACCCCACTTTACTGTAAAGGCTACAGTCACACCAGGCTTTCATTACTAGGGTTTAAAAGTTGGTCAAGCAAGGTTTATGATATACTCAGAAAATGTGATTTACTAGATTATTGGAATAATCAAAATCTGGATACTGAAAATCTGGTGAATATGGTTGAAAAGAAATTAAAAATATTGTTTGTAGAAAAATGGAAAAATGATTTGAACACTTATCCTATATTGAGAACGTACAAATTATTTAAAAATGATTTTGGTAAAGAATTGTACTTGAAACTAGATAATAAAAAGTATAGATTGGCTACAAGTAGATTTAGAATGAGTTCTCATCAGTTAGCAATTGAGACTGGAAGACATACAAAGCCAAAACCAAAACCTTTAGAGGAAAGAGTATGTAATATTTGTAAAGATGTAGAGGATGAATGTCATTTCTTATTAGCTTGTACAAAAAATGATGAAAATAGGCAAATATTATATACAAAAGCCCGTGAAATTTTACCTAACTTGGATTTACAAAGTGAAAATTTATTTGTCAATCTTATTTCTAGTAAAAATGTAACCTTGCAAAGACATATTGGCAAATTCATTTACCATTCATTTAAGAATTTAGCATGGTCATAATGCATTGTGTGTGCACCACACTATTATTGTTACCTTATATATTTTTTGTATTTTTAGTTTAGTTGGTGTTTTGTAGTTTAGATATGTAGTCTACCATAGTTCTGACTAATGTAATCATGTTATGATACTATATGTCAATAAAAGTTATATATATATTACTCACGTCGAGAGCTACCATGTTAGATTTTGAAAGTATAGCTCTCCATCGTGAGGATCTCCAGCTGAAGAATTGTGACATCTAAATTTGATCAGCGCCATTCAGCGGCTTACTGTTTGTCTCAAACTGTAGCCTACATATGGGCTCATATGTGTCTACTTTCCCCGTGCATGTAGGATCGCGGATGTGCTTCTATGGCGATCAGGAGTTCTAATCGTTTTTTGAATTCATTGTTTGATACCCATTTCCAATATGGCGGTTAAACGGAAATACTATCGACGCATGCGCAACTTGGGAAACGTCAAGCCGCCATATTGAATATACCTGGCCAAAACTTTTGACACGACCAATAAAATGAAGTCCTGATTGATACATAGGGCAGTGAGACGTTCTATAGTTGAGCTGAATGAAAGATGGCGATGTAGGATACATTTTCAGGTATATAATGTGCAACATGAGTCAGCTGAATTCCCTGGAATTTTCTTTGAAGTCAGGATTCTTAAGCTGTTGATTCTAGCGATAGAGAGCTATACTTTCAAAATCTAAGTAGCTCTCGACGGGAGTAAGGCTTTCACATAACACTACCACGTCATGGCATGGTTTACGCAACTTAAAAACACTTAATAACATAGTGACGGTTGTACCAGGCATAAGTCTTGCAACAGATGGGGTCTCCTTCAAGTTCAAAAGCATAGGCCAAGGGAAAAGTAATAGTAAGCTGTCTCTTCTATATACGGGACGGCTTACTAGACTATTAACCCTTGGCCTACAGTGGGGGACAAAAATAAAACTCAACGTTCACAAGTTGTCACAATGAGCTTATTTCCAAGTTTCGTGTCTCAAACTCTCCCAAGCGGTAGAAAAATAATTCCCGTTCACTAAAGTAGCACAATAAATGAATCCAAAGCTTCATACCTGCAAATAATGGATAAATCCCTACCAAATCGAATGAATGTTTTCATGAATCGCCATGTTTGTTATCCAAGGACGGTTGACTCCCAGAATGCAACATCAGTTACCGTATTTACTCATGACAGGTTTCAAAATGGCGGAACAGCATTTTGAAAGCTGGCACGTGTCATGTTGCATTCTGGGAGCCAATCCTCCGTTCCCGCGCAATCGGGCGACAAAATCACCTAAACATTTGAAGAGTCGGCATAACATGTGAATATCCACTTCAACTTTTGAAGTTCTTATTTGTCATTAGGGACACAAATTCCACTATATTTGGACTTACTCAGACGGAGAAAATAGAGCACTGAATACACTGAGGTAAGAATTTATTACATGTGCGACAGCATGTAATTTTCATAGCTTTTGCAATTCTTTATGATCCCCACTGTATGTTCAAAAGAACCAAAAAGTCGAGACATTCTACATTTCCTCCAAGCTGCTTAGGACATTACAATATTAGACTACTGTACATGCTATTGCAATTTATGTATATCTCTTAAAAACATATAGATCTAATTCTTACCTTATCATGTATTTTCATATGGTCAATTCATTTCAACATGCATCATATATTCGTATTTTTCAAATTTCTATCTTCTTTACCAGGAAATACCCCCTACGTCAAATTTTTAGGGAATTCCCTTTGATTAGAAATATGGGGAGTGACAAATCTATAAAATCTATTGTTAATAAACAGAATTGTTATTATTTAGACTCCAGTTTTAAAAGAGACTGTCTCGAATGAAAGGGTTAAAAAAGGAAGAAGACATAACTCAATGGTATACAATCCACACATACCATAGTTAGTCGTTTTCCACCTCTGTTTTTCTCATTTACTGAGCACAATGACAGGTGTGATTTTGGCTAAATCGACTAAATTTGATTTGACTGTTCGTGCATGAGTTACTTCCTGTTAATTTTTGGAGTTTTTGTGCAAACTTTTTTGTAAAATGGAGGCAGCACAAAGCTACAGCGTGGACAGATCTACATTACCCAAGGAAGTGGCTGAGCAAGTGAAAGATTGTAAGAATGTGAATTCCGTAGTGTGTGAAAGATGTCAATCAGTAGTCCTAAAACCATTGGCTGCTACATTTGTTCAGAAAAAAGTGAGTAGTCTACAGTCGGAGACATAATAAACCTCAACCATCAAAAGTTGTCACAATGAGCTAAATTCTAACTTTCATGTCTCAAACTCCCCCAAGCGGTAGAAAAATAATTCCCATTCACTCTAAGTAGCACAATAAATGAACCCAAAACTTCATACCTGCAAATGATGGATAGAGTCCATTTCACTGTTTTATTCACATGCTATCTATTGCAAGACTTAAGCCTGTCACAACCGTCGCCATGTTAATCAGTGTTTTTAAGTAGCGCAAGGATCTTGCCATGACCGTGGTAGTGTTATCATGTAAGTCTGGTATAACCGTGACAGGCTGGTATAACCGTGACAAGGCTGTATTATATTGCAAGGCCTGTCATGACCCTGGAAGTGTTATCGTGGAAGCAATTGGCACGACCGTAGCCTTTATTGTGGTTTATAAGCGAATGTGAATATTATGTATAGTAGTAATTTTGATTTTGACATGATTAAGGTAGTTAAACACCATGATCATAGTATTAAACTGTTTAATTGTAATGACGATCACTTAAAATTGTTAAGGATATTCCTGGCATTAATGTCATACATATTTACTAGTCATTGCAATACATTATAACGGTCATAGTAGCTCTAAGCCTAAATTTCTACATTACCACCCTCATACCTGGCCTGCAATACTATATTACATTGTCATGGTCATACCGGCAGGGCTTGCACTAACGGCGTCCTATACATGTTAAGGACTCAAAAATAATTTGGAGGACGCAAAAATTGAAAATATTTCCGTTTTTTGGACGCAAAATTTTTGTAGGTCAATACTACAATGTGTTTACAATGATACCTAACAAAAACAAATAATTATGATCTCTCACCTTTATTTGAATCGTAAATAAGGCTCAACATGTTGAATATTTACAAATAATCATGATTCTCTCGAATTTTTTCGACTTTGTTTATTTTTAATTTGAAACCATGACACGCCACAGTTTTTCCTATTCAGAAACAAATATTAGGTTATCCATGAAATAAAATGTATTCATTGTCGAATGAACGAACATGCATTTATTCAGTCCATACTTAACGTTTACTTCCGTTTTAAATTCGCGACAAGAAATCAAAAACTGAAAATATGACAAGTAAGGTTAGAACATACATTCCCGAATGGGAAACAGAGTTCGATTGGTTACAGCCAGTTAAAATAAAGTTATACCTCAAAACAGGCTAGAAATAGGGGACACACTTTTTTTTCAAAGGACACACTTTTTCAAAAAAAATGCATTCTTGGGACTCACAAATTTTCTAACCTAATGCAAGCGCTGTACCAGGCTTTGCAATCCCATAATACATTGTCACGGTCATGCCAGGTTTTGAAATACACATTGTCACGGTCACTTATAGCAATCATAAATTTCTACATTACCACTATCATACCCGAACTTGGAATACTATATCACATTGCCACGGTGGTCATACCAAGCCTTGCAATACTATATTACATTGTCATGGCCATGCCAGGCCTTGCAGTACTATATTACATTGCCACGATCATGCCAGGCCTTGCAATACACATCAGTTGTCACGGTTATAGCAGTCCTAATCGTAAATTTCTACATTACCACTCTCATACCTGAACTTGCAATACTATATAACATTGTCACGGTCATGCCAAGCCTTGCAGTACTATATTACATTGTCACGGTCATGCCAAGCCTTGCAATATAATACAGCATTGTCGCGGTTATACCAGGCTTTCACGATAACATTACCACGGTCATGGCAGGATCCTTGCGCTACTTAAAAACACTGAATAACATGGTGACGGTTATGCCAGGCGTTAGTCTTGCAACAGATAGGGTCTCGTTTGATTGTGTCAGCAAAACCACAAAAATAAGAAATCGGGAGACCATTGTGAAATGATATATGGAAAAGTATATTCATATTGTACATGAATGATATTTGTATATTTCAGATTTCTTAGTTTTTTGTGCAATAAGCCTATGCCCTCTTGTAATTTGAAGAATTTCAGCCATGTTAATCTTATCGAAAATAACATGGCAGAGAAGCATCCAAATACTTTATAAGCCAAACTAGAAGCAATCCAAGATATACAAATGTCATTCATGTACAATAGAAATATATTTTTCCCTATATTATTGCACAATGTTATTTAGATTTCTTAATTTTTAGGTTTTACTGACGCAATTAAACAGTGAAATGGACTCTAAATTCCTACCAAATCGAACGAATGTTTTCATGAATCACAATGTTTGTGATCCAAGGAGGACTGACTCCCAGAATGCAACATCAGTTAACCTTATTTACTCACGGCGTTTTGAAAGCTGACACGTGTCATGTTGCATTCTGGGAGCCAATCCTCCTTGCGGCGTAATCGGGCTCCAAAATCACCTCAACATTTGAAGAGTCGGCATTAACATGTGAATATCACTTCAAATTTTTAAGTTCCTATTTGTCATTATGGACACAAATTCCACTATATTTGTGTGTTCCGGGATAGAGAAAATAGAGCACTCAATTCACTGAGGTAAGAATTTATGACATATGTGACAGAATGTCTTTTTTCATAGTGTTAGTTATTATTTTTTATTTATTTATTTTTTGTTCTTGGGACCATATATGATTATTTATGTTCACCACTTTAGGCCTAGATCTAATTTTGTAAAGTTTAATTTTAGGCCTAAATGTTGGCAACAAGTTCATATGATTAAAATAACGAAATGATGTGATGTGACCATGTATCTAGTTACTGCTTACCATTATGTTCTAAGTCATCCCTCGTCCTTGTTCAACAATTCAAAATTAATCCGGCTTATTCATTAATCTGATCTTATCCCGTGCCAGGACTATAGTCCTGAGAATGTCTCAATCTTTTGCCTGTATGATTACAACATGGGAGAATTTTCTACGCCTCTTACACTTAAGATACCTACTTCAATAGATTCCTGGGTATTTCAGCATTCTTTTCAGGTAGTTGAATACACAATTATCTGGGTTTATTGGCAGAACGGGAACATTTTTCTTTTTCATTGAGAGAGATTCCATCACTTTTCAAGATGGCGGTTGGATTTAAAAGGGGATTCCCAATTTGACTGGCCCGGAAGTACCAATAAATGGAGGAATTTGACGGTTGAAATAAGTAAAATATTACACGCAAATATTGCGATCAAAAAGGAAAATTTCTTCGTTCTGCCAATAAACCCAGATAATTGTGGATTCAACTATGCGAAAAGAATGCTAAAATTCCAAGGAATCTATTGAAGTAGGTATCTTAAGTGTAAGAGGCGTAGAAAATTCTCCCATGTTGTAATCATACAGGCAAAAGATTGAGACATTCTCAGGACTAGACAATCCTGGCACGGGATAAGATCAGATTAATGAATACGCCGGATTAATTTTAACTTGTTGAACTAGGACAAGGGATGACTTAGAACATAATAGTAGCAATACAGATTGGTACAGCACAAGAACTGACCAATCAGAAGGCTTCATTTTACAGATCATACGATAAAGTTTAATATTTCTCGAGCCAATAGTACGAAGAATTTCTAAGTATGGTTACCTTAGAGAATGTGACTGAGGTGCCATCACTTTATCCAAATGACAAGTTAACGTATCTGTTTCAGGCATTCCTTCCACATATGAAGAAGAAGTCAGATGATCAAACAATAGAAGATGGGGAAATGTTGCAGAATTACTGGGTAGTTGCTGACATGTTTGACTTTGAAAATGTAGGATTCCTAAAGACAGTTGGTACCATAAAATACTTAATATGTGCAGACTGTGAGGTGGGACCAATAGGATACCAGAATTTGGAGGACAAAACTGCTCTATATGTGTCCTTAGATAGGGTTAAGCACCTCTATGTGTCCCAATAGATATCTATGTATGGATAGCTGTACTATTATACATGTATATGGATATATACACTTGTGAAAACTTTATTATTATCTATGACTGTGATGTCACCTCTCATACCATCTTCTATGTGAGTACTTCTGGGATGTAAAGATGGCTGAAGCTCTGTTTGTCACATAATATGTTCACTACTCTTACATTCTCCAGCAAAAACACAAATATTGTACATGTACATTGTGGGCCTAATTATAATAAAACCAGAACTAACAATTCAGTTAAACATTTTTCTCTTTATTTCTGTAATTACACATATGTTTAACAAGTTTTAAATGAATTCATTAGTAAATGTAATTTACAGTACAAAAACATCATGGACATACAGATTATATTATTATGACAATTTCAGTTTTCAGTACTTGTAATGAGGCAATAGAGGCCTCCTTGGGAGAATGTTGAGGGACATGTAGCATAAATGGATCCTCTTTGCTTAGCTATCATCAGACTATTGTATGTCAATGATAAACAAGTTACTTAGCAACAAGTATTATTGTCTGTGCTACAATTTGCTAGTGTGTGCTGCAATCAGCTCAGGCACCCTGGATATGTTCTCTCAGAAAACAGCATTATCATCAGAAGCTGCTAAATTTTAGTAATGAATATAATTTAGAACATCCTAATATCTTTCCACTTTTCATCAATAAACATCCTTTTTCTTTTTTCATCAGTCTTGAAACAAAGAACTGGTTGGGGTTAAGTGTACTACTGTAAATTGCATTAATTTGACGGCTGTTTTAATTTGGCGGATTGATAACAACCACAACATTAAATCTTCCCAAAATCATCTTTAATTTGGTGCTACTTAATTTGGCGATTTTGGGATATCAGATATATTGGTGTCTACAGTAGAACCTGTATATCTGAACACCTGTCTAATCCGAACACCTTCCAATTTGAACACTTTTCTTCGGTCCCATTTTTTCCTCCCATTGACTCCCATGTTAGAAAAAACCTTGAAATCTGAACAACTCCTAATCTGAACAGTGAACGACCAGATTTGAAAAAATGACCTGTCTAATCTGAACATTTTTATCAGAAATCAAATGTCTGGACATTTCAATAATAGCCACATATTGAGTCAATGTTATAGTTGTTATTTATCTTTACATATACAATGTAACAAATAAATATTGTCCTAATTAACTGCATTGGAAAGATGTGAATACAGGAGTTAATTGGATTATCCTATTAGAAAATAAACAAATGTTTTATGTTTGGATTAAGAGAAAAGTGTGAATCAAGAAGTTAATTGATTTATCATTACTGGAAATAACGTGAATGTTTTTGATTTGGATTAAGAGAAAGGTGAGAATCTAGGAGATAATTGGTTTATCCCTATTGAAAATTTACTGGATGTTTTTGATTTGGATTATGAAAAGGTCTTAACTGTTTTATATCCCATGGGTCTGTTATGATAGATAAGATTCAATCATTAAATGTTTTATAATCACAAAGACAACACGGACACATTTGCAGACAAGATCGTGTCACGAGAAAGAGAAAAAATTCAACTTCGTAATATCCTATCACTAAAATGCCTTCTAAAAAGGCATACATCCGACATCTTGAATGCCCTCGATATTTTGAAGGATTATACATCATTTTGAATGAATACTCATGAAAAATTCTTGTAACTATGAGAGGATGTCTATTTTACTATAAATAATGAAATTGTTCAAAAAGTAAATAAAACATAGCATATAGGCTATAGGCCTATTGTAGAATAAACTCATCAACAACATGTATTGTTTTCTGACTTAGTATTAATATGTGTTCAATATAATGGACTGAACAATGAAAATCCCCCCCCCCCCCGACCAACAAAAACCTCGAAATTTCAACCCCTGCCAATTTGAACACTTTCGGCTGGTCCCATGGGCGTTCAGATTAGACATGTTTTACTGTATTTGATTTGGCAGTTTTTCAAGGGGATAAATCACAGATCTATTTCATTTCATGATACTTGTCAGTGTATGTAATCATAGAAATGATTACATACAGAACATCCTAAAGTTAGACAATCTTGATATTATGTGCTATTTTGGAAAAACCAGAAAGCAAAAAATAGAATTTATACTTTATGGAGATGAAAATTTAAATAGTGAACTGAATACAAAATGCCTTCAACTATCTTCAAATTATATCGATAACATCTTAGAATGACCATCCTCCTCATTTCACATCATCTCTCATTAACACTCATATACATCATCATGGGCAAGACCTGGTGGACGACCGTCTGTCCGTTGCAATCCTACACACTCCAGTGATTTATTATATGTTTTTAACTTTCTAGAGGGGGGCCAATAATGCTATGTAGCCTCGGCCCCTCACAATCTATGTAAATAATTATGTTGAATATTATAGAAATAAATAACAATAACCTAAAAAAAAAAAAAAATTGTCAGTGTTTTTGACATACTTTTGAATATTTCTTCCAAATGGCCTGACCATCTCAGTGTATTTCTCATAACTGGAAGTACACCAAACGAAAAACAGTTCACATTCCTGGGAATTTTAGTTTATTTAATTTGGTGATTTATTTGATTCGCCAAATTAAAATGCTCACCAAATTAATGACATTTACAGTAATATTATATCAATTTGTCTTTCAAAAATTCATACTTTTTAATCAATAACATTAGTAATCTTTGATTTAACCAATCTTCCTAAATTGAACGCATCAAACTGTGCACACCTTTTTCAGTTCCAGAACATTTAGAAACTAACATTACAATGTTAACAGTCTGTTACAAGCTTATCCCAATTATGTGTCCATTTAGAATGCAACAAGAATGGGGCACATTTAAATCCATTTTAAAATCACTTGCAGAAATATTTTTTAAAAATGCCCATGTGAGGTATGGCAAGTGATTATAGACGGCCATATCTTTCACCATGAGTACTTTGTTTGTTTATGGCCAGAAAGTACTCATGGTGAAAGATATGACTGTCTAAAACCACTTGCCATACCTCACATGGGCATTTGACCATAAGCAATAAGGATGCGCAACAGAAAAGCCTTTGCCAATGTCATTAAGAAAAAGAAACAAGGTAAACAACATCACACCCTTAGATAGGATATTAAAAAAGTTTAATCTTTCAAAGTTATGTCTTGGAATTCCTCCAATTTTAGATTGTAATACCAACAAGAAAAATCAGTCATACGATTTGACTGAAAGCATGTCAACAAGACTTTCATGACTTTACAGAGACGTTTTCAGGATAGAAAATCCCCCAAACATGCCAAAAAAACTGATGAAAAAATGTTGAATCAATCTCTCATAACCTCTTGAATCTCAGTCTCTAAAATCGGCTCAAAACCAGAGAATTTTTCATATTTGCAAGCTTTTGAAATTTTACGACATACATATACTACAGTTCATGCTTGATTGAATGAATTTAGTTGGCAGAGATCATTTCTACACATTTTAAAACATGTTTTTGGGGTAAATTGGATGAAAATTGTTCAAATTAGAACAATTTTAGGGGAAAATTTTGCACAGATTATCTCATCACTCTAGGATTGAAGGTGATTTCATAGGTGACGAGAAATCTCATCAATTTGGGTAGTCAAAAGGTTAAATGGTTTGCCACGGGAACACTTATAGTAGCTCCTAAAATGGAATGACTTTCCTCTGTCAAACCCCATATTAAAATACATTCAGATTACATGTATTTCATTTATTCATCCAAAGATAATATTTGAGGGGGCATCTCCAGTTGAACAATTTCGCCGAAACCGCTTTTCTTAAAATAATTGGAGGAGATGCTCCAACTGACGATGCATGGTTTACATCAAGTGGTAGTTTCTGCAGACATGCTACTCAAAAGCCAGAGAAAATAGCTATAGTCAGGACACAACCTCTTGCCATGGTATCCCAATGTCATGAAATAGGAAAGTAGAGAGGAAATAGAGAGAAAATTCAGCAAGAAATAAAGTAATCAGGCTTGTAGAGAACAAAAGCAGTCTAATTAATTATTATAGATATATAATAAGAATTTCAGGAAAAAATTGACCAAAATCTGACTCCATTGGGTTTAATACAAATCTGGATTTATTTTTAAGGGGGGGGGGGAGTAGGGGGTCAAGCAAGGGTATTTGTTTAATTTTTCCTGTGAAAAAAACACCGCTTGCTTGCCCCGCGTCTTTCGCTATTCGATTTTCAGCCATTTGAAATGTGTTGCTTTAAGCCAATGGAGCACTAATAAACAATGAGCAATGAACAAGGAATACAGTTATTTTATAAGGTTGAATACCCATGGCAAGATACAAGATCCAGTGATTGTTTGTAAATAAATAAAAATCAGCCATGTTGAACAAGTGATTTGCTGATCATATTGCTTACTGCAAAATGTGCATAGCTCAGAGCATCAGATAAGAGCATTAGTCTCATTTTCCATTTTTCATGGCACGGTAAAGAAAACATTTCATGTTGTGTTACTCCATCTATTTGTTTGTTTATCATCTTTGGTCCTCTGAGTGTTCCTTTGTGGTGTAATATTAATCCTAATATATAGTTAATGCTAGTCCGTATGTATGGCTGAGTAGAATATAATCCAAGTCACCTGGAAGCAAATATAAGCAAAACAATGAGACTCAGACTGGACCAATATTATTATTTACAACATTTATGTGTACATGGAGTTGTTATGCACACACCATATTTTAATTGAGTGATTTCAGAAACAATTTTGTTTTTGAATGATGTAAAATATACTTTTCAAATTTATTTTAATGAATCAAAATTAATGCTGTTTATGACAATAAAGTTTGATATATCACTGGAAAGACCACATAGTGTACAATATGTGAAAACAAGAGGGTCTATCACAGCATGTTGCTCTGTCTCAAGAGTACTCACTAAAAATGTTGCAAATGATGTCATAAGGCCTTCTTTAAGTATTTCTCCTAGTCCACCATACTCTTCCTCATCAACTTTTTGGAAGGAATTGAAGTATACATATACTATCAGTGAGTTTATTGCGAAAAATCTGAAAAAAAGTTTTATTTCCAATATTTATGATATTATCCCAGGTTTCATATCTCACAGTTGCCAGACTGCAAAAATCCAGAGAAAACAATCTCATCACTAGTGTTACTAGAAAACAGCAACTCCACAGAGTAGCAAATCCCACCAAACAATACATGTTTCCATAAACATGCCTGGTGATGGGAAAAATGGGATGGAGGGGAGCAGGCAATTTCTGCAAGAAAGTTAACAAATCTGGAAGATTTATTTTTTCAAGAGAACGTTTACTATTGAATTTGACCCAGATTTGACCTTGGCTTTTCAGTGTCCAAATGTTGAATTAAGGTAGCTTTTGGATTTAAAATTTGTAATTTTCTGCTGCCCTATTGACATAACATGGGATATAAAAATAGGAATTTTTTAATTTTTTAAAATGCCATAACTTCCGAACCGGGTGTCGGATTGAAATTTGATTTGCAGATTCGGATTCCTGAGAAAATTCTACCCTTAATTCATAACTCATACGTTAAATTTGGAGAGCCTTTCTTGTTGACCTACTTTTCGGACACTATATCTCAAAAGTGGGTCAAAATACTTTCTGACGGCAAAAGGCTAACACTATAAGCACACTCTTTGCTACCTGTATACAAAATCAAATCATTAAAATGTAGTGTCAGAATCGCAAAAATAAGTTAAAACTATAAACTTGACCTAGATTTTGACCTAGGCTTTTTGGTGTCCAAATTTTAAAGCTAGATAGCTTTTGAGGTCCCCTTCTTTCACAGGCTTTCATTATGTTAAGCTGTATTCAGTCTATATTTAGTATTTTACACTTCAAAAAAATATTTTTACTATTGACTTAACATGGGGCGTTTTTTAGCTTTCAAAATGTCATAATTTCCGAATGGGAAGTCGGATCGAAATTTGGTTTGCAGATTTGGATTCCTGAGAAAATTCTACATCTTTTTCCTAGCTCACACATTCAATTTGGAGGATGTTTAGTCGTGACCTACATTTCGGACGCCATATCTCAAAATCGGTAAGAGTAATCAAAATTCTGATGTCATATCATTGATTCGCCTTTTTCTAAGCTACACGATGAAGAAGAGATCAAGGAGTTACGAAGAATATTGACGAAGATATGATGAAGAATGTTGAAAATGTAAGATTTGACCTAGTTCTTGACCTTTGACCTAGATAAAAATTTGACCTAATTTCCCACAAAGCCGGATACAGTCTTTAGTTAACCATGTAAGTTGGATTAAGTAAGATGTTATAGTTGGAGAGAAAATCTGTTAGGAGGAAGAAAGAAAGAAAGAAAGAAAGAAAGAAAAAGAAGAAGAATATTTTCAATCTGGAGTCTAATAATTTGTAGGAGGTTACAAGAGTTAATTCAATATGAAGAACATGTTTCAATTAAAGGACACAATGGCAACATTCTGAAAACACATAATAAAATGCAAAATTTGTAGTTAGGTAGTGTTAGAAAATAATGTAAAAGGTGAAACTGTTCAGCCTGCCAATTGACCTTTTTCCATATAAATGGAAAATAGATGGCATCATGGGTATCGGTAGGGCTACAATCGGGCTAGGACATGTAAATGTATTACCAGAGTCACTTGATTTAAGAAGTAATTCCATTTTGATCAACTTAAAACACCATTGGAATACAACTATATGATCTTATTGACATGTGTAAATGTGATTACACGATAAAATTGTGATCCTTGTGTAAGAGTAAATGAACTTTTAAAGGTTATTCAGCATTGTATCAATAGGAATTTAGCCCGACCTTTTTTAGACAACTAGAAAATCATTAGAATTTGAATAAAGGTAAATAATGGTGCAATTCAAAGTTGTTTTGTTAGAAAATTACACACAGAATTAAAATATACCATCAAATAGAAGTAAATTTTAGTATTAAATGGTTAAAAACACAGATCTCCTAAAATCTCATTAAAAAACGAGACTAACGAGATTTCAAAGCTATATGGAAAAAGGACCATTAAAGGAATATTCCTTGCCAAACCATCTCTCTCCTAATATGGTAGCTATAACCATATATATGCTTGCCATGTTTAGCAAAACACGCGAAATGGTCAAATGATATGGTCAAATTTGATCACTTAGAAATGTGATGCTCAATTCCAGTAAGCTGCCATCTTTTAAAATTTCACACAGGAAGTGATGTCATCGACTCTCAACTTTGCATATAGCATTAGGTGAGGAGCTATTAAGAATTACAAAACCAGCTAAATATTCTTTTTCAACTTTGTATCTTATTTAATCCTTCTGAAAATCTCTTCTTTTATTCTAAGTTGACAAGCCCTGAAAATATTTTTGCACAGAAAGTAATGATCACTTGTCTAGAAGTGATTTTGTGCTACTTTCCTATACTGTTATGGGCAAGGTTATAGAAGTTGAGAGTTGATGACATCACTTCCTGCAAGAAATCTTAAAAGATGGCAGCTCACTGGAAATAAGCACTAGATTTTTAAATGATCAATATTGACCATATTTAAACATTTTCCCATGTTTTGCTAAATATGGAAACTATATATATGATTATAGCTACCATATCAAGAGAGAAAGGGTCTGGCAAGGAATATTCCTTTAAGGTATATCAACTAAAATCAAATTGTTCTCAGAAAAACTTACAGTAAAAGTCCTACGAATCCCTTCAGTGGTAGTATTCCCCAGACACAACCGAGCAGTAGTCCCAGGATCTGTTTCAACCAGTATATAACATCTAAAAACTCATCCTGGAAATATACATAATTATTGTATGATATGTAAAATAAAGCCTTCTGATTGGAAAGTTCTTGTACTTTACCAAGCTGTATTGCGATTGAGATTGTCCCCATTGATCATCTCTGTCGCAATACAGGAAATATTGGTACAGAGGGGACATTCTCAGTAGCAATACAGAGGATCACATGGTTAAAGTGTTATAGAATGATTTGAAGTGCAATACAGGATAAACTCTGCTCTTGATATTCTGTATTGGCACTCGACTTCGTCTTGTTCCAATACGGAATCACTCGAGCAGAATATATCCTGTATTGCACTTCAAATCATTCAACAACTTATAATACTCATTGAAATGATAATTAAAATGAACAGAATGCATGTACAATGACACACTACCGTGTAAACACATAGTTGACATATTATTACATATGTGCTAGTAATTTTCAAAATGTCTCACTTCAAGATGAAGCCCCATTATTAATAAGGGTTAAATAGAGTTAATAGAGAGCTTTTGATTTGACTCAAGTGACATAAATATTTTCCGGATTGTTCACGAATTATTCATCAATCAGTGACTGTGAATGTAATATCTGTTGCATTGTTGTAATCTGTACATTATCCTCGATACCCAGCTTTTGTGGGGCGGTGTTCTACAAACAAGACCCTTAACGTGGTTCATCACATGAATGAGTAGATTATTTCACCGTTTTTATAAAAGTTTAAGTTGAGATATAAGGTTTGAGAATATATAAAAGGCAGATACATGTACACAATGATTGTAAACTTATAAATTGGATCTACACACAAACCCTAACTTTTTTTTTTATATATATATATTTATTTATTTATTTATATGATATAGACAGGACAATATAGTGCTGCGGCTAGGCTTAAAGCATTATTAGCCACATATAGAATACTTATATAAGGGGTAAATATAAAAATTGTAAGCCTAAATGGTAAAAGGCTTAAACTGCCTGGGGTCTTTCGAAACACTGTCTGATAAACAGAGCACTGGATGCAAGTATTTCATGGTTCTTACTAAGAGAAAGAGATGGGTGACCAAAGAGAAATAAGTCAAGTTTATCTTGTCTATTTTTCCATAAATGCCTGTAGTTCGGAAGTAAATCAAAAAGCTTCTGTTCAAAGCTTATGTAGAATGGTTGTCTAATGGGACAAGAAAATATTACATGTTTTGTTGTTTCACTTTTGTCACCACATAAACATTCAGGTGAATTTACATTGACAAAGTTATGGGCATGAAGGTGAGCATTAAATATGAGGTCAACTCTTATTCTATTCAAATATATCTCGTCAGCCCTATTTATGCCTAACTCTGAGGCCAATATGATATCATTATTCAAGAACACTTGACTAATATTATTCTTAAAAGTCTTGATTGTATCACAGTTTCTAATCTTGGAGCTCAATCCGTTGAACTCAGTCATACACAAGAAGGTGGGAGATCTAGAGCGTATTCTTGAGCGACATAGTGGAACTTGAAAAGGTATAACATTATGAATATCTCTGATATTTGGCTTTTTGTATTTGTCAAAAATTGTTGAAACATAATGAGGTCCTTTCCACATTGCACTTTGAACATAAATGTAAGTCTATGTATCTTTCTACGAATCTCCAATGTTGGCCAATTCAATACATGAAACAGTTTAGTAGACGAGGTTCCAGCAATTGTTCCTGCACATATTGTTGCAGCTTTATAATAAAGCCTATCTAGACTCTTCAGAGTTGTTAGGTTTGCACATCCGTACAAAATATCACATAAATCAAAATGAGGCAAAATATAAGAGTTGAACATAAACTTTAGATGTTTACCAACCAATTTTCTTGATATACTTTTCAAGTGGTTCAGCAACTTATAAATTTTATTAGCTGATTGGAATAATACGTGGTTCAAAGGTAAGCTGGCTATCAAAAACTAAACCAAGATGCTTGTGGTTATTTACCTTTGGAATAATGTCACCACCCAAAGTCAAAGAAGGAGTAAGCAATTCTGCTTTCTTAGGGTCAAAGAAATTTAACTCAGCACTTTTACTCGCTTTGAACTTTAATTACCATTTGTCAGACCAATTTTAAATTGCATCTAGATCATTTTGTAATTCAGTCATCTTTATATCTATATCATCTGCTTGAAATGTCTGGTAGATGTACGTATCGTCCGCATAGAGATAACATCTAGAGTCAATATGGTCAGTAATGTCATTGATATATATAAGAAAAAGAAGAGGGCCTAATATTGATCCTTGAGGAACTCCAGAGTTGATGTAACTTTCTTTTGACCATTCAGAACTTTGACCATCGATGACAACTTTGACACTGCGATTAGTTAAATATGATCTCAACAAAGAGCATACGTCAGACCAAAACCATAACTAGGAAGTTTATTCAAAAGAAGGTTGTGAGGAATTGTGTCAAATGCGGCCGAGATGTCCAAAAATGCCGCTTTTACATTAAATCCTGCATCTAGATGCTCAGTCAAGTAATCAATTATTGTCAGTAACTGAAATTGAGTACTGTGGCCAGGTAAAAACCCACTTTGTAGATTATATAATAAATTCTGATCCACAAGAAATTTAAAAACCTTATTAAATATGATTCTCTCAGTAACTTTTGAAAGACAGCTTAAACGTGTAATTGGCCTATAATTTGATGGAGTATTTTTGTCACTTTTCTTATGAATAGGAACAATGTTACCAAGTTTCCAGCATTGAGGGAAACAGTTTGTCGCAAAAATCTTGTTGATAAGTTTAGATAATGGTTGAGAGAGAGCAGGAGCTGCCAGTTTTAGCATTTAACAAACCCTAACTCACTCATTTGAACATGAGCATGACCAATGAACCGTGATCTCTTTCAAAATTGATAAACTGAACATGTAAAGTATCCAATCAAACACTTTGACTACTATTTTGATTCATTAATCAAGTAAATATGTGCTAGCACTTCCCAGAGTGAGTCTATTTTGGTTGCATAATAAACCCTCTCCAGTATTTGTACAGGGTGTTTCATATGTTCATCTCTAAAGTCAGTTTGAGATGAGATAAACTTATTATGTATATGTCATATAGGAATTCCTATTTCATTTAAAACCAAGAGATCTCAGACATGTGATGATTAATACAGTTTAAAAGTTACAAATGGTTTGCACTTAAACGTTATATCACATCCAACATTTTGAGATTTTTTACTAATAGCCTCCGTTAAATAACACCTTGTATTTTTATTTAGAAGATTCCTTATTCCTTTCAAGGGATTAACTGTGTGTCAAAGCGCAACATACTGATGCAAGAAAAATTAAAAAAGCAGGGATGGAAGGGGTTGAAAATCAGGAAAACATTTCAGAAAAAAACATGTGGATGGTTTGTTTGCATCTACCCTGTCTCAAAGTCAAAATTATTTTATCATCTCTAAAAGTGATTTTCCTGGAGGTAATGCATTAGACTAACATATGCACCTGTTTAAATCCCCAGGAAATGGCCAAAATCCAACATATGACTGTCCAAAATCTGTTGCGCTAATTTCCCTCCTCCTTTACTTAGTTTAGGTCCAATTCAATTGACCTTTTCCAATCTGTTAAATTTTAAAATTATACCAACTTTTGTCACGTTGTGGTATTCCAGAGCCCCTCTAATCTGCTGTTTGGGAGAGGAAGGATAAATACAAAGGGGGCGTGGCTAGTATTGCGATGCTTTTCTAGAGTTTTACCAAAATTACAATACCAAACAATTGCAAAAGCAAAAACATGTGGGTAATATCCCAAATTTTGACCAAGTTCATAAAAATAAGCAAAATAAATTGCTCAAGGTTAATTAACAGACCACAAACAATCAAAAATTTTGATGGGAGGGGTAGCAGGGTTCACACTTTTTAGGCAAGATTTGGAGGGGGCAAAAACCATCCAACCCCCGCTCTATATGGACATGCTAGTATAAAAGTGCAATGAACAGTGTTTGCACAGAAATAGTCATCTTTCTGAGAATGGGATTCATTCTCGGCACCATACTTGTTTCCCAGTTTAATTTTCAACCTTGGAACCTCCATACCTTGGAAATCCAATATGTCCAGGCACAGAGTTCATTGATCTTTCATAAAGGGGGTTGTTCCAGGTTTAGGGCACGAGCTGCACGAACCCCCCTGCCTATGCCCATGACAGCAGACAAGACAGATGATAGAATTATACTGAACAGTTTATGTTACACCCTATAAAAGTAGCAAGCTGTGCTCTTAATTGTATCATCCAATATCAAATTGCAGTTTAATCATTTTTTAAAAACTTTATTGTCTATAATTGTTCGATTATAGACATTATGAAATTTTATAGGCATTCATTTTAGTACCTCTATCTCAAATGGAATGGAAAAAAGAATCTGTTAAAAATTAGAAATCATCACAGATTTCCAATTTCTGATTGGTTGAAAGTAATGATCATGTGATCATTAGAGGGAGTCTGGGCAACCTCACTTCTCAAAAATTGACTTGAGATTCCTTAATCAGAAAATAAAAAATAAAATAAATGAGTAAGGACAGAGGATTCAATAAGCTAAAATGCTATCAACACCTCAGAATCATATATGATTATCATAAAATCATACAACAAGAAAATAATGCAGTTCAATCATTCAAATTTTAGGATGAAAGTGTTGGAGTTCCCCATCAGGCATGAACGAAATCAACAAGCACAACTAATACTATAATAAAATGAACAATCTACATGCTCATTAGGAAGTAATGACAAACAACCAAATAGCTTGCTTTAGTTGATATTATTACTCAATAAACATAAGAAATAACAAAGGAATGATAACAGTTGAATAAAGGAAAATAGTTGAAAAAGAGAACAGTTTAACTAGCTCTGATTAAGGAATACTAACATGTGAAAAAGTGAAAATCTGAATAAGGAAAACAGCAGAATGAAACAAATGAATGAATAGAACAGCTTAATAAAGAGATTATCCGATGAAGGGAGTTGTTGAAGAAGACTTGAATAGAATCCCTAATATAGTTGAAGACTAAAGAAAGATGAGTGATAAATCATTCCCTGTATACCAAATGTTAAATCTTGGTGGAGATAAGGCCAAGTTCATATTTTTCTGCTACAAGGTAAGGCCTCTCTATTTACATAAACTATTTTCAATCTATGGAAACAGCAACTAATGCTGTCCCAATAGCTAGATTTTGGTCCTTGGCTGGAGAAAAGGTTTGTTGGTATCATTTTATTCTAGATACTCTTTCAAGTAGATATATCTTGGGTGGAGTAAATTTGCTATTTGAGATTAACGTCTTATGGTAATTATGGAAATGACAAACAGGAAGAACAGAACAGAAAAAATATGTTTTAATTTTTTGAACTAAGGTTACAGTTCTGTTTTAACCTTCAGAGTCATTCTGACCATGCCTATTGTGATTGCAGTCATGTAAGTGTAAGTGGAATCATTACAGTGTTATCATTACGGTCTGAAAACAGGTGTCACTTTACTGAAATATTCGGGAATTTCATGTTACAATTGCAGATCTTTCAGACATTATTCTTGGAAATGTAAAAATCTGTATGGTAAGTAAACACTCAATCTTATGTTTTGAGAAGTTTAGCTAAATATCTAGGGTGAAATTTTTTATCACTTCCTGTTTTGTCATTTTCTACCATGAGACTTTTAAATGATGCCATCTATTCATTTTCAAACATGGGGGTAGGGATATGAAATATATTTTGACTAAGTTTAAAGGTTAATGATAAAATGTAAGCAAAATACCAACCATCTCCTATGGCAAACACAAAGTGAAATAAGCAAAAATTATTTAGGTCAAAAGTTCACTGTAGTGGTGCCCCCTATTTTCACACTTTAACCACAAAGAATAACTTACTTCTAGTATGTATTTTAGCTTCATTAAGGGTCACATACATACATTATTATAGGAGAATGAAAGCAGGGCATGTCTTAAGCCAAATGTTAAGCTGAAATTTCAGATGGTCATGATGATTTTCAGATCACAATGGTCACAATGATCGGCATTACTACAAATCTACTGGTCATTGACCTAGCTGGTCAATGAAAATATTAAAGTTTCAATGAGGTCTTGATTGTGCTCTCCTATTGCAACATCCCTCTTCAAACTTCTTACATCCCCTTGCTCTATTGGTTGATAGAACAGTATAAAATTCCAGTTTAATCATAAACATTCAAAAACGGAGTTGCCAGACAGTTTTTGAAATTCACCATTTTGACCAATCAGCTTGCAGGATTTCCTGCCAGATACTCCAGATTACGTTATTGAACTTGGAGAAAAAAAGTTGAGTTGTAAATTCAAAATAATAATCTTACTAGGTGTCAATAACATTTGGAATATATTTTATCAAAAACCTTTGACCTTTTTCTCAGTCCATTCCCATTTTTTCTAGTTCATACATGTATATAAACATAAGTAGCAATGGACAACTGAATTTTCAAATTAACCCAACCCCATTAAACTATATATTTTCTGAAAGCTTGGAGTGACGGCGGTGACACCCAACTCTTACTTTTATTTAACAATATAAAAAAATGAAAGTCTAATATAAGTTCATATTTTTCGTAAATTAGAGTCATAGAGTATCACCCGTGGGCGTTTTTTGTATTTTTTTAAAAATAAACATTTGCAATATATAATTTTCTATGTCTCTTTCATTTGGATCAATGGAGTACATTAGTCCAAATATTTTTTATAATATGAGTAATATTCTTTCCATGTATACAAATAGTGTATCTATATGCTGGCACCTATATCACTAAATTGTATACCGGCCATAGAGCATCATATGACAGATGAGTAGGGAGCACTGATATTCTTAGCTCATCCTGCCAATATAGCAATTATTATAATAAAGATAATATTAAATTATGTAAAAGAATAACTAAAAAATGTACTTAAATTCCATGTTTAAACATGTACAGGGTGGTTCAAAAAAATTGGAACATTTGATAATTGAACTCAAAATAGTTATTTTTTCTCTAAAATGCACCAACATTTTACTGAGTATTGTTCAATCACTTATTTATCTGATGTAAAGTTTATAGTGTATATTTAAGAAAAGGGGGTCATATCAAACATTGACTACTTTAATGCATTAGCTTTGTAGTGTGCACCTATAAACTTAACATCAGAGAGATAAGTGACTGAACTATGCTCAGTGAAATTTTGGTGCATTTTAGAGGAAAAATAAAGGTTTTGTGTTCAATTACAAATGTTCCAATTTTTTGGACCACCCTGTATATGGACATATAGTTTTCAAGTCTTGAGAGAGACCAAAATAAAACTCTCAAAGTCTTTAAAACAAGCATGCTGCATCAAGAAATCAATGGTATGGGACATCAAGTAATCAGTGGTATGGGACATCAACTACCCAATAGTATGGGGCATCAAGTAATCAATGGTATGGGATATCAAGTGATCAGTGGTATGGGACATCAACTACCCAATAGTATGGGGCATCAAGTAATCAATGGTATGGGACATCAAGTGATCAGTGGTATGGGACATCAAGTGATCAGAACATAACAGTATGAAACCAAATATGCTATTAAGTGATCAAAAGTACTGGATATCAAGTAATCAACAATGTAGGACCATCAATAGTAAATAATAAGTATTAGAAATCAAAATGTGGGCAGTAAGTGATGGACAGTAAGTAATAAACAATAAAGGGCAGTAAGTGATCAACAATATGGAACATCAAGTGATCAACAGTATAGGAAGTAATCAACAGTGTGATTAATAGTATGGGACATCGAATGATCAATTGTATGGGACATCAAATGGTCAAAAGTATGGGACATCAAGTGATCAAAAGTATGGGACATCAAGTTTTCAACAGTATGGGACATCAAGTGATCAATAGTATATCAAAGGAATCAAGTGTGGGACATCAAGTGATCAATAGTGTGGGACATCAAGTGGTCAATAGTATGGTATACATGTATCAAATGATCAATAGTTTGAGACATCAAGTGATCAATAGTATGGGTCATCAATGATGAACGTTTACAGTATGGGGCATCAAAGGGAGGTGAGACTGCAAGTAGTCAAAGTGATTATCTGACGATAATAGATTGGGGCACCTGTAATTACTAAATTATGCAGTGGCAATTGTCAAATGATCATACCAACCTATCCACATCGATCAACGTGCTTAATTGCGAGAACAACAACAAACTAATCACGTGACAATAACAATCTTTTATCATGTGTCTAATAAGTCCAAATGCAACAGACATCCTATGAAGAAGTTCTCAATAGCATATTTGGTTTCATAAATATACATTTATTTGAAGAAACAACCATAATTGAACACAGATTAACCAAAATTAACGATTTTATTTTTGCGAAAGACACACAACCCTGGAAGATAAATATGGCCGCCATCTTGCATGAGAATCAGAAGATTACACCAGCCACCCCAAAAGTTGAATTTCTACATTTGCGCATATATACAAGGGGTGATCCAAAAGTCTTGGACAGCCTGCTCTAATTTTGTTGGTTTTCGATAAAATTACTTTAAACTTTCCAATAATAAAGACCAATAACCGAACTACTTTGTGTATTAATTCCATGGTGAAATTATATATTTTATATAGTTTTCTAGATAGTTTTTAATATAGGGACCCTGCTACCCGGAACGGTATTCGCATATGGCAACGTTCAGCCTTAAATGTTGCCGCCATATGACTTGTTTCATAAGTTTTAACCACTATCTTCCTTTGAATTTTGAATATCTAACCATGTTAGTTTACTTCCTTTGTTACCAGGGAACCAATTAATTTTGTTTTAATTATAATGTCACATATGACAATGGCTGTATATGTCAAATTCTAAGAAAATGACATCAGACAAGCAACCCTCATTCTGGTATCATTTTTGATCCAAGATGGCTGCTGAAATGGAGAACACGAAAGAAATCAAAGTGAAACAAAGAATACTACAAAATGTTCACACTATTATTGACCTTGAGCAGCTCCCATCTGCGCGATACAGTCTGGATATGACTCGGTGTAATTTTCTTTCTTTTCTGAAGTTGAAAGGAGGGATGAAAGAAAATGTTTTTACTCATTGGATGAGGTTTAGAGTGGCACTCAAGGAACATTTGTATCACATAAGCAATGGCAGTTTCATAAATGTCTTCCATTCATGGGTAAAGCGGCACGAAAAATGTGCTCAAATTCATGGGAAATATGTTAAAAAGTATATCTTAACATGTGAAGATGATGGTGGCAGATGACGCTCAGATTGAAAAATCTGAAATTCTCTCATATCATGACTGGTGTTAGGTTGTGCACCTGCACCTAAAGTATTTTCCATATTAACAGTTGTGACGTAATTTGCTATATTTAAAAACCGTTCCGGGTGGCAGGGACCCGATATCAAAAAATATTTAAAAAAGTAGCTAAAATATATTATTTCATGGTTAAACTTATACACAAAGTTGTTAAGATGTTGATCTTTATTATCTGAAAGTTTCATGTAATTATATTGAAAATAGCAAAGTTAGAGCGGGGCGTCCAAGACTTTTGGATCACCCCTCGTATATCAGTGTAAGTTTTAATTTTTTATGATCTCAAGACTTTAAACTTTACAAATAATTGCTTAATCAAAGCAATCAAAAATTATTGAGGGTATAATTAATTGATTTAAACTTTACCTCATGAAGTTCAGCCTCGCCAAAAATGATTTTCTTCTATTCTTAAGAATGCACGAAGACTTCATTCAATCATTAAACAGATCTTATAAAGATATAATAGAAAATCAACTCTTAACATAGTAAAAATGAGCGATCAAAATTGCATATAAAAGCGGAGTCAATTTTTAGTGAATAAAATTTCCCGCGAAAACGCGCCATCTATTCGTTGTCCATTGCTACTATAAGTGGGACTCCCTTTATAGAAGCTTTGAACTGAATTTACACTTCTTAATGCAGAAATTGATACTTTATACATACATTTTAAGAAAATAGGTATGTCAAAGAAGGTGTTAAGCCAAATATTGACCTGATAGCTCAGAAAAAATAAAAATTTTCGAATTTTCTCTCTACAGTCCTTGTTGCCCCTTTAACTGAGTCAATGAAGGTTTATTTATCATTGCTAACACTGAACTGATTTATTTTTTATACTGTACATGTCTCCAATATAATAATTGTACTGAAAAAGTAAACGAGTGCTTGTAGCACTATTAGTCCTAGTCTAACAACATTAGACCTTGCCTGGGCCTCGTTTCTTATCTGACATGTCTTATGGCCCAGGCTAGGTCTAACCTAGCTCCTTGATCATGTTTCCTTTGATGAATAATTAAATCGTTCCCCAGGTTTCGACAAGCGGAACTAATTAAACCCTGAACACATGGTAATATTACACAAAGAATGTGATCCAAGCATGCATACATACCTTATGAATACATACACACCATCCCGTATCCCCCGTAGACCCTATTGATGCATAATTACGAAAAAATTTAAGACCGGTTTGGAATATAACGGAAATGTCGGTCAGTCCCTGTAACATCGAAATTCCAAATAGTATAAGAAATTAACCGTCATCACGGCACTGCATTAACAAACAGTAGGTTTGCAATTAAAAACTATTTTGCATGTATACACGCGCTATATAAATCAATCAAAGATACCTGTTTTCCTCAAAATTGATCTTTTTATCCCGAGTAATCACGATAATAATTATCAATCTATTTGACAACAATTTCGTTTCACTAATAGTTCAATTTCACAATCCGGGACACTCAGACGAACAGACACAATGACGGACATGCGGAAATGTCATTTTAGAGATTGGTAATTGTAGCCTCATTTTACTAGTATAAATGAACATTTAATACAATAATATTGTGTTAAATCACTAGATGTTATGTGTTTTATATCATTGTCAAGTATCAGTTACATGCTATGGCGGAAAATGGTTTCGATGGATCCAGAACTTGCAACAAAGGAAAGAATGTAGTAAGGAGGTTAAGGTACAGCTGGAAAGTAACATTTTGGTAAAAAATTGCTATACCTGCACATGTTATTTTCTGGTACAAAATAAAGTATGAAGGCATGTGTCAATTTCCTTGCTTTTTTCAGGAAAGTATCATTACGTCTTCTTTTAGAATATCTGGTAGGAGTTCAATGGGAACTCCAGGAAATTCCGATATTTCACACTTTCTATTTTTCCAAATTTTCTTTCAAAGTTTTCAGACAACACAGGAACTACCATTGACCTGTTTCCAGGTTTACTAAAAATAGACAGTGTAATGATCCTTTCCTGAAAAAAGCAAGGAAATACACACATGACTTCATACTTAATTTTGTACCAGAAAATAACATGTGCAAGTATAGCAATTTTTTACCAAAATGTTACTTTCCAGCTGAACCTTAAAATCAATAACGGACCAAGAAAATTCCTAAAAGTAAAGAACGCCGTTATTGAGTTTAACGACTTTGAACTAAGTTCTTCGCCAGCTAAAATGTCACTCGACTTTTTTTGTGATTTTGAATCACAGAAGGCATTCTGAAGTTTCAAACTGGCGCCATGTTTAATTTTTGGCATCCGCCTAATGTATATCACTTACCTTTTATTGATTCTTTCATAAGTTTCGTCAAAAACTCAGTTTGACCAGAGTAATCTGTCTCACCGCTCGAATTTTCTTGAAAAATGTCTATTTTCTAATCACCCGGATGTGCGGTTTACTTGGACTCGCCCAAAACGAGGGGTGTCAAACGCAAGATGGTAGAGATGCAGACATGTCGCCACTCTCAGAGAATCTATTCCATAATTTCAACATTACTACGCGGTTTTACAAGCGAAAAGGATAAGGGCAGGTTGTATATAGGACTGGACAAGATGAAAATAAATATTCTAAATAGATGACACCCCTTTCGAAATAAGATGAACTGAACCTAGAAGAAATTACGTCAGAAAAACAAAAGCTCCGTAGAGAAATTTCGCTTGAAATGTTGAAAAGCAAGCCCAGTTTTCTATGGGAATATACGGTAATTAACAGTTACGTGTACAATATTACCGAGTTCGATGGTGCATAAGTTAGGCAGTGGATCATTTTGTAAGTACGACAATGTGAATTAATGCGACTGTTCCTTTTTGGAAGGTTTTTTGCAAAAAAGTCAAGTGACATTTTAGCTGGCAAAGAACTTATATTAGTCCTGGATCTGGGTAAGTTTGTCTGTCTCGTGTTTCCCAAAAGACAACAAATATTGAAATAGACTAATATTGAAAAACAACAACAATTTCTTCTGATAAGTGCATCATAAACTACTTACTTTATCTTCCCATTCTGATTCCCCTTTGAAAGCTCTTGCGTAAACAGATGGTTTTTCTTCTTCTTGCTCAACCTTGCGCTTTCTCACCGCCGTATCTTGCTTCATAATTTTAGAATATTTTCGTGAAAAAGCTTTGAGCGATAATACAACGAAGTCCCTATGACAAACCACATGAAGTATTAGCCTGTGCCACAGAATAATTCTAATTCCTGGGCGTTACAATGTTGAAACTCAATGAGTTTGATAATAAAATAAATCGTATTTATAAATAGTAATATCTTTATGCTTCAGCAGTCATTTAATTAGATTGACCAGTATAGTCGGTCCCCACAAATTTGGATCCAATGAAAAGTTTGGAGATATTCACTTCTTCAAAGTAGTTTTTGGTGCTAGCTAAAAAATAATTCTGCGTTTAAAAGTGTTATATACGTCTTGTATGGTTTTAAAAGAAAATAATATAAATATGTAAAGTATGGCAGCAACATTACCACGGACAAATCCAAGCTCATCAAATGGTTATGATCCATTCAGACGGAAGGTAAGTAGTTTAGATTCTAGATCTAGAGTTTGAAACTTTTTTATGGGCTTGTCATCGATTAGTTCAACGTCGTTAAACTCAATAACGGCGTTATTTATTATTAAGAATTTTCTTGGGGCCATTATTGAGTTTAACCTCTTTACTATTCTTTCCATTGATGCAAGTTTTGGATCCACCGAAACCATTTTTCCGCGATAGTATGCAACTGATACTTGACAACAATATAAAAACACATAACATCAAGCGATTCAACACAATATTATTGTATTAAATGGTCATTTATACAAGTAAAATGAGGTTAAACTTACCAATCTCTAAAATGACATTTCCGCATGTCCGGCATTGTGTCTGTTCGTCCCGGGTTAAAATTTAAACTATTGAAACGAAATTGTTGTCAAATAGATTGATAATTATCACGCGATTACTCGGGATAAAATAACCATTTTTGAGGATAGCAGGTATCTTTGATTGATTTATATAGCGCTTGTATACACACAAAATCGTTATTAATTGCAAACCTACTGTTCGTTGATGCAGTGTCGCAATGACGGTTAATTCCTGATACGATTTGCAATTTCGATGTTACCGGAGCTGACCGATATTTTCGTAAAATTCCAAACCTGTCTCCAATATTTTCGTAATTATGCATCAATATGGTCTAAGGGGGGTACGGGATGGTGTGTATGTATTTATAAGGTATGTATGCATGCTTGAATCACATTCTTTATGTAATATTACCACGTTTTCGGAGTTAATTAGTTCCGCATGTCGAAACCTGCTGAACTCGCATCAAGGGCAAAATCATCATGGAAGTTAGACCTAGCCGGGGCCATAAGACATGTCAGATAAGAAACGAGGCCCAGGCTAGGTCTAATGTTGTTGGACTAGTCATCGATGGCCATCGATCCTAAGTCGGAGTTTACTCTATTTGCATGGGTTCCGACTTTTGGCTTGCAACCGAAGATACCTCAAGAAAAGCCGCAGATTGTCGAAGATTTTCTTTGCAAAAGAAGTTGGCCAAGGGCCCCAAGGGTACCACCAATGTGAAGAAGACGTCTCTAATTGGTCAAAAAGAGAGGCTCGGCATTCTCCGTCAGATTGAATCGGCAAAATTTGGTTGTATGGCTTACCTTCGGTTGTATGCCTTACCTCGGCTGCATGGTCCAACCACGATTGAATGGAAAAGATGCTGTCCCATATTTGCACATAGCCATACATGTAGACTATATCCTCTTACTTCGGTCCAAAGCCTTCTCTATATTCCGGCTTTGAGGAGGAAGATTGAGCTGCCTTAGTATTATAAATATTGTAAATCATTGTGTCACACGCACAGTAAATATGGCATAATAATATGAAATATACCTTTATGTATAGATTTGAAGAACATCAGCTCACATCCCCGTCTGAATCTATTGTTATATTTGATTTCTTTAAGCGAGAATAATTTCAAATGTTATTCACGTCCAGAACCGGAAGCCATTTTTAGCTACAGCGAGAAAATTTCACCATGTGTCAAACTCCGAAATGAAATTTTGAAATATCTAAATCCAGACAAGCAACGCTTCATCCTAAATATGATTAATATTCTTAAAAATATTTATAAAATTTATTAAAAATGAGTTCTAGGTGCGTGTAGGTGCGTGTAGCACAGTACATACGAAATCAATGAAGTTTCGTCTAGCTGTAAGCTAGAGACTCGAGTAAATATCCTCTAGTCTGAAATTTTTTGAAATTTGGAATGAAAATATTCAGACTATAGCCAAAATATGTTAAAACTTGGGATTGAAAATTACTTGTTTACATAGGAAGTGCCATTCAAAATGGCCGACTGGGTAAATAATTTGCATATTTGTTACTTCCCCTAGCTTTATTTCCATTTGACAATATGCTGTGTTACTTTTTATAGCATTTAATTGTACCTTACTACATAATTGAGTTGTTATAATGCTTATTTTTGGGAAGTGAAGTTTCCTAAAATTGATATTTGTGTGCAGGAAATTTCCTGTTTTTGGATATAGACTACATATACATGTAGTAAGTCGGAGTCAATATTCCATTTAGATGTTTGATTTACAAAAATAAGAAAAAGATATGACTTTACAGTGGGGAACATGATTTGATTGTTCAACCTTTTAGAACAGAATATGGAAGGAAATCAATCGGGACAAGTGGCCCATCAATTTATAACTCTTTATCTACTGATTTGAGAAACTCAATTCATATAAAAATGTTTCAACGAAAGTTTAAGTCCAATTTGTTAAGTCATTATTAGTTAGTTTGAACCATACTTCCACTATGTTACATCAAGATAATTAAAAATGTATGCTTTGTAAATTTGTACATTACAATAATTGTTCTAACATGACATGCTTTATGTATAACACATTTTATTTTTTCAAAACATGGAATCCATACACCCCTCGGGGTGTCCTTTTCATATCACTTGTAAATTAATATTGTATGAAAACTAGAATTGAATAATAAATTCAATTGAATTGAAAAATTGAAACATAAAGAATTACTATAGCTATGAAAATTACATGCTGTCGCACATGTAATAAATTCTTACCTCAGTGTATTCAGTGCTCCATTTTCTCCATCCTTGTAAGTCCAATTACTCAGATGCGAGTAGGTAGTTACCAGTTTCGCCACCAGGTGGCTGATTCGGGGGAATTAACATGGCAGAGTATTACAAAATTCCCTTAAACTTGAATATGCAGGAGTTTTAATGGTTTACTTTTCATATTACCTTTATGTATCTGATAGTTATACAAATTAAAATATGTCCAGTAAAAGAAAATATTATCTGCCCAACACAAGAAAAGATATTTCACTTTTTGTGGTTTTACAACATGGGCTCTATGGGGAATCTCCCCGACCTAGAAGTCACATTTCAAAGAAAATAAAATTTTCAAAGTTGATAAACTCTTTTCAAAACCACATTTCTAAATGTAATTTTACATGTAGATTCCAAATTGTGAATTGTGAATTTTTAATGACGTAAATCAAGATTATTTCTACTCGCATCTGGGATATTATAGTGGAATTTGTGTCCATAATGACAAATAAGAACTTAAAAAGTTGAAGTGGATATTCATATGTTAATGCTGACTCTTCAAATGTTGAGGTGATTTTGTAGCTCGATTACGCCACAATGGAGGATTGGCTCCCAGAATGCAACATGACACGTGCCAGCTTTCAAAATGCTGTTCCGCCATTTTGATACCTGTCGCGAGTAAATAAGGTTAATTGATGTTGCATTCTGGGAGTCAATCCTCCTTGGATCACAAACATGGCGATTCATGAAAACATTCGTTCGATTTGGTAGGATTTATCCATCATTTGCAGGTATGAAGCTTTGGATTCATTTATTGTGCTACTTAATGTGAATGGGAATTATTTTTCTACCGCTTGGGAGAGTTTGAGACATGAAACATGGAATTTAGCTCACTGTGACAACTTTTGATGGTTGAGGTTTATTTTTGTCCCCCACTTTACCACGCATCTACTCGCCAGTATGTTCTATGTCCTCCGGCAATCCTAGGTCCTCTACCGAACTCCCACGCAGTGTCTCGGTATAGACACTGCGGTGGGCAGATGAAGAAAATCTCCAAAATTTGGTGAAAATAGTTCCCCTTTTCATCATATGTGGTCAATTTTCACACAACTTATAAAATATGTATTCATGAATGTTCCCCAATCATTATTTTGTCAAAATCTCAAAATTATTGAAATATGAGAAGACATCACCACGGAAGGAATTCTGAGCAAAAGTTGTGTTGATAATAGTTTACCGCACATGTTGTTTATTAGTTCATACGCACAATTCAACCAATGAAATTGTCTAAATTTTACAATCACGTGACCTGAGCATGGGACTTGAACCAATCACGTCAGTTGTTTATTACGAAGTTACCATGCTTAGGGATACCTGCCCGCCGCAGTGATATATCACTGCACTGGAGTTTGATTCTCTACATTATGAAATCAGTCAAACATGACAGATGAAGGCAGTATGGTCAGGAAGAAAAATTAAATCGAAAAAATATTCCCATTTGTTGTAGAAATCATTGTGCCTCATTACTTCATCAGTTTAAATATCCATCCACCTAAAAGCAAACTGCTGCTTAGTTTCTATTAAACTTGTGATTCTGTTCCAAAATACGCCTCTGTTGGCTTCTATGATACGTTATTTTGCTATAATTTTGTGTAAAATGAAAGAGTAACATTTTCATTACGAAATTGGCAATGTAGGTCAAAAATATTTCCACGTGGGCAAGTTTATGACGCATTGGCCGTCACTCAGAATGGTAGCAAACGCGAATTACAATAAATGGATGTTGATATCTCAAAAAGTAACCGGACTTAATATAATTTTACGTAGATTAATCGAACTACTAGATGAAGTAGTACATTTTGATATATATCACAATCATGGTGAGCAACCATACCGCAGCGAGGATTGAATTTGATAATGCATGTGAGAACAAACTTTTTGTTTTCTACATTCTGTGTTTAGATACGGAGAAATCCTATACACTGTTCGGTTTACAATATATTAAGTAATGACCAAGTTGGATTAGCTACGTGATGATTGGCCTATATTGCGAAAATAAGATGAAAAAACACAAGCAAAGTTAAGATATTTATATGTTTATATTTATTTATTTTGATTCATTTTATCAAATATACAGAGTATACAGAGTTTTGCGAGCAGATACCTGAGCAACTTAAACATTATATTAGTGTGTAAAACTCTGCCAGTCCAGGAGCCAAATGGTGATTAATTTTAAGAAATATAAATAAATATGTTTGCAACGCACCAATATTCAGAAACACCAGTGCTCTCAGTTTATTTTTATATGGTCGAGAACAATAATATAAGAATAATATTTCCATCTATCTGTAGAATGAAAATACTCCAATAAGTATATTGACATCCATGACTTGGACAGTAAATACTCTTGAAATACTTTTACAAAATTATCAATATTTTGATGACAGATGAATATGATATGTAGTCAAACAAGCGTTTATTTAGAAACGTAATCTAAAATTACCAGGGATTTCAGCTCCTATACTTTAACATAGGAAAATGAAAAAAATGTCTCAATAAAATATTTTTGATGATGAAAGCCATGATTTCTTCACATTTTGTAAAACTTTGGATAATTAAGTATCTAAATACAAAATATTTTGTTTATATTTTAATACAAAAGTCGTTATATTTAACCACAAAGAAAGGGTTAAACCTGAGAAAATGCGTTCATTGACTCGCAAAAAATGTTGTACAAAAAATATTTTTAACAATTCAGAAATAATATTTTAGAACATAAAAATTCACCTTATCTCTGATATTTTTTGAAATTTCATCATGATCATTCGAATTATAGAAAGCTCTCTCTCTAAAATGAGATAGCATATGAAGCGTTTGGGGCATTTGAAATACGAAATTCCGACTATTATGGACGAATAGAATGTAAATTATTAACCATTTTTGAAGTGTGGGGCAAATTATTATAAAAATCAACTGTTTTCTAAATTTTGAGAGTACGCCATGGCATTTTATGCGTATATGACGCTACGCCATTGCAAATCTTGAACTGATTAGGTTTTGGGCATTCTGGGTAAATGTTGAGGCGGCCATTTTTGATTATTCGTCCTAAAATTGTGTCTATATAGTCTTGTTTTCGCGTTTTTCGCATTTCACAGATCAATTTAAAATTTTCAGGAATATGCATATTTCGAAATGATTAGGTTTTGGGCATTCTGGGTAAATGTCAAGGTGAGCATTTTGGGTTGTTGACATGGGGTCCCTCTTATGTCCTTCTGTACATCCATCCGTATGTTCTTCGGTACTTCTATCCGTCTGTCCAGATTTTGGCAGATTTTGTTCATATCTAAACTAGAATTTTCTTTCGTTTTTACAACATATCTGCCGGATTGCGTTCATGCGTAAATGCCATCTAGTGGCAACTACTATAAGTGATTATAATAAATTCAGGACAGAACATGCAGTTTTATCGATAACAGTGTTTCCCTTTGAAATATGCTTTAATTTAAACATAACAAAGAACTTCATTGGCGAGAAAGGTAACAACTTAAAATTAATCTCAGATTTCAAGTTTTTGCGCAATATATGCAGCCCTCTTATGACGTTCAAAAGATCATGGCTAAAGTCTTCAGGAATTTCAGGAAATTTCAGGAAAAAATGGAGCAAAATCTGACTCTATTGAGTTCAATACAATTGTTTCCTTAATTTGAAAGTATATGTAATGAGTCTACATTTCTCTTAAAAAGCACTCAATGAAATCTCTTTCCCAAAATTTATTGGGTGGGAGGACCGCCCAAATTCACCACTTGCTTGACCCGCATATTTCGCCATTATTTTCAGGAAATTTGTTGCTTTAAGTATTAAAAGGATAAGTTTGATCGAAACTGCATTTTATGTCATGTGATATCTTTTTTCAAAAAATTGTCGTGCTTTCTAGAAGGTTTAAGAAGTTTTAGACCGTGTTCAGACGAAATGCTCAGACGTAGTGATACTAGAGGTATATCTGCATGGTATGATCAATGTTTCCACGAAAGGGAAAGGACCATATTCTGTCAAAACGTCGAAATAAATGAGATATACAAATCTCCCGCCGAAAATACGGGTATAACGTCGTAAACTTCCGGTGAAACGAAATATAAGAGAATGGGGTGTGAATATAGTCTGTAGATTTCTTATTTTTCAGGTTCAACTGCTTGCCTTTGAGACAGTTTAACAGACTGTACTACTTTTTGCAAGGCCTGACTTCGTCGCTAACATGCTAAATATAAGAGTTAGCTGACGTTTGGGAGTCTGACTTACCTTCTAAAGGTTAGAACCGGAATCTTAATGAAACCATATCACCTTTGTTGCGTCGATGATGATGCATAAACATAGCATTTGATAGAAATTAGTGTAAATGCTTTTCCGACTTTTTCATTTTTCATCAATGTTGACTTTCGGGAAGGCGTTGTAGTTATCACGAAATAACGCATTGACCCTTGAACTTTACTTTGTTGACGTGTCAACCAAGCATGTCTGGTGTGAAAATTAAAAGAATATTAAGCAATGTTCTACATCCGCCAAGCTAAGTGAAGTAGCCAATATAAAATTACCAATTTCGAGTGAAGTATGCAACGAACGAAACTGCGTGATCTACAGTCCCACTATTTGTCTGAACGAAATGCTACGTAGAAATATGAGCCGTCTGCTGTATTAGTCGATTAATAGAGTAAGACCTGTTGGTGATGCTTTATAATTTAGACCAAAACATTGAAGAACATACGAACCTGTAAATCGTGAAAACAACGAACAAATATTCGGTTTTCATATATGTTCGGTAATTTTTCGTATTGAAACTTCCGAACTTACAAGGAAATCATTCATTTTCTCGGTCCATGATTTACCTCTTGGATGTTGTGGCAAATGCTTCATGGTTGACGGAACAAAGGTGATATGGTTTCATTAAGATTCGGGTTCTAACCTTTAGAAGGTAAGTCAGACTCCCAAACGTCAGCTAACTCTTATATTTAGCATGTTAGCGACGAAGTCAGGCCTTGCAAAAAGTAGTAGTGAGGTATTTGTTTTTGAATTAGGAAAGGTAATTTCTGAAAGGTATTGTTCAAATCCAAAACATGTTTAGTTGTTTAAATAATCTAAGCTTCCCCTCATTCCCACTTAAGATTCTTCCAATATACTCGATACCTCTCTATTAATTTCTTTTTGACTTTAATATATTACTTATGAGATGAATCTACAATCTAGTACAGTATAAATATATGTAAGGGCACAAACTTTGTCCAGCATATAGTTAATACAGGATTATAACTGTCCAAAACTCAACATACCAAATAAGCAGTGCATAATAATTGTTTTCTATATATTGATAATGCTTACAGCTACTTATTCATGGTAATTGCACTTCTTAATTGTGTGTAATAGAGCATGGAAAGTGCTGCAGTTTTGAACACGGTTTAGTACTTTCTGAACATTTGTGTCTCCAGATGTATTCATTTCATGATGCTTTAATACTGACCTATTTTTTTAGTAACACAAAAGATAATCTACAGGAGTATATATAGCAACTGTTAAAAACAGCACAAACTACATGAAGACTAATATCACCATTGAATTGGACCTTAACTAAAAAACTCAATCAATACAACTAGAGTTTGTAAGGCACTCATATTTAAACTAGGCAAAAAATGTTATTTTCAAAAGAAAAATTGTACAAAAGTATTTTGTAATGGGCTGACAGAATGTAAATAAAGCATTATTTTGGGCAATATTTTACTCTTGAAAGCTTTACAACAATGAAAGACATAACATAAAGGATTGTAGAAATTGCAAGGTTATAATATACAGTAATTGCCTTCCCAAACAAGTAAGAAGGAGATATATATTAAACTTGGATAAGAGCATTTTGAAGATGAGTGGATGCTACAGGTGGATATTTAACCTCTTCAATGATTCAGTAAGTTGAATGAGCTTTCACTGTATACCAGTAGATGTATAACACAAACATATTAGATTAATTTTTAACAGAAAAAAAGTTGTTTAATGTTAAGCTCTTCACCAATTTATAACAATTTGCTTATCCACAGGGTGGATAGTCATCACGTGACCTTCGCAATTGATGCTATCTGAACAGGATGTAAGATTTTCTTGATTTAGCCAGAAAAACGAATATTTTTCATTTATACTTTGTTAACATCGTCAAATCTCACCCCACTGATGTATTCTATCTCAGTCTTTTCAACAAGCCTAAATTGACAAGCAGAGGACGCATATTTTTTGAGGTATGAACAATGTATCTAAATTCCTCTGGTGGATGATTGTCCCACACATGATTTGCAAATAGTTCAGTGTAGTGTTGGAGTGTTGGAAATTCAACCAATGGATGGCAGTGATAACAGGCAAACATACAATTCTAGGTTGATTTTGGTTCAATCCAAAATTAAACACTAGCATTTGGAAAATTAAAAAAATAACATAGCATGCCTCCCTTTGGATTTGGAAACCAGAGTTTCTAAATTACCATGTTCAAGTGCTACAACACATTGGAAAAAAGCAAATACATGTATGTTTAAATAACACACAAAAACACGAGGACTAATATCCATGTAGTGTATTTTAAAAATCTGTACAGACACCATCATGCAGAATTTTAGAGCTGTTCAGACACAATCATTTTTCGAAACAAAAAACAGTGATATCTCAAAAAATATGCGTCCTCTGCTTGTAAATTTAGATTTACTTGAAAGACTTGGATAGTATGCATAAGTGGGGCGAGATTTAACGCATTTAACAAAGTAGAAATATAAATAAAATATTCATTTTTCTGGCTTAATTGGGAAAATGTTACACCCTGTTCAGATACCTTCAATTGCGAAGGTCACTTGATGATTATCAGATTATCCCTACCGTGTTATCTTTTGGGAGATATTTCTATTTGAGATTATTAGCAATAATTGCTAGGTCAGTAGCAGAAAAGGGAATGAACTGTGAGCAAGGATGTATTTAACTAGACATTTAACATTGAAAGCGATCTTAAGGATGCTCCATAGCAGTGATGGGACTCACCCAAATTCGATCATATTACAAAAGAAATAAAACCTTCTAAAATTATTATGCTCCAAAACAAAAATTCTAAAAAACAAATTTAAACAGATCACTTTTGACCCATACCGTTTCTGTAACTTAAGTGACAAGGTTATTCAGGAAAAACATTTCGAAAAATCTTAATTTAATTATTAGTCATGTGATTTCATGCATTGGAGTAACGAGGTGCCTAGGGGATGGGTGATTTCAACAGGGTAGGTAAAATGAACCAACGAGGTGGGGCACCATGCAATTAGATCCTGAGAAGACCACAGCACAAATAACTAAAGAAAAGCTAATAAGAGGCTATAAGAGCTATAAAAAGAGCTATGAAAAGCTATAAGAGGCCTCCCAAATAAGAGTGTGACAGGAATAGGCATATGACCAGAGGATGTATAGGCATGGTATAGGCATCACTATTATCAGCTCAATATAGAGTAAATGAAAGGAATATGACCAGAGAATGTATAGACAATCATTATCCCACCGAACGAAGTTCAAGGGGGATATAGAGAAGCCGTCCGTCTGAAATCAATTATAATCTACCTACATGATGTAGACATCCAAATGTTGGTCTGAATTTATCTTTGTGGAAAGATTGTATGCTTCAGTTGCTCTTAACAAAACATGTGGAACAGTGTATCTATATATTACAAGATGTCCGTCCGTCCGTTCGTTTGTCTGTGTGTCCGGGCGATAACTCCAATTTTCAATATGGCCGCTCAATTCAAAATGGCCGCTAGTTTTCGTAAAAAATGTAATCGTTGATAACTCAAATACAAGTTGACAGATTTGGTTCAAATCTTACATGCTGATGCCTAGGGACAAAGGAGTTTCGCACAAAAAGAGATTTTCAAGATGGCCGCTTAATTTCAAAATTGCGGCCATTTTTCGTAAAAATATGTAACCTTTGATAACTCAAACACCAGTGAACGGATTTAGTTCAAATTTTAGATGATGATGCTTAGGGACACAGTATCTATGTTCGACAAAAATTTCAAGATGGCCGCTTAATTTCAAAATGGCGGCAATTTTTCGTAAAAAACGTAATCTTTGATAACTCAAATACCAGTGTACAGATTTTGTTGAAATTTTATATGATTATGCCTAGGGACACAGTAGCACTGTTCAAGAAATAATTAACAAGATGGCGGCTGAATTTCAAGATGGCGGCCAATTTTCGTGAAAAACGTAATCTTTGTTAACTCATATACCAGTGAACGGATTTGGTTCAAATTTTATATGATGATGCCTAGTTCACAATGGTATAAACTAATTTTGTGCCTTTCATGCTTCTATCTCAAAGTGCACAAACATTTCAAAATTTACACTAGCTATAATAAGCATAATATGTTTTGTTTGGTGGGATTTGCTACTCCGTGGAGTTGCTGTTTTTCTAGTTAATTCATGTAAATGTTTTTTTTGTAATTCTAGTAAACGAGAATTTTCGTTTAGAAATAAGGAGGTGTACTTTAATTTGCTAGTCTATGAATGTTTTTCGTATTACCTTAACTGGCAATAGCCATCGTGTTCCCAGCACATCTGAAGAGCATTCACTTGGAATAAATTGACAGCCATCCATCCAATTTTTCCAGAAATTATTTGAAATAAGTAAGTCCAAGAAATCAACGTATAAGCCTACTTTTGAAATTGTAATGTATTTTCGCAAAAGAACATGTTAGCGGTATAACTCATATACCAGTGAACGGATTTGGTTCAAATTTTATATGATGATGCCTAGTTCACAATGGTATAAACTAACTTTGTGCCTTTCATGCTTCTATCACAAAGTGCACAAACATTTCAACATTTACACTAGCTATAATAAACATAATATGTTTTGTTCGGTGGGATTTGCTACTCCGTGGAGTTGCTGTTTTTCTAGTTGCTTATCAGCTCAATACAGAGTATGTGTTGGGAACATTAAACTAATGTTATAATAAACTTAATAGACAATGATCACTGCTGAATAGAACTGATATGATATCTTGAAAATATATTCTACATAGCACTGCCTATAATAAGTGACTCCACTGAGAACCTAGCTATAAAATAATGCAGTAGCCATGATATATGTAATTTAAATTGATAATGGAACAGAAACAAATTTACAAAAATATAAAGTTAATTTGTTTTAAGGACTTTGAATTCAGTGATTATTATATAGATTCAATGAGTCTTTTAAAGTAAAGAACATAGAAATATAAGATGAATAAGTATTTATTTTTTTCAAGGGAAGTGAATATCATCAGGTTTAATACTGATAGGTAATACTGTACTATTAATCAATAATAATGTTACCTTGCTGACACTGGAGCAAATTACAATGCACTAGTCGTAGCTGGATGACTGTTGTTTACCTGTATCTGAGATATTACACCACACCTAGAAACATCTAGAAACTAAGAACAGAGAGAAGATTGTTCATGTTAGACAAGATGGTCATATGACACCTGAGAAGATTACATACAGCTGATAATGACATGCCTTCATAAGATTCTTAGGATTCAGTGTTTGTTCCATTGATTCTGGATTGGCTAGATTTGACCAAAAATGGCTAAAAATCAATAACCATAGAGGAAAACAAGACAAGTCTGACAGAGTGAAACATCATGTACAATGTATATGAATACTCTGCTTCTCATATCAGGAGGATTTAGTAATTATTTAAGTATAAACAGAATTGCAGAAGACAATGGAGAAATACCAGGGGATAGATACTAGATTAATTGGATATTCACACTTTCAATTAAGATTGTTAAACCTATTTATCAATGATCACAGTAAACTTACAAATAATTATAAGATTTTATTATAAATTCTGTTTCAAATGATAAGCCATCTGAGGATAATATTAACATAATATTTATATGTTGGATTTAAAGCCTATTTTGCATATTTTGTGTATATAGAAATACAAAGGCTTGTTTTGGTACTATATGTGAAAAGTTGTAGATATATTTATGAAAAGTTAAGCCTTTAGTAACATATTATTCCGAGATATTATTAAACAGTGGAAGGAACAGTAAATATGTAGAGAAGTTTGATGCTAACGATCAAAATACAAGGTTTTTGGTGTTTCTAACATGATCTTGCTATAGAGAAAATATTTTAGGGATATAATTGAACAGTACCTGAGAAACACTAACAGTAACAGTTTCCACATATATGGATGAATGTTTATTTCAATATCTGGAAAATTGCATCTAATTTGGCATTGTTTGGTTTCTATGGAAACCGTGAAGTGTGTCAGCATGACGGGTGATTCAGAAGACTGGGAGCGTGTGGTATCAACTTCTATGCTAGAAGTTATAAAAAGGGTGAGCTTATTAAATATACAAACTTGCCCAGATTCATGATTTATATATTGTTCGTTGGGATTTGCTTCTCTGTGGAGTTGCTGTTTTCTAGTTTAATTTTCTAGTGATTCATTAATTCTTAAAAATTATCAAGCCTCAAATAATAACCCAGGTACACTACATCTTTTGTGCAAAACTAAAAGATATTACTAAAGACCCTATGTGCAGATGTGGAAAGAGTTATGTTTATCTAAAAGTGGCACATAACATTTTCAAATATATGCTTTAAACAGCTTCTCTCTGGTTGACCTCTTGAGTCCACAAATGTACCCCTTGGAAGGCCAGGTAGAATGTTGAATATAACATCTTTTATATGGTTATGGTTGGAGCTAGAAAACAGGTTTCCTTTCTGGAGATGGCAAAGTTGAGTCTAGTCTTCATGCTGGTGTCTGGATTCTGCTAATTAAACACTCTAATGCTACTAAGAAGGGGTGTGACATGCCAAGATGTACCTTGATTGTCAATATAGGGACATAGTTATTAGAGATCAAGCATGGCATTTCCTGATTCCCTGCATTCTCCCTGAAGATATTGTAATGACCCTAAGTGTGCTCACCCTGGGAGCTTTAGTGTAATGAGCCAGATACTAGACCTGAAAGGGAATGTACTTTTAGTGCCCTGTGTGGGAATCGAGCCCAGGATCTAGGACTCTCTGCTCACAAGTCTGACGCTCTACCGCTTTAGCCAATAGGGGCTAGCCACTACAGCCAAGCTTGTAATAGGGACTTATGCTGTCAAGGGTCATTGCACCATCTTAAGATTAGAATATCTTGCACACCATACAATTAGACTGTTCAAAAGATGCATGCAATTTTTGAACTTTTTGCTTGTGATTTTTTATCTTCAGCTTCAAGTGTTTACATAGTCATTGTATGTTATAAGGTATATATTAACTCTGCTATATTTGTTCAAGCCTCATTCCATAATACATTCAAGTGTGCTTTGTGTTTATTATGTAAGGCCATAAGAAGTAGATTCTTTGTTTTGCGTCCCCTTGCTTGCACGTTTTGGAGTAAATCAGAAAAAACAAACACATCCAAATAGCAATCACAAGGGTCTGAAAATACCATCGCATCTTATTCAATCAGAATCAGGCGAAATGGCGGATAATTTGACGTGCGTCAAAATTGACAGAGTTATTGATCACTTTGGCATACATTGAGTATTTTCTTATTTTTTACCCTTGAATAATAGCTATGTTTAAATATATTGTATAAAATGTATAGATATGTGTTTGTAGTCACTGCAAAATGGTATGTCATCCCTTTTTATGCCCACAAAATGTATACATATCTCAGCAAACAAGTTTGTGTTTTTTCTTGAGTTTGTGTTTGTTTTCCTTGTACTCTTGCATGATTTGGATTTTGCCAGGACGCAAAACAAAGAATCTACTTCTTATGGCCTAACCCATATATCTTCTTTATTAAAGGCAAGTTAAAATTGTATTTTCCTTTGACTTCCTCCTGTACACCCCTGCCTTCACTATGTGTTCCACTCTCTCAGAACAGAGATTAAAGTAACATAGGGGATTGATACAAATTAGTGACAATACAATACAATATTTGGTTGACCATTTTGGCTGTAGTCACAGATAAACTGTTTAGAGGGTTCTGGAATAGTATACCTTTATACAAGTTTTAACTAAGGTTATCATCAGAAATACTGTAAATATACTCTAAACGGGCTCTAAACTTGGCAGGAATTCTGATGATATACATCATAAATCATCATTTATGAAGTTAACACCCAATTGATATTTTCTATCAAGTTATCTCTCAGATTGGGAATGTTATATGCCTGAAGGTGAAGTGTGTGTGTAAGGGGTTCAGAAGAGCCTGAATGAAGACTTACATTTGAATCATACATAGAAAACACCTGAAATGAGGTACTGTAGATACACTTAATTTGGCTACCATTTTAATTTGACAGGTTTCCTATTTGGATGGCAGTGCTATACCAAGACTTACTGTATGTAGAACACATGAATCTGAAATGTTTATTTCCAGATAAATGATAAACTCGAGCTCAGTCCTGAATCCGCCAAATTAAATATGAAATTGAGCAAATCCGCAAAATGAAGTAGCGTCAAATTAAGTCTAGTACAGTAGTTCATTCAATAGATAGAAAACATGGAAGAGATTTGGTAAGGGAGATAAGATTAGAATAGTAATAGGCCCTGATATGAAATATCCGATTTCAAAAAACATGAACATCAATCAAGTTTTAGTTGAGTTTAACTAGACTTATAATGATCAGCCAAAATTAAAATATATATCTCTATTTATAGCATATTTTGCTCTATTAGTCTATATTTCTCTGCTAGATTTTCTGACTTGTAATTCTCAATTTGGACTGGAGTGTTGACTACATTCCTATTTATTTTATTTCTTGCTGATTCCATTAATTGTTTCATTATTTCTCATTTAAAGCATTTGAGATGAGATGATCAGGCACATATGGGGTGTAATATATTGCCATGACCAATGAAGAATTATTAATCTTAGTCCGTCTGTCTGTCTGTCCATCCATCCGTCTGTCAACAATTGGCGTGTTTTAAAACCTCTGTCAATAGGATTCCCGTTTTAAGTTATTTTTGTTCGACAACATCAATATAGAAAACCTCCCTATGACTCCTGGTTCAAAAGCTTGCCTATTTTCAAAATGGCCACCATTTTTGTCTCGCGAAATTCACTTTTGGACCATTTGCTTTAAAACTCTGTAGATAGGATTCCCGTTTTAAGTTATTTTTGTTCAACATCAATACAGAAAACTCCCCTATGACTCTTGGTTCAAAATCTCATCTATTTTCAAAATGGTTGCCATTTTTGTCTCACGAAATTCACTTTTGGCCCATTTCCTAGCTTTACAAATAATTTCAGGTTTCCTGCATTGTAAAAAGCCATGTCACTGTAAAGAGTAGTTGTATGAAATAATTTTGTTACAAAATATCGGCAAAAAATCTTTTGGACTATTTGCCTTAAAACCTCTGTCGATAAGATTCCCGTTTTAAATTATTTTTGTTCAACATCAATACAGAAAACTCCCCTATGACTCCTGGTTCAAAAGCTCACCTATTTTCTAAATTGTTGCCATTTTTGTCTTGTGAAATTCACTTTTGGCCCATTTCCTAGCTTTAAAAATAATTTCAGGTGTCCTGCATTGTAAAAAGCCATGCCACTGTAAAGAGTAGTTGGGTGAAATAATTTTGTTACAAAAAATCGGCAAAAGATTTTATCCATTTTTTTAATTTTCTGCCATTTTAGCCATCATTCACTTTTGAGCAACACCATGTGAGCCCAGTACCCATGGTACTATTTTTATTACATCTTGGAGGTAATGAATCCTCATTGATCTTTGAGGTTATTTATCCTTTGTGCTCATACATCCTGGAGGTCATAGATTTTAGTGTAGATCTTGGGGATTCATTAGATCTTCAGGGTTCTTAGATCTTGATAGGTTTTCTGAAAAATGAGTGTTTGTTATGAAGGTTTATGTTTCTATGTCAGTATCATCATTGGTTTATATTAGGCTATTATATCCCACACAAGTCAAAGTCATATTAAGTTTAAACTAATTTTAAACATGATAAATTACACATACACCTGTATTTTAACTAAAAGGTCAGGTCAACCTTAATATATGTTGATAACCTTCCTTTGAACTGAATCTCAAAATAATAAATGATAAGAAATCAATGGCCAGAAAGTAAGATAGCTAATTATATTATATCAAAATTAGAATTTCGTAAAACTAATAGTACAACTAGTTATTTTTAATGAGGTACAGTAAAACCTGTCTAATCCGAACACCCATGGGACCAGCCAAAAGAGTTCAAATTGGCAGGTGTTCAAATTTCGAGGATTTTGTTGGTCGGGGGGGGGGGGGATTTTCATTGTTCAGTGCACTATATTGAACACTTAATACTAAGTCAGAAAACAATACATGTTGTTGATGAGTTAATTCTACAATAGGCCTATAGCCTATATGCTATGTTTTATTTATATTTTGAACAATTTCATCATTTTAGTAAAAATAACTTATATTTTGGCAAAAACTTTGTAATACACTGTGAAAGTATATGATAGTCTCGTACGAAATCTTATGCTTATCAAATGGCTTATCCCATATTATGGTTACATAGCACTGCTTTACTTTTGCTTGTAAAAGTCCTTCATTGTTGTTTGTTTCTTGGCACTTTTAGCATTAGCAATATTTGAGTAGATATCCTTTTCAAGTAAAAATAATTTTTCATGAGTGTTCATTCGAGATGATGTATAATCCTTCAAAATATCAAGGGCATTCAGGATGTCAGATGTATGGGAATATTACGAAGTTGGATTTTTTCTCCTCGTGATATAATCGTGTCTGCAAATGGCGTCTGTGTTGTCTTTGTGATTATAAAACATTTACTGATTGAATCTTAGCTATCATAACAGACCCATGGGATATAAAACAGTTAAGACCTGTTCATAATTCAAATTAAAAACATCCAGTTAATTTACAATAAGGATAAACCAATTATCTCCCAGACTCTCACCTTTCTCTTAATCCAAATCAAAAACATCCAGGTAATTTCCAATAATGATAAATCAATTATCTTCTTGATTCACACCTTTCTCTTAATCCAAAAATAAAACATTCAGTTCTTTTCTAATAGGATAAACCAATTAACTCCTGTATTCACACCTTTCCAAAACATCCTGTTGTTTTCCACAAATTAGGGATGCCACTGAGACTAAATAAGTTAATTAGGACAATTGGTTCTTTGATTGCATTTGTATATATGTAAAGATAAATAACAACTATAACATTGACTCAATATCTGGCTTTAATTGAAATGTCCAGACATTTGATTTCTGATAAAAATGTTCAGATTAGACAGGTCACTTTTTCAAATCTGGTTGTTCACTGTTCAGATTAGGAGGTGTTCAGATTTCAAGGTTTTTTTAACATGGGAGTCAATGGGAGGAAAAAATGGGACCGAAAAAAAGTGTTCAAATTGGAAGGTGTTCGGATTAGCCAGGTGTTCAGATATACAGGTTTTACTGTACTTGTATTTGGTACCTATTCCAGATTGTCCTTTCTTGATGAGTTTTAATAATTCTTCTTCATAGATTCAAAGACAAGCTTAAAAGAAACATTATTATATCAAAGCAAATTAAGAACAAACAAAGGAGGAGGGAAATTAGTGCAGCAGATTTCGGATAGTCATATGTTGGATTTTGGAGGATTTAAACAGGTGCATATGTTAGATCAATGCACTACCTCCAGGAAAAGCACTCATAGAGATGATAAAATAATTTCGACTCTGAGACAGAGGAGGTGCAAACAACCCACCCACATGTTTTTCTGAAATGATGTTCTGATTTTGAAGAATTGAAAGCTTGAATTGTTATAATCTGATTTTACATTTCCAAGCAATGATTATATACTTGCAGGGCTCCGATCCTCTCATATCTACAGCTAGAGGGAAGCTCCAGACAAAACGCTCAAAATTAAATGATGAAATCAATAGAGAGTTACGGATGCGAAATGGAGCAGAGAACCTTTTCAAGTAAGGACTATATATATCACTTATACTTATGCAAAGTAGACCCTCAAAGTACATTCCTTAATGAAAAAAAGAATAATGCCATTTGTCCCAAGCTTCCAATATACCATTGGAAAGCTGCAAGTGTCAGCTTTAAGGATCTTACCTGCTTGAAAATGTCTGTTGGTTACAAAGTCTTAATATTAACCCTTTCATCACCAAGGAGTAACAGGCCCGTAGCCAGGGGGGGTTCGCAGGGTTCGGGCGAACCCCCCCCCTGGCCAAAAATTCTTTCAAAATCATGCAGTTTTTCACCATTTTGAGCACTTCTCTTGTGATTTTAGCCTTATTTGGGCCAAAATTGTCAAATGTGAACCCCCCTGGAAATTTTTGAAAACTGAACCCCCCCCTTGGCAAATCCTGGCTACGGGCCTGAGTAAAATTATGGAACTTATCGTAGTGACTGATATGTCATTTACATGACATGGTTATTGAGTCAATAAAAGATATATATATCATAATTATTCAATCCAAAAACGTTTTTGTCAGTTTTTATATTTTCTGTTTAAATGTCCTTAAAACAACTTCTGCTAGGGTATAACAGTATAATAAGGATGTTTGATCTCAATGTTTATTAAAAAAAAATGTTTGAAGTTATCACTCAAAAATGTGAAAAAATTATGCTAACTTTCTTTCTAATATGATTAAGGTGCTTTGTAGGTGTCAGGGTTGTCAAATTAACCCTTTCATCTCCAAAGGGTCATTTTTGAATAAAACTAAAATAAATTCCTAAAATCCAAACATAAATAATGAGAGAATATATAACTTTAACATAAGAAAATATTTATTTTCCTATATTTCTATCCAAAAGTTTTTCACAAGAGCTTGGGATCTTGTATCACACGGGTCAAGTCTAACCGACTATATACAACCTTCCTCTGAGTAAGATCCGCTAATACCGCCTATCAAATGTAGATAAAGTTCCAAGACAAGGAAAATGGACAAGAAAGGTCAGGCCATTATCAATTCTCTTAGATGCTTGGAATCGTCACTAGCATGTTCTAGCAGGCAAAATTGGCCTAGAATTATAGTTGAAATATATCTTTATGTCCAAATTAACTAATTAATTAAGTAAAACGTATAAGGGTTTTTTGATTTGTTTATCTCATTCATACTCGCTTTCCTTGACCAAGAGTCATATATCACAAAGACATGGTTCGGTAAACAAATGTTAATTTCGAAATATATTTATTGTCAAATTATTGGGTGAAAATATGAACACCAAAATCTTCAGTTAAACTTGGTCCCAAAAGATCCAATGTTATCGTAGGATGGATCCGATGTGATTGATGAGTAATATTATCAAAGATCTGAAAATATCTTGAGTAAAAAGATCTCAGGATCCAAACATTCCTTGAGTAAAATCCGTTGAGATCCAATCCAATCGTCGAGTTTATGAACATGCTGATGATGAAATAATAAATATACACTCTGCAAATATACTAAGACCATCCCCAGTCACCACGCACTGTACATCGAAACATTGTATACCAGGTCCTAGGTACAAATGCTTTCACTTCAATTATAAAAAAACATGAGATGAATGACTTTGTGGTTCTCTTCAGTCAGCATCATCCATTACTGAGTATTAAACTCAATGTGGCCGATTTTTTAAAGGCTAAAATTGATTAACAATATTTTGGACTATTTTATTGTCTTATCAAAGTGCGATCATGCTAATTTGTGTTACGATGATGACAGGTAGAGGCCATCTTAAAAAATAAATTGACGTAAACTATTTATTTGGAGAAAATATTTCCACTAGTATTTGAGTTGTTTTCAAGACGGACAGACATTACACATAAAAAGGTTCGACAAAACTTTAGATGCAATCTTGGCTCTGATCAAATGTCCAGTGTCATTTGAAACTACAGGGTAAAATTATGGTGATTCTTTAATGGAAATCAATGCACATGATCAACGAGGGTAAGATATGTGCAATGGTTTGGGATATAAATTTAAAATAGATGACAACCTTGAATGAATTTTTATCTTAATTCTCAATAATTTTTACTATCAACCCAGGCTACTGTGCATTAGCTGTTGACGAATAGTGGGAATTATATTATATAATTGCTGGAATTACACCATGCGTTTTAGAAAGGCGTGTTTCTAAAACTCTTTACTCGGCGGTAGGTTGTATAATAGCTGGGTTAGTCTTTACCTGTATGTTGTATTTTGTTTAACTTGAATCTTCTATAATTAAATGTTTGTTCTTAATAATTTCATTTTGTGACAGTAGGTTAAATGATAACTGATACTAAACCAATTGTTTTAGATAATCAGTCAAAGTGTATTATTTCATTGCATATATAGAGATTATCCTATATGAGGTTCAGGATAATGGGATTATCCCGAGGCCAATATAATATATCTGCTCGAGGGCCGAGGGATAATTCCAATATTCTGAACCGACTACAGGATAATATGTTTATCCCATACCAATCTTGGTTATCTGGTTCACATTGTTCAGTCGTGGAAATATTTTAGAATATTCATGTCCAGTTTTGTTTTCTTGGCCGTTGGTGGATTTTCCTGTTCCTGTAAGTTTGACTTACAGTCTAGTGTAGAACCTTGCCTAGATAATAACATCACTTTGTATGATCTCAGGGCTACAAATAATAAGAACATCAAGGAGACTGTGGCTCTGGAGCTGAGCTTTGTTAACTCTAACCTGCAAGTTCTCAAAGAGGAGATGGCAGAGTTGAATAGCACAATGGATGTTTACCAGAGTGGGGGGTAAGTTGTAAAATCTGATAAATGTCATTTTCATTGAATTGAGGAAGCATAAGTCTGATCATCACAATGCTTAATGCTTATGCGAACTAAATAATTCTAAAATTTCAAGGCAAAATATGCAAAATTGACCGAGTTATTCAACTTTCTTACGGTCCTGTTTTTTGGACACCCTGTATATATTCTCTTTTTCACATACTGCCCTGTCAAGATTATTTCATAAAACTAACTTGCATTCAAAATCCTTTACCTGGAAACCTCTGTCATTGTTAATCCATTTTGTGAACTGGTTGAAATAATTGTCTAACATATTGCAGAGGTGTATCCAGTGTACCAATGATCCCTATGGGCTTGAAGGAAACTAAAGATGTTGATATTGGACTCCCATTTCTGGTAAGTATACAGGCTGTTAAACCTTACAAGTTACAAATTAAGTAGTTGTTTACTGGCAAAAAGTGGCTCCATGCTATAGTATAAGAGCAATGATTTGACCAGTGTTCAGCTTTAGGACATTATATATTTTTGTGATTTTAGTTTTTTACTGTATGGATACACAATTTTTATGGATATAAGTAATTGTGTAATGCCATTTTTAATGTATCTTTGTTCCACTTTGGAACATAAGAATTGATTTTTTGGAAGAGAAATAATAAAAAATGAAGTTGGTGATTATCTCAGTTTCTTCTATACCCTTACAAAATGTTTCCTAGCTTTAAGTAAAAAATAAAGCTAAAATGATACCAGCTTTTTTGTTTGATTATGAAGCATAATCAAGTCATTGTCATTTTAATATAAGAATTTAAATTTATTTTGAGGCCTTCGGGTATGCAACCTCCTTAATTCAACTAAAACCTAATCCTACTAACCCTGAAAATAAACTTGGGAAGTAATGGTGAATACATACGGACATGTTTATTGATAGTTACCTATTCTAGACAATATGTGTTTCCATGGAAGTGTAGTAATGATTTTGTTGTCACAAATAGGCCAATAACTTTAGAAATAGTCAAGTAGATTTGAACCTCACATCAAAACTAGGTGGCAAATAGGGACATTCTATCATATAAATTGCCTTGTATTCATAGTACTTATCTAGTAGAAAGATACATATACAGGGTGGTCAAAAAAGGAAACTCTAATACCATTTTCCTCATATCCTTGTCATTTTAAGGAATAACTCCCTGATATTTTACACCTTTGTACATCATTCAATTTGCTACCAGCCTACTTTATTTCATGACAATCAGATAATCACAGTGTTTCAGTACTTTAAAGAACATGCCCTGTGGCCACTATTACATTGTGGGAAACCTGTATTCATCATCTAAAATGTCCCTACCTGTGGGGATATGGCAGAGATAGAGTATATGAGAATGACCTCAGGACAATTGCAAACCTCAAAAGTGAGATCATTTGTGTCATTCAGGCCATACCTGCTGAGGAATGCATTCGGGTCATTGACAACTGTGCTGTTTTGCCTACAGCGCGATGATGGCCAAATCTGAAGCATGTTATTCATAGTGCTGTAAAATTGTGACTATCAGTCTGATGGTCATGTAATATGGTAGGGTGGTTGGAAATTGAATGATGTACAAATGTGTGAAATATCAGGGAGTAATATTTTAAAGTGACAAAGATATAAGGAAAATGCAGGGTTTCCATTTTTTTGACCACCCATTTTTTTTGACCACCCTGTACTAGTATTATAATAGAAATGGTTAAATGCAATTATATATGGAACTTTTCAAAATCCCTTCTGGAAACTAGGCACAATAAAATTCCCTTTATTGGTCATAATACAAGTAAAGTACATGTAGTACTAACTCTTTACTGTACAATGTGCTTAACAACCTTGCTTAATTATTAGTCTTTGAAATATTGAATATTGGCTTCATTTTTAGGTGGGAATAGAGATGCACCAACCAGAACTAATACTAGTATAAATCAAACTGTATATAAACAAAATCCTGTAAGGGGTTATGTAATGGAAATTGTTATATTTTATCTGAGGAGGTATCTTTTCTAAAAATAAAAAAGTTATGTCTCTCCAGAGTACTGACTTGGTTTTTATCTTGCACAGCAGCCTTATTCTTCTACTCAAATGGTAGAATTATCAACTCTAAACTGGTACTCAGTCAATTCTCTAAATTATATAAGTCCTGGAATACAGTCTTTCAAAATGCTCAACCAGACAGATATTTTAGGTAGAATCATGCATTATATTCTTGCATTTCATCTTATGAAGAGGCAGTTGTTACATTCTTTACATAACACATGCACTCATTGATATCTCTCCCTGATTGTGGTTTGCAAGAGAGGAAGACAGCCTGTACATAACATTATCTCAAGTCATTTCCCTTTCATCCCATTTCTCTCTCTTTTTGAATGAAAAAATGAGGATAACTGTAAAAAGAATCATGTAAATCCCTGTTTACATGATTCACTTCTTATTCCCCACCATTGCTATTTGTTTTCTATTCTAAAGCATGCCCATCATGAGATTTTTCTCACTAGAAATCTATGATAAACTCTAAATGTTATCTTGAAAAAGCAAGTAGTATTGATAGATATGAGATATCTCATCCCAAATAAACACTAGCCCTCTCTAAAACAGGATTTCCATGGTATCCATAAAAGAGCTACTCAACTATATCAGTCTTGTTGAAGAGGCTACTTAAAGGAGTGTATGTGTATTGTGTGGAAATGCTTTCTATTTGGATTGTTCTTTTCAAATAGTTTTCAAAATCAACCTACTGCCTGTTTGAATTGATTTTGAAATGTATCTCAAAAAGTAGTTCTAAGATTTTATTCAGAGTAATTGTGCTATTGGATTTGGTCCAACTTTCATAGGCCAGTGCTTTTCAATGCTACTCGAGAAGGACTCTCTAATATGGCATCACATTATTACTACCACCTTGCGAGGTCTGTTCTCAGTTACTAGTTTAGAAGCCTTATTTTTTACTATATTAACTTGAGCAATAGGTGGAGCCATAGTGCCAGGCCATAGTGGTCATTATCCACCCTGCTCCAGGGCGAATAATGAGTTTGTACTAAGTTTTCAAGAGATCGTGGCCACAATTTTATTGTTGCCCGCTGAAATGAGGTTATTGTTTATATTGATGTAGATTTTCTTAAAAGGAGACAAGGCAATAGTACTGCCTGGTTATTTCTATCATATGATGTTCAGAATGATGAGTGATTTGATAAGATATGTTTCATTAGGTGGGATTTGCTACTCCAATGTTAAGGATGTAAAACTAAAAATAAAATATAATGAATCAGTAATAAAATGGGTAAATAAGATAGCTGTAGAAGGAAGGTTAAGTCATGAGAAATAGTACCAATCGAGAAATCCAAAATGTCTCAATAATTCTGCTGTTGAGACTTTGTTTGAGGCCATGCAAGCAAAGTTAAATATGGAAATTTCCTTTTATTTAAAATATTGACAGCCATTTTTGTATGTGATATAAACTGGAAAAGGTGTAATGGAAAAGAAGTAGAGAAATTTTGTTTGTTGATATTTAGAAGCATATTACACTGTTGAGCTAATGAAAATTTGGCTAATAGGTGGCCATTTTCAAAAACGGCAGCCATTTTTGTGAGTGGTTGATTGGATTTGCTACACCTTGACATTGCCGATCTCTAGTTAACCTCATTGTATTGCATTAGTTTTACTGCATTAATTAACCTAATTGTTTTGCATTAGTTCTACTGCATTAATTAACCTAATTGTTTTGCATTAGTTCTACTGCATTAATTAACCTAATTGTTTTGCATTAGTTCACCTAGTTTTACTGCATTATTTAACATAATTGTTTTGCATTATATTCTAATATCCTTTATTGATGTTGTTGCAGGACTATATCCAGGAACATTACAGTGAGGAGCCTAGAGACTATGCAGATGAAGTACAGGAGCTAGCCAGCATTAGACAGGTAGGAAATCACTGTTTCACTGGCAGCTAGACTATACTTGAACTGACTCTACTGTCAGCTAGAGTCTACCTGCCCTCACTCTACTGTCAGCTAGAGTCTACCTGCCCTCACTCTACTGGCAGCTAGACTCTACCTGCCCTCACTCTATTGGCAGCTAGACTATACCTGCCCTCACTCTACTGGCAGCTAGACTATACTTGCCCTCACTCTACTGGCAGCTAGACTGTACCTGCCCTCACTCTACTGTCACCTATACTCTACATGCCCTCACTCTACTGGCAGCTAGACTATACCTGCCCTCACTCTACTGTCAGCTAGAGTCTACCTTCCCTCACTCTACTGTCAACTAGAGTCTACCTGCCCTCACTCTACTGGCAGCTAGACTATACCTGCCCTCACTCTACTGTCAGCTAGAGTCTACCTTCCCTCACTCTACTGTCAACTAGAGTCTACCTGCCCTCCCTTAACTGGCAGCTACTCTAGCTGACCTCCCTTAACTTGCGGCTAAACTCTACATGCTCTCACTATGCTGGTTGTATGGAAACTCATTGCTGACTTAATTTTGTGATACTTACAAGTATTTATCACAGGTATTTATAGACCATCATTGCTTGATTTATAGCAAAAACATTGACTTGAGCGCACACTGGTGGTGTTGCACTTTTTAATTGATCTCTTATCTTATAAGCATCCCATTTTGCCCACCCTGTATGTTTTTTATTTTGGCACATATATGTTTTTTATTCTATTGATTCTTACCATACGGTAAACAGGTGTAGAGGGGTATAGGGTTGGCGATAAAATTCATTTTGTCCTTTCCAGTTATGTGGATAGTATTTCTAATAGAGGGTCTTTGACTCCATGCATTGTATAATCTGAAATTTTGAAAAAATGAGTATTATAATAATGCAAAGTAAATGTTTTAGGCAATCAGAACACCTCAAAGAAATCCATATGGCATTGAACTACTTTATGATTACTATAACCAGCTGTATTTCGTCGAGAAACGTTTCTTCCCTCCTGACAGAAGTCTTGGAGTCTACTTTGAGTGGTAAGTTGACAATGAACTATTTCCTCACTTTCAAACCAATTTCACATTAATCTTTTACTCACTTTTACCTCAGAATTTGGAATTGAAATTGTTTATACTGTATACTACTAGTATTATTTAATTAAGTAAATACATTTTGTTATGTCCTTTTGATACAGAAATCCTTACTTTATTTAGTTCCTTCATATATAAACTGAGTTAATGCATGTGTTTTCAGGTATGATTCATTAACAGGTGTACCCTCAGCACAGAGAACTGTTGGCTTTGAAAAAGGTGGCATTCTCTTCAACATAGGTGCCCTACACACACAGATTGCTTGCCAACAGGTACCAGAACCTATATATGTACAGAACCAAAACCTAATATGTTTATATTATTTTATGATTATGTTGTTAATATATATTTCATAATGGTTGTAGTAATACAAGAAATATATTTTCAAATCAATTTTTATTTTGACACTGACATGTTCAATAATTTCCAGGATCGTGCCAACAAAGATGGGATTAAGTCAGCAATCAATAACTTTGAGAAGGCAGCAGGTGCATTTAAATATCTCCATGACAACTTCAGCAATGCTCCTAGTATGGACATGCAACCCCAGACCTTGGCTATGCTTGTACAGCTGATGCTGGTAGGTAAACCCACTTGATTTAGTGGACAGCAACAGGAACATCCACCATAGAACATGTCTTCTGGTCATTTAGTTTGGTCATTCAGTTGCCATACAGTCCATGTACAGTCCCCCTTTGGCCACTTTGCGCCTGCCTTGGTAGTTGTCAAAAAAACCTACAGCTGCTGTAGACACCCCAAGGCCACAGAAAGTTAAATTTCAAAAGCTGCATGGCATCCGCATGTTTTCTCTCATCATGAATTCAAAATATGCCAAACGCCAATGCATAGCAAATGTGACTGCTGAAGTATGTGACCATAAAAATTTTACTGCAACTGTAGGATTGCTATTGGCCATAGAAATATAAGACCAATGCAGTAACCATAGCAAATGGGACTCAGGTATAAGTTGGGTTAATAAGAAGGTATTTAATTTTAGCTATTTTTTTTATATTTGACAGCTATTTAATTTTGGCAAGTTTGATTTCTGCATTTTCATTCATTGTTCCTTCAGTTTAGCTGAACAATCAATCAATTTTTTTTCTGAACCCAACTAAGTCTTTTAGTATTGGTAAGAAAATGATTTTTTCATTCTGAGGGTCAGTATTATAGATTTGATTTCCTAATAATATTTCACAAGATGAACTTCATCATTGTAGGTTCCGCATATTATATTATATATATTCTCCAAGGCTCTTTTGTCATTAATGTACAATGAGGATTTATGGTGACTAACTTTAAGACCTATAATGAAATGCTACTTGATTCCCCTGTGGAATATTGAGAATGGTGGGTGGTTCATTCTTTTTATGTGTGTTATATTTTTAGGCACAGACCCAGGAGTGTGTATTGGAGGAGCTTATTCTAGGTGGGGTTGGAGATGGTATAGAGAAACATTTGGAGGTTGCTCATGAAGCTGCCATGGTAACCAATTTCACTATAGTTTTCTTTACATGATGAACTTAATGACATCTATTCTGTTCAAACAAACACAAAAGCATTATGTAATGATATCAAATGGTTAATAGCATAAACCGAACTCTTGCAAAAGTGACAAAAATAGTAACCACATCTGATTTAATAGAAATGTATGCATTATTCTGCAACTATATAGTATAGTCTATATAGTATATCCATTAGTTTTTAATTGAAATGATGTACTGTTCTGTAGATGTCACAAATATCATTGTTCAGTGTTTCTGCAGGTATCACAGATATATGAAGAAGTGTTGTATTTCATTGTACAGTGTTTCTGCAGGTATCACAGATGTATGAAGAAGTTTTTGTATTTCATTGTTCAGTGTTAATGCAGGTATCACAGATATATGAAGAAGTGTTGTATTTCATTGTTCAGTGTTTCTGCAGGTATCACAGATGTATGAAGAAGTGTTATATTTCATTGTTCAGTGTTAATGCAGGTATCACAGATGTATGAAGAAGTGTTATATTTCATTGCACATTGTTTCTGCAGGTATCACAGATGTATGAAGAAGTGTTATATTTCATTGTTCAGTGTTAATGCAGGTATCACAGAAGTATGAGGAAGTGTTTTATTTCATTGTTCAGTGTTAATGCAGGTATCACAGAAGTATGAGGAAGTGTTTTATTTCATTGTTCAGTGTTTCTGCAGGTATCACAGATGTATGAAGAAGTGTTTTATTTCATTGTTCAGTGTTTCTGCAGGTATGAAGAAGTGTTTTATTTCATTGTTCAGAGTTTCTGCAGGTATCACAGATGTATGAAGAAGTGTTATATTTCATTGTTCAGTGTTAATGCAGGTATCACAGATGTATGAAGAAGTGTTTTATTTCATTGTTCAGTGTTTCTGCAGGTATCACAGATGTATGAAGAAGTGTTATATTTCATTGTTCAGTGTTTCTGCAGGTATCACAGATGTATGAAGAAGTGGTTTTATTTCATTGTTCAGTGTTTCTGCAGGTATCACAGATGTATGAAGAAGTGTTATATTTCATTGTTCAGTGTTTCTACAGGTATCACAGATGTATGAAGAAGTGTTATATTTCATTGTTCAGTGTTTCTGCAGGTATCACAGATGTATGAAGAAGTGTTATATTTCATTGTTCAGTGTTTCTGCAGGTATCACAGATGTATGAAGAAGTTTTTGTATTTCATTGTTCAGTGTTAATGCAGGTATCACAGATGTATGAGGAAGTGTTTTATTTCATTGTTCAGTGTTAATGCAGGTATCACAGATGTATGAAGTGTTTCTGCAGGTATCACAGATGTATGAAGAAGTGTTATATTTCATTGTACAGTGTTTCTGCAGGTATCACAGATGTATGAAGAAGTTTTTGTATTTCATTGTTCAGTGTTAATGCAGGTATCACAGATGTATGAAGTGTTTCTGCAGGTATCACAGATGTATGAAGAAGTGTTATATTTCATTGTTCAGTGTTTCTGCAGGTATCACAGATGTATGAAGAAGTGTTATATTTCATTGTTCAGTGTTTCTGCAGGTATCACAGATGTATGAAGAAGTGTTATATTTCATTGTACAGTGTTTCTGCAGGTATCACAGATGTATGAAAAAGTTTTTGTATTTCATTGTTCAGTGTTAATGCAGGTATCACAGATGTATGAGGAAGTGTTTTATTTAATTGTTCAGTGTTAATGCAGGTATCACAGATGTATGAAGTGTTTCTGCAGGTATCACAGATGTATGAAGAAGTTTTATATTTCATTGTTCAGTGTTTCTGCAGGTATCACAGATGTATGAAGAAGTGATATATTTCATTGTTCAGTGTTTCTACAGGTATCACAGATGTATGAAGAAGTGTTATATTTCATTGCACATTGTTTCTGCAGGTATCACATATGTATGAAGAAGTGTTATATTTCATTGTTCAGTGTTTCTGCAGGTATCACAGATGTATGAAGAAGTGTTATATTTCATTGTTCAGTGTTAATGCAGGTATCACAGATGTATGAAGAAGTGTTATATTTCATTGTTCAGTGTTAATGCAGGTATCACAGATGTATGAAGTGTTTCTGCAGGTATCACAGATGTATATAGAAGTGTTATATTTCATTGTTTCTACAGGTATCACAGATGTATGAAGAAGTGTTATATTTCATTGTTCAGTGTTTCTGCAGGTATCACAGATGTATGAAGAAGTGTTATATTTCATTGTACAGTGTTTCTGCAGGTATCACAGATGTATGAAAAAGTTTTTGTATTTCATTGTTCAGTGTTAATGCAGGTATCACAGATGTATGAGGAAGTGTTTTATTTAATTGTTCAGTGTTTCTGCAGGTATCACAGATGTATGAAGAAGTGTTATATTTCATTGTTCAGTGTTTCTGCAGGTATCACAGATGTATGAAGAAGTGTTTTATTTCATTTTTCAGTGATTCTGCAGGTATCACAGATGTATGAAGAAGTGTTATATTTCATTGTTCAGTGTTTCTGCAGGTATCACAGATGTATGAAGAAGTGTTTTATTTCATTTTTCAGTGATTCTGCAGGTATCACAGATGTATGAAGAAGTGTTATATTTCATTGTTCAGTGTTAATGCAGGTATCACAGATGTATGAAGAAGTGTTATATTTCATTGTTCAGTGATTCTGCAGGTATCAGAGATGTATGAAGAAGTGTTATATTTCATTGTTCAGTGTTAATGCAGGTATCACAGATGTATGAGGAAGTGTTTTATTTCATTGTTCAGTGTTTCTGCAGGTATCACAGATGTATGAAGAAGTGTTTTATTTAATTGTTCAGTGTTAATGCAGGTATCACAGATGTATGAAGTGTTTCTGCAGGTATCACAGATGTATGAAGAAGTGTTATATTTCATTGTTCAGTGTTTCTGCAGGTATCACAGATGTACGAAGAAGTGTTATATTTCATTGTTCAGTGTTTCTACAGGTATCACAGATGTACGAAGAAGTGTTTTATTTCATTTTTCAGTGTTTCTACAGGTATCACAGATGTATGAAGAAGTGTTATATTTCATTGTTCAGTGTTTCTGCAGGTATCACAGATGTACGAAGAAGTGTTATATTTCATTGTTCAGTGTTTCTGCAGGTATCACAGATGTATGAAGAAGTGTTTAATTTCATTGCACATTGTTTCTGCAGGTATCACAGATGTATGAAGAAGTGTTATATTTCATTGTTCAGTGTTTCTGCAGGTATCACAGATGTATGAAGAAGTGTTATATTTCATTGTTCAGTGTTTCTGCAGGTATCACAGATGTATGAAGAAGTGTTATATTTCATTGTTCAGTGTTTCTGCAGGTATCAGCGATGTATGAAGAAGTGTTATATTTCATTGTTCAGTGTTTCTGCAGGTATCACAGATGTATGAAGAAGTGTTTAATTTCATTGCACATTGTTTCTGCAGGTATCACAGATGTATGAAGAAGTGTTATATTTCATTGTTCAGTGTTTCTGCAGGTATCACAGATGTATGAAGAAGCTTACAAGCAGATGTCTCAAAAACCTGTCAAGGATTATGCCCCATTTCCTTGGACCTCCATGTGCCAGGTTAAGGCCCAACATTTTGGAGCAATGTCACACTACTACGCTGTCACAGGGCTGCTAGATCAAAAAGGTAGGCACAACCTCAGTCTTAAGAAGGATTTTCTCAAAATGACCTCCTTAAATGTTTTATTTTCTCTAAACATTATTTCTTTTATTTGATTAAAAGCATGTCTCTAGAAAACATTTCATGATTGTACAAATATTTATGTTAACTAAAGGGTGTCCCAAAAGTATGCCCCCCCCCCCCCCTAGGCAGATATATTCCAATGTCTCCTTATTATGTGTCATGTATTATTTTAAAGCTCATCCAAAGTGACATTGATTTCCCAAGTATCATGGTTCAACTCACAAATGGAAAAAAGTTACAGGCATTTCAAAATTAAGTGTTTGGCCAAAAATATAGTTCATTTCAGTATCTTGGTAACAGCCCTGATCTGAATGAGGCCGAAAATATGGATGCTATTGTCGAAGAAAGGATGGATATTGAGTTCTAAAAAGAGGATGTTGAGGGTAGATACTCCAAGGAAACTCTTCTAGAATGCCTTCAAAAGGTTTTATGAGGATTACAAAGTGCCACATCCCTATTTGAAGCTCGTTTAAAGTCATATATGGAAAGCATTGCTGCTGATTACATGGCCTAGGGAGACACACCGACTATTATTTTGGTGCAGAGGTGGCATTAACGCAATTTTTTACGTTTTTTACTCACATTTTTGCAACTCTGACGCAAATATTCATTGTCTACCGAGTCTTTCTGACGCACGTTTGTTTCACATGCAAAATCCCCGCTTGGTACTTGGTTAAATTGATCCCTATACGTGAAAATACGTGATTGATCAAATTTATAATTTTGCTAATTCCGGAAATCTAACATTTCGTTCAGCGTAATCGAGCCTCCTTCCTACCGATCATTTTCTCATTTCGGTATTTCATATAATTTTTAAAGCCCTGTGATTCAGATTCAATGATAAACTTGAAAACATTGATCGATCCCTCGATTTGTTTATCTCGTGAAGCACGTTGCTAGGGGGCATATCAAAAATGCAATAAAACGAACATAACATTGAACAATAATTTATTAATTTCATACTCCCTTCTAAGGATTTTAGTGATCGTATATTTATCTAAATTACCGCATAAAATCTTCCCTTGAATGTTCACACGCTAGATTTACGAACCTTTAGTCTCCTTCGCAAGTTCGCAAAATTCCTTCGCTAAGTTCCTTGAGCCGTCCCCTTCATCAGCATGCGCAGATGTAATGCGCAGTAGGTTTCTCAATGGTTCTCACAGTGACCGATCTATCGTAAGTTTTCACCAAGTATTTTCAATTAACTCCCTCAAGTTAAGATCTTCGATTCACTAGATCTGAAGCTGATCCTATGAAGATAGATAATGGGCACATGAAAATCCAGTCGATCGCACATTAAGGGGGGTAATGATGATAAATTAGGTATGAAAACAAATCTACTTTCGGTTTCATTTGATCAGCTATAATTACAAGATTCTACCGTATTCAATTTAAATGATGCCCAGTATTGTGGTCGGACTTATATTGCCGTTTTAGACTTTGGAATGATTGCAAAAATGTTGAATTTCAACATGAAACGCTTTGACCCCAATTTGTGTAACTCCACACAGGTAGAAACTCCTCTCCCACTCCATTCACACCCATGACTCGCTGGACCAGATAATCAGATGATTAATAGTGACATTTTTCTTGCAATTGCCTAATTAATTAATTGTTAGTTGTTAATGTGCTATAAGAGTACAATAAAAGGTATGCACAAAATCAAAAAATAGATTTTGTATGTGGTTTCTACATTTTGTATGAATTTTTATTCAAGAAAAACACTTTTATAGCTTTGACTCAACTTTTTTTCTTGTGACTCACTTTTTTGAAACTACCTGAGTCATGATGACTCACAAAAATATATGCCTACCGCCACCGCTGTGGTGTGAAACTGACTTTAATTTCAGCCAAACACTAAATTTTGAAATGTCTATAACTTTTTCCCATTTGTGAGTTGAACCATGATACAGGGTGTTCAAAAAAACGCAAACCAAAGAAATCGCTATATCTTGTAAAATACTAATCCAATTAGGTTCATATTTTCAGGAAAGAAAGAAGAGACTGTGTATGTTTAGCCCCTGTTGTTAGTTAGTTGTAAAACACGATGTCTTGGACACTTGCTCAAAAGACAGTTGTACTAGCAAAATACAAAAAACGCGGATAAAAAATCACTATATCATGGAAAATACTAATTCAATTATTTTCATTCTTTCAGGAAAAGAAAGAAGAGACTGTGTTTGTATAGCTCCTGTTGTCAGTAAGTTGTAAAACATGCCTTGGACACCAGCATTTGACTGCGATTTGAAAGCATTTCAACCATGACTGTAAAGTCCCTGAAGTAATTTTGATTTCACTCTACAGATTTATTATTCAGTGGATGAAGATGATTTGTGCCAAATTTGAAGAGCCAAAACACTATGGTTAGGAAGTTATTTAATTTTTTGCAGTTGCAGTCACCCCTGACTTCGTTTTTCGTATTTTCCTAGTACAACTGTCTTTTGAGCAGGTGTCCAAGGCATCGTGTTTTACAACTAACCATTTACAGGAGCTATACATACACAGTCTCTTCTTTATTTCCTGAAAGTATGAACATAATTGAACCAGCATTTTTCAAGATATAGCGATTTCTTTGGATTGCGATTTTTTTGAACACCCTGTACTTGGTAGATCAATGTAACTTTGTATGAGCTTTAAAATTATATATGACACATACTATGGAGACATTGGTATATGTCTACCTAGGGGGGGGCCATACTTTCGGGACACCCTGTACATGCAAGAATGACATATACATCTATGGTGGCCATTTTAAGACATGATTTGAGAACCGTTGTCAGACACTCATTACTGTTATATATTTATAGGTTAGATGGAATTTACTATGCCTTGGCGTTGCTTTAGTTTTCTATTTAATTCTGGAAATGATTATTGGATTTATCAACTAGTCATGCCAGAATGTGAGAAATGTTACAATCAATTGCATTGTATAGTATTTACAGAATGCTATTATGTTGTATGACATCATACCCATCTCCAACAAAGACTATTTCCATGTGCATAGCCATTTTACGTGGATTATTTTATGTGTTTTTTTTACTATATCTCGAAAAGTAGCGGAGCCATTTTCTTCATATTTGATGTGAACACTACCGTATAAGCATGGCACACTGTCCAATGACACTTTGGGGAGTACGTGGCCATTATGAAAAGTGGCTACCATTTAAATATGTTATTTTACGTTTCTAACTATAACTAAAAAAGTAATAGAGTGATTTGTTCATATTTGATATGTGAATACTCATAAGGATGGTACACTGTCTTATGACATTTTGGCTAGTAGGCAGCCATTTTGAAAAATTTACATGTATGTGTCCGCGGTTTTGTTGAAATTTTATATTTGCCTACTTAAAAGCATATTACACTTTCTGATGACAATTTGCAATTTGAAAATGGTGGCCATTTTTATGTGTGTATTTTAACATTTTTGCTATACACTTCATTTGCAACACTTTGTCGTTGCTGTTGTATAAGTTTGTGCATGAATTTTATTATTTCACTTGAAATGAAATGCATCTTAATATTGTATTGCAGACAGTAATGATGTTCACCTGCTAGAGAAGCTGTTTGGCAAGCTACATGTGGAGGAAAATGAAAACACGTCAATGCTTTCCAGAGTGCCTTCAGATGAGGATGATAAAAAACAATTAGGTAGTTTGGAAAAGATACAACAGATTTGCAATTTAAAAACTACAATAATTGAAATATATGCTTGAAATGACTCCTGGGGATGTGGAATTAGCACTTCTGAGATACAAAGAATAGCAAAAACACAAATTTAAGATCAGCACTCTTTCAAGGAATAAGCATTAAGATATCCTGAATATCGTGGAAAATGAAGATAAAGAATCATGTTCAATCTGATGAGTGGCAAGCAATGAGTTAGTGTTAGGCATTCAGGATGAAAAATCTATATAGATTACAGGATCACCCAACATGTAAAGCAAGTACAAGTGCATAATTGTAAAACTGTATGTCTTATGCAATGTATTTACAGCTCGTGCTCACCTTAAAGATGCTCTGTTGTTACATGAAGAGGCCTTAAAACATCATGACAGATGTAAACATCTGAGAAAGATAGACACATTCCAGGAAGTTCTTAAGCATGCCCATGATAGGTAAATCATTCTCGGGGTTTCTTAAGCATCTCTTGGCAAGCAATGAAGTCATCATATTTTCGTATTTACCTTTCTCTGAAACATGCACTTCAACAGTAGATCTTCCTTGGCCTTTTTCTGAAGCGTGCAAAATATTGATAAGCTTATATTATGTTAGTTCGAGTCTTTGCATGATGCAGTGGTCATGGTCATTATTGAAGGTCACATCATATTATATTTTGAATGCAAAGTATTCAAAAACTTGTTAATGAATGAGTACTTCAGTTATAATAGATACTAGAGAGAAGTTATACATATATTGCTTACATATTATTGGATTTATTGACTCATATGATTGTTTGCCAGGTCATTGAAGAAGTTTTCTGACCTTGAAGAAGAAGATGATTTCACAGAGGTCAGCAGTTCACCCAGCATTAAATGTAAGTCACCCCTGTATCATCCAACATCAAATATAACTCACCCTCCATCACCCTTACATAAGAGTAATTTTATGTACTGTAAAATGTAATCTTTGAAAACTCCCAGTTTGGTTCAAATTTTATATGCTGATCTCTTGGGAACATAAGACCTTATCTCAAGAAGATATTTCCAAGATGCCCACTGAATTTAAAATGATGGCCATTTTCATGATAACCCTAATACTCAGTTACCATATTTTGTCCAAATTATATATGTAATGTCTTATTGGAATGGGGCCTCTATTTAACCCTTATCCTCCCGACTAAAATGGCAAAAAGTGCAATTGTGTCCATTTCTGAAAGCTTACAATCAAGGTTGAAATAATTACTTTTCAATTTTTATTTTATTTTAAATCGATCGAGAAGACCAATTCAAACACACATTTCACCTAGTTTCTTTGCTATCATCCCCGTGTGTCATACTTCACCTGTTCCAAATGTGCTTTAGTTTCTTCTGAACTGCCATTTTTCTATCAATTCATCAGTATTGTGGTCATATAAACAGCTTTAGTTGCAAGAAAATCGATCTGTACTTTTTTTGCACAGTACCTATGCACAAGAAGGAATGTGAATTGAAAAAAATGTAATTGCATTTTTTTTATTCTAGCTAAGACAGCTCAACATGCAAAAGTAATTATGCCAGACTTTGCCAGATATAAAGTTACAGATCTATTCCATAAACTGGTATGTATAGTGCACCAATGCATCATCATCATTAATAGTAATACTAATAGTTATTATGTAGTTTTTTTTACATGTAAATGTCTTCTTTTTCCTTCCTTTATAATTGTTATAATTTTTGTTTGTACATGTACCCCAAGGGGTGTGAATGTACTTGAAGAATAAATAAATAAATATGTATATACACTGTACATTTTTATCACACTACCTGTCCATATGATGTTTGTGGGATTTTGCTTGAGCTGGTGTTCCACTTTTTTACCCTCGCAATTCCAGGGAAATAACTAGCTAGAATTTCTTCAAATACAATTCAAACTCCCATATTGGAGTGTATCAAGTAAACCATTCCACCCGCTATGGCTCAGTGGCAGAGTCAAGGTTACCAATATCGCTTGGCCCCGGGTTCGATTCCCGGTTCAGACAAGTTTGTTTGTGTTATGTACTTCTGGGTGTTTGACTGAGTGGTTCACGACTCGTATAAAAGGCTGTGGTGTGTACCTGTATATCTGTGAACCTGTGCACACAAAAGAACACAGGGCTCCTCCAAGGAGGGGTTTCTTGCTCTATCTTCGCGCCTCTATCTTCGCGTGTAAAATACGTAAAATACGGAATATACCAATGAAGTATTGCTCGCCAAATGTGGCGGTAACCACAATATAATAATAATAATAATATTTATTATACTCAAATGAAAGACAATTTAGAGTAAATTGCAAATATTGTATCATTTTTTGATTCGCAATAATTTTCTGATCTCTGAAGGCTATGGATTGAAGGCTCAGATTGAAGGTATTTTAGAGTAGATCACAATAATTGTTTTCTGTTTTTTGCAAAAATTCAAAATAGCTGCCCTGAGCAGGAAATCACTATTTCTTAAAGATCTCTTCAAAATATTGTTACATTATACTGCATTAGATCTCAAATATTGAATTGTCTAATATTGAATTGTCTAATATCTCAATTGTATGTCTTTTAATATCTGCCAATTTAATCAAGGGTAGAATAGATGGTTAATATTACATTGTGACATATACAGATTCATGAATATTATCCTTCATTGGGATTTGCTTCTCAATGGAGTTGCCGATATCTTCCGATGAGTTGTCTTGGAATGAGATATTTGGAATGTGCTGTCTTGGGATTAGATATCTTGGGGATGAGTTGTTGTGTTACTCTGACTGCTTTATAAAACTGCCAGGTATATAGGATAAAAGGCATAAAACCTGCCATAATTTCTGTATAAACACTCATATCTTATATTTTGAAAAGAAGTATTAAGACATTGTTCCATTTCAGGGGCCTGTTGCAATATTTTCTGCCAAGCATGAGTGGTCATCTCCACGTGATGTTAGCATGCAGAAGTCTAGTAAACAGGGCTATGGGTTCAGTGTACGTGGGGATTCCCCTGTCATTGTAGCTCAAGTAGACCAGGCAAGTTTAGCTCAGGTAAGTAGAAACAAGAACACAAATGTGTACAAAATGTCCCCACCAATGGGTGATCCCGTCAAATGGTTATCCTGAAAATGAGTATAGACAAGACTTTACCAACACAATTTGAGGACGGAAAATCAAAAATGGCCACCTTAAAATTTACCCATAATGCTAAAAGTTTTGTCAGTTCTAGATTTTCATACTAAGAACCACCCCTGAAAATTTGAAATTGATCCGTCACACAGTTAACCAGAAAACATGTAAACAAGACTTTACAGACAAGATTTTAGGATGGAAAATCCAAAATGGCTGCCTTGACATTTACCCAGAATGTCAAAAAATTAATCTGTTTCTAGATTTTCATACTAAAAATCATCCATGAAAATATGAAATTGATCTACCTAACGGTTCACCTGAAAATGCGTAGACAAGACTTTACAGACAAGATTTTAGGACAGAAAATCCAAAATGGCTGCCTTGACATTTGCGCAGAATGCAAAAAAACTAATCAGATGTAGATTTTCATACTAAGAATCATCCCTGAAAATTTGAAATTGATTTACAGAACGGTTCACCTGGAAATGTGTAGACAAGACTTTAAAGACAAGATTTTAGGACGGAAAATCCAAAATGGCTGCCTTGACATTTACCCAGGATGCCAAAAAACTAATCAGATCTAGATTTTCATCCTAAGAATCATCCCTGAAAATTTGAAATTGATCTACCAAACGGTTCATCTGAAAACGCGTAGACAAGACTTTACAGACAAGATTTTAGGACGGAAAATCCAAAATGGCTGCCTTGACATTTACCCAGAATGCCAAAAAACTAATCAGTTTTAGATTTTCATACTAAAAATCATCCCTGAAAATTTGAAATTGATCTACCAAACGGTTCACCTGAAAACGCGTAGACAAGACTTTGCAGACAAGATTTTAGGACGGAAAATCCAAAATGGCTGACTTGACATTTACCCAGAATGCCAAAAAACTAATCAGATCTAGATTTTTATACTGAGAATCATCCCTGAAAATTTGAAATTGATCCACCAAACCGTTCACCTGAAAACGCGCAGACAAGACTTCACAGACAAGATTTTAGGATGGGAAAATCCAAAATGGCCGACAATAAAAAAGTGATTATGAGTTTTTGCTGATTTCTTTTTACAAAATTATCACAAGTAACTACTGTTAAGAACAACATAGGCTTTTACAAGAAAGTACATCTGAAATTATTTATAAAGCTACTAAATAGTTAAAGTATGAAAACTCAAAAACACCATTTAATATGATACAAAGTATTATCGCGCGCTAACTTTTCTTAAGACATTCAAAATGGCTGACATGACTGAGCTAACAGGTCCAAAACCTAATCAGATGTATAATGAAGTGAGCTGAACAAGATGTTAAAGTTTTAAAAGCAACTGTGAAGCCGTTTTTCTTAAAGTTTGCAGACAAGGATTTTAGCATTTGACTTCAAAATGGCCGACAGGAAGTAGGTTTCGAGTTAATTTTTTTTCATCCACATCTATATGCACTCATAAGTTATCCATAAAAATTTGAAGGTGATATCTGTAGTGGTTTTTGGAGAAAACTCCCGGACGGATGGACAGACGGACGGACAGACGGATGCGCCTAAGCCGACAATATGGCCCCACACTATGTGGTGGGGACATAAAAAGGAACCACAACAAGAATGCCATTTCACACAGATCATGTTCATGCAGTGATATTTTTGTTTTTAAGTATCTTCACATTCTTTGTTCTACATCATTCTGGAGACCATGTACTATTCTTTATATTAATTTCATCTCAAATAACTGTACACAAAATGTGTAGATGTCAAATTTTATTAGTCACCATATATTTCTTTGCATTCTCTACATTTTGAAATTAATCTCATACACAAATAGTAATCAAACTGATCTCAGTTTTCCAAAACCCACCAATGTTCTTATGCTTGCAAAACTCACCAGTGTTCTTATGCTAACAAAACCTACCAGTGTTCTTATGCTTATAAAACCCACCAGTGTTCTTATGCTTACAAAACCTACCAGTGTACTTAGGCTTACAATGCCAGCCAGTGTTCTTATGCTTATAAAACCAGCCAGTGTTCTTATTCTTAACAAAACTTACCAGTGTTCTTATGCTTACAAAACCTACCAATGTTCTTATGCTTACAAAACCTACCAGTGTTCTTATGCTTATAAAACCCACCAGTGTTCTTATGCTTACAAAACTCACCAGTGTTCTTATGCTAACAAAACCTACCAGTGTTCTTATGCTTACAAAACCTACCAGGGTTCTTATGCTTACAATACCAGCCAGTGTTCTTATGCTTAACAAAACTTACCAGTGTTCTTATGCTTACAAAACCTACCAATGTTCTTATGCTTACAAAACCTACCAGTGTTCTTATGCTTATAAAACCCACCAGTGTTCTTATGCTAACAAAACCTACCAGTGTTCTAATGCTTACAAAACCTACCAATGTTCTTATGCTTACAATACCAGCCAGTGTTCTTATGCTTATAAAACCAGCCAGTGTTCTTGTGCTTACAAAACCTACCAGTGTTCTTATGCTTACAAAACCTACCAGTGTTTTTGTGCCTACAAAACCTACCAGTGTTCTTATGCCTACAAAACCCACCAGTGTTCTTATGCTTATAAAACCCACCAGTGTTCTTATGCTTACAAAACCCACCAGTGTTCTTATGCTTACAAAACTCACCAGTGTTCTTATGCTTACAAAACCTACCAGTGTTCTTGTGCTTACAAAACCCACCAGTGTTCTGTTCTTATGCTTACAAAACCCACCAATGTTCTTGTGCTTACAAAACCCACCAATGTTCTTGTGCTTACAAAACCTACCAGTGTTCTTATGCTTACAAAACCTACCAGTGTTTTTGTGCCTACAAAACCTACCAGTGTTCTTATGCCTACAAAACCCGCCAGTGTTCCTATGCTTATAAAACCCACCAGTGTTCTTATGCTTATAAAACCCACCAGTGTTCTTATGCTTACAAAACCCACCAGTGTTCTTATGCTTATAAAACCCAGCAGTGTTCTTGTGCTTACAAAACCCACCAGTGTTCTTATGCTTACAAAACCTACCAGTGTTCTTATGCTAACAAAACCTACCAGTGTTCTTGTGCTTACAAAACCGACCAGTGTTCTTATGCTTACAAAACCTACCAGTGTTCTTGTGCTTACAAAACCGACCAGTGTTCTTATGCTTACAAAACCTACCAGTGTTCTTATGCTTGCAAAACCCACCAATGTTCTTGTGCTTACAAAACCTACCAGTGTTCTTATGCTTATAAAACCTACCAGTGTTCTTGTGCTTACAAAACCTGCCAGTGTTCTTATGCTTACAAAACCTACCAGTGTTCTTATGCTTACAAAACTCACTGAGTGTTCTTATGCTTACAAAACCTACCAGTGTTCTTATGCTTACAAAACTCACCAGTGTTCTTATGCTTACAAAACCTTATTGGATCCTCAATAAAAGTTAATGTATATTTTAATTTCAGCCAACCTATTACTGACCTGCAATTTCCCTTGAATTATCATCCCAGACTCATGTTCCAATTTAATTTTAAATTAATTGAATGATATTCTTTCAGAATGCTGGAATGAAAATTGGAGATTTTATAATTGGAGTGAATGGACAAGACACAAAGTGGTCAAAACATGAAGATGTTGTGACTCTTATCAAGGAAAGCGGCAATTCTATTTCTGTGAAACTAATTACACCACGAGACAGGAACTATTTAGAACCTCATAGAACACCATGTTCACGAGCAGGGAGTACATGTTCTGATAGCAGTTTTAATATCCCTTCAACCTCGGCAAGTCCGTCTAATACACTTTCAAGTACGAAAAGTGGGAACAAAAGATCCAAAAAAGGAGAAAGTGGAAAAAATAGCAGTAGTTGGCTGTTTAAGAAAAAATCTCCCAAAAGAGAAACTGATGAAATGGAGAAAGTGAAATATTGATCAATTGCTGATTTAAAGAGTTGTATCCAAGATGAAAAGGATGAGTCAGGAAATATGCACTTTGTGTCCCTTACTTTTTTATGGCAATCTCATTTAAATATGAATGGAATGTTGATATGTACAATTCATATTTAAATGAGTCGGCCATTAAAAGTGGATTAAACCATCACCCTGCAGTTGAATTCACAAATGCTTCCTTACTTCCCCTTTCATTCTTGCCTTATGGGAGATTACTTCCCCTTGATTGTCCATTCTTGCTTCATGGGAGATTACTTCCCCTAGATTGTCCATTCTTGCCTCATGGGAGCTCCCTGTAGTTTACTTTTCCCTTAATATTTCCTTCTTGCTAGCTTAACCTAATAAAAATGCAAATCCATTCTGGATACAACAGTTGAAATCCATTGTTTCAAGTTGACAAAGTGAACATTTGAGAAGCTTCAATAATACAAGAATGATATATTTCAGTTACCATCTTGGATACAAATCTCTCATGTTTTAATATTTTGAGATTATATTTTCAAAGTTATTAGAATACATTGTATTGGTATTCTAGCCTTATCACAAGTAACTTTCAATTGTGATAATATCTTTAAAATAGGACATTATCTATTATGTTTACAAGAAACAATGTAAACCAAAGAAGCCATGTATTGTAGTTATCACAGTGCTCTACTTGCTCTTTGGTATCATCATGTTCAAACTTGTGTCTGAGGTCTGTAAGCTGTGGCAAGTTCAAACTTGTATCTGAAGTCTGTAAGCTGTGGCAAGTTCAAACTTGTATCTGAAGTCTGTAAGCTGTGGCAAGTTCAAACTTGTGTCTGAGGTCTGTAAGCTGTGGCAAGTTCAAACTTGTGTCTGAGGTCTGTAAGCTGTGGCAAGTTCAAACTTGTGTCTGAGGTCTGTAAGCTGTGGCAAGTTCAAACTTGTGTCTGAGGTCTGTAAGCTGTGGCAAGTTCAAACTTGTGTCTGAGGCCTGTAAGCTGTGGCAAGTTCAAACTTGTGTCTGAGGTCTGTAAGCTGTGGCAAGTTCAAACTTGTATCTGAAGTCTGTAAGCTGTGGCAAGTTCAAACTTGTATCTGAAGTCTGTAAGCTGTGGCAAGTTCAAACTTGTATCTGAAGTCTGTAAGCTGTGGCAAGTTCAAACTTGTATCTGAAGTCTGTAAGCTGTGGCAAGTTCAAACTTGTATCTGAAGTCTGTAAGCTGTGGCAAGTTCAAACTTGTATCTGAAGTCTGTAAGCTGTGGCAAGTTCAAACTTGTATCTGAAGTCTGTAAGCTGTGGCAAAATCAAACTTGTATCTGAAGTCTGTAAGCTGTGGCAAGTTCAAACTTGTATCTGAAGTCTGTATGCTGTGGCAAGTTCAAACTGTGAATGAATATCTATCACTCATATCATCATAGAGTAGGGAAATCATAAATATAACATGAACCCTAAATGCTGCTTAATGTTCTTCTAACATGGAAGTCTAATTTCACATAATTATCCCATTGAACGAAGTTCGGAGGGATATAGTGAATGCCTCCGTCTGTCCGTCCATCCATCTGTACATCTCCGTCTGGGCAATAATTCAAATACCGTTGGTCCGATTTTGTTCATATTTTGTGAACATATACCTTATGGAAATATAAGTTCTGCTTGAAAGCCAATTTTCAAAATGGCCGCTCATTCAAAAACGGCGGCCATTTTAATGCCGATTTTACAGTAATTTAGGTACAATATGTAAAACTGTAATAGCAATATGTTTAAAATGTAAAAAAAATATATAGGACATTAATAAAGCTAGAAATGTAGATCTTAAAGAAGCACATGGCAGCCATCTTGAAAAATGGCGGCCTTATCTCCTATTACGATTTTTGCTGTAACTTGAAAAGTAGTGGAGCCATCCACTCCCCCCTCCATCCAATATTAATTTATTTTGATTATTTTTTGTATAACGCATGGAAACTAACTTTAGAAAGTGAGCAATGTCATTATTATTGTGATAATAACGTCCCTTATACCTATTTATTACAGGTCGTGTAGACCATTTTTGCCCGATTTATAGCAAAAACATTGACTTTTGCACGTTGGTGATGATGCGCCTTTTTTTTTAATAGATCTCATATCTTAAAAGGGTATCAGTTCAAAAAAAATACTAGATGACCTAACATATTTTGCCATGCACTGAGCTTATTCATTTGGCAATTCAGTTATAAATTTTCTCTTGAAAAAATAAATCTTCCAATTTTGTTTAGTTTTCTTGCAGAAATCGCCTAATCTCCCCTCCATCCATTTTGTACGATCACTGGGCGTGGGCGTGATATAAGTATGTGACATAAGTGGATGTTATGTTTGAGTCATATTGTGTGATATGTATACACCTTGTGCAATATTGAAGTTCAACAGTTTTGAAGATATATCAGAAAATCACCATTCCCATCAAATTGCAGATTTCTTGTGACCAAAATCTGTATACAAGTCTGCTGGTGGAGTTAAAGTGGCATAAATTGTATGTTAAAATATGTTTATATCAAATAAACTTCAGTTTTTAGTGTACTGGTACTAAAGTTGAGATGTTGTATCACTTACTTACATACTGATCAAATATCATTTTAATAATTGTCTCAACTGCTAATTGCAATTCTACAATGGCTGTAAGTAATAGATAACCCTTGTCATATTTGCATCTTTTTGATTTACCTTTTTGATTGGTATAATGGAGGCAAGTTGCATATCTGAGTAAATACATCCATGGTGTTCTTTGGATTGTTCAATTTGTTGGATTTGTTCAACATTTGGGCAAATTGCCATCTATTTTTGGCAGATTTTGATTCATTATTTGAAATGAATCGGTAGCCTAGACTTTGATTACAGTACACAATTTTCTTTTATATAATATATACATTGTTCTCTCTATATAAAGTAAGAGTTCAGTCATAGCCAAATACAATGTACAACCTCAAGACATGAAAAGCTTCAATCATGTCATGAATAAGTAACAGCTATTCCTTGTGAAATAATTAACACATGACAAGATTGTAAAATACAATTTAAATTTACATACTGTAGAAATCAAGTAACAGTAACAGCATTATATATGTATTTTAATTAAAATTAAAGAAAGTTCAATATTTCGGAATGTAATTCAATAGCATCTGAAAAGATTATGTATGTTCAATAGAATCAATATGTATTATTTATTTTAATATGAAATTCAGAAATATAAACATATATATTTGAATACTGACTCTAAATGTTGAATTTTATGGGTTCTGAAAAAATATTAGCATTTTAAAAGTAAAGCTTTTTGTCTCTTTTATGCCTTGGTCACATTTCCTCCGATTTTCACTGGCGCCCAGCCGATTGAGTATTTTGTTCAAAATTGAATACAATATTGAACAAAACACTCAATCGGCCAGGCGGCGGCCGATGGATCGGAGCAAATGTGACACAGGCAATACAAGTAACAATTTATGTCAGATACTCCTTTTGAAAAAGTGCAAAAATATTTCTTGTGATGATGAACATTTATTTATTGCTCTTTGACTGATGGAAATTAATGTTCACTGAATGGTCAAAAAACTGTTATGATCATGTTGTTGAGAAACAAAATCAACAAGATTTTGTAAAAATACTTCAAAAACAAAATGTTATTTTCTAGTGTAAATGAACGATATATTGTTATTTTACATCAAGAAATATAGTACCAACAAAAGGTTCTAAAAACCAAGCCCAATGTCCTGTTTAAGAAAATGAAAATGGATTATTACCACCTTGCCGGGCCAGTTCTAGGGGTTTTAGGGGTTTAGAAGGCATTCATTTTATTTTACTATATCGACCTGAGCAATATTTGACGTCATAGTGGCGGTCAATATAGACCGGTCGAGAATGATACGAATTATATATCGTTTAGTGCGTAAGATCTTCTTGCTGTTTCAGTCCTGGTCATTAAAGCCTTCGGCCCTCGGTCCAATATTAAGCAAATATTTCATTCCTTGTTTAAATAACACAGTCTAGTATGAAATTGAATGGTGTACATGTGTGCCAAATATCAAGGCAAAATTTCTAAAAATCACAAAGATATGAGGAAAAATTAGGGTTGCCGAATTATATATCGTTCAGTGCGTAAGATCTTCTTGCTGTTTCAGTCCTGGTCATTAACGCCTTCGGCCCTCGGTCCAATATTAAGCAAATATTTCATTCCTTGTTTAAATAACACAGTCTAGTATGAAATTGAATGATGTACATGTGTGCCAAATATCAGGGCAAAATTTCTAAAAATCACAAAGATATGAGGAAAAATTAGGGTTGCCGTTTTTTTGACCACCCTGTACTAGGAGACTCGAGACTTAGATCAATTGTTTCCAAAACAAGGGCACAACACGGTCCCGTTTAGACCGTTCCGTATTAGTGGTTGTGTTGACATTAATACGGAATAAATCATACCATTTCATAAATTTTTAAATCTAAATCTGTTGAAACCGATTTCACTTGCTAGCGACAGATACTTTACTCTCACGAACCGAACATGTCAGTTTGGTTCGTAATATCTCCAAATAAACGATTTCAACATTTTAAAAAACTCGATCGGTTTCCAAGTGTTAACGGAATGGGTGTTAAATCGTATACATTCCCAGGGAAATCACAATTTCCATAAAACTTGCAATGATAGTTGTTCTGATAATAATAATAATAAATGGCTTTTGTTATCGTTTTGTTATATCGTTTCAAATGACTTACCTTCATTAATAAAGTTCCCTAAATAATTGCTATCATATTTAAATACGTGAAAAGTGCTGGTTTCTATTAAATACAATTCACATTTAATTGAGTTAGCCATAAAGAAGGAGTAGAGTTATATGCATTCAGCCGATTCACCCTGGGTATAGTCTGTCACGTGACTTCATGGATGACGTGTGCGCGAGTGATTCGCATTTTCTTTCGCTTGGGGTTTGTAATCACACTTTTTACATGTTTTAAGATTTTGTATCTCTGTGAAACTTGTCCCGTACCATCAATGTCTAAAGACGATCTAATTCACCAAATATCTCATCCAAGCGTGTCCCGGTTAAAGAGAAATTCGCACTTTTGTGTCTCGCAAAATGACGTGTGCGCGAGTAAATCGAATTTTACGAAGGATGGGTGCGCGAGTCTAACATATTTATATTCATTTTAAACAATTCTGCATTTGTTACACGTCTTGCACCTGAACGCTTCCGTCAATCCACATCCTGACGCATGGCGTCGAAGACTTTTGAGATGTTGGAATGTTTTTTGACAGTTATCACATGTATATGGAAGTCGCTGTCCATGGCTAATCATATGATCATTAAGATCCTCGATTCTCCTAAATGACATATCGCATTGAGAACATTGTTTTACATCAATACCATGTTTGCTTGCGCGGTGATATCTTAAGCCTGATTGGCTTTTGTATTCTGCACCACATATATCACATAAGTATTCTTGAGGAGTTCTGTCTTGTGGTTTCTTAATTGGCGTCGATGTAAGAACAACTTCATGGCTCACATTAAATGAGTCATCGAAAAATGAGCCATCTAGACTTCTGACAGTAGTTTCTAAACCACTCGTGCTTGGGCTATCCATATTAAATACCTGAAACTAATAATAACAAGTGAAATGTATAAACAGTTACAAAAACAATTTCCTTATGAGTCGTTTCATGAAATTGTTCTAGAATTGTAATAAATACTACGAGGCATTAACATGACAAAATGTCACTACCTAGTTGCTCACAATATTATGAGTTCAAACTTAAGTCAGATTTGAATTTCTGAGAACTTGTAAAGTCAAATTTGAACTTCTGAAAAGATGTAGATGATTTTGAAAAAAAAATTTGGTCAATTTGAAGCAAGTTGAAAACAGACCTTTTTGACCTTTTTTGACCTTGAGAAGGTCATTAAAGGTCAAATGTCAAATCTAAAGTCAGATTTGAATTTCTGAGAACATGTAGATGATTTTGAAAATTTTTTTTAGTCAATTTGAAGCAAGTTGAAAAAAGACCTTTTTGACCTTTTTTGACTTTGAGAAGGTCATTGAAGGTCAAATGTCAAATCTAAAGTCAAATCTAAAGTCAGATTTGAATTTCTGAGAACACGTAGATGATTTTGAAAATTTTTTTTAGTCAATTTGAAGCAAGTTGAAAACAGACCTTTTTTACCTTTTTTGACCTTGAGAAGGTCATTGAAGGTCAAATGTCAAAACTTAAGTCAGATTTGAATTTCTGAGAACACGTAGATGATTTTGAAAAAAAAATTTAGTCAATTTGAAGCAAGTTGAAAACAGACCTTTTTGACCTTTTTTGACCTTGAGAAGGTCATTGAAGGTCAAATGTCAAATCTAAAGTCAGATTTGAAGGTCAAATGTCAAATCTAAAGTCAGATTTGAATTTCTGAGAACATGTAGATGATTTTGAAAAAAAATTTAGTCAATGTGAAGCAAGTTGAAAAAAGACCTTTTTGACCTTGAGAAGGTCATTGAAGGTCAAATGTCAAATCTAAAGTCAGATTTGAACTTCTGAGAACATGTAGATGATTTAGAAAAAAATTGAAGTCAGTCTAAACAGTATTTGTTAAGTTATAGGAAGTTGTAAGAAATTGTTACAGACGCCGGACGCCAACCGCCGGACGCCAACCGCCGGACGCCAACCGCCGTCGCAAAAAACGGAGACCATAACAATATGTCACCACTTTTGGTGGTGACATAATAAGGGCACGGTGTTTTCTAACTAATAACTACCTCAATAATTTATGATACCTTAAAGTGTTCTTGGGGTATATATTTTTAAACCAAATTCAAATCATTTTTAGTAGGGGAGGGGGAGGTATCAAGATTTTACCCATCAGAATACCTTGCTTTGGAGACAAATGCATGGTAGTGACGGGCGCAAATCAATTTTGTATTTGACTTTCTATTATGCTGTTCTTCAATTGTTTTTTACAAATGGAGGATCTGAGTACACGAAAGCTCATATTATATTGCTACATTTATAGCGAACATTGATTTCTGAGTCTGTAAAAACAAAGTATGTGGGATCACCCTTGGTATACGCAGCTGACGAAATGGACCGGTATGGGTCAAAAGCTGGACCTGTACGGGTGAACTTTGGGGGTACTTAAAATCATTCAGAGGGATCATATATTTCAACTTAGATACGAAGAAGTCAATATTGAGCAAGTTATAGCTGTTTTAAATTCAAATAAAACCGTTAACCCGTACCGGTCCAGCTTTTGACCCGTACCGATCCATTTTGTCAGCTGCGTATACCAAGGGTGGGGATGCGGAAGAAGTTAGAAGCTCCTATAATTATTTGATATTACTTGGTATCATGGGCTTCCCCTTACTATTCCTTACATGGTCCTGATCGTGGCGGATGCCGAGTAACAACATAACAACTCTGACCCCCCCCCCCCTTGTATGGGATGTCAATAAATGAATATGCTGCCGGTTTTATGAGACCGCCAAAAATTTAATTCAATTTTTGGTTCAAATTTTAATTCACCTGCAATGCCGGACAGCCCTACAAGCTATTTCAAAACATTTATTGTCATTAAACGTAGACATGTATGTGCCATACATGAAACATCTACAAAATAGCAAACTATTCTTTAACATACTACTTTAAGATGACAAAAACAAATGTCACGTGAGTTGTATTCTGCCTTAGCTTGCAGAATTGTCTCAAGTGAATAAAAATATTTTAGACTCGCGCACCCATCCTTCGTAAAATTCGATTTACTCGCGCACACGTCATTTTGCGAGACACAAAAGTGCGAATTTCTCTTTAACCGGGACACGCTTGGATGAGATATTTGGTGAATTAGATCGTCTTCAGACATTGATGGTACGGGACAAGTTTCACAGAGATACAAAATCTTAAAACATGTAAAAAGTGTGATTACAAACCTCAAGCGAAAGAAAATGCGAATCACTCGCGCACACGTCATCCATGAAGTCACGTGACAGACTATAAGGGTGCGATTGTGCGTTGTTGCATTCGCGAATGATAATGGTTTCTCCAAAATTACAATTTACATTTCAAACAACAAAGCATTTAATTAATCTGTGTAGCTAGTGAAATGTTTCATGATAGGGAATGCTAGCATTTGGGTGCAATTGCATTTGAATGATTTGTGCGACATACCTACAAAAATAGTCGTGTATTACTTATTACAAGAAATACTTACCGGCAACTGTTGCACTTGTATAGCTCGGAAGTATGTACGGCCCGTTGTGCCTCTTCAGATGACTTGTCAAGTAAAACCTCTTTTTGCACACATCACACTCTCTTTACATAACTACCTCCCTTCTCATGCTGGCACTTAGATGATTTTCTTAGATGAGCACTGGCGGATCTTGCCCCCCCCCCCCTTGAGAGGGCCCAGAAAAAAATTGGGCCCAAATAAAATGTTGAGCCATAAGGACCTAAGGCCCAAAAAAGTGGGCCTTTTTGGTCATTACTAGGCCTTTTAAGGCCTTATTTTTTAATTTCAGGCCAAATTAAAAAAGAAAAAGAAAATGGGCCTCAAAATTTCCAAATTTAGGCCTACTTTGGGGATTTAGGGGCCCAAAATATTTTTCCACGCAAGCACGAAATATTTTTCTCTGACCTGAAATTTGTTAAAAGCATGAAAGAGAGCATGAAGATTTTAATTTGTGCATATATTAGGATTATGATAGAACGCTAGCCGTATTAGTTCTTCTTGATATTTTTGGATGATATTTGGAACAAGGGATGAGACAAGAGAAAGGACCATGCGACACATGTAATCAGGAATTTCACATGTTTCGTTCTGTGCAACGCATAAAACCGAGCTACGAGCTCTTAGCTAAAACCGATGGATTTACACTCGCTTGTAAAACGTTTTAACGCTGTCTTGGCTATGACTAGGGTCTCAAAACGTTTTAGCTAAGCGCTCTTAGCTAAGAGCTCTTGAGTAAATCTGGATTTACATTACTACATTTGTAAAAGGTTTTAACGCTAAAACGTTTTACGCAAAACGCCTAGTGTAAATCCAACAAAAAAGTATGTAACCATAGGTTAAGAATAGAAGCTCATTCTATTTCAGGTTTGGCAATAGATCTAGATGTCAGGTGTTGATACAGGTTCCTGTGCATTTTTATACCTCTTTTCCTTCTTGGTCTTTTTGTTTACTTTTAAATGAGATTAATCATATCTCATGTTATAATCACATTTAAAATTGATTTTTCTTCAAGATAATGCTAAAAACATATCCTTTATCTTAGAATCGTTTTGAAATATTATCAAAAAAGAGAAGCATGGCACTGCTCATTTTGAAATTCTCATGTAATAACACTAAGTTGTGTTTAGAGGTTATGTCACTATCGTTGCATATATGCCCGAGGGTTTTAGTGATATATGGTCCGACCTTGGGAGGGACCCCGGGGAGGGACATTGATCACTGAGAACCGAGGGCATATGTGCCCGGGCATATGTGCAACTATTGTGTGACATACACGATTTATAACATACCTATGATGATCTAGTCTGGTCAGAGAGTACCGTTTTCTTATCTAATTGACTAGCAATGGTTCGGAAATGATGATTTATTCCCATGTTTGTATCTCAGTTACGAATGTACGAGTCAATTTGACCGAGGCCTATGTATGACGTAGTCACAGCGCTTGACCAATCAGAAAGTTAGCGGGCGCGGGCTTTTCAAAAGTTATATTGGCCCGCTGTCTTGTGAACAGTTTACACTATACATCATGATAGGTATATAAACCCTTCTATTGAATCATGTGAATGCCCATGGTTAGGGTCTGAGGCCCCAGGAATACGTTAAAATGTTTAAAATGTCCGCTAGTGTACTGAGTTGTTAATGCGCGGTGTATACATGTATACTATTACTACTAGTAGTAAGATTTATAAGCTAAATGGATAAGTATAAGACTGCTTTTTTAATTAATGACAGTATACCCTGGCCTCAGGTTAGGGCTGCCAAATATTTGGAGGGAGTGTAAATTGTACAAAAACGCTTTTTATGTGAGGAAACCGAATGAAGGTGGGGCAGGCCTTTAAGACACTCTTCTCCAAGGGGGTGCGGTTTTTAATAAAGAGAAAATAAAATTGTCATTTTTTCCGCGTAAATCAAATCGCGTAAGTCAGAGGGGGGAGGGGGGGGGTCAGTTACTCTCCATATTAAGGTCACTCAGCCTATTTTGTAGTATTTTATTGTTTTCATATTGTTTTTAGACTAAATATTGTATGAGCAATTTGTGGAAACATTGGAATAGGGAGGGTGTGCTAGAAGGCAATAGAATCAATTTAAAGAAATTCTGATTTTTTAATCATTTTCTTCTTAGAGGAGCGAGTGGACAGCACAGGAAAATTTTACTAATTCAAGATGCTGTCTGGTTAATTCTGAGCGTTTTAAATGTGTTTGAGTAAATGAATGCTAAAGTTTTTGGGATGCGGTGTCAGAATTATTTATGATTTCATTACACGTCACTTGGTGATTTCTGGGCACTTTTAAAGTGTTTAAAACTAACAAATGCAACTTCCAAACATTCCCAATTGTTTTGTGGGGGGTGTGAGTCCCCCCCCCCTAGAAAATTTTACACTTTTGAGATGCACTTTTAAAGTGACTCTAAGATAATACATGAAATTCAAATTTTTTTCAATTGTTTTGTGGGGGATGTGATGGGTGACCGCAACTCATCAAATTTTACAATTTTAAGATGATATTTGGTGCTTTCTGGGCACTTTTAAAGTGTATGAGTCAATAAAAAAAAGAAAAACAATCACAATTTTTTCAAATTTTGGGGACGTCCAAGGGGGGGGGGGTGCCAAAGGGGGAGGTAGGGTTGGGGTTCCAGAGGGAGGAGTAAGTGGCTGTCCCCCATATCTGTCCCCAGAAACATTGACCATATTATATTATTAGTTTTATTTGTTATTTGCTTTATTGGACTTATATCTCGATGTACATTACATATTCAAGAGACCAATAAATATTATTATTATTATAAAGGTGCTATTTGATGAAGTCTGGGCACCTAAAATGTGTCTGGGACAATACATGAAATAAATTCAGAATTTTTGTCAATTGTTTTGTGGGGGATGTGCGGGGTGGCCTACTTCCTTAGAAAATTTTACAATTTTAAGATGCTATTTGGTGCTTTCTGGGCACTTTAAATCATATTTTTTTGTCAATTTTTTGGGGGGAGGGGGGATTGTCCAAGGGGGGGGGGGTGCCCGAGGGGGAGGTGGGGTGAGGATGCCAGAGGAGGAGCAAGTGTAAGTCCCCCAGAAACATTGACTATATCAAGGAGCTATTTGATGATGTCTGGGCACTTTAAAAGTGTCTGAGACAATACATAAAATATATTCAGAACTTTTCAATTGTTTTGTGGGGGTGTTAGGGATGGCCCACTCCCCCTAAAAGATTTTAATTTTAAGATGCTTTTTGGTGCTCTCTTGGGAGTGGGGACTTTCAGAGTGTATGAACATAGCCCATGGTATGAATCAATTGAAAAAAATAAGAAAATTCCCCCAAATTTTTTTTGGGGGGTGTCAGAGGGGGGTGCTGACGGCCATGGGGAATACATAAATAATTTTAAAAATAGAACCCCCGGTGCCCCGCTCACCAAATCCTGACTATGCCATTGTGTAACTGACTGTAATGGGGGGGGGGGGGGCATTCCATGAGCTTAACATAATAACGTTGATCGACTAGTTTAAGTAGTTGAGCTGTGATTGGTCAAATTGGAGTCAGCTCTACTACGTCATTTGTATTGGTTCAACACAAGAAAACATGGCGGAGTTGATAAAAAAAATTATGACAAAGAAAGTTAATATTAGAGGTGAATTTGCATTTTCTTTTAATCAAACCTAGGCAGTGATATATTCGACATTATAGTGGACCCTTATATCGATTTTGGACGACGAAATGGGAGCTAAACAAAGCACACCACCTCGCCAAAGAACATACTCGAATAGTGGGCAGATAGGGGCATCTGCTGGGGGCTCAGCAAATGGCAATGGGGGGTATGGAACCCCTGGGCCCAGTACCAGTAGTATGGGATTACAAATGAATTCACGAGGCCGTGCAAGAAGCCTTGGATCAGTACAGAATGGCCATGGCCAACCATTGACAATACCCTCAACTAATGGAACTCATGGAACTGGCACCCTAGATTCTGATTCTAGCACACCAGAGGACCCCCTCCCTTTGCCATTTAGCCGTGCAGGTCTCAGTGGGTTGATGCAGGCACATTCGCTCCCTGTTCAGTTATTTTCATTACACGGTAAGTCATTTATCCATTTCCAGGATGTCCTGCGCTCTAATCATAGGCGCACTGGAAGGGAAAAGTAATAGTAAGCTGTATATTCTATTTACAGCTTCCCTTGGCCTAATGCCCTAATGATTGTTCAGTGTTTCTAACGTTGGAGAAAGTATGCACGTATTGCACACATATACCTACCTCGATACATTCCTGAGTATTTTAGGATTCTTTTTATGAAGTTGAATCACCAATTGTATGGGTTTATAGGCAGAACGAAGAGATATCATTTTACATCAGAAATATCTTGGCACTCTTCAAGATGTCCGAAGGCAACCCCCACGGGGGTTCACTGTAAATAAACCTTGACAAGGATCCTTAGCGCACATGGGGTACCTTTTTTGACATTTGGTGGCAATGGACACAAAATTTAGAATTTGGTATGAGAATGCCCCCAAAATTATGACTTTTGAGGTATTGCAATGGTCAGACTTTTCCACATTCTGGAATGAGAATGGTCATTGAAAATATGTTAGCTCACATTTGTGGTATAGTTGGTCCATTAGTTCCACATATCCTTAATTCAAGGTTGTTTTGAATTGTTTTCCTCACATATCTGCCTTCTTCTTCGGGCTTTCTTCAATGATTTGGCATTGGACTTATCTGGACATTTGGTATGACATTGGTCCTACATTTGGTATGACATTGGTCTTATATTTAGACATTTGGTATGTGTTTTGTCGTCTAGCCCATATCCAATAGAGTCACGGTGTTATAGCATTACAGTTACGACAAGGCGATTTGCAAAAATGATAACAAAAAATGGCGGATTTGAAAGACAGCATGTCCTCTTTCTCGCCTGTAGGCAAGTTTCACAGATAAGATTTCCTTTTCAACTAGTTCCATTCGGTGACGTATATATGGATGGTTATAAAGACTGGGTCAAATCTGCCAGGTGGTTTACTAGAAGTGGAATATAAGCTGTAAACTTACCGACTGAGATGTCCAAGTTCATATATTTTCGTCCATTTTCGTGATTTCTCAGTATATGTGCCTCAGAGCCACTCAAACTATTAACAGTAAGTAAGGCCAAAGGACTTGGATTATTGGTTTTGCGTCCTTTTAAAATTGAATATCATCATGCAAGCAAGGTGAAAAAACAAACACAAAAATAAAACAAAATTGAAAATACCGTAAAAATTTACCGTTTTCACTAATTTTCCTTTTAAATCTTTTGATCGGCGGGCCTGTAGTACAATCTATAGTCGACTGTCTAGAGGAAATGACCATTCCTTCAAATATTGTACTACCAGTGGTCTTCCCACCCAATTCCATGGCAAAATAGTCAATTATTCCATTGATTTTCACACAAACCAAATGTGACATGGAGGCTGCCATCTTGGTTTTAGTACTGCACTGAACGAAATGTTGTATTTGTGGGAATTTCCCCGGGAATTTTAGATGTTTTAGGGTAAAAATATTTGTGTTTGTTTTTTTTACTTTTGGTCAAACTGTACATGCACGTGGACGCAAAACCAATAATCCAAGTCCTTTGGCCTAAACTGTGAATAAACAAGCCATAAAATGACAAATCCAGAACAGGAACATGGTCATATTGTAAATAATAAGGTTTCAAACGCAATGTCGTTAGACGACTACGTATGAATTCTATAGACGGTAACGTATTGTATTAGATGTACATTAGATATTTAGTGGACGGTTACGTGCATGTACATCTTTCAAGTTAAGGTTGCTAGTTCTGATAGCCTCTTTCCATGTTATTATTATAATGGGTAAGAAATGGAATATTGAATTGCTTATATTTGTGTTCAGGACTCGCAAGAGACGCTCTTGTTTGAGCCTCTATAGGGCAAGGAAAAAATTGTGTCTTGCTTTATTTATGAAACCAATTCAAGTCAAAAAGATAGCAATGAAGAGGCAAAAGAAGAATTAGCATCACTGCTAGATATTGTTCAGTGTTTACTGTAACAGCTTTTCTTGTGTCATCTTCAAAGATGTAAAGCCCATTTATGATACGCTTTGAGAGAACAAACCAAAGCTGTCTATTCTGTAGATTGCAATGGGCTTTAAGATACTTGGTCTGGGGGAGCTGTACCTTAATAAGCATTATTCTTTGAATTGACATTTCCATTTAGGAGAAAATGGGCTTCATCTGTAAACCATAGATCATTGTGCGTAGAATCCAAGTTTGTCTTCTGTGCCAGGGAGCACATTTGGAGCATGTCCTAAAATAGCCATCAAATAAAAATCGAAGGAAATTGATCACAATTTTACATAATGTCATTTATGAGGAAGTTAAAGGAAAAAACAATGGTCCACTTTTTTTCTGGTCACCATGTATTTGTTTTCCTTTTGATAGAATAAACACTTAAAATCTTAATGTCTGTAGAGGGAGGGGTCAATCACACCCCCCTCGATTTTTCAAGAGTACTATCTTGCAAAATGTTTTGCCTCAATCTCCACTCAATCCACTTTTTTAGCTTGAGCCACAGATATAAGACACTTTTTGGCGTAAAAACAAAGATTATTGGATAGTGGGAACTTGGTGCCAATAAAATTGAACTTCATAAAATATACAATACAATAGATGATTATTGCTCTGTTTGAAAGATAATAATTTAGCATATTGAATTCTCTTTATTTCATGAAAATCGAGCCTCTAGTCACAAAACACATTCTCTTCACAAATTTGAGAGAAAAATGGAATTAAAATTATTGAATGAGTATGTTTATTTTGTAAAATATTGCTTGTTCCAGTAATCTTATTGAAAAGAAATACCACATTTCCATTGATATTAATTTTTTTACTGGTATTTACAAATTTTTACATAATGCTGAAAATGCTACAGGCTTTTTTTGAATTTTCACAAGATACCCCAATATATCTATTTAGAATGAAACATTAACATTCAAGTACTTGCCCTTCGGGCTTCGTGGAATATCACTTGTGAAAGATGTACAGGTATTCACCTCAATAGAGTGAAATTTTTGTTTCATTATATCACTCTCTAGCTAAACATCCCTAATATTATTAAGTCATTAAGTCTTCAGATATTTTTACGAATCTACTCAGTTTATCTGCCATTTTGACTTACACTGAACTAAATTATTTACACTGAACGAAAACAAATTCTTTGAAAATTCCCGGGAGCGTGGGATATCGCTAGATATCTCAGGGTTGTCTTATCTGATTAGCATTGCCATTGAATATTGAACAAATATTTCACTCTATTGAGGTGAATACCTGTACATCTTTCACAAGTGATATTCCACGAAGCCCGAAGGGAAAGTGGAATATCACCTTGTGAAAGTGCTACAGGTATTCACCGAAAATAGAGTGAAATATTTGTTTTATTATATCACTGTCTATATATCTAGCTAAACCTCCCTTATATTATTAAGTCATAGGTTAACATTGAAATATATACGAATCTACTCGGTTCGTCTGCCATTTTGACTTACACTGAACTAAATTATTTACACTGAACGAAAACAAATTCTTTGAAAATTCCCGGGAGCGTGGGATATCGCTAGATATCTCACGGTTGTCTTATCTGATTAGCATTGCCATTGAATATCGCCAGATATCCCACGACATGTGACCCGGTTTTGACCAATCATACTGTCGCTAGCTAGATAGCGATATAATAACGCCAGATATCCCACGACATGTGACCCGATTTTGACCAATCATACTGTCGCTAGCTAGATAGTGATATAATAATATGAGATATTCTCAAGACGCGAGGAAGGTTTCTGTGAGTAGCCATTTAGTTTTTGATCACAATGCAAATATACCAGACTTAGAACTAAGCAGATTAAGTTTGACTTTCAATTGCTAATTGTTTATTTTCAGGAATAAAATGTCCTGTGTGTTCCAAACTAGTCCCGCCTGATGATGTAGAATGCCACCTTGTTATGTGCCTAACAAAACCCAGGATAAACTATAATGGTAAGTTATCCTTGGATGTACCCTGTGCTTAGAGTCTAGTTATAAACTACATTCTGCCTAGTATAGACTATATTACAGTTTAGCAGCCCCGCCACCTAGACCGATGCCCATGACAGCTTGGGTAATAAATCATTTCAGACCTACCACGCTGACCTTTTTATCGTACCTAACAAAAGGTACGATATTGTAGTCAGCTTGACGGGCGGCGGGCGGGCGGCGTCTCACTTTTCAGCTTGTCTACAGGTTTCCAGCCAAACCATTTGAGGGATTCATCTGAAATTTTCAGGGATGTTTCTACATATCAACGTCAAGAACTGATTAGTTTTTGGGCATTCTGGGTAAATCTTAAGGTGGCCATTTTGGATTTTCCGTCCTAAAATCTTCACTTTCAAGACTTGTCCACAGGTTTCCAGCCAAACCATTTGAGGGATTCATCTGAAATTTTCAGGGATGTTTCTACTTATCAACGTCAAGAACTGATTAGTTTTTGGGCATTCTGGGTAAATCTTAAGGTGGCCATTTTGGATTTTCCGTCCTAAAATCTTCACTTTCAAGACTTGTCTACAGGTTTCCAGCCAAACCATTTGAGGGATTCATCTGAAATTTTCAGGGATGTTTCTACATATCAACTTAAGAACTGATTAGTTTTTATTGGGCATTCTGGGTAAATCTTAAGGTGGCCATTTTGGATTTTCCGTCCTAAAACCTTCACTTTCAAGACTTGTCTACAGGTTTCCAGCCAAACCTTTTGAGGGATTCATTTGAAATTTTCAGGGATGTTTCTACATATCAACGTCAAGAACTGATTAGTTTTTGGGCATTCTGGGTAAATTTTAAGGTGGCCATTTTGGATTTTCCGTCCTAAAATCTTCACTTTCAAGACTTGTCTACAGGTTTTCAGCCAAACCATTTGAGGGATTCATCTGAAATTTTCAGGGATGTTTCTACATATCAACGTCAAGAACTGATTAGTTTTTGGGCATTCTGGTTAAATTTTAAGGTGGCCATTTTGGATTTTCTGTCCTAAAATCTTCACTTTCAAGACTTGTCTACAGATTTTCAGCCAAACCATTTGAGGGATTCATCTGAAATTTTCAGGGATTATTCTACATATCAACGTCAAGAACTGATTGGTTTTTGGGCATTCTGGGTAAATTTTAAGGTGGCCATTTTGGATTTTCCGTCCTAAAATCTTCACTTTTAAGACTTGTCTACAGGTTTCCAGCCAAACCGTTCAAATTTTTATTACATATGTTACACAGTGATAAGTTCTAGAGCTGATTAACTTTTCTGCGGCCATCTTGCTTTCTTGGGCAACAAGACCACAATGCTGTGTCTTATGTACGATATTGTTCACATCTGTGCCTTGTTCTCAACCAATCAACGAGCTGGAAGGAACACATGCTAAAAGCGTACACAATAATATAACACCCTACCCGGCATAAGAATTGAACCTAATTTGCCCAAACCTCATGTTTGCTGAAGTCCGAGTATTTGTAGGATTCCGAGTTCAAATGTGGGTGTGTTAATTATGAGATTACGTCAGAGAAAATTACCATATATAGAAAGTCATCCTTATTCTGACGATGAACTTTGATTCGCTCGGTAAGTTCAGAGATTGATTGAAAACTGTAAGAATGAAGAAGAAGCCCAGCTCTTTTGAGAAGCGAAGTCGAAAGAATGCAAAGGGTACCTTGGATGAAGAAAATGTTTTCAATTCTAGTGTTGTACTTATATGGGTCATAGTTATAGAGACAGAGCCCTTTTAAGTAAAGCCTTATTTTTGTATTGCTTTACATGATATATTATCCTAATCACTGTTCCACAGCTGGATGACTCTAGCTGCAGTTAGCTTCATTCCAGATGGTTGCCGAAATTCTTTCGTTTTCAATAAACCTCCGATTTCAGCTAAACTAAATTGAATCTGGATTCCGAATGTTTTGCCATGTAAATTAATAAAGCAACGATGATGGTAAATTACCACAAATAAATGCTCAAACAACCGTGATATTGGAGAATTTTAAAGAAAATGGCTTCACTTAGAATGACTCTAACTGAAGTTGATGATGACATAATGATGACGTAGATCATCAACTTCAGTTAGAGTCATTCGAAGTGAAGCCATTTTCTTTAAAATTCCCTAATATTGCGGATGTTTAGGCATTCATTTGTGGTTGAATACAATCATAGTTTTATTAATTTGCATGGCGAAACTTTTGTAATCGAGGTTTATCGAAAACGAAAGAATCTCGGCAGCCATCTTGAATAAAGCTAACTGCAGTTAGAGTCATCACGCTGTGGAACAGTGCTAATGACCATCAGTCTGTCAGTCAATCCGTCAGTTTCTCAGTCTATCTGTCCCTCCAGAAAATAAGAAAAGCACTGTCTGTTTTCTCATACCTAAAGCAACGATTTAAAACCAGCTATATTCCTGATCATGGTTTCATATTTCTTGTATTGTACAGGGTGTCCGGAAAGATACAAATGCTCAAATTTCAATAGATTTACCTCTTGTGAGATTGCTATAGCCTTGCTTAAGTCGGTATTTTTTACTAATCTGATCTTGAATTATTACCGCCTTGTACAATCCAATACATCTCCGATGATATTATGCTGAGATATTCAACGGTTTCGAGATTTCCATAATACCAACGCTATCAGGGGTATTGCGAAACTTTATTGATTGACAGATCGCATGGACGACACGACGTGTGACATCAGGCTGATTGACCAATCAAAACCAGGAACGTTATCAGGTTGAGCAGCATAAACAAAGCAAACTTCCAGTCTACTACTTGAAATTCAATGATCTGATCGAGTGTTTCTTTAGAGTTGCAATATCATTCATGAATATATTGTGTAATTAAATGTACATTGGGATGTAAGAGTCATTAATATAAATAAATCATGCGATTCAATGTTGATTTAAAACTGATTTCGCCATGAAAATGCACTATGAAAATGTAGCGGGTCATGCAGTCGATTAGTGATTCAATCTCAGCCTATATGTTCGATCATTTGAATTCAGCGATCGTTTCAACGTTTATTGTTGAAATCTTATCACCTCGGTTATCCAATCGATGCTCCGGCATCCACTAAACTCTGATTGATATTTATCTGATAAATATTTGTATTTTCATGATGAATTTGTGCAAGATTTGTTCGTGAAAAGTCCCGGTGAAAAGTGTACTTGTTTTTGACCGTGCATAATAATGAGCTTACGCTACAGGGCCGTCGTTGATTGGTCAAATTTTACCGACATCAACAAACTGTCGGTAAAGCACGTGGCTTTCTCTTGGGTACAAGGCGGTCATAAAAGAAATCAAGATAAGTAAAAGATTTATACAGATTGTAGAATAACAACTAATCCTGCAACTTTCATACCATATCATTTCAAAATGAAAATATTATGGAGCAACGTCACAATTGCGTTTTATAATTCTTTTTCCTGCTCATATATTCCTGGCACTAACTTGAAAGATGTTCCTATCTAATTAGGCTATTATACATCAAATTATGTATACAACAGCATGAGGATAATACCCTTTGCAATCATTCGACTTCACTTCTTAAAAGAGAGCTCCGTCTTCTGTAGTTTAACTAGACTCTGCACGCAGGGTATGAGTACTGTAACATTATTTAATCATTTCATATTAATGCTGTTATCCAGTATTCTATATTTTCTACCATTATCTGAACATTCGTGGTGCATCCCGACCAGATATTCAAAGACCTGACAAAACCGCTGCTGTCCACCTCTTAGATTGCTGATAACATTGCAGGCCTGTCAACTGTCCCGCAATTTGCGTATTTGTCACGCATTTGCTGAAGAATTTGAAGTCACGCCAGTTATTTTTGCGTGACAGAAAATGTCACGCAAATACGCATTTTATCTGGTAATTGTCAAGCAAAAATATTTCTGTAGAAAATTTTCTAAAAAAGATCGTCTATACAGCAAAAATACGAACGACGGGAAAAAACGTACGCATTTCATTCTGACTTTTCACGCGAATTACGGATATGTCACACATTCCGTTCGAAAATTTGGCAAGATGTAATAAAATTTAAACCAAGGTGTTCAAAATTTGGTTCAAGGTGTTCAGATTTGGACCAAGGTGTCCACATTTTGAGGGGAGGTGTTCAACATTTCCAAGTCACTCATGTTAGGTGTTCCCAAGTTGACAGGCCTGACATTGGCATATAAAACATTGCTTTCACATATTCGTAAATGTAGAAATCTAACAAGACTTTATCATGAGAATATCGGCCATTGTACAAAAAGATTAATTCTCCTTTTCGCGGTTCGCTTTTTGAATCAGAACGTTCGCAAATATGCACTGAAAAAGCACTCAAAAAGGACAAAATTTGATTGGTCAATATTTTCCCACTATGCTTTTCGCGTAGTTATTTGCGTGACACGAAAGTTCTAAATCAAACTAATTACTCAATTTTGTTTTTACACCCGCACGCTAAATAAAACAATGACACCATCGTAAGTATTCTTCTTTGTCATTGCTTTAATAGTCAGTATACGGAGTTGAATCAATAAAAGATTGTACAATGAACAACAAAACTCGGAAACGAGTACTATAGATTTGCTTTCGGACCACTGAACAGATTGACCTAGATAATAGCGACGCGTCTTCTTTGGTCTACTGCTCAGTTGTTTGTGGGTTTTCAACCGTAACTCTATAATGTAATTAGAAGATGAATACTTTTATTCAGTTGTTGCATCGATGTCGCAGTTTGTAGTGCGGTAAGATTGGCATGAAAGTCGAATGGAATTGTTTTTTCCAATATGGCGACTAGTCTACTGATCACGTGACCTTCTCTTCCGGAATATTTTCTCACTTTTCAATCATCGTTTTCACCACGCTATGAATTAATACAATGAAAAAAATAGTTGTTATATTAAGATTAATGAGAGATCAATCGTTTCTAATTATTTTTTCTGTACTCTCGTACGGGAATATGAACGAATATATCGTTTGAAAAATAGGTGTGAAAATCCCAATGTTAAACCTATGAGGGAAAATAAGGAAGTATAAATTTGTTCCTCCGCGAACTGCATCATGGGAAATATTTTGCCCTTATAAGGAAAGATTTTCGCGTCTTCTCTTTTGAAGAGGGAACAGCGATTTCGAGAATTGTCATGGCATCCAATTGTTAGATTTGTTTTGTTTGCTTTTTGAATTGGTGCATTGTGGAGGATGAGGTGCAGTATTGGCTTTCTTATTAATTCAGGGACTTTTTGTCTAAGTACTTATATGATATTTACTTGATGACATTACACAGTTTGATATGCATCAATGATATCAATATACTAAACAGAACACTAGCAACAATAATACAACACTGAACAAAACATTCATAGAAAATACAATAATCTATCCCATTTTAGCGATATTCTGGAGCTGCTCCGCATACCTCTCACCACCGTAACCATGACAACAATAAGTTAAACACGTTTAGACAGTTGAAAGTTGGTAGATATATCGTCATAGTGTTCCTGTACAATCTGTAGCAATTTCATTTTAAAAAACCTAAATCTCTTAAAATTAGAGTATTTGTATCTTTACTTTCTGGAAATCCTGAAATTAATTGCAATCCTATATTAATTTTACGAGATTAATTTACGGGACACACACTTTTTGAAAATATGAAAATTAATTTATAATATTATATCAATTTACTTGTTAGGACCATAAGATGGATATGCAACCAAACAAATAAGTATGTGATGCACAATATTTTTCATTTTAGCATTTAGAGGTGTCCCGTAAATTAGGTTTGTAAATTAAACGTGTGTTAAAGTATACTGTTATGCGTCGTAACTTCTCAAACTTTGATACAGGGCTTCCACAGACCATAGCCATCCATAAACTAAGTAGCCTCAAAAACACCTCAAAAGTCACATGCTTAACTGAGAATGTCAGTGTATAGGTTTCCATCCAAACTGTTTCATGGGTTCATCTTTTATTTTCAGGGATGTTTCTATCTATGAAAGCCTAGAACTGATCAGTTTTTCATCATTCTGGGTAAATGTTGAGGTGGCCATTTTGAATTTTCCATCCTAAAATATTGTATGTCGAGGTTTGTCCACAGGTTTCCAGCCAAACTGTTTCAGGGATTCATCTGAAATTTTCAGGGATACTTTTATGTATGAAAGTTTAGAACTGATTAGTTTTTGGGCATTATTATCCCATGGAACGAAGTTCAGAGGTATATAGGGAATGCCTCCATACGTACGTTTGTACGTACATCCGTCCGTCCGTCCGTCCATCCAGGCAATAACTCATATAATATGTTCATATTTTGTACACATATACCCTATGGGGGTAGAAGTTCTGCTTGAAAGCCGATTTTCAAAATGGCCACTCATTTAAAAATGGCAGCCATTCTAGTGCCGATTTTACAGTAATTAAGGTGCAATATGTAAAACTGTAATACCAATATGTTTTAAATGTAAAAAAATTATATAGGACATTAATAAAGCTAGAAATGTAGATATTAAAGAAGCACATGGCAGCCATCTTGAAAAATGGTGGCCTTTAATTGTTATTTTACGATTTTTGCTGTAACTCAAAAAGTAGTGGAGCGATTTTGTTCATATTTAGTATGTGAATACTATAAGCATATCACACTGTCTAATGACACTTTTGGTAGAAGGTAGCCATTTTGAAAAATGGCCACCATTTTAAAGTATTTTACTATAACTCGAAAAGTAGTGGAGCGATTTTGTCCATATTTTGTATGTGAATACTATAAGCACGGCACACTGTCTTATGACACTTTTGGTAGAAGGTGGCCATTTTGAAAAATGGCCACCATTTTTGCCATATATTTTGTTTGTAAAAATGCCAGCCATGGCTGTTCGATTGGATTTGCTATGCTTTGGCGTTGCTGTTGTCTAGTTGGTAAATGTTAAGGCAGCCATTCTAAAATCTTGTCCTCTGTACCTGTAACAACACTAATAGCATAGGATAAACCATATTATTCAAAACGTGAAATGTAAATCTTCATTATACTGAAGTAATTCGCTTTTTATTTTACAAAGTACATGTATTTTAAAAGTTCAAGTTCAATTTGACTTATGATGAGGTAGAATATTACATTACATTCTTCTATATAAAAGTATTTAGTTGGAAATGATCAGCAGGGTTTCCTAATTAGTGTCACCACATGTTTTTTTCATTAAGTCTAATTGCTTGGTATTGATGTAGATCTTTGATATACCATCAAGCAACATTCTGTATTTGTGCTGACTCGGTAAATGTGGTAGTTTGATTTTCAAATCATAATTTTATAATAACAGTCCATCTTGGCATCCACCCTGCACCTGTCTCATAAGTTATAAGAAGGAACGTCAGACACACTTATGACATATGAGAATGTATTATTGATTCGATCATGACTGTAATCACGCCTTCTATAAACTGTGAACAAAGTCAATATTCCACCCGATATTTATTCGTCGATACAATATCTGGTCTGTACTAAGTGTTTCCTTCAGTGCTAAACCGCGATTAGGAAATGAAGTGACGATTTTGCAAAATTTTTGTGATTTTTCATGTTCAAATGGTAATATAGACTTCAGATCAGGGATTCAGGTATTATAGCGAGTATTGAATACCTTATGGCCTAGTCACATAGCCCGGCCGATGAGGTTACGATGAGCCAGCGATGCAATTTTCATCGAACTCGGCCGAACACTGGCCGGACACCGGCTGGACATCCATGGCCTTTGTTGCTTAAAACCGCATCGGTGGTAGCTTGGTGAAATTTCGACTTCGGAGTTAAATTTCACCGGGCTCTCAACGAGCTCCATCATCATGTCATCGCAGCCCCATCGTAACCACATCGGAAAACATGTCGGCCGGTGCACGGCCGAGTATCGGCCCGTGTCCCGTGCATCTGAGACAACCAGAGGACGAGGTTTTTTAATGGACAGCGGCCGAGCTCCGACCGAGCTCCAGCCGATGTGGGACAGAGCATCGGCCGGTCACTGTTCAAAGCCCGTTAACAACCCGGCCGGCGATCGCACGGTGTCCGGTTACCTGCTCGGGTACCGGCCGTATTCCTTCCGATGTCCGGCCGACCTCCGGCCGGTAGTTGCTGCCACATCGGCAGAAAAAAAATACCATTTTGAGACAGACTCTGTACGGTCACCGGCCGGTGTTCGGTCGGTCGCCTGAAGATGTCCGGACGGAGTCCGTTCACGTCACCGAGCTCTGCTTCCGATGAGGAGAGCTCGGTGGCACAAAAAAAGGCCACCGAGCTCTACCGATGCCGGACATCATCATTTGGGGTACAGAAAACATTTGTGAACCCTGCAGTATTTATTTGTCGATATGCTGTTTTGCCTATATTTTTTGAGTACAGTATACTTAAGGATTTAAGCCTTGGACTCGTGCATTGTGTGCTGACTGATGAACCATTCCACGAAGATGTTGTTTCCAAATCTTTGCATGACCCCGCAGGGGGAACGCAAAGTTTAGGAAACAACATCTGAGTGGAATGAAGCAGCCACAATGCATTGAGTCGTGGGCTTAAATTCTTTTCACACATTGCAAAATATTTTATATAAAATCACTTAAAAGATACAAAATCAGTAAAAGAACATATTTTCAATGAAACCTTTTGCAAGGGTCAAGTCTTGGAAAGCTCAATTTCAATCTTAATCGCTTAGCAACTGTACACAACAAATGCGCTATTGATATTTCACACACTGTTCATTATGTGAATACTCTGTTCGGATTGGCTGGAATCAGACACACCCTGCCTAGCTATGTTTGAATTTGTTTTCAGAGGATGTCCTGACAGAGGATAAGGGAGAGTGTGTAATATGCTTAGAAGATCTTGTACAAGGAGACACCATAGCCAGGCTGCCATGTTTATGTATATATCACAAAACGTAAGTGTATATACAAAGTCATCCATATTTTGGCGATGAACTCGGATTGGCTCAGTGAGTTCAGAGATTTGTTGTAAACTGAAAGAGTGAGGATGAAGCTATTGCAATCACTCACTTGTCCGTCTGACTGTCTATCTGTCCGTCCGTCTGTCTCTCTGTCCGTCCGTCTGTCAACAATTGGCCCATTTTAAAACCTCTGTAAATAGGATTCCCGTTTAAAGTTATTTCTGTTCAAAATCAATATTAGAAAACTCTCCTATGACTCCTGGTTCAAAAGCTGGCATATTTTCAAAATGGCCACCATTTTTGTCTCGCGAAATTCATTTTTGGACCATTTGCTTTAAAACCAGCTGTGTCGATAGGATTCCTGTTTTAAGTTATTTTTGTTCAACAGCAATACAGAAAACTCCCATATGACTCCCGGTTCAAAAGCCCGCCTATTTTCAAAATGGTTGCCATTTTTGTCTCGCGATTTTGGCCCTTTTCCTAGCTTTACAAATAATTTCAGGTGTCCTGCATTGTAAAAAGCCATGTCACTGTAAAGAGTAGTTGTATGAAATAATTTTGTAACAAAAAATCGGCAAAAAATTATATCCGTTTTTTTTCATTTTCAGTCATTTTAGTTAACACTGTTTTGTCCATCTGTCTCGTTAAATCCGCTTTTGGACCATTTGCCTTAAAACCTCTGTCGATAGGATTCCCGATTTAAGTTATTTTTGTTCAACTGATCTTATCAAAGATAATTCTTGCATTAAATAATGCGGACAATTGCTTTATGACAAGGCCAAGAACCCTGTTACATGAGACAGTGTGATTTTGTACTTTAAATGTAAATACATGCAAGCAATGCCAATCAATCATGACAATCAATCAATTGTTTTTTGACAATTTATCTTGTTTGGTGACTATTTTGAGGAGAGATAGCTAGCAGACATGCCTGACACTTGAAAAATTGGGATTTGGAATTCATTGGGATTTGCTATGCCTTTGCAATGCCCTTAGATCACAGAAAATGCCATATCAACACTATTATTTTTATTTCTAGGTGTATAGATGACTGGTTCGTAGTGAACAGATCCTGTCCAGAGCACCCATTAGATTGACCCCATCATATAAACCCTGAATACACAATCCTTTGCCAAATAAATTATTGTTATTATTGATATTATGGGATGGATGCCATAGAAGTGGATGTATTTTTCTAATGTATGGAAACTGATAGTCATGCGAATGGAGCACAGTTTGGATGACACATATGTATTTATACTGTTTCAACAGAAATGCTGAATAGTTATGTGATGTATGGTCACAGAGTGGAAATGAAACAGCATGTCACCAAGTTAATGCATAGCCAAAGAATGAGGATTATATGGTAAAGGTATCAACTATATAGGCTCAGAATATTTACGTCAGTGCAGTTATTGTAAGTAATCTAACCATATTCCAGTATTTATGTAAACACAAGGAATGATAAAGGGCAATATCCAAAAGTAAGGCATCATAATGTCATTCCAAAGTGTACAATAAGTGATTAAATGGTATCATTACGACATACCAGAGTCTAGAATATGTGATTAGTAGTATCATTACGACATACCAGAGTCTAGAATATGTGATGGTATCATTACGACATACCAGAGTCTAGAATATGTGATTAAATGGTATCATTACGACATACCAGAGTCTAGAATATGTGATTAAATGGTATCATTACGACATACCAGAGTCTAGAATATGTGATTAAATGGTATCATTACGCCATACCAGAGTCTAGAACATGTGGTTAAATGGTATCATTACAACATACCAGAGTCTAGAATATGTGATTAAATGGTATCATGACGACATACCAGAGTCTAGAATATGTGATGGTATCATTACGACATAACAAAGTCTAGAATATGTGATGGTTTTATTACGACATACCAGAGTCTAGAATATGTGATGACGTTGTACACAATGCCATATCACTTGTGAAATCATGTAATGAAGTGGTATCTTAATGCCATCTCACAGTGTAGAATATATGATAAAGTGGTATCATTGGATAGAAGTAAAATACTATTATGAGAGAATCCATTTTGAAGTTGGCTGGAGGCTTTCCGCTTCTGCCTTGAGATAGCAGGCCAAATGTCAGGCAGACTTGGTTGGCCTTTCACCACATAACAGGCCTTCCCAGAGAGCATCTCTATAGTTAGCAAATGTGGCAAAGGGTTTACCTTTTTATAAACAAGAACTTGCTCAGTCTTGAAGACAGCACATGTCTTTGTGGAACATGTTAAAACGCTTCAGGGCCCATTACGAACAATTAATTCAGTGAAGTGTATTTTGTGTGTAAATTGTAAATATATACAGTGTAGGGGTTAGCATTTCAGCTTAAAGTTGGATTTTGGATGACTTTTAGTAGGGATTTCTGTAGATTGGGTTAATTTGGCGATACTTAATTTGGCGATTTTGCCATTTTTGGCATATTGGCGGCTATTTAATTTGGCGGATTGCAAAAAGAAAAATTTTTTTTTTAAGGACCACTGGCGATATTCACCACGTTTGTACATTTTTGTGAGATCACCCTTTACATTTTGTACCTCGATCTATGCTGCTACCATACTGCGTTTTTCCCTGAGTATTAATGAGTGACTGACCAGTTCTGAGCCAATTTATGAGAGACATTTTTTCATATTTTTGGAAAAAGCTAAACCGGAAGTGACCTAAAACACTGGACAAAATACCCTAGATAATTCCCGGGGATTCATTCTAAATTTTGGTGAAGATTTAAATTGGCGAATTTTTCATTTTCGCCAAATTCGCCAAATTAAAGCGGGCGCCAAATTAACCCAATCTACAGTATGTATTTTTAATATTAATTTTCTTTCCCAATGAATGAAGTTTGTTAGGGATATAGTGAAGTCTGCTGTCCATCAGTCTGTCTGTTCATGGAATAATTCACATACTACTAAAGTAGACTTTTCAGTTTTTTTGTCTAATAAAAAACACATCTATATTCTAAGTTTTTTGGCCCGACCCCAAACAAGTACATTATCTCCAATCAATTTTAATATATTTCTGATGTATGATTTATTATACACTCAATCTAAGGTATTTTAGAGTAGATTGCAAATATTGTACAGTTTTTCTGGTTTGTGTCCTCAAAAAATTTAATATGAAAATTCTGGGATATCTTCAAAGAATGGCTTTATTGTACTCTGATTAAAGGTGTTGACGTTTTTTAAGGTTAATTTTAGATTGGATTGCAAATATTAATGCCTTAAAGAGTCCAAAATGGTTGGCCAAATGTACAAAATATGCAGATATCATGATTGGGATATCTGCAATGTCAATATATTTATTCTGTTTGTTGGGCTTTGATACTCTGTGGTGGAGTTGCTGTTTTCTAGTATTATGTTTTAAGGTATTGTAGTAGCAATGCAATGTCAAAGCATTTTAAGTTATATATTATTTATATGAAGTATTTCTAAAATATTACAGGATAGGCCAAGGCTGTATGCTTGCTGCTACATATTTATAAAATAATTTGTAATGAACCATATGAAAATATGTTTTCAGTTGTCTTGCAAATACTGTTTATGCTTCCTATCATGAGATTTGAGTTCATGCAGAGATCAATTTGTATAATGCAATTGCTATTTTTAATTGAATGAATTATATATACTAGTAGTGATATAGTGGTCTGTAATTGGTAAATGCTGAAGCTTTTCTGAATTTCTGAAGATAAAAATTTTATAGCATTATTCTGACTTGAATTGAAAATGCTTCTATACTGGCTTTAACTTGGTTTATATCTTCATGAGATGGGGTTATACTTGAATGTAGATGTGTTTTGTTATATGTAAACTATTAATGAATAATTACTACTGTCGTAATCTAATATTGGCAGATACATATATGTGTTCAAACATGACTGTTCTCTAATTGATTTCATCAACCAATCAGAATACAGCATTGGCGTTCTCTAATTCTCCATACATGACCGACTCTGCATCTATGTTTTGTGTTGTATTGTGACGTCACACCTGGGAATGGCGAAAATAACAGCAAGTTTGGTTATTTCAAGGACCTCAATCCCCAATTTTCTGAACTTTTTTTCATTTTTTTATGTTTGAATCTAAAATAATAATGATATTATTAAATAAGGAAAGAATTTCAGTACAAACACACTCACTTTTGGTTCATGCTTTGTACGACATTCTGTCCAAGTCATGCTGAATTACACCATATTGTTTATTCCTTAAATATAAATGACGATGGCTATATCAACATTTTGGAATTGACATTTTATTCTTATATATTGTGTAGCATCATGGCATTGATTTTAACTGTACACAAAAAATATGTTAGTATGTATAGATAGTGATATAATGTAGCAATATTTATTTTTATCCATGTACATATCTATTTATAAGATAATTACAGTATAGTTGATTTTCTCACTGAGCTGTCACATTCAATGCTTGTCACCAGAAATGCTTCAGCCATTGTACCCACTATGATCTGGCCAAACTAAAACAAATAAAAGAAAATCTGAGATAGTTCCAGTATTCATGCCTCCCTATTTTTTGATTTGTGGGCTCAAATAGAGTAATCACAAGGAGCATATATGTCTCTAACTCACAACCTCAAGGTGGCACAAGGGCTTATTTAATACCCGGGGCTTAGTTGTGTACCAAACGAAACGAGAAACGGCACGACATCCGGGGCTTTGTTTGGTCTTCATTAGACAATGGTGTATAGAGGGGTAGGTTTTCTCAGACCTATTTACCATTTTCTGTATCGTTTTGTGGTTATTATCGCACCCTAAGGTGCTATGTTGAAATCAGTTTGCCGGGCGGGTGGGCGGACGTCCCGAATAATTTTGTCTACAGGTTTCCAGCCAAACCGTTTGAGGGATTCATTTGAAATTCTCAGGGATGTTTCTACCTATGAAAGTTTAGAACTGATTAGTTTTTCGGCATTCTGGGTAAATGTTAAGGCGGCCATTTTGGATTTTCCATCCTAAAATCTTGTCTGTCAAGGCTTGTCTACAGGTTTCCAGCCGAGCCGTTTGAGGGATCGATTCATTTGAAATTCTCCGGGATATTACTACCTATGAAACTGATTAGTTTTTTGGCATTCTGGGTAAATGTTAAGGCGGCCATTTTGGATTTTCCGTCCTGAAATCTTGTCTGTCAAGGCTTGTCTACAGGTTTCCAGCCAAACTGTTTGAGGGATTCATTTGAAATTCTCAGGGCTGTTTCTACCTATGAAAGTTTAGAACTGATTAGTTTTTCGGCATTCTGGGTAAATGTTAAGGTGGCCATTTTGGATTTTCCGTCTTAAAATCTTGTCTGTCAAGGCTTGTCTACAGGTTTCCAGCCAAACCATTTGAGGGATTCATTTGAAATTCTCAGGGATGTTTCTACCTATGAAAGTTTAGAACTGATAGTTTTTCGACATTCTGGATAAATGTTAAGACGGCCATTTTGGATTTTCCCTCTTAAACTCTTGTCTGTCAAGTTTGTCTACAGGTTTCCAGCCAAAACCCTATGAGGGATTCATTTGAAATTCTCAGGGATGTTTCTACCTATAAAAGTTTAGAACTGATTAGTTTTTCGGCATTCTTGGTAAATGTTAAGGCGACCATTTTGGATTTTTCGTCCTAAAATCGTGTCTGTGAAGGCTTGTTTTAAAAAATAAAAATAAATTTCCCATTGAGAGCAATGTTAAATTAAAACTTTTTTTTAGAAATAACTAAACGGTCAATCTTTCCAATTTTCACATATTTATAATACCTGTATATCTTTTACCAGGATTTTTTTCAGGAAAATCTGAATTGTAGAAAAAAGCTGATACACTGTGAAGTAAAACCTTAAAACGTGTCTCTTGGGGGTTGTTTACAGGTTTCATGTATTCATCCTAAAATTTTAGACATGTTTCTATTGAAAGTTTAGAACTGATTAGTTTTTAGGCAGTCTGGGTAAATGTTAAGGTGACCATTTTGAATTTTCCATCCCGAAAAGTGTATTCTGTTCAAGGGTGCTATTCTGTTCACCCTGTGGCTTGTTTTACTCTATAGCATTGGAATCTGTTCACATCATGAGCAACATAATTGTTTAACTTAAACATATGACATTTAAAAAATGGCTTGATACGAACAGAATAAACAGGGAAATGTAATTTGAGTGGCGATTGTGTTTTCTGTTAATGTGTGTCACTCTGCTTCGGAAATCCCCCATAACAGTCTATGGCTCACGTGATTATGCAAATGAGAAAACCCCATTGGTTTCCCGGTGGTACAATCAAATCTGATGCGGACAATCTTTGTTTTAATTATTGTTTCTGAATGGTTCGTGACCGAAATTCACTTAGCTATAGAAAATATGTTACGTTATAAGGACAGATTGTTTTTACTTACAAATCATCAACATGTTCTGACATATTCAGCTCTGGACTTATGTCCAAAGGGGGTAACACACATCGTCAGAAAATATTTTAAGTTCTCACACCCCTATGTTTAATCATGGACCTGAAGTCCATGGTTTATTGGCTAATTCAAATCGGATGCGGTAAAAAACCGAACGCCAATTTGCGAATGTTTCGGGTATTACGTTCGCCCTAGGGTGGCATGGGCTTTCCAGAGAAACTTTAAAGCCCATGGTTGTGTAAATGACAACAAAACATCTTTGAACTTTATCATTTGATGTTCTGGATGAATAATTTGTTAAATTTTATTTGGTAGCATGTATTATCAAAGAAATTCATGTTGAGTTAACCCTTCCGAATATTTCATTTTTCCGATGAATCAGCAATATTAGTAAATGTATGTTCCTTTTCCATCTGGCATATTGAATGGCATTGACAGTGAATCATTGAAATTTCAGTTGTGACATCATAGGTGTCCTAGCATTGATATACTCTTAATGTCTTAACCAGATGCGTACACATTCAGCCATTATTATATTCCCAGGAACTGAGGAATACAGCATTGATAGCACATAATATGTTGGTGCTTTGAAAATACATTTTTTGTGAAAGGCAAACAATGCTAATAGATAATAGACTAGATGCGAGTGGACCCAAGTGAGCCATCCAGTGGGGAAACACCTATTGAAACCTTGGGGAAGCTTACTTCTTTTTAAGCATCACTGTTAATTTCCTTGTACTTAGTTATCCTATGGTGATATATAAATGCTTTTGAAATGTAGAGTAAAATTAAGTGTTGTCCTGTGATGACATGTATGCCACAAAAGATACCTTGACCATAATCTGAAGTTAACATATGTACAGTTCATTAGGAATTACAATACTATTTCCTTTTAAGGAAAGGAAGGTTGAAGATTCTTGCTAATTCTTGTAATTTGGACAATAACCACTGTGATCACTTGGTCTTCTTCACAAATGTATTTTTTCTAAATAGAAGGAACGTTGCAAGACCATGCATGATAATTTTAAACATTGAAAATATTTTAATATGTTCTGTGATAAATGTTTATTTTGTGTAGAGTTGATTTTTACTCATAATTTTTGTAAAAATGATCTCAATTTGTATTATTGATGTATTCAACTAGAATGTTGAGGAAGTCATGCTCTATGAATGCATCTTTTATTACCTTCTATTAAAAACGTACGTAAAGGTCATATTTTTATATTTCTGATTTTGGCTCACATGTTGAGCTGTTGCAATCACTCACTTGTCCAACAAAAGGGAGACACTTTCTAGAATCCAGCAATATGATTGAGATTTTAAATGACTTTCTTTATGATCAATACATAAAGTCCCCTATGGTTCAAAAACTAGCCTATTTTCAAAATGGCCACCAAATTTATTGCTGAAAATTCATTTTCTGAGCTCTTTTAGTTGTAACACAAAAAGTATTTCATCAATTTGCGTGAAATTGTGCAGACATGAACTGTAGAGGTTTACAATAATGATGTCTAAATTTCAGAAGTTTTCCAAATTAAAGAAGGTCTGGATATTTTTGCAAAATATTTTAAATTGGCCACCAGTTGTTGTTGGTCTAAAAGCCTGTCTGTCTAAATAAAAAGTTTTCTAAAGTATTCATGAAAAAGTTGAAAGTGACTGCAACTTTTATTGAAAATCACCATGGTACTATTTTTAATTATTATTTATATTGTAAAGACACAGCCCCCTGGTTAATCCTCTTATTCTTCACTTAGGCTTTATTTGTAGATAGCATGGCTACCTTCACATTCTAGTGAGCACAAAAGAGGGTAATGCAGTAAAACCTGTTTTAATGAATACCTGCAAATGTGAACACCTTCCTATTCTCCAATGAACACTAAGCTTATAATGTTTTATTTACTTATGCATAAATGAAATATGTGGGCCTGCAATCTCCTAGAATCATCTATATAATACATCACTTTTCTTAACTAAATGGAACTTCAAAAATGGTCAAGATCTGCACTTTTAATCCAGTTCCATTTACATAGTGAGGTATTATATCAATGATTCTGTCGTCTTCTGAACTATTTGTTCGCAAATGTATATGTTTTCTTAAACAAATGATACTGGCACATGTTTGTGATAAAAACCTTCGAGGTTCTGACATTTTGTTACTGAAATGGATCCGTTTTGGTACTAATATTGCGAAGAATGCAGTACCAGTGTACTATTGCTTAAAGGCCCACTTTGCATATTTTTGATGAATTTGGGCAAAATAAAGTCCTACATTTGAATTTTATAGAATGTCCAATGTATTGATAAGAACCTTATCGTTCATTTGACACCAACAACAGCTCAAATGGACCAAAACAAAGCTTACAATAATTTATCAAAAAATATTTTTCGATGTGTCAAGCTTTTTATATCAAGTTTTTATCAATGTTATTGAAAGATGGCGAAGTTGTTTGTATTACATGATACCTTCATTTTTATAAAAGTGTCGCCATCTTTTAAATCAAAAGTAATTAAAACATGCACTTTGTTTAGCTTGTGCATGCACTACTAATGATCTCTGAACTTCAAATGCTTTTTTCTATGCGAGTTCTTGGTTCAATATTAAAGCAAATCAAACTTTGTTTCATATTTGAGCGAGTGTGTGAGTAACATGTTTCAATGATTTTTTAAGTAAAGTGGGCCTTTAAACAATCTTGAACCGTTGTCTCAACAATTTTGTAGATACAAGACATTGTTGTACTGCTTTCTGGGCAATTTTGTATCATGGCAACACTATTGAACAGCCACCTCATCAATCTTGTATTGTTACCTTGGACTGTTGCCCGAATTTGGATATTAATATTACTTGCATTCTTGCACAATGCCCCTGTAATATTGTAGTCTTGCTTCAGCAGTTTTGCTTTTGACTCTAAGGAGAATATATTATTTTGCATTGCTATTTCAACTAGAAAAAACAGCAACTCCAAGGAGTAGAAAATCCCACTCAACAAAACATATTTTGATTATTAGTGGCCATCTTGAAAATTCCTTCTTTGAGCAGAGCTGTTGTCCCTCGGCATCAACATAGAAAATGTAAACCATATCCGTCAATTAGCATTTGAGTTATCAAAGATTACATTCCTTCTTTTTACGAAAAATGAAATTCAGCCGACATTTTGAAAATCTTTATCAAACAGAGCTACTGTGTCCCTCAGCATCAGCATATGAAATTTGAACCAAATCCGTTCACTGCTATTTGAGTTATCAAAGATTACATTTTTACGAAAAATGTCAGCCAATTTAAAATTCAGCTGCCATCTTGAAAATCCTTTGTCAAACAGAGGTACTGTGTCCCAAGGCATCATTATATAAAATTTGAACCAAATCAATTCACTGGTATTTGGGTTATCAAAAATTTGTTTTTTTATGAAAAATGGCCGCCATTTTAATATTTAGCAGCCATTCTAAAAATCTCTTCTACAGCGTAGCTCCTTTGTCCCTAGACATTAGCATGTAAAATTTGAACCAAATCTGTCAACTAGTATTTGAGTTATCTAAGATTTTTAAGTTTTTAATGAAAAATGGTGGCCATTTTGAAATTCAGTGGCCATCTTGAACAAATCTATTTTGTCCCTAGGCATCATCATCTAAAATTTGAACCAAATCCATTCACTGGTATTTGAGTAATCAAAGATAGGTTTTTTTACGAAAAATGACTGCCAATGATATTAAGCAGCCATTTTGAAACTCTTTTCTTCAGTGTAGCTAGCTCCTTTGTCCCTAGGCATCATCATATAAAATTTGAACCAAATCCGTCTACTAGTATGAGTTATCAAAGATTACATTTTTTACGAAAAATGGCGGCCATTTTGAATTGAGTGGCCATATTGAAAATCCCTTCTCAAACAGAGGTCCTACACCCATAAGGCATAAGTCTATAAAATTTTAATTAAATCTGTGAACAGGTATTTGAGTTATTGTTCGGACACACGGATGGACAGACGGATGGACAGACGGATGGCTTTCCTATATCCCCCTTGAACTTCGTATGGTGGGATAATGATGCTGAGATGGATGACATTTACAGTAAAACCTGTATATATTGAACATATATTTGCCAAGAAAAAACATTTGGTAGGTGTTCACTGCAGAGAGGGTAATTTATACTGAAGTTATATAGACTATTAGTAGAGTATGTGTTGAGGAATACTGTTCACTAGAGACAGGTGTTCACTAGAGAGAGAGAGAGAGAGAGGTGTTCTCTAAGATAGGTTTTACTGTATCTTGCTCTTGTTGTTTGAGTTCAACTATGTATTGATTTTAAGTCAGTGAGGCTCACAGTACTCAATGCATAAGTATACATGTACGAAGTAATATTGTGTTTTAAGGTACAGCTGGAAAATAACATTTTGGTAAAAAATTGCTATACCTGCACATGTTATTTTCTGGTACACTATAAAATATGAAGGCATGTGTTAATTTCCTTGCTTTTTTCAGGAAAGTATCATTACATTGTCTTCTTTTAGTATATCTGGTAAGAGGTACATGGGAACTCCAGGAAATTCTGATACTATTAGTAGTATAGATAGTATTTCACACTTTCTATTTTTCCAAATTTTCTTTCAAAGTTTCCAGACAACACAATACAAGAGCTACCATTGTATTTCCAGGTTTACTAAAAGAAATCAATGTAATGATACTTTCCTAAAAAAAGTAAGGAAATACACACATGCCTTCATACTTAATTTTGTACAAGAAAATAACATGTGCAGGTCTAGCAATTTTTTTACCAAAATGTTACTTTCCAGCTGAACCTTAACAGAAAGTGGAGTTTCTAGGGTAGCAGTGGACTGATAACTGATAGATATCTGTTACACAATTACAAAATCAGATCACATAAACAGAGGTGTCTGTTATCAGATCAAATATACATAGGTGTCTGTTATCAGATCACATATACAGAGCTGTCTGTTATCAGAGCATAGTAGCTGTCTGTTATCAGATCATAGCAGCTGTCTATTATCAGATCATAGTAACTGTCTGTTATCAGATCACATATACAGAGCTGTCTGTTATCAGATCACATATACAGAGCTGTCTGTTATCAGATCATAGCAGCTGTCTATTATCAGATAACATATACAGAGCTGTCTGTTATCAGAGCATAGTAGCTGTCTGTTATCAGATCATAGCAGCTGTCTATTATCAGATCATAGTACCTGTCTATTATCAGATCACATATACAGAGCTGTCTGTTATCAGATCATAGTAGCTGTCTATTATCAGATCACATATACAGAGCTGTCTGTTATCAGATCATAGTTCCTGTCTATTATCAGATCACATATACAGAGCTGTCTGTTATCAGTCATAGTAGCTGTCTATTATCAGATCACTTATACAGAGCTGTCTGTTATCAGATCATAGTAGCTGTCTGTTATCAGATCACATATACAGAGCTGTCTGTTATCAGATCATAGTAGCTGTCTATTATCAGATCACATATACAATATGTCTTCTATCAGATCATATAAATAGTATTACCTGTTATCAGATCACACATAAAGTAGCTATCAGTTATCAGATCACATATACAGAGCTGTCTGTTATCAGATCACTGTAATCAAATCATGCCTAAAGTATCTGTTCCAACTTAGTAAACATACTTACTGTTATGCAAAAACATAGGATTAACTTAAATGATAATAATGATCATTTTTATAATAATTCACTTTTTGTGAAACTAACCCCTGCATTGCAATGTTGGGAGTGTACAATAAAATGCTTACCATGAATATTTCTGTAAAGGAACATACTAAATACAGCAATGTATGTTGATACTATTCTGAGTGTTCTGTTGTGAATAATCATATACAGGGTGGTTCAAAAAAAGGTGAACCCCTGCAACAGGCTATCCTTAATACTTGCATGAATAGACTCATATTATCACATGTTGTAGAGAAAAGTGAGTACTTTCTGGGCATAAATACAATGGTATTTATTAAAACAATATGTTTTCTTTCAAGTGAAGTAACCACGATGATAAAAATATCAATCAAACAATTCGAAAAATTATGAATAGGGACACCATGTCAACATTTTTTTCAAAATATTGAACCTATTTACTCAAAAGAGGATCTCCTTTTGCTGATTTTTATTGCATGAAAAGATTAATTAACAAGGGGTCTAAAACATCTTAAAAAATATAATGGTATTGAAAGTCTAGTTTTGAAGATATCAATTTTCGATGACCAAAATGATGCTGAATACAATGGACAGCACGAGTTTTCCCTATGGGAAAATAACATGGGATATGTGGTTTTTAACTTTAACGCATCCCATTTTCAGAAGTTGTAAATATAGTGCAGAAGAAACTTTCGATATGTTTAAATTGAGAAAAACAAAATCCTCTTTTTAGAAAATAAGCCTAACATTTTTTAAAAAGTGCGAAGGTGGGGCCCTAATCAATAATTTTCAGAGAGTTGGATTTATATTCTACTCTCATGGGGACTTGGCTTGAAAGAAAACATATTGTTTTAATAAAAACCATTGTATTTATGGCCAGAAAGTACTCATGGTGAAAGATATGACTGCCTAAAATCACTTGCCATATTGCACATGGACCTTTTGGTTGATGCCATAATTTAATCTCAGTCTTAAATTTTAAAGAAATTACAAGAGTTTAGCAAACATGCCTGAAAATTAGATATTGTGCAAAATTTTACCAATGTGATTCACAGAAATTGTTGAAACACATTGGATGATCTTAAACAGCTTTCAGTTTGAGATAAAAGTTTAAAACCCTACCATATGACAAAAGGGACACTATTTAAGCTGAAAACACATTTCACACTTTCATTGATCATTTTGAAGCAGTTTTAACCGCTCAACAGGAAATTTCACTTGAAAATGTTATTTTCTACGGAAGCTTAGAACATTTCTTTGGATCACAAGAACTTTGCAACAAACAAACTAAGGTAGGATGCTAGTTTTAAGCCATAATGTGCGGGATTCAAGATTGAACAAAGTGAGAAAATATTAGTTCTTTAAAGATGCATTATGCCATAGGTTTCTCCCCCAGACAATCAATGATGTCCTATTGTTATTGCTCATATATGTCACATACCATGGATATAGCTTGAGAATTACTTTTTGGTATATTATTGCCGCAATATCGGAAATAATCAACAGAACAACCAAACTCCAGAATTAAACACAATGGATTCCTCGACTATCGAGGGGAATCCCCATTGGTTCAGACAAGCGCCTTGAACCAGGGAGCCAAACAGCTTTATGATAAACAAATTCAACGACCAATTAGATAACAGGAGGACTTTCCCAGAATATTCAAACTTCAGATTGAATTAATTTCTTCGAAAATAATTAGATCGGCCAGCACAATCGCAAAATTAACACTGAAAGAGGGGGATTTGGGACTTCTTCTTTGGTAAGTAGATGGGTATATATGTGGTGAAACTCAATATGCAAAAAGTCCAGAGGGGTCTTGATTGCGCTATCCTATGGCATAGAGCCTCTTTAAGACTGCAGCTTAAAAAATGTCAGGGAAAGGGTGTTGAAGGGTTGAAGAATCATGGATATTGAAAATCACATTTTATCCATTTTCAGTAATATTTGGTTAGGGCTTATAATTTCTGCAAATTTCAAGAAAAATGTATGGTGCTAACATAAATTTTAGACCTTCCTCTACAACATGTGAAAATATAAAAGAATTCCTGCAAGTAATAAGGGACACTTTTTTTGAACCACCCCGAGTGGGCATAGTGAGAATGCAGATGTCAATATCCATTCCTAGATAAATAAAATAGAAGCTAAGAAATCATACCAGTTGATCAAAGATGTTCTTTTTATTATTATTTTATAGTTTAAGGATTAAAGCCCCTATATAAAGTTTAAACTACTTAACGATTATTTGAACATCGCTTCTATTCTCTGTTTATATCCAAGGGAAGACATGTTAGTATGGAATGAGCCACCCTATCACAGGGTATAAAAGTTGTATTCAGTGGCTTTGGTTTTAGTAATTATGAGATACCTTTAAATATCCAACTAAAATTTGAGCAGAGATGTAAAAAACCATCAATTTGTCTGTTTATGTGTCTGGATAATTCAAATTCATACCTTATGTAGGTAGGATCTTGCTTGAAAAGATTAATGGCCACTTTTGTCTCACTTGGTGAGCTTTTATTTTCACCCACTTGTCTGTTCATCTATCTTTCTGTTATCACATTGTTGGCAATTTTGTAATCCTTCATAATTCAAACTTAATGACTTCATAAATGTTTCAATATAAAGTTTCAAATGTTCCATCAAATGTTCCATTAAAAGCTTGCCTCATTTCAAAATGGCGACTTTTTTATTGAAAAGGGTTTCTTGGTTTTAGTCAAAACTCCACAAGTATTCTATAAATGGTATCTGCTGCAGGAATCTTATTTTATATAGGTTAACAATAATGTCTACAAGTTTCTGCAAAATACAGGGTAGTCAAAAAATGGAATTACTCCCCGATACATGTGTATTGGTACATGTGTACATCATTCAATTTTATACCAGCCTATCATATTTCATGACCATCAGAACGATAGTCACAATGTTACAGCACTTTGAACATGCCCCTGGTGTGGCTATCATCACGCTCTAGGAGAACCTGCATACTAGACCCAAAGTTGTCAATGATTTGACTGTATTTCTCAGTAGGTATGGCCTCGATGACACCATTAGTTAGTGTTTGCAATTGTCCGTGGGTCATGCTTAACACTCTTATCTTTAGCATATCCCAACAGGTGGGGACATTTTGGACAAATTGAATGATGTACAAAAGTGCCCAATATCAGGGAATAAATCCTAAAAATGACAAAGATATGAGTAAAGTAGTAGCAGGGTTTCCATTTTTGACCACCCCGTATGTCTTCAAAATGGCCAACACTTATATGGTTGAAATGGCTGCAACTTTCATTGCTGAATAATCATAGTTTCAGCTCTTTATGGCCACAGTCAGTTTGCTTGAACTTGACAGTTGTTTTATTTTATAAACTGAAAATGTTTAAGTTTTGAAAAAATATGCAGTACAGGTTTATTAATGGTCAGCTCTTTTGAAATATACCTTTGCTTTATAAATCTTAAGTATTGCATTGATTTACTTGAAATCATATGGTAGGTAATTGGAGCCGTTTAAGTGTTTTGGCAAAATATCTCGAAAAATGGTCTTATTGTGAAACACACCATCTTCGCACGCTAGCCGAGTGAACGTCATTCCATATACTTCACTTACTGACCCACATAGAACATTAATAACACATTATATTTTATAAAAATAATGAGAATTTCTTTATTTACAGATAATTTGTAAACACTGCATAAGACATTAAAAATATCAAGATAAAATAATATTGAATTGTTATAAGGCATTAAAATACAAAATTCATCACATGGTTGTAATTGTTACTTTGTGTAACCATTTGTTAAAGACACTACACAAAAACATGTAAATAGTTCATGTAAATACTGACAATTGAATAAGATTAATAGTTCATGTAAAAACTGACAAGTGTGCATTCAACTATAAATAGTTTGTCTAAATACTGACATTGTGCATTTATGACATAATGCTGTGCATTAGGCTGCACAATCGAAACACTAAGTAAAGTGCACTTCTTAAGACAGTGCATAAGCATATTCTTTCTGGATTTCTACTGATTTTGAATATGGAATTTTTAAAATCTATGAGTGTGAGGTAAAACGTCCAACAGCCAAGTAATCATAAGTGACCTCCTTGTTCCCCAAATTTCTTTATAATCTCAGCATTGTGGGGATTGATGTTGCCAATAAAGTGAGGTAGGTTCTTCTCAAGGTAGTTCCAAGTGTATTCAGCAGTCAATTTGTGAGCAATCTGAAATAGAAAGAACAAATAATACAACAAGATGAAACAGAGAGGACTTCCACAAATTGCATACTGGAAAGTTTGAGTTTGATGCATGTGTTTCAAATGAGTCAATGAATGAAATAGAGATTTATCTACATTGAGTAAAAGATAATCCTACGAATAATCAATCAGATTAGGCCTATACACTCAGAATTTCTTAGAAATAGCTGGCTAACATTTATTTTTGATATGGGATATATGAAAAAGTATGACTGAAAGAAGAAGTAAATATCAAAGAAGAATTCAGCATCAAAACTGTAAATTAGTCTATCCTAGCAAGAGGATAGTTATAATTACTCGCATTGGGCTTTAGAGTTATAACTTGTTTGAATTGTTGATTCATTGCACTAGAGCTAACCTGGTTAATATGGAATCCATCAACAGGTTCAATTAGTTGCCACCCCTCTCCACCTTGAGCTTTCCAGGCATCTAGGACTGAAACATAATAGAACATAGTACCATTACATACCTGCCAACCTACCATATTTTTACGGGAATCTACCGTAAATTTTTCGTTTTTCCGTAAAAAAATGACAAACTACCGTAAGAAAATGCCATTTTTTCCCGTAAAAACGTCCGTAAAAAATCTACCGTATTTTTTCCGAAATCTACCGTAAATTTTTTTTTATAAAAAACTCTTTTTTTCCATGAGAATGGCCGTAAAATCTACCGTAAATTTTTGAAAATCTACCGTAAATTTTTGAAAATCTACCGTATTTCTGCTAAAATCAACAGTATTTTTGTTCAAACTACCGTAAAATCTCCCGTTTTGTTTGGAAATGCTTAAAATTGAAGTCTTTCTGTACTGTCCCTGTAATAAAATACCAAACCGAATATAAGGTATCGGCAGGATATTGATTCGATTCAAAATTCTAAATCACATTCCCCATCCTGGAAAGTCCATGAAGTTCGTAAACAGACCGTAGAACGTTGTAGCTACGTTCATTCAGTTCGCACACAGTTTAAAACCGATTCGGCAACGTTTTGCAGAACGCAGAGACAAATGGTTCTGGTGTGATAGCTATTTTTGTTAATTTGTTCATAAGCAGTTTTTAATACGTTCATCTCGTCTTTATTCCGTCTACAGTACGTTGGTATCAAGTTTAGATGGGGTTAAATTGTGCGTTCGTCTGGTCTACACAATGTAACCAAGCAGTTCAATTACGTCCTTAATCAGTTTAAACCAGTTGACAATTAGTTGTACCTTGTTCTCAATACGTCCTAATATGTTACTGAATTATCCACCAAATTTTCATACGGTTGAACTCATTCTAAAATAGTAAACATCGTGTCCCTACACAGCAGAACGCATTTATTTTTATTCGGTCGAGTTGGGTCTGTCTACGAACAGAATGAACGAGCTACAAACGGACTAGATTGGGGTACTCACGGCTGCAATTTACGCCTGACTACACAACGTCGTAATACGTCCCTAGTAGGATTGAAGTACGACACTTCCGTTCGTAGTGTGTCCCCAGTGCGTCCAGGTCGTCTTAAGTACGTTATCACTCGTGCTATTGCAGAACGTGACGATCACCAGAAAATTTTGAGCATGCTCTAAGTTCTGGAGGACCTACTCGTTCGAGTAGTTTCATGAAGTTTGTAACAGATCCCAAACGGTTCTTAGTGGGTTCTTAGTACGTCAAATCCGTTCGTGCACAGTTTAAGCCCGTTTTCGAGAACGTAGTGAGAACTAGTTTGGTATGATAACAGGGTAAACATACTGTTTTATTCATTAGTTTTTTAGAAATCTACCGCAAAAACTATCGCATTTTTTCAAAATCTACCGCAAAACTACTGCATTTTTTCAAATTTTTCCGCAAAACTAGTTTTTTAAAATCTACCGCAAAAACTACCGCATTTTTCAAAATCTACCGTAAAACTACAGCATTTTTTTCAAAATCTTCCACAAAACTACCAGTTTTTCAAAAAACTACCGTTAAAACTACCGCATTTTTTCAAAATCTACCGTAAAACTACCGCATTTTTTCAGAATCTTCCGCAAAACTACCGTTTTTTTAAAAAATCTACCGCAAAAACTACCACATTTTTGTTGAAAAATACCGTAAAATCTACCGCATTTTGAAAAAATCCATCGCAAAAATACAGCAATTTAAAAAAAATCTACCGCAAAATTTTGGTCTTAGGTTGGCAGGTATGCATTATTTAACAACAGATTGATTCACTTAGATCAATAGAATTGATGTGTGTGTGTATTTACCTGGTCCAATAGGGCAGTCTAGATAACTAGCATCAAAGTTCCTGAGTTTTCCTTTGGTTTCTGCAACAACTGACTTTAGCACCTGACTCAGTTCTCTGGCCCTCTGAAAATAGTTCCATATCTTAGATACCCAAGGATGAGTCAGGATTTATGCCCTTTTGGTCCCTCACTTATATATGTACCATATTTTCTGTAATTTACTGCCAACTCTCTAATAAGTACCCATCCCCCACTCAAAAAAGTTCAAGAGATATAATGAAACATATGAATAGAGTTAAATAATAAATTGTGAAGTATTCTTAGTGTTTTTATGAAAAATAGCATACTATGTCAAAGCAGACAAATCTTTCAATACCAGCCCATGGGAGCATGTGTTCAAAGTTTTTGTATAAATTAATCATAATTTAGAATGGTCAGGTTGTATCTAGATGGCCAACCACCATCATCTAAATAATGCTCCCTGTGATGAGAGTGAGTTACCTTTGTTGTGCCATTTCTGATGGTTGCATTTGAGTTCATCCATCCTGCACATGGGGTTACCTAAAACAATACACAACATGTACCTACAATTCATAATACATGATGTATGTCACATAAAATACACAAAACATGCTGTATGGCACCTACATTACACAACAACATGCTGCATGGCACCTAAAATACATAACATGCTATCTGGCACCTACAATACACAAAAACATGCTGCATGGCACCTACAATACACAAAAACTGGATGGCACCTACAATTCATGAAACATGCTGCTCGCACCTAGAATACACAAAAGCATGCTGCATGGCACCTACAATACACAAAAACATACTGGATGGCACCTACAATACATGAAACATGCTATATTGCATCTAATATACAAAACATGCTGTATGGCACCTACAATACATGAAGCATGCTGTTCGCACCTACAATACACAAACGCATGCTGCATGGCACCTACAATACACAACAACATACTAGATGGCACCTACAATACATGAAACATGCTGCATGGCACTAACAATACACAACAACATGCTGTATGGCACCTACAATACACAAAACATGCTATTAGGCACCTACAATACATGAAACATGCTGTTAGGCACCTACAATACATGAAACGTGCTGTTAGGCACCTACAATACATGAAACATGCTGTTAGGCACCTACAATACATGAAACATGCTGTTAGGCACCTACAATGCATGAAACATGCTGTATGGCACTTAAAATACATGAAACATGCTGTATGGCACCTAGAATACATGAAACATGCTTTATGGCACCTAGAATACATGAAACATGCTGTATGGCAACTACAATACATGAAACATGCTGTATGGCACCTACAATACATGAAACATACTGTATGACACCTAAAATACATGAAACATGCTGTATGGCACCTACAATACATGAAACATGCTGTATGGCACCTACAATACATGAAACATGTTGTATGGCACCTACAATACATGAAACATACTGTATGACACCTAAAATACATGAAACATGCTATGTCACCTACAATAAATGAAACATGCTGAATGGCATACATGTGCGAAAGAGAACATTTCTAAGCATGGGTAAAATAGAAGGTAAACTACATTTCTCGGGTAATTAAAATAACATGAAATTATGTTAAATGTTGTACACAGATTATACATTTTTTGTTGATGAACATGTCATGAACCCTATTTCTATTCATACTTTTATTAACCTAAGATTTGTATGTAATATAATTATACAGTATATTCAACCATTGACCTTTAATGTGGGTTAATATAGATTAGTCTGAGATCAGTCATACCTGTAGACAATTAAACCAGTCATAGAACTGTGGGTATTTTACATTGCCCCAAAGTTTACCAAGGGGATGCACTCTATTCTTTAGGTTATCATACAACAGACTGCCATCAGCTAAGCCTATTACTATAAGGTGGCTGCCATTTGGCACTTTGGCATCCTGGAAAATAAAGCTGTTGTACAGTTTGGAATAACAGAACTTTGCCAAAGCGTCTTAAGAAATTTTCTTTATATGAATAACATCATGAGCTGGCATAATTAAATGTTAATTCCACATTTGAGATCATATATAACATAGGAATACTTTAAGTAATAGCCACTTCATCCTCTTGGCAGCCATTTTGAATTCTCAAATTCTTAGTTTTCACCATTTTTAATTCTGTCTTACCAAAAATTTTAATGTTTTAAGGAAGTTTTTCCTCATCTCCTCTGGTGATGTCATATGTGCCAGAGTATCAGAATGCCTGAAATAAACACATATATCTACACACATTGAGCTTACATGGATAAGTCATTTTACAGGGGGGGGGGACTGAAATAACATTATGGCCAAAAATGGAAAAGACTACTAAAAGCTAAATTAAAAGAAAGAAGTAGAGTTTTCTTTTTCAGTTTTAATCTTAGAAGTGAGGCACTAAAATCACATTTTGAAGGTTGTCGATAAACAATGGTGTGATAATAAAATCTTCATTAATAAGCTGATGCCACATCTAAATGATATTTACCCATACTTACCCATTACAAACATCATTCCCCACCAGTGCATAGAAGACAAGTAATGGGTTATCCTTTAGTTTGTCTCTAGCAAGGGCATTTTCATTGTTCAGTGTGCTACCAGATCTGCCTCCATTTACTCCCAGGTTCTGGTAGTCACGGTGATTACAGCGATTACGTTTCCTCATCTGCAGATAGATGGAGTCTGTTGACCCTTCAATTCTTCCTGTTGTGTCATTCATGAATCCTGAAACAGTACACTTTACAAACATTATACAAATAGTGACTGCGGCTTCGGGAATAGTACATTGTAGAGGATATTCCCAAGGGGAAATCATTTACACTATTGCTCGAAATTAGGCAGTCACTATTTGTTTTATTATATACCCTATACTGACTCTTGTCCCGTTTCCTCTGCGAAGGCCAAAAAGGCTTAGAAAGCCCCCTCCCCGGGTCCATTGTTAGCATTATAAGCTGTGACGTCATCAGATGCTCAACAGAAATTTTTGCCTCTGAGACTCTCACTTGACAAATTCAATCGCGTTTAACACGCGGAATAGATTATCATAACACTTGAAATTACGCAGACGTATTGAGCTTAGGGAACTTTATTCACGTTGCTTATATTGTATCGTTCACGCACGTCTGTCATGGTGAACGGAGTTGATTTGTGTTTGTGCTCATCCTCCATTCTGTTTTTCCTCTGCGCAGTGATGATGCGCAGACGTTTCCAAGGGTAATAGGAGTTGCAATCGTGACGTCAGCGGGCAATAGTTCAAATGTATATTCCCGCTGACGTCACATTTGAGGGAATATAACTTTCCGAGGGAAATAGTAAATCTATTTCGGAACACGTGACTAGGTATTGACCAATCAGGATTAGTGTTACATATTGGGTATATAATAAATATTTATATTCATTGAAACATTTGCCTTTCAATTTCCTGGGATCAGAATTTCTATTAAGTTACTGTTTAAATTGCATCCTTTTCCTATAACTTATATAATTAGGCTAATAAATTCTATGACTTATTAAAAAAACAGAATGACCTAAAGGGTGTTGTCAATACAAAGCTGAGCTTAGTACCTGTTGTTCCTGATAGATGTGGCCAATCAAGTTCATTTTCAAGCCAAAATGGCAGATAGCGCAACATTTCTACATTTAATTTCTCTGCCTCAAGCCATTCTGGAGGAATGTGAAAATGTGCCGTCACAGAGTCCCCAATCGCAGCTACACCTATTGGCTGACTATCTTTGCAATATAGGTCTTCATAGGGTAAACCAGTATTCCCATCAACTCCCTAGAAAATGTTATATTCATCATTTTAGTATTTCAGTTATAACCAAAAAGTCTAAAGGTCAGCAAAAATGATAACCATTCAAAAATGAGATTCTAATAACTATTTTACATACAACTCACTGAAATGTCATGAAACCTTATTTAGATAGCTAAAGAATGAAGTTGAATATGAAATTTTTACTGGCTTCAAAGGACAGAGAATAGATAACACAAATATGACCCTTGCACCATTGCAATCACATCACTGACACTTAAATGAGCCTAACACCATTAATGACATAACTAACACAAAATATATTCCTTGCACCATTGTAGTGGCATCAATGACACAAATATGATCCTTGCACCATTATAATGACATCCTTTACACAAATATGTTCCTTGCACTATTGTTATGACATCACTGACACAAATATGATCCTTGCACCATTATAAATAACATCACTAACAAAAATATGTTCCATGCACCATTGTAATGGCACCACTAACACAAATATGTTCCATGCACCATTGTAATGGCACCACTAACACATATATGATCCTAACATTATTGTAATGACATCGCTAACACAAATATGTTCCTTGCACCATTGTAGTGGCATCAATGACACAAATATGATCCTTGCACTATTGTTATGACATCACTAACATAAATATGTTCCTTGCACTATTGTTATGACATCACTGGCACAAATATGATCTTTGCACCATTGTAATGACATCACTGACTCAAATATGTTCCTTGCATCATTGTAATTATATGAATGACACAGATATCATCCTTACACCATTGTAATGACATCACTGATATGAATATGATCCTTGTTATGACATCACTGAAATGAGTAGGATCCTTGGACCATTGTAATGACATCAATGAAATGAATATGATCCTTGCAAAATTGTAATGACATCACTGACATGAACATGATCCTTTCACAACTGTTATGACATCACTGACACAAATCTGATCTTTGCACCATTATTATGAAATCCCTGACAAAAACATGACCCTTGCACCATTATTATTTCATTACTGACACAAATATGACCGTTGCACCACTATTATTACATCACTGACGCTAATATAATCCTTGCACCATAATTATGACATCACTGACACAAACATGAGCTTTGTAACATTATTATAACATCAATGACACAAATATGATTCTTGCACCATTATTATGTCATCACTGACACAAACATGACCATTGCACCATTATAATGACATCACTGACATAAATATGACCCTTGCACCAGTGTAATAGCATCACTGAGACCATTATGACATTGACCTATCATCAATCATGTGATATTCTTAAAGGTGACCTACATAAATGCCATTACAGTTTGTGTCATGGAATACATCCCCTAACTCGGGTTTAGCCCCAGGATGGATGTTCTCTTGCTCGTCATTGCAGTCCTTACCCCTCCAAGATGACCCACGTAATGTCTGCAACACAGACAGCATAGTTAAAAAATTACAAGACAACTATTTGTCCCTATGATAAGGAAAAAATTTTCACTGGTTCATTAGGATTACAAGGGGTTACATATGCTAAATAAACAAGGATAACTATTTAAATGTATGAACTTGAACATCCATCTTAAGATAAACATTTAAAATATGAGAATTACACACTATGACTCGGAAGGTAAACGCTTACATTATCAGCCTAATTTTCATTTTTGTTTGATGTTTTAAATGATTAAATCAATAAAAGTGACTGTTCATTGCTTGTTTTTTCATTGTTTCATTCATTCTTCACCATAAATTCTGTATCACAGAGTATGGTGTGGACTTTTCATGTTTGCTTGAATTGAGTTTCTTAAGTTGAAACTAGGCAGACTTTAAAGCTGATGTGATCAATGTCCTGATGCAACAGCAATGGCTGGAGAATTACTAATTAATGCACTGATCCATGCAAAGGGTGCCCATTTATAAATGATGATGATTTACCTGAAATGTACTGAAATTGTCACCATCAATATCTAGAGCTGGGTTGTGATCATCAAATATTCTACAATATAAAAGACATCATTTGAACATGCACAACACTCTCCTTTTGTTGAATCAGTATTTGTTGAGCAACTGGGGTAATAAGGAGAAATGATTAGCTCCAGGGTTTTAATACAACCCACATACAAAAATCATATGGAATATATAGAAAGAGGAATTACCCCGTCCTGTATCATATTTCATGTATTTATATCAAAGCAATTTCTCCTTTCTCATCATGAGACAAATCTGATGAATTTCACTTGTGAATTATATCACTGAATATATACTGTGTGTAAAATTTGAATTACTGATTGGAAATCATTTGATTTGATTAATCATCCATATTATAGCATTGTTATCGTTTTATTATTAATGAAACTTTTGAGACACATTCTTGACAGGTAAGAATGTCTTTGGAATAAGGCACTAATATCACACCATTATGACACATAGCTTGCCGGGTATAAAGTTGATAATTTTTTTTAATTGAAATAAGTTCTTTTTTATGGAGTAGATTTTGAAATAGAAAATTCTTTGAAAATGAACTCTGACCTAAAATGATCTTTGGAAAGTCAGTATACTTCTATCTTGACCTAAGATGAGAGCAATTTTGAAAATGATAAATTATTAGGAGATAACGACAAAACACCAACTACAATCAACCAAATAATGACATTTTCGAAATTGGTTTGTCATGTTTTTCTTGTTACATTCTCTATTAACAAAATCTCTGTAATGAAATTGACTATGTTATTTCACAATCTCAACATTTGTACACAATGACAATGACTGATGAATGCTGTGAAAGATGGCGCGAAAGTTTACAGCTCATATTGTACATTTCATGTCTTTATCTACATGTTACTATGTACATATACTACTTTCATTTAAACAAATGTTTGAGTGTAAAGGTTTTATTGACACTAGAGATCTATGATGATGCACAATATTGAACTTCACAATGTATGAGATAAGAGTGAACTTGAAACCACATAAACAGTGGCCTGTTTTGGACTCGTTTTTAGACAGTGAGTTCAACAAAAATATATTCTGCAATGAAGTTTTGGGCAAAATATCTTCAAAAATGTCTAAATCAAACGGATACTACTGAGTTTTTGATTTTTAACATATATGATGACATGCATCTTGGAGGGACATAGTGAAGTCATACAGCTGTTTTAAGCACCTACCTTTCAATCCAATCACACAATATCTTTATTCCTGGTAGCTTGCACACAGAGAATGGTTCCTTCCTCCTATGCTAGAATAAAGGGTCATGTTATTTATTTAACCTGTGAAGCTGAAACTGGCACTAAATGACTGATATTTATGCAAAATATATTATTTGATTTAGAAACATTCCCAGGGATTTAGGTTGATTTGATTGTGAATATCCGCAGAAATAAAGTACATTCTGGTTTTTTTTTGTAGCTAATAATAATAGATGTTAGCCTTGATGTAATTTGATGAAAGTATCCAAACTTTGATATATTTTGACACTAGGTCCATGATCATTGGATACATCTCTGCACTACTTACTCAACCTTTAACAACACTTACAGTAGTATTGTATGGTGCTGCTTGTATCTTCATAAAGTTTTGTCTCTTAATACATAGTTATGAATCTTTATTCTAGTGAAAACAAAATAAATTCCAAGTGATTGTGATGAACTATGCTTTCCCTAAATGCAGATTTTCCTCCATGCATATTTTTTTAATGTCTGAAGTCCTTATATATGCAACTGGACAAAAATCAGTTTTGTAATTTCTGAAGAATTATATTTCTATAAACAACCTTTAACAACACATACCTTCCAAGCTAGGCCACTGGTACCATAGTTTGAATATTTCATGGCTCTGTCTTGTATTGAAACATCCTAAAACACAGAAGCTTCTTACTGACAATATCTGTTAATGCAATGGTCTGTTGGTCGTGGTTATTACAATTGTTTTCAAATCATCTGTTTTTCATTTGACACTCATGGTTTGTTTTTACATTTTTGCCTAGCTGTGTAGCTTTTTCCACTTTCAAGTAAACCAAACTGAAATTTCCTAATTTGGAAAGACTTTTAATGCAGTATAATATGTTTATGAATTTTTAGCTCTAAATAACTACATTTGCCTAATATATCTAAGTGAGACCCCTTCACTTATGTTCCACCTAATAATCAGTGTGTGCATGGTCATCATACCTTTGGCACTGGAAAAAGGTGACACTGTGGCTGACCCTCATCTACAGTACATAGGTGTAGAGCATGACATATAACATCTGGGGTCTCATGTTTCTCAAGCCTACAAAAAGAGTGAATACCCTAAAATGCAGGTTTTGGAATATATCCCTAAGAGAACAAATAAGGATTTTACACATCTTAAAATCTTAGATCATTTTAATTTCATTGTTCACATAAACATAATTTTTCAAATAAATTTGTATTTATATGATGAATGCTCCTGAATAAAAAAAATAGACAAGGCATAAACATGACGAAATGTCACCACTTAGTTGCTCACAATATTAGTCAGATTTGAACTTCTGAGAACTGAAGATAATTTTTAAAAATGGTCAATTTGAGGCAAGTTGAAAAAAGACCTTTTTGACCTTTTTAACCTTGAAAAGGTCATTGAAGGACAATTAGTCCGAAAAAAGATCAGATTTGAATTTCGGAGAACTTGGAGATGTTTTTGAAAAAATTGGTCAATTTGAAGCAAGTTGAGAAGGTCATTGAAGGTCAAATCGCAGATTTAGTTGGCTATATTTACTCACATGTCTATAACAACAGGGCCTAAGGTTTCAATGATGATTTTACAAGCATATTGGAGTTGTCCTTGGGGCATATAGCTGCAGAGCCTTGCAAGGGCTTGTGCTACTGAGTCATTGTGGACTTGGGCTAGTTGCTCTGTGAGGGTCACTACCACTGTACAGGCTACAATAAATATGACAGGTTAACATCAAATTTCTGAAAATCACTTTTAGCAATTGCTACCATAAATTTGACAAGATTTGCTTTAAGAGATTTAAAAAATTTGTTTGTAAAGATATAGATATCTCTGTGGTTTCTCGATGTTATTTTCTAAAAAAATATCCTGGCTGAAACTAAAAACAAAACTGAAACTCAGACTAAAGGCAAAAGTTTACTCCATACAACTTCCTAGTTCCCCGATGTAGTTTATCTGAAGCATAAGTTTTGTTATTTTCTAAAAAATATCCTGGCTGAAACTAAAAACAAAACTGAAACTCAATTAGACTAAAAGGCAAAAGTTTACTCCATACAACTTCCTAGTTCCTCGATGTAGTTTATCTGAAGCATAAGTTTTGTTATTTTCTAAAAAATATCCTGGCTGAAACTAAAAACAAAACTGAAACTCAATTAGACTAAAAGGCAAAAGTTTACTCCATACAACTTTCTAGTTCCTCGATGTACCGTAGTTTATCTGAAGCATAAGTTTTGTTATTTTCTAAAAAAAATATCCTGGCTGAAACCAAAAACCAAACTGAAACTCAATTAGACTAAAGGCAAAAGTTTACTCCATACAACTTCCTAGTTCCTCGATGTAGTTTATCTGAAACATAAGTTTTGTATCTAAAACATAACAGGGAAGGGGACCAACTGTAAATCAATTTCTAAATTGAAAGAACAACTTCCTAGTCATCTCAATTGATCAAAAACAACAATGAAGAAGTATATAATGAAATACATGTAGATAATTGGTACAGAAATACAATCATACCCTGACAGAATGAGATTTTGAGAGAGAAATCTTTTTCTGCAACATTCGTCAAAAACATTCCCATCTGAAGTAATGAAAAATATGATATCTCCTCTTTTTAGGATGTTGGGTTTACAAAAAAGAATGACCCAACCTATTTCCCCAATCAGTGTTTTCCACAGGTATAGCCCCGCGATTGAGGAAAAAGTGTAAAGATCAACCATGTTAAGGTACAGCTGGAAAGCAATTTTGGTAAAAAATTGCTATACCAGCACATGTTATTTTCTGGTACAAAATAAAGTATGAAGACATGTGTCAATTGCCTTGCTTTTTTCAGGAAAGTATCATTACATTGTCTTCTTTAAGAATATCTAGTAGGAGTTCAATGGGAACTCCAGGAAATTCTGATAGGTATAGCAATTTTTTACCATAATGTTACTTTCCAGCTGAACCTTAAGCAGGGGAGTAGCCAGCTTTCAGCAAGGGCGGGGGCTGGGGCTGAGATTGTAAAAAAAAGGTTTTCAGTCAAGGGGGGGGGATGGTTGGGGTGCTTCAAATAAAAAGCATTTATAAAGCTTTTCTTCTTTTATCTAATGGTGTAATGGTTCTATTTTTGTTGGCTATGCCTATGTTATGTGTAAAAGACTAAATATTTATACAATTCGATTTTACCCATTTTGTTCTTTTCATTAACATTACCACAGTCATGAATGGGCCTCAGCCTGTCACAGGGCCTGGGGCCTTGCAACCATTGTCAAAGTCATATCAGGCTTTAACATTACCAGGGCCGTCAGATGGGGGGGTGCGATGGGTGCGACCGCACCCCCCTTTGTCACCCCCCAAAATAAATTAGAATTTTTTTTTTATTTTTTTTTTGAAAAATATTTTTTTTTGTAATTTTTTTTTTCATTGACTCATACACTTTGAAAGTACCCAGAAAGCACCAAATAGCATCTTAAAATTGTAAAATTTTCTAGGGGTATTGGCCACCCCTCACACCCCCCATAAAACAATGGAAAAGTTCTAAATTTATTTTAGAGTTTTGTCTCAGACACTTTTAAAGTGCCCAGATATCATCAAATAGCTCCTTGATATAGTGAGTGTTTCTGGGGGACTTACTCCTCCGATCTTGCATCTTGCACTTGCATAACCCTCCCCCCTTTGACGCCCCCCCCCCTTGATCCCCCCCCCCCCAAAAAAAAAAATTGTGATTTTCTCAAATTCTTTAATTGACACATCCACTTTGAAAGTGCCCAGAAAGCACCAAATAGCGTCGTAAAATTGTAAAATTTTCTAGGGGGAGTGGTTCACCCCTCACACCCCAAACAAAAAAATGGAAAAGTTCTGAATTTGTTTTATGTATTGTCTCAGACACTTTTAAATTGCCTAGACATCTTCAAATAGCTCCTTGATAAAGTGAATGATTCTGGAAGACTAACACTTACTCGCCCTCTGGCATCCCCACTGCACCTCCCCCTCTGGCAGCCCCCCTCCCTTAACACCCCCCCCCCCCCCAAAAAAAGAAATTGAGATTTTTCAAATTTTTTGGTTGACTCATACCCTTTGAAAGTGCCCAGAAAGCACCAAATAGCATCTTAAAATTTTAAAATTTTCTTGGGAAATAGGCACTTTTAGGCACAGACAATTTTTAAGTGCCCAAACTTCATCGAATAGCACCTTGATATTGTAAATTTTGATATGGGGGACAAACACTTGCTCCCCCTCTGGTACCCCAGCCCCACCTCCCCCTCTGGCACCCCTCCCCCCCCCCCCTTTGACAACCCCAAAATTTGAAAAAAATTGTGATTGTTTTTCAATGTTTTTATTGACTACTTTAAAAGTGCCCAGAAGCACCAAATATCATCTTTAAATTGTAAATTTTTCTAGGAGAGTTAGCCACCCCTCACATCCCCCACAAAACAAAAGAAAATATTCTGAATTTCATGTATTGTCTCAGATATTTTTTAAGTGCCCAGACATCATCAAATAGCACCTTGATATGGTCAATGTTTCTGGGGGACAACCCCTTGCTCCCCTACTGGCACCCCACCCCACCCCACTTCATCCTCTCATCCTCTTTGACACCCCCAAAAGAATTTGAAAAAAATTCACATTTTTCTTATTGACTCATAACGCACAGGCGTACCAGATGGTTGCAAATTCGCTCAAAATACAACCAAATTTCAAAATTTTCCTGGGGGAGAACCCCCAGATCCCCCTGAATGCTCCGTTTTTTATTCACTCAACTCTTATTCCCGTGGTGGTGGCGTACTACTTAGAAACTTACACTTTGAAAGTGCCCAGAAAGCACCAAATAGCATCTCAAAACTATAAAATTCTCTAGGGGGAGTGGACAACTCCTCACACCCCCCACAAAACAATTGGAATGTTTGGAAGTTGCATGCATTTGTTAATTCCAAACCAATACAGGGAGTAACTGACCCCCCCCCCCCCCTCTGTCTTACGCGATTTGATTTACGCGGCAAAAAATGACAATTTCATATTCTCTTAAGCAAAAAACCGCACCCCCCTTGGAGAAAAGTGTCTTACGGGCCTGATTACCATGGTCATGACAGGCCTTGGAACCATTGTCACGGTCATATCAGGCTTTAACATTACTACTACCACTGTCATATCAGGCCTTGCAATATAGTATAGCATTGTTATGGTCATATCAGGCTTTAACATTACTACCTGAGGCCCGGGTATACAGTAAAATAAAGTTTCTTGTGTTTTACATCTATCTTGTTTTGTTACATCTTATTCCCTCATTTGCATGAGTAAGTAGCTAAGATAGTAAAAGAGTATATTAACACATATACTAGGCATTACCAACATAAGTACACTGGGGGATTTTTTAACATTTTATAACGTATACAGTTGGGGAGATAAATAAATGACAAGTGGATTTGCTGAAGTGAGGATTTCCCATGTTAAAAATAAGAGAATTTACAAGAGGCCATACATCAGTGGATGAGATTATACAAAATGTAAAATATACAAATTTTAAGGGATATATATCTAGACAATATTGGAAATTATGGGCTTTCAGACCACCATAATTAGGAAATGGTGATCGAAAATCGACCTGTCATTTATTTTTGTCCCCAACTGTACCAAGGCCTCAGATTACTATCAGGCCATGCAATATAATATAGCATTCTCACGGTTATATCAGGCTATCACGATAACACTACCACGGTCATGGCAGGATCCTTGCAAAACTTAAAAACGCTTAATAACATGGTGACGGTTGTGCCAGTCATAAGTCTTGTAACAGGCTCATGAAAACTTGAAAAATTTTGAAAAAGGACTTGACTGGATTGATATAGATCTAATTACTGTGAAGTCGTGTAATTTCAATCAATAAACTAGTCACACTTACTTGCACATTGTATGCCTCCATTTACTCCTTTAGCATATATCGGGGAATACGTCGAAATCACCATAAAAACAGATAAAACAAATAAGTGTTTGGTAACTTTTAAAAATCCCTCCGCCATTTTAGCATTCTATCGCAGGTCACATGACATGACTCAATATTTTTACATGTGCGACATCTATCTAATTATATGCAGTTTATTGATTCCCTGGTCTTAGTTTGCACAAAGCTATCTCCAGAGAGATATCTAAAGATGGCTATGTGCAAATATAGTAACCCTGGACAATGTCCAATGTGGAATGACCATTCCTTGAAGGTGTTGTTTTCCAAAATTTGCACGAGTTACAATTAATAATTACAGAATTGGATGATAGAATATAACAGAGACATATAAAAATAATAAAACAAAAAGTTAAATTAATGTGGCTGGAGAGCCTTATTTAGAAATATTTTATATAACTGTTTTTGTTAACATTTTTTGTTTTTTTAGTGCAATTGTTTTTGCTCCTTTCTACCAATTCTTGGGAATGATGTAAAATGTCTTTCCGAATCTTGTTGGAACAAAATATTACATACAACATGCTTTTAGACCTCTCAATATTATAGTTATACAAAGGAATTTTTGGTTGATTTTAAAAAAGTATTTAAAAAATTAAAACAAAATCTCCCCAAAATATATATTTCAAATTATGTTGATACCATTGAAAAGATGACCATTAAATTGAAGATGTGATAAATTTTTAGATTTTTTCATGACTGGTTTAAGAGAAACGTGTCTTCAAAAAGTTCTCCATATCAATCCACTCCTTTTAAGGCTCTTTAGCATTTTGGTAATCCATTTGGCTAGAGAGCCTTAAATTTTAAGGTTCTTCAGCATTTCGGCTTAAGGTAATTAGAAGCGAAAGAATGAGAAAGGGGTGTGGCTTAATGGGAAAAGGTGAAAAAATGAAAAAGAGGCGTGGCTTAATGTTAAAAAAGAGAAAAAACAATAAACAGGAGTGGTGTCAGGTAATTAAAAGCGAAAAAAAACGAGATATAGGCGTGACTGAGAGTAAAAAACCGAAAAAAATTAACATAATCCCGCAGATTTACTATTTTCTCCCTAAAATCCAGAAACCCTAAACTAACAACCCATCCTTTCAAATAAGCATAAAAATACCCTTTCATTTTGTTAAGTGAATACATGATTGTATATTTGAATTTGAATATTAATTAAAAATTAACATAATCCCACAGATTTACTATTTTCTCCCTAAAATCTAGAGACCCTAAATAGCAACCTGGCCTCCCAAATAAGTATAATAAACTTTACTACTGATTTCATGGCATAGTGCTTTATACCAAATTGTTTGAAAATGATATACCTTTAAAATGATTCAGAAGTCAATGTACCATATTTATATCCTGATTCAAAGTTGGGTATTGGTTTTTTTTGGCCCACCCTGTACATATATATATTCAGGTTTAAATTACAATATCACATAAATGGTTGGTTTGGTAGAAAATGTAGTTATATGCCCCAGGGATTCAGAAATAGCAACAGATTTGAAACCAATGTTCAATACTGTGGCAAAGTGACACCTTATACATGTACACGTACCTTTTTATTCTGTTACTTTGTGCTGTTTGATACAATGTGATATAATGTGTGGTAATGCAGAGACATAGGGTAATGTGATGAGCCAGGTTCCAATAATATTGCAACCTTGTTGTTTTTCTCTGTTGGATTTTCATTGATTTTGTCAACATAATGGGTATTATATTCCTGTTAACCAGTGGTGGATATTACTCAGTAGTTTGTAAAACAATAATTAAAACTTGGTTTAAAGTGTCTCACATATTCGATCAAAACTTGCCATGCAAACATGTTAGTCTACTTTACTGGCCCCCCTTGCTGTAACAAGGAACCCAAAACACATTAAAACGTAAACATAAACCAATTAGTCACTTCACTTTGAAAGTGGGGGTGTTAGCAAATGTGTATTAGGCCATAAGAAGTAGATTCTTTGTTTTGCGTCCTGGCAAAATCCAAATCATGCAAGGGTACAAGGAAAACAAACTCAAACTCAAGAAAAAAACACAAACTTGTTTGCTGAGAAATGTATAAATTTTATGGGCATAAAAAGGGATGACATACCAATTTGCAGTGATTACAAACACATATCTATACATTTTATACAATATATTTAAAATTCAAGGGTAAAAAATAAGAAAATACACAATGTATGCCAAAATAATTATAACACTGTCAATTTTGACGCACATCAAATTATCCGCCATTTCGTCTGATTCTGTTTGAACGAAATGTAATGGTACTTTCAGACCCTTGTGATTGCTATTTTGATGTGTTTGTTTTTTCTGATTTACTCAAAATCGTGCAAGCAAGGGGACGCAAAGCAAAGACTCTTATGGCCTTAGCAGAATACGCTGTGTGCCAGGACTAACACAATATCAGTGGTCATTTACTGTGTCAACTTAGTAACCCTTGCATATCGTGCTCACTCAAGTATTGAATAATCTTTTTATGATCTAAATGTTTGTGGTTTATAAAAAATGTGATATATTTTAGTTAGAAATACATTAATTAATATATTCATTCAAACAGCACTAGAATGCGGGAAGAAAGAGCAATGGTGACAAAATGCAGACAGAATTTTCCGTAAGGGTTTCAAACATTTCTGAACACAATCATACATCTACTTCATGTGTACTGTTATTTTCAGTGCTGTATTTATAGATATAATTTCACGTATTAAAATCATATTTTCCAGCAATGACTTCAAATTCGGAACCACACCCATATCACATTTTCTTCAATAACTCCAAACATGTGTAAACATTGACCATGTGCATATAAATTCAGATTTCACGAGCTCTTTCCTATTCGAGTACCTCATACACCCCTGCATGGATTTGAGTTGGATTTGCCTTTTATACGTGAGCCGACACACTCGCAAACGCTGATTGGATAAAGATTGCGAGAATCTTTAAATCATCTTTATGAAAAAAGTAGTTGTTTTATGTTATAATAACAAATTGATTTAGTTTTGCAATATTTCGATTTATTCTTTAAATCTTTTTCAAGCAACTGAAAATTATTCCTATAATTATGGCATCATAGACTAAAGCAATAGAACAAACAGACCATTATGGAATACATGTATTTTACAGGTAAAGAATTCGTTAAATTGCATTACCATAGAAACTGCTGGTTTGTTTGATAATGCAGTTTCTATGGTAATGCAATTTAATGACTTGGACTCGAAAATGATAAAATTTGCTGACTCGGCACTAATGAGCCTGATTTGCAACCTGTCACCAATCTGTTTGCAAGTTTTGGGGTCCCCTACGAGGATTTGAAGTCAATTTAAATCTAAGTAGTTTGGGTTGGCCGTAGACATATTAGTCCAGTATCAGATAATCTGTCCAGAACACTATAATGTTCTATCATTTGAAAAAACATTTCATCAATTTTGGTGAAGTTTGAAGATAAAAGATTTTTTAGATTCTGAATTTCAGATGTTGATCTTTCTGATAAATCCTGTCACCTTTTGATATAACAGAGAAACTTTGCCATTTTCTAGCTTGATAATGTCATAGGTTGTACTTCTTAGAATTAGGAAATAGGTTAATATTGTTTTTGCATCGTTGATTTCTACCTACAACCAATGACATCATCAATTTAGCTAGTTTAGCTACAAGCCCCTGTGACCTTCCTACTCTATTTGACTACACACCTTCTCACACAGGTTGTTGGGATGAACACATGTAGTCGGGGTGTGTGGAGGGAGGTTGTCACAAGAGCATGTAGATAGACTAAAATTTAGCAAATATATCATAGAATTTCTAATACAGGGTGGTCAAAAAATGGAAACCCTGCATTTTTCTCATATCTTTGGCATTATAAGAAATTATTCCCTGATATTTCACACATTTATAAATCATTCAATTTCCTATTACCCTACTATATATCATGACCATCTGACTTAAAGTCACGATTTTACAGCACTTTGAACAACACGCTGTAGATTTGGCCATCATCCCGCTGTAGGCAAACCTGCACAGTTGTCCATGACCCAAATGCATTCCTCAGCAGGTATGGCCTGAGTGATACAGATGACATCACTTTTGAGGACTGCAATTGTCCTGAGGTCATTCTTATACACTCTACCTCTGCCATATCCCCATAGGTAGGGACATTTTGGACGACATGTGCAGGTTTCTCTATACCGCAATAGTGGCCACCAGGAATGTTCTTTAAAGTGCAGTAACACTGTGACTATCAATCTGATGGTCATGAAATATAGTAGGCTGGTAGGAAATTGAATGATGTACAAATGTGTTAAGTGATTTCTTAAAATGACAAAGATATTAGGAAAACAGTGTAAGGGTTTCCAGTTTTTTTGACCACCCTGTACAAGAAAGATTGTATATCAGACTTTATTGAACAATCTATTACTGAAAAATGGCAACTGAATGGATGGTCTGATAGATTAATTGCATGTTGTATACAAATATACAAAAAAATCAAATCCTTCTGTTTTTCCATTTTCTTCATAAAATGCCAGAAGAAACAGGCAGATATACATTAAATAGTACAACAATTGTATGTCTAAATGTTTTGTGCTGTCAGTTAGTTTCACAGTGTAATATTGGTATCTGTATGTGATACAATGTCCTCAGAGTCAGTTAATCCTTGAATCTTTTCCAAATTATGTGCAGCTGCTGTTTGTAGAAACTCTACCCAGTGCTGGTCATCTTCTTTATTTATGTGCATGTGCCTGCAATATGTGAACTATTACTGTAATATTAGAATCATAACTCACAACAAAGGAAATCGCTTACCCTTTTTAAAAGCATGTGAGGTGTCTTTTGAACAAACATCCAAGTAGGTTGATATAAAATAAATTACTTCAGTGAATGCAAATACAATTTACAAATGATGGCAAAGTTTCTATGCCATGTCTCAATGATTTTAGGTTCTGGATGAAGCCATCCCATCGATTGACCAAGATTACCTGATCAATGCTGATCACTGGTAAGCGAAAGTGACACAATTGGAAAATAACATATTCAATATATACGTAGTTAGATTATAAAATGAATAAATAATGAGAAATTGATGACATTTACAGGAAAAGGGCAAGATATGACCCTGCAAAAACTGTGTTGATGACGCATGAGTACAACCAGATGTGAAGTTTTTAATACCTTTAAATTGAAAATTTTGCACAACAAATTTTGAAGAATCTCCAACAAGTACAATGTATGTGTGATTTGAATGAAGTTTGAATTTGAGAAATTTCATATCAGCAAAAATTGAAGCAGCAAAATTTCCAAATGTGCTAACTAACTCTTGGAATTGTATCTGATGATCCTCTGATCCTGGAATAGGCCATTTTAAGTTCATTAAAAGCTTACCTCGATAGCTCAAGAAGATTCTTTATTGTTACTGCAAGTTTTTCAGCCTGAAATGTGATACAATAGATTATTATTTGTGAACTAGAAAAACAGCATAAAACTCCACATTTTGTCAAATGACTCCTCAATTTGAACAATTCATGATCCAGTGGCAGTGTTTCCTTTTGGCAATATATGGTTTCACATACATGTACATGTATAACTCAAATTTGAATAAACACAGTATTTACAAGCAGACAGATGGACGAGTGGCTAATCTCTGTATCCCTATTTGCAGTTTCATTTAACTTACTTTTAAAAGACGCTGAATTTTTGACATTTTATACTTACGTTTAAACGGACAGTTAAATGTTGCATAGGAGCATACAGCACTGACACAAAATCATCAACATTTGGACTAATTGTCTTAGTGATATCGACTAAATCATCAAACTGAGAAATATTTAGTTCTGTTGAACAGTCACCATTAGTCTTTACAGCTACATTGATTTTATTAAGAGTTAATTTTGATGCTTTTACAAGTCCAAGGCAGGGAGCCAGGAGTGTTTTATCAGCATCTGTCCAAGTGTCTTCATTGTCAGGTGCCATTTGACCCTCAGCCTCAAGTAGATCATCCATGTCCCCCCAGCGGCCTTCTGTTTCTTCTTGCATTGCCTTAAAGAAATGTAAATACACGTAATCAAAAACATTTTTCTTGATAAAAATCAAATATTCAAAGAATGAGATAATAAGAAAATTAGCACACTATAACTTGAGATTGCAAACATTTGTAATTAAAAACTATATTTTCAATTAACTTTAATAAGTCTTCATGTACTCAGTAATTACAATATAACAAAAAATAAATACAAAATGAATATGGGCCTTTTGTGACCCACCCTTTTATCTAACAATACCTCTTCTAGTTCTTCCAAGGCATCTTTAACAAGACCTATAGTGTCTTGCACAACCTCCTGGACAGCCTGCTGGTTTGTCTTAGCAAGTGCATGGAATTCTTCACATTTCTCCCAAACTGCTCCAGTAGACTGCAGTTGCTTCTGAGACCTATTAAACATAAGGTGGTTAAATCAGGGATCTAAAGCAGTATAGTAAAAGTGTGGAAGACTCAATGGCTTCCATTATCTCTTGGAACACACTCCAGAGACACTTTTCATAGTCTTGTATTTGGCCTAGATTTTGACCTCAACTGAGAATGATAGACTGACAATGTTAGCCAAAAATGACTGAAATAAGACGAAACTAGACCAAACAATCGAACAGCCATGGCTGCCATTTCCACAAAATCCCTCTACTACTTTTGCAGTATATAGCAAAAATTATAAAATAACAGTTTTGGTGGTGACATAAAAACAGTGTGCCATGAATATTCACATATCAAATATGAACAAAATCGCTCCACTTCTTTTCAAGTTACAGCAAAAATCATAAAATAGTATGGAAAGGCCACCATTTTTCAAGATGGCTTCCATGTGTTTCTTGAATATCTACATTTCTAGCTTTAATACACAGGCAAATTAAATCGGACCCCATACAAGCCCGTATGGAGCTCGTTGAGTCAACGGGCCCTGTACAACCTTGTATGGGACTCGTTACGAGTCTCGTAATTGCTTGCAATTTTCGAGCTTCATAAAAGCTTGTAATTACAAAGCCCGTAATAGCTCGTAATTTTCAACCTCCGTACTTGACCGTACGATGCCCATAACGAGCCTCGTAATAAATCGTAGTTTTCAATCCACATACTTGATCGTACGGTGCCTGTTATGAGACCCGTCATAGCTCGTAATTTTCAAGCCTCGCACTTGCCTGTCCGTTGCCCGTAACAAGGCCCGTAATGGCTCGTAATTTTCGAGCACTGAACTTGCCGGTATGGGGCTCGTAACTGCTTGTTTATTTTGATGAACACGTTTTGATCAATGAAATAAAATACAGCATACTTGAGAAATGACATTTCAATTATATCTTATTATGAATTAAAGAGAGAATCAGATATAGCTAGCAGGCTAAACAAAAAATTGTTTCAATTTTAGAATATTTTTGTCTCATGTCATTCCTTGTCATGTCTATTTTCTAAAAATCACAAAAAAAACCTTATTCCGGGAAAACTTAAGATTTTTAAATTAATGTATTATTTTTCTATAAGAATGGTGACCGTTCTTATTATTTGGGAGAATTTTTCAATCATTTTTGCAGTTTGCATCATTAATAACTTCACCAATTTATAACATATTGTGAATGTTTTGGGAGATATTGTATTTGATATTTGATTGGTAGATCAATTATACATGTTGCTTGTAATTTTGTCACCCCCTATAAATCAGATTCTGCCTTTAATATGTCTTCAATAATTTCAAAATATTGGCATGTCTGTATCAACATGATAAACACTTTAAAAGCTAGGAAACAAAATAAACGGACCCCGTACAAATGTACAACCCCGTATGGAGCTCGTTGAGTCAATGGGCCCTGTACAACCTTGTATGGGACTCGTTACGAGTCTCGTAAGTGCTTGCAATTTTCGAGCTTCGGAAGAGCTTGTAATTACAAGGCCCGTAATAGCTCGTAATTTTCAACCCCCGTACTTGTCCGTACGATGCCCATAACGAGCCTCGTAATTTATTATGATATCCTATCTAACTTCGTAAATGAATATTTTTTTTAAGGTAATTGCTTGGATAGCTCTATTTCCTCACTTAGATTTCATTTACATGTCTTACCCATCAGGTCCTTCATTGCGAATGGTGTCTATTAGTTCTTTAACAGCTACCACTATACCATAGACAAACTCCTTGGTCCGCTTACGCACTGTGATCCCTAGGTAATAGAAATGCAGTAGAAATGTAAGTCTTGATTGACATATAATATTTGACTAAGAAGGCAAAATGGAAAATGAAACCCTATAGACTAGTAATAATAAATATCCAAGACAATATCTAAAACAAAAGTAAATCATGATTGACAAGGTTTTTGGCAGGACTGCTCCTAACAGTTTACAATCTCTATTCTGTCCTTCTACTTTAAGTAAGACTGTTTTCTTACCTTGTGTCTTTGGAAGGGCATAGTAAGCTGAAACTAAGGCCAGTATGGCATTCTGCACTCTTGTGATCAGACTTTCACAGTCTTGATTGGAGGGCAGTGGGGGCTTGGAATATGCCATACAGAACTTTGTGCATTCTCCACTAAGTGCTTTTACTACCTTGTCTGAAACAATACACAATCCATTATCAAGTATTAGAGCTATCATAAGCCCTTATTTTGTTGCTGGGAAATATTAGGTTTGTTGGTATCATTTTGTTGGGAGGTGCATCTAATGCTTTGGTAGTCAATTACCAGGTATATGAAAAAGACCAACCTATCTGACACAACCGACCACAGGTAGCCTCAGAGCAGGGTTTGAAAAGAAACAGTAAAGACCAACCAGTTGGTTGTGGGGAGGTAATCTTAATTTAGTAAACATAACCTTCAAAAAATGTAATATTTAACTTTTTTTGCACAAAAACGTTAATGTTGAGTTTTCTTCATAAACAGATGATCCTATAAAAGTAGTAAGTTTTAATAGAGTACAGTATACAAATAAAGGATGCAAATTGAAGACGTTTTTAACCATGACCATGAAGGTACCTCTAGCAAACTGAAAACACGCTGCTTTTCCATTGACTCCTATGTTAAATCCCTTACAGATTGCATTGATTGTTGACAATTTGCAAGCTGAATTGCAATCTGTTTTAGACTTTTCCTCTCAATGTTGCAATGTGCAGATTATTGCAATGTGTGCAATCTGCAATCTGAATGCCATCTCAGAATGCCTACTACTGTGAATTCTAAAATTGCTTCAATTTGGATTGTTGTAATATAATAATGTGAAATCTTACATTGCTTCAATCTGGATTGTTGCAATCTAACAATGTGAAATCTTACATTGCTTCAATCTGGATTGTTGCAATCTAACAATGTGAAATATAACATTGCTTCAATCTGAATTGTTGCAATATAACAATGTGAAATCTTACATTGCTTCAATCTGGATTGTTGCAATCTAACAATGTGAAATATAACATTGCTTCAATCTAGATTGTTGCAATCTAACAATGTGAAATCTTACATTGCTTCAATCTGGATTGTTGCAATCTAACAATGTGAAATATAACATTGCTTCAATCTGAATTGTTGCAATCTAACAATGTGAAATATAACATTGCTTCAATCTGAATTGTTGCAATATAACAATGTGAAATCTTACATTGCTTCAATCTGGATTGTTGCAATCTAACAATGTGAAATATAACATTGCTTCAATCTAGATTGTTGCAATCTAACAATGTGAAATCTTACATTGCTTCAATCTGGATTGTTGCAATCTAACAATGTGAAATATAACATTGCTTCAATCTGAATTGTTGCAATATAACAATGTGAAATCTTACATTGCTTCAATCTAGATTGTTTCAATATGACAGCAATATTACATTTCACTTTGTTAGATAGTGTAATGACCCGAGGGCGCCCCAGGGGAATAACTAATTAACTAACAACTAACGAGCATAGTGTAACAAGCCAGATAAAGAAATTGAAAGAAAGGGTGCTAAATTCAATGCCCCGTGTGGGAATCGAACCTAGGACCCCTGGATCCATAGCAAGTTGCTACTACAGTCCAGCTGTAGTGGCTTAAGCCTCTTCAGCTCAGTCGGTAGAGCATCAGACTTTGGATCCAAGGGTCTAATACTAATAATCTGTATATTGCACATTGTTTTGGGGTACCTACTGGCCATGATTGGACTGATTAGTTCCACTTAATTTTGTCATTTATCAAAAGTTCTGTGGGTAACACTTAATTTCTCAGTCCCTAAAGTTTTGATTTCATTTCAGTATTAAAAGACTAAAGTATGATGCAAGATAAGCTTTCCAACTGTGGGCTGAATGCAGGACAAACTATTTGAAATCACAATGGAAAACTATACATAATATTCCTATTCTGTGAAAATATTGAAACGTCATCTCTGAACGTTTGAGTTTTAAGCCCTTTTTAATGAGTGATGATAAAATTACCATCAGCATGCATCTCTTCTACATGGCGGTAGATTAAAGTGAGTTGTGTAACAAAAATGTAAGTGTTCAAAGTTTAGTTCTGCATCAGTGCAATCCCTCCGACCACCATAAACGACCTCAAAGCACCGACTACGGATTTTGGACCAAAACCTGTGGAGATTGACTGGTCAGTAGTATGTCTTTTCAATAAACCCTTGATTACCTTTCAAGAGTTATTCTTATAAAAGAATATAAATTAAATATGTCATACACTGCTTTTTCTCTTATTTTGTACTATTTTTCCAAAATCATCTTGCCATTTACATTTATAGGTTTTTCCTTAAAAAATTGTCATTTAGAGTAATATTCATTTTCACTGCCTGTATTTAGTTAATAGTCAGCTGGCATTCTCCAATGTAAAGAACCTACCCAGTCTCTCCCAGTATGCCACATGGTTAAACTGTCCTGTATCTACTCTCTCTGTTTCACCATCTGAAACAACAAGTCATATAGACACATTAGCAAAATTAGCAAAATGATTTTATGCTCCCCCACATTGACAAGAGTTATTTTATACTTTTTTTTAGAAAATTAGATAAAGAAGGGTGTACCTATTTGAAGTAAGAAATATTTTAATTGGTATTAAGACTATCTTAGACAATAATTAGAAGCCTTCCTTTAAATATGTTAAAAAGTTATAATGGAAAAACGATCATTCCAAGTGTAGGACGTTAGCACATCTTTTAGTAACTTCATATTAGATCATAAAAGACTTCCGACAAAAGAAGCATGATTGGCATTGTCATTGCATGTGCTGGTTCAGTTTCTCTGCGAATAAGCAGCTTTTCAGTTATAAAATATATTTCTGTGTAAATTCATCACTCTGGTAATATATTAATAATAACTTAAGTTCATTTACTTCAGAGTAAAATGTTTTATTTTCGACGTTTCACTAATCATCCAACTAGCTTTATCAAGATTACATTCAAAATGGAAGTACACAGTTATATTATTTATGACGTAATAATTGAACAATACAATACCCAGGTCAGTATAATGGGTTTCGGTATAATGCGCAGACCCCAATAAACAACATATGAAGGTGTATACTTTGAGTAAGTTGGCAAACCATAAATTTTGATCAAATCCGTGGGACAATCAAGTGAGTTGCTGGACACTTGATGAGCATAGGCCTAGGAACATGTATAAACAATTGAGTCGAATACACCAAGAAAGAGAACCTTTACTTACAGTGGGGAACATAAAGAATTACTATAGCTATAAAAATTACATGCATGTTGCATAGTACATGTAATAAATTCTTACCTCAGTGTATTCAGTGCTCTATTTTCTCTGTCCTAGTAGGTCCAAATAAAATATAGTTGAATTTGTGTCCATAATGACAAATAAGAACTTGAAAAGTTGAAGTGGATATTTACATGTAATGCCGACTCTTCAAATGTTGAGGTGATTTTGTAGCCTGATTACGCCGCAACGGAGGATTGACTCTCAGAATGAAACATTACACGTGCCGGCTTTCAAAATGCCGTTCCACCATTTTGAAACCTGTCACGAGTAAATAAGGTTCCTGATGTTGCATTCTGGGAGTCAATCCTCCTTGGATCACAAACATGGGGATTCATGAAAGCATTTGTTCGATTCCGTAGGGATTTATTCTTCATTTGCAGGTATGAAGCTTTGGATTCATTTATTGTGCTACTTAAAGTCAATGGGAATTATTTTTCTACCGCTTGGGAGAGTTTGAGACTTTTGGTCGAAGTTCGAAAGAAACATTGTTTAACCATTCGGTATACAGTTAAGAGCATAGGATGTCAACATGGCAGTAAATATTGAAAATATTGTCTGAAATTTTCGAAATTCCCTCTTACCGAAAACAAATCCATTTTACACGAAAGTGACGTAACGAAATACCAAGTTCGTGCTATTACGGAAAAGTTCGGGAAATTCCGTTATAACCGCCATCTTAATCGAACTTCGACCAGAAGAGCCATAAGAAACAAAAAGACCTCGTTCTGCCAACTAACCCAGACAATCGGCGGTTCCAATATATTAGAAGTTACATTATGAGTTCTAGAATGCATTGAGGTAGGTTTCTTAAGTGGAAGGGGCGTAGATAATTCTCCCAAGTTGTAATCGTACAGGCAAATGTATGCGCTCAGTACAGGACTATAGTCTGGAACGGGATAAGTCGGCATAACATGTGAATATCCAATTCAACTTTTGAAGTTCTTATTTGTCATTAGGGACACAAATTCCACTATATTTGGACTTACTAAGACGGGAAAAATAGAGCACTGAATACACTGAGGTAAGAATTTATTACATGTGCGACAGCATGTAATTTTCATAGCTTTTGCAATTCTTTATGATCCCCACTGTAAGAAAAATTCTGCCATCTGTGCATTCTAAGCTTACATTTCCTCCAAGCTGCTTAGGACATTACCATAGTACATGCTATTGCAATTTATGTATATCTCTTAAAAACATATAGATCTAATTCTTACCTTATCATGTATTTTCATATGGTCAATTCATTTCAACATGCATCATATATTCGTATTTTTCAAATTTCTATCTTCTTTACCGGGGAATACCCCCTACGTCAAATTTTTAGGGAATTCCCTTTGATTAGAAATATGGGGAGGGACAAATCTATAAAATCTATTGTTAATAAACAGAATTGTTATTATTTAGACTCCATTTTCAAAAGAGACTGTCTCGAATGAAAGGGTTAAAAAAGGAAGAAGACATAACTCAATGGTATACAATCCACATATACCATAGTTAGTCGTTTTCCACCTCTGTTTTTCTCATTTGCTGAGCAAAATGACAGGTGTGATTTTGGCTAAATCGACTAAATTTTGATTTGACTGTTCGTGCATGAGTTACTTCCTGTTTATTTTTGGAGTTTTTGTGCAAACTTTTTTTGTAAAATGGAGGCAGCACAAAGCAACAGCGTGGACAGATCTACATTACCCAAGGAAGTGGCTGAGCAAGTGAAAGATTGTAAAAATGTGAATTCCGTAGTGTGTGAAAGATGTCAATCAGTAGTCCTTAAACCATTGGCTGCTACATTTGTTCAGAAAAAAGTGAGTAAAGTGGGGGACAAAAATAAAACTCAACGTTCACAAGTTGTCACAATGAGCTAATTTCCAAGTTTCGTGTCTCAAACTCTCCCAAGCGGTAGAAAAATAATTCCTGTTCACTACTCCTTGTTAACTGTTAAAAATAATAAGAACATAACTTCGACATATGAGTGTTACCTGATGAATGGGACCCTCGCGTGCCTTCAAAATGGTAGTACACGAACTCTAGTGTAACTGCATCAGCTTCTCTTTCCGTCCGATCAACAATAAGCACAGTTATACAAGAAATGTAAACGAAGTGAAAATATTCACATAGACTTTATAATAACATTGTTATTACACGTGATGTCTCTTGACAAATGTTAAAACAATATATTTTGGTAAGTAATTTGTCTACTAATATAAATCGGCCCTCGTACTTGGGAGCTTCAAAGACCCCATGGAAACATATACAATATAGATAATAAGATGAATACACCCAATTTTTATCGTTAAATCTTCATTTCAATCTTCATTTCAAACAATGAAATGTACGAAATAGCCTCAAATAGCAATCGAAACACAACCGTGAGACGATAAAGACGATTCCTGCGATAATTAGGACGAGGCGTGCGATGATAGGACGACCACACATATAAGTCTAAGGGGTTTTCGGAGAAAAGAAAAGTGAAAACACAGCTAAACTTGACAAGAAAGGTTGATCTTTCGTCTCATATTCTCAAAGTGAGTTTAAATTATCATATTTGAAATCGTCAGTAGTTTCCCTGAGTACCCGTGCGATGATAGGACGACTTCCCCTACTTAAAGTGAACAAGAATTATTTTTCTACCGGTTGGGAGAGTTTGATACACGAAACTTGAAATTTAGCTCATTGTGACCATAGGCCAAGGGAAAAGTAATAGTAAGTTTATAGTAAGCTTACTAGTATGGCTTACTATTACTTTACCCTTGGCCTATGATTGTGACAACTTTTGATTTTATTTTTGTCCCCCACTTTATTCGACTTGATTTTTTATGGTTCATTCAGAAGAATTCCTCAAGACTAAAACAGACAAAACCATTTTCTAACTAATATACGTAAATAACATGCAACATCAAATTCTAAAATTATAAAATGATACCTTTTAATTGGTCGATAACCAGTTGTAAATTCACGATAAAATTATCGAAGATGTTTCTCACATTTTCCATGTTGACAATTTGTGGTGAGTCATGTATTTGCCAGTAAAAAAGCGAGCGTCAATAATCGGGTGTATAGTTTGCGAGATAAACTAACACTTTAACGTCACTAAACTGACAATACTGTATACAACGCATATCATACAAAGCATACACTCACACACAATAAAAAGTTCTTATCATTATCTGTGCGTATTTGGAAGATATTTTAGAATATAACAAGGTTCATGAAAAAAACAATCTGCTTCCGAGCGGTCGTAAATTTACTGTTCACCAATCTTTTTTATGTTTTCCTGGACGGTTTCCTCATTTTATTGAGGATTTTGCATTTCATCATGAACATTTTGCCTCACAAAAGGTATGTGATTTTTTTATATCTCAAAATCTACCCAAATCTATCTCGATGACCGCGAAACGTGCAAAGTGCTTGGAAAGCCCCGGGGGGAAATTGGGCTTCAAGAATCTCTTGAATCCACGCACGGACAGTCCTAACCAAACCCGTCTGGCCCAGTTATGTACTCCTGACGTCGTAGATCTGGGCCAGACGAGGTCCAATGCAAAAAAGTGGGTATTTACTCCCGAAAAACACACTGGATTTTCTATGTATAAACTATAATACGTGCTGATAAATGAATAAACATCATAAAAAACACTCACGTGTTTGTTCTTTGTATCAAACTTTATATTTATGTTAGGCTTCCATCACTGTATGATGGCTAATAAATAAGAACGAAACGATTAAATGCAGCAAAAAGAAAAATTCTTCTGCAATCTGTTTGTGATCTCGTAGAATATCGAGAAGTCTCGGCTGCATACATTCGGTCAGTTCAACAAATTGAAAAATCGTATTTATTGTCCACCATATTTCTTTAAAGTCTAAATACTACACAGATACGTCAGTTTTATAAAGTTATCTACATTTTGATAACAAATCTGCTGAAGAAATCTTAATATTTGGAATGTATTGATTCCCTGGAAATGTATTTCGTTACATGAAAGCTAAAAAATCATTGCGTCACACTTGTGTTACTTAACATCACATGACTTTATTCGGTGCGGAGAACTGACGAAAATATTGACGAAATCTTGTGCCCATTGCAACATCAACATAACAAACAAAACACCACATTTACGTGTAAGTTATATTCTTTATTTCAAATGAATACTTGGATTTACATGGAGCCCAATGTTTTGGTTGGATGGCTAATAGGGAATGAATAATAAGTGATGATTCAGCGACATGTTTTTTCCGGAGTAAAACTCCCTTTTTGCATTGGACCTCGTCTGGCCCAGATCTACGATGTCGGGAGTAGATAACTGGGCCAGACGGGTTTGGTTAGGACAGCCCTAGTACTGTATGTATCCAACAGGCCGAATATAATATTCAGTCTGAATTTATTCAGATGAAGGATACAGTCTACGGACAGCCCTGTCAACCCTCACGCATTAGGTGTGATTGTCACGCATTTGCTTGAAAAATAGAAATCACCATCAATTTAGCGTGAATGTCATCATCAAAACATTCAAAAATGGACTTGGCGGACAATTTTTCGATATTGACCAATCAGATTGCAGCATTTTGAACAGCACCCACTTATTTCGCCGGACATTCTTGATTAAGTTATTATCCCATCAAACGAAGTTCGGAGGGATATAGGGAACGCCTCCATCCATCCGTACCTACGTCCGTATGTCCATCCGTCCGGGCAATAACTCAAATACCGTTAGCCCGATTTTATTCATATTTTGTACAAATATACCAAATGGGATAGAAGTTCTGCTCGAAAATCGATTTTCAAAATGGCCACTCATTTAAAAATGGCTCATTTTAGTCCCAATTTTCAGTAATTTAAGTACTGCATATAAAACTGTAATAGCAATATTGTCTAATAAAACTTTCGGGAGTAGTCGGCCATTTCGAAAAATGGCTACCATTTTTAGTGTGTTTAATTTTACATTTTTATTTATTATAATTTAAAAAGTAATAGAGCGATTTTGTTCATATTTGATATGTGAATACTCATAATGATTGCATACTGTCTTATAAAATTTTGGGTCATTTCTGTTCATTGGGATTTGCTACGCTTTGGCGTTGCTGTTGTTCTGGTTGAACTTGGAGATAAGATCATGATTTTGGCTGCATAACTGCATCCTGACTGTGCAGTCAGCACCATCTATCAAATATCTGATCTAATAGAATGAATTCTGGTAGATTAATTTAGAAAAAAAGTTTATCCAACTTTCATATTTTTGTAACTTGTAAGTAAAAAGCTATTTTAACATTTCATGCGATCAATAAATAGATATTCAGCATGTCCTTGAACAGCGACTTGGCCCAAAAGAGTAAGAAATTTTGTGCTTCAAGCTCGATATCCATGATATCTATGATTTGCAAGCAATTCTGGCCATGGTTAAGTATCAAAATAATTCTTAGAGTATTGAGAATCAACTGAAGTTAAAAAACAAGGTGAAGTACACATCAAATCAATGATTATAAAAACCAGAGTTGAAACTATAGAAGTCAAAAGAGTTATTACACTTTCAGTCTAACTCTAATAACTAATTATGAATGATAGCTCTCACTGTACTTAAATTGAAGCACAGATGTGCCACTCCAAGTATTCTGGGCTACTCAAATATTCCGACTCTTGCTGAAGTATTCTGACTTGACCTTTTCTTAGGTTAATCATGAGCTTTCTAATTGAATACTGTAGATACACTACTGGCTACTGTTTTGATTTGACGGATTGGCGGATTGAAAAAATCCACCAATTTTCGGATCTATCCCAAGGTAATTTGTAATTTGCAAGTTATTCACTTGTGTAGAGTTCACATATTCCAATTTGGATGTCAGTGCTATACCAATACTTAGCAGAGGACATGAATCTGAAATGCTTATTTTCAGATCTTGATAAAACTTGCCTATGCCCATGACGATTGGGATTCGGACCTTTGGGATTCAGACAATCAGACAATAGGGATTCAGACAAGTTGATTTCAGACACTTGAAAATTCTACTTGTTCTTGGTGTTATATTCATGCTGTTCTTTGTTATTTCCAGTTGGCATGTTTTAAACAAGGATAATATTGCAAGAGTTCGAGCTGATGAAGCAAAAGCTGCAGAAGAAGAAAAACAGAAAAACTTAAGACTTGCGTTGGGAGTAAGATTTTTCAACTATTTTTTCAAAACCCTGTGTAAAACATTGTTTATCCCAACCAATGAAATTTTCAAGATGGCCATTGAATTCGGGTTTGTGTAAAAAACCAGGTGACCGGGTACTTAACGTTCCTATCAGGGTTAGGAATTTTTTTTATTTATAACGTTGGATCTGGACAATACATGTACGTTATTTTCGACTTCACGTTTTGAAGTTATTTCACATCGTAGTAAGAACGTTTTGACAACGTTGACTTTTAACGTTAAAATAACGTCGGTAATGAACCAATTTAGTGAGAACATATTGACGTCTTTGTAACGTTTCCTTAACTCACAAATATTTTGAAGCCATTTCCACAATGTTGAAATTCAACCATCCATCGACGTTTTGCTGAATATTTAAATAACGTCAGATCAATACGGTCCATGAACGTCATTATTGACGTCAGGTTTTGAGGTTATTTAAATCGAAAAAACGTTTCGACAACGTTAAATTTTAACGTTAACAATACGTCTATGTTTTTTTTCCACCAACAAATATTTTGATATTAAAAGCCTGCTTTGACAACGTTGAATTTTAACGTTTGAGTTTGTAGTAAAAAATCAAACGTTCTTTACGGACACATTACAACAACGTTCTTTTTATACCATTAATAGATGTCTCATGTTTACGTTGCTAGTTGATGTGTAAAGAACGAAAATGTGCAACGTCTTCTAGGAACTTATATGCTACTTATGAGCAACGTGACATGGACGTCACTGTTTGCTGGATCGATTTGTTTAAAAAGTGCTCTGTCTCGTATAGGGTAAAAATATCGAACAGCCATGCACTTGGTAGGCTAAGTCTGTCAAGTCAATTGGCTACTATATATTGGGGGAAATGTGGAACTTTGAAAGTTGGTAACCCTGCTAGGAACGTTAGGTACCCGGTCGACCGGGTACCCGGTTACCCGGTCACCCAGTTTTTTTACACAAACCCATTGAATTCAAATTGACCACAATTTTTCACACACAATGTAATTTGTTGATAACTAATTTAATACTGATTATCTGATTTAGTTCACATTAGGACTTCTGCTTGAGAAGGATTACTAATGGCTGGTCAGTTCAATTTGAAATTTAAATTTCAATGTAAAAATATGATCTTTCATAACTCGTACATACATCAATCGATTTGGCTAGATTGCATTTTACCAAATTTTATGATGAGTGATTAGATAAATATTTTTGTTTAGATCTGTTTATTTGGAGAAGATGCTGTTTTTCTGAGTTATATTTCAATACATGTATGAATTTATACTTCAGGAACAAGAGGCAAGAACTAATCATCTCAGAAAACAATCAAGGAAACGTTTAGCTCAGTTTGAAGAAGAAGGAGGTGGATCTTTTAATGACACCACACTTGCTGAGCATAAACCTGAAAGTCATATTAACTTTTTTGCTGACCATGAGGCTGGGGTAAGACACAAAATTCAAATTATTTTGTTTATATGATTTATTTAAATGAATATCTGAGGCCCCATGCAAGGTTTGAAAAAAGCATTTCTGTTCTCAGTTGGACTTTATGGCCTTGACCACTGGATAATTCCGGATGAAATGTAAATGTTGATACCTCAGTCACCCAGCATGGGTTTAAAGTCATATTTGGCACAATTAAGTATTGTCCAATGCTCTTTCATTCTTTTAAGTTTCATACTTCCCAATGTTCATGATTTTATGGCCATTGTACAAAAAGTGCTCAAAATGCCAAACATGCCAAACTCACCCGATATAAAGCCTGAGACTTTTATCTTTGGGGCTATTTCAAAGACAACATTAACAACCCGAAAAGCATCAATGAGTTGAAACAACAGATAAGAAGAAAATGAGAGCCATTACAAAAGATATTTGTGAGCTGTAGTCAGAATAACTTCACCCGATGCATTCATGTTTGCCTCCAGAGATATGACTGGCATTTTGAGCATGTTTTGTAAAACCATTTGAATTAGACTAATGAACAGTGGTAGAATGAAATAATATTGAACAAGGTGACCTCAAACCCATGCTGAATGACTAAGTTATTAACATTTGTTTGGGTTGTCTTTTTTTGGCTCACCCTGTAGATCCATCTTGTTTAATGTATTACTTGGTTCAATTGCAGAATAATGTGGCTGCCAGAAAAAAATCTTGTAGGCTCTAAAGCAATTCCTATCAGAGCATATCCATGAAGTTCACAAGTCTCTTAGATTTCAATTTGAACACTATTTTAGCCTGTTTGGCAACACGTTTCAAGAATGTCGTGAGAACTAGTTTGGTGTTGCTTGAGGGTTATTGGATATGGACGAGTGACCTCTCATTTGCTTTACTATATGTCTTGTATGCTATTTACAGCTAAGTACGTCCAACAACAGCAAGAAGAATATTGATCATGAGAAGGAGAAGAAAGCAGAACAAGAGAAATATGAGAAAAGTATTGGACTTTTGACATATCTTGGACAGAGTGCTCTTGAACCTGAAAGTAAGTATTCGACTTGTTTGTGCTATTTGATTGAATATATAGTATATCCGCCCTCAGTCCTCATAGCTTATTCCAGTCCTCAAAGACTGCCTTCAGTCCTCAAAGGTTCGAGTCTTCATAGCCTGCCTCCTGTCCTCATAGCTTATTCCAGTCATAAAAGCCTGCCTTGAGTTCATATAGGTTCCAGTCCTTATGGCCTGCCTCCCATCCTCATCCTACCTCCAGTCCTTATGGCCTGCCCCCTGTCTTTATAGCTTAATCCTAACTCTACTATACCTTGCATTTGGTGTTCATGGGCAACCCATTTAGCTTATTAGTAATGATTATGTTTTTGTTTTTTTTTGTCTGTTCCTTATTATTAATGTTTATTGGATGACTGTTAGTAATAAGGTACTTTCAAAAATATACTAAACAATACAATTAGACACACGGAGTATCTTATGCATTTCTAGGGGTTAGATATAGTAGAGTGTCCAGGTCTCAAAGCTAACCTCCAGTTCTCATCCTGCACCCAATTCTCATAGGTCACAGGTCTAGTCCTCAAAGCCTGCCTCCTGTCTTCATGCTTATTTCAGTCCTCAAAGCCTGCCTCCCATCCTTATGGCCTGCCTCCTGTCTTTATGGCTTATTCCAGGTCTCAAAGCTAACCTCCAGTTGTCATCCTGCCCCCAATCCTCATAGGTCTAGTCCTCAAAGCCTGCCTCCTGTCTTCATAGCTTATTTCAGTCTCAAAGCCTGCCTCCTGTCTTCATTGCTTATTTCAGTCCTCAAAGCCTACCTCCAGTTCTCATCCTGCCCCCAATCCTCATAGGTTCCAGTCCTCAAAGCCTGCCTCCAGTCTTCATAGCTTATTTCAGTCCTCAAAGCCTGCCTCCTGTCTTCATAGCTTATTTCAGTCCTCAAAGCCTACCTCCAGTTCTCATCCTGCCCCCAATCCTAATAGGTTCCAGCCCTCAAAGCCTGCCTCCTGTCCTCAAAGCCTACCTCAAGTTCTAATCCTGCCCCCAATCCGAGAAAGAGTCGAAGGTATGGTGGTCAAATCCAGGAAACCCGGGTTCGGTAGACCAGGGTTCACTGTTTCTTTCTTTAAACCCCTGTGCAAAACTACATTGATAATTCATACTTCAGGGAGCAGGAGATTTAACAGTCAAACACAGATGCATTTTGCTTTTTTAAATGTTTGTTTGGCAGACCAGGGTTCACCAGGGTTTAAATGCATTCTAAACGAAATAAGTGTTTAATGAGGCCAAGAAGTAGAAAACATTTGTTTAATTAGAATATCTACGTGTTATTCTGTTTACACGAAGACGTTAAACACATAAAAGTCAGTTATTCTAATCAGTGGCCAGAATTTCAAGTCAAAAGACCCCTTGCACTCACTTTATCAATTATTATAGTAGTGTCATATAGGGTTTGGGATCAACTCCGGTTTTGCTAGTAGCTCGTGCATCAGAGAATATATACTATTATTGACAAAATGTTAACAATGGCAATAAATTAATGTTTATGAAATTAGTAATATAAAATCTAAAAAATCACCAAAAAGTGGTGACATATTGTTGTGGTCTCCGTTTTTTTATGGCGGTTGGTGATTGGCGATCAGCAGGTGGCGGTTGGCGTCTGTAACAAATTCTTAAAACTTCAAATAACTAACAAATAATGTTGTTTTGATAAAAAATGTGACTCCGAGGTCCTGCCCTAAGAAGTGGTAAAATCATCATGGACACAGATTGCGGACACGGAGATTACATGCGGACACCTAATGGATTTGCAGATAGCTTCGTGAATGCCACGCAACACAATAAAATGCGGACACGCAAATACACTACGCAAGCTAGCGGATCTTTCATGAATTAGGCCTCTGACTTTAGATTTGAGATTCCACTTTCAATGACCTTTTCAGGGTCAAAAAAGGTCTTTTTTCAACTTGCTTCAAATTGACCATTCAAAATCATGTACAAGTTATCAGAACTTCAAATCTGACTTTAGATTTGAGATTCCACCTTCGATGACCTTTTCAGGGTCAAAAAGGTCTTTTTTCAACTTGCTTCAAATTGACCATTTTTCAAAATCATCTACAATAATATTGTGAGCAACTAGGTGGTGACATTTTGTCATGGTAATGCCTTGTTTTGATTTCTGATTAAAATCCTGACTTTTTAGTGTGTTTTGATGATGATTATATTGTATTTAATTAAGTTTTGGAGTATCATACCTTATCTTGACAGACCCCCTCCCCTTAAGTATACCATGTTTTAAGAAAAAAAACTATGCTTTGAATAGAACTCATACATGTTTCTTTAAAATAGATTGTATGACTCCTAAAATACATCTTTATTCAAAGCTTCACCATCCACCCCAGATATATATTTGTATAATCATAAAAACATGGATGTAGGGTTATGCTTTTGACTTGTTATTGGAGAATTTTACACATTTTATTCTTTACATATGAAGGTAATTAAAGCATCTCGTAAAAAGTCAGTGGCAGTGCTAGTCAACATATCCATCATTTTAAAATATCAGAAACAGAAAAGAATTTTAAATATAAAAAAACATATCCATCATAGGTTTAGCCATTGGTCCCCCCATAACCAATAAAAAGAGAACATGAAATAAAAGAACTGAAAGCTGGCTACGTCACTGTCCATTCCCAGACATCACTGTGGGAGTTGAGAGTTATAATTACGAGGAACCCTTCAAATAAAAACATACAAAATTCTGGTTTGAAAACTATGGAAAATAATACGAACGAATCGAATGATGCACCGTTTGCTTTTTTGCAAAATGCGGATTTGGAGAGCTGCAAACCTGGGTTTTGAGGGCGCAGGCAATTGTAACAAGTGCTTCTGCCTAATCCTCATAGCTCTCAGTCCTGATAGTCTGCCTCCCATCCTCATAGCTTATCCCAGTCCTCAAGGCCTTCCTCCAGTCTGCAATGGTTTCAGTCCCCATAGCCTGCCTCCTATCAATGACTCTTATTGGTATATGTTATTTTGGATGCTTTCAGCCTCAAAACCTTGGTACCTTGAGAAGAACCAGCCAGACACAGATAAAGATACACTCAATCTAAAAAGGTGCAGTAATATTGGAATTCAAAATGTAACATTTGCTATACGATTTGGTATATGATTAAGTATTGTAAAAAATGTATTTCAATTACAAACCCTCTCATGAATGTCATATTCACCTGCCTATCATTTTTATCACATCCTTGGGTGCTATTTTGTATTCAGTTTTCCGGGCAGATGATTAGGTGGCTGGCGTCACGATTAATCTTGTCTACAGGTTACCAGCCAAACTGTTTTAGGGATTCATCTGATTACAGTTTTTGAGCATTCTGGGTAAATGTAAGACAGCCATTTTTGATTTTCCATCCTAAAATCTTGTCTGTCGAGTCTTGTTTATAGGTTTCCAGCCTTTAACCATTTCAGGGATTTATCTGAAATTTTAAGGAATGTTTCTATTAGACTACATGTATTAAAGTTTAGTTCTGACTAGTTTTTGGGGATTCTGGGTAAATGTTAAGGTGGACATTTTGCCCCATATTTGACACTTTAAAAGATTAATTCTCGCTAGATAATTTGGTTAAAATGTATTTCCCTTACTAAACACCACTTTTAAAATGGGTTTTTCTCAATTTCAAGGCTCAAAGCAATCACCAAAAGAAGTTGTTTAAAGAAATATACTTTAAAACCATTTTTATTTATTTTTTATAATGTACCCCCTCCCCGCCTGATAGGGGTGGGGGTCAGAGACTAAAAAATCCATGAAGACCACCCCGATTCACTTGGCCAGAAATCATTTTTCATTCAGATCATACATTTCTACAACTGTGCCAAGTTTGTTGCTTTCCTGAAAAAGATGAACTATCAAAGGGACATCTGACTGCGCTATCAGATCTGATAGATAACTGAATGGTTCATCACTGGTGGAAAGAGTTTGGTCAATAAAAAGCATATGTGTGAAAAAGCATCCATTACTTATTGATGACCCCTTGTGTATTAGAAAAATGTAAAAATATTCTAATGTGATTAAAATGATACCTCATCCATATCTAATAATATCCATTCTTATTACGGTATATGAATTGATATTCATGCATATGTATATTTGGATTACCTTAGGTCTGATAAAGATGAAAAGTTGAAGAATTATCTTGACCCAGTTCACCAGATGAATGAGTTTATTAACAAGAAGAAGAAGAAGCATAAAAAGCATAGAAGTCACAAGGTAGGTAAAGTAATAGCATGCAGTAACATCCTATGCAGACTTTGTTATACTAAAACAAGTGGTGCGGATATCGTGTGTGCAAGATGCGGATATTTACAGACATTTTGAATTTGTGATATTTCATAAACCAAGGCATGTTGGGTACTCAATTATAGTCCATCCATTTGTAATAAAAAGGGAAATTTTGCCTATAGTTGTGTTCTTCATTCTTAAAAGACGCACTAAGCATTCATCATTGCTCCAAAGCAAAGAATTTGAAATTGCTGCTTTATTACACAGTTTACAGCCTTTATTCAGTATTGGTGATCGAGATGACCAATTGATATAAATTATTTTTGCATTTTGAAAGTCATAAACTTTCTGTGTGAATTTTTAAAAGATTGAAAACATTTGATGGATATGTGTTACCTCGAAACAAGCGGTGCGGATACGTCACTTTTAGGATATCCGCACCGCTTGTTTAGAGGTAGCACATTTCTGTAAAATGTTTCCCATTCTGTATAAAGGTACACAGATACCTTTCAACTTTCAAAATGCAAATATAATTGGAAGTTAAACGAGCCTTTGGAAAAGGTGAAGTTTGACTGGAATTCTACCTGTTACATTGATTCAAGGAGATCATGTGAGAAAGCATTGCGCACGCAACAGACTAATAAGTAATCAGCCTTTAACGATGAATGTGTCTAGATGAATAAATCAAGCGTGAATTCAATTCAATAGTTCTGAAATTATTTTGACTTACGTTTGTGATCTAGAATACTTTAATCATAGGTAAATAAAGTATATTAAAGTTCACACCACACACTGGAGTAATATAAAGGGAGGGTAGTCCCTGGGTATGGGCACATGATCTCCTTGAATCAATGTAACAGGTAGAATTCCAGTCAAACTTCACCTTTTCCAAAGGCTCGTTTAACTTCCAATTCTACCATGTTACATATTCAAGGAGATCACGTGAGATGTTTAAAGCCCAGATGGACACATTCATCAAAAAACTATGTGACAAGACATTTTATAATGTAAATCAATCACTTTCACAAAGAACAAGGCATAATATAATGAGGTATTCATTATTTATTAAACAATCAAATGCAAATAATACAAAAACGCCATAAAATGATGACGCCAATATTGACACAGAGCCTAATAAGTGTTACTATGAAGAATATAATAATCACTTACATGTAGTAGCAGAGTTTAAAACAGCTAAACCAAATTGACTTTTGTCATTTTTACAATGTAAGGGCTTATTATAGAACTTTGCAAACGTTGCACTGCTGCTCCATCCTGCAGCATTAAGAATAGAGTCTATACTACTGCCTGCCCTCAGGGCTGCTGAAGTAGAGGCAGAACGTGTTGAATGTGGTTTGAATAATTGTACATTGACGCCTGATTTTTCTAATGCACATTTAATCCAACGACTGATAGTATCTAAAGATATTGCAGAAAATGGTTTTTGACAGCTTATGAATAATTGTTTTTCATTACCCCGCAGAGTGTCCGTGCGGTCAATGTAATTCTTCAATGCATCACATACACATAATCGTGTATTCCCATATTTAGGCAATGTTAAAACAGGTAAACTTTTACCACATTTGGATGTCTTAAGACATTTAGATACTAAGAGTTTGTAACAAGTTTTTTCTTCAACACAGTTATGTACTTCAAGTGAATGTAGAGTTTGTCGACGTTGTCCTGTGACTAAGGCTAGTAATGTCACTAATTTTATCGCAAGATCTCTAAGTGTTAAAGTTTCATTAGGCGATAGCGTTTCAAGATAATTGAGTACAGTAGAAACCTCCCAAGTAGAGTCATATTTAGGCAAAGGAGGTCTATCATTGTATACACCTTTCATGAATCTCGAAACGAGAGGATTGGATCCAAAAGTCACCGAGTCATACGACATGATCAAAGAGAGTGCTGATCTTGCGGTGTTAATAGCACTATAACTTAGGTTATCTTTGAATAATGACGTAAGGAAATCAAGTCCCAAACTCAAAGATGCGTGTAAGGGATCGTAATTCCGTCGACGACAGAAGAGTACCCACTTACGTAAGTACACTGAGTACTGTTTCTTGGATGCCGCTTTCCACGAGAGTAAAATAACGTTTGCAGTGTCCTTCGAAACGCCTTGGCTTTCGATTGATGTCCTGATAAAAGACAACAGATCAAACTCATCTTGTTCCAAAGTGGATGGACCTTGGTCCGATCGTACGGTAATGTCAGTAATGTTTGACGTTTTGGTAGAATCACCGGGGGGTCGATCAACATTCTTAGAAGTTTTGGCCACCACGGCTGCGTTGTCCACATCGGAACGATGATGATCACGTGAGTCAGGCCCTCGCATTCTATCTTCTGCAGGACTTTCGTGATTAAACTGAAAGGACAAAAAACATAAATTGATTCATTATCCCATTTGATATTTAATGCGTCAACATTTTCAGCATTTGGATCAGGTCTCCAAGAGACATAGCGTGGCAACTGGTGATTCAACCTAGATGCAAACATATCAATTACTGGTGATGGCCAGTTTGGCAGCTTACAAATACGATCAAAGACCGATTTATCAACCATCCACTCCGTCTCATTATGAAACACTCTGGATTCTGCGTCGGCTTCGACATTTTGACACCCTGGAATGAATGCAGCGCTCAGCCAGATTTTTCTAAAAATACAGAAATTCCAAATTTGTTTTGCTAACAAATCACAATCTGGTGATGTCATTCCACCCATCTTGTTAACATAAGCAAGAGCTGTGGTATTGTCCGTTTGTACACGGACGTGGATGTCGGAATGTGCTTTACAAAAGCATTTCAAACCTAAAAATATATAGCCAGTAATTCAAGATAGTTGATATGATGTTTAGATTCCTCGTCTGACCAACGGCCTCCGGTCTTCACATCATTAACAACATCAAATGTACCCCAACCTAGGGTACTACTGTCCGTTCTCAGAAAGACAATTGGTTCTGGAATTGAGATTGATCTGAAAGCAGTATCAACATGATTTATCCACCATTGTAAATCAGACTTAGCAGCTTCAGATAAAATCATGCATGCGTCAAAATTGCCTTTATTTAAGGACAGAGCCAATGTTTTATCTCGTTCAACATTCCTGTAGTGCAATTGACCATATTGAACTCCAGGAAAAGAAGAAACAAATTTCCCAATGATTTGTGCAACTTCTCTAATAGTGCAATTATCACGTGATATCATATTTCTACACAATTTTGAGCGTCTGAGACTTTTCTGGTGGTAATTTTACAGTCATTTCGACAGAGTTCAAAATGAATCCAAGAAACGTTATTACCTGTGTAGGCTCTAGTGTCACCTTCTCAGGGTGGATTATGAAGCCAAGCTTTCGAAGCAATGTGATCGTGTCAAACAAATTCTGCTTGCATTGTTCATAGGTTTCTGCAAATAAACAGCAATCGTCAATGAATGCTACTGACAAATGACCTTCATTTCGCAATTTAGCGTACACAGGCTTCATTATTTTAGTGAATATTCTAGGAGCGGAACTCAGCCCTTGAGCCAAACATGTATACTGATACAATTGGCCTTTCCATTCAAATTGCAGAAATCTTTGAGAATCATAAGCAATGGGAACACTGTAATAAGCGTCCTTAGCGTCGACGCATGACATGTACATATTTGGTGACAAAATGTCAATAGCATGCTGTAGATTCTCCATTTTGAAATGATGATATTCTACGTTTTTATTTAAATCAGATAAGTTGAGGATTTTTCTTTTTGATCCATCATGTTTGGGCGTAAGAAAGATAGGTGAAACATAACCTCTCTCTGAGTGATTAACCGAATGATTATACCCTTCTTTAGAAATTTATTGATTTCTATATCCATGTTTTCGTTCTCAGATTTAGAGAATTTTGAATTTCGAGCCCATTGATTTTGTATAATACAATGTATCATCATTACAAAATTCAATTGTATAGCCATTAATTGCATTTAAGATTGATTTGTCTGATTTCAACAATTGCCATTCATGCATAAATTGTTTGAGACGACCACCTTGAAATTCTTTGACTGAATTATATAGAATTGATCTTACCTTTTCAGGCTCGGTGTCAATCTTGATAGGCTCTTCTACTGTGAAGCAGCTTGGTCCTGGGACGACTTGTTCTGGGACTTGGTCTTTGACCACTTGCCTCTCTTGGCGCCATTTCCTTTGTAGGAATTCCGCTGACCGGTGTTTGACTTGTCGCCTTGCCATAAAAAATGGTTATTGGCTCCACGTCCACGACCACGGCCTTTGTAACCTCCACGGTAACCACGACCTCGGTTACTGAAAACGCCTCTCAGTTGGGTTTTATTCATCTCGGAAATTTCCTTGACTTGTCTCGAGATATCGTCTCCGAATAGCCACTGAGTGATTGGGACGGATTTTGCGCATAGGTGTTTAAAACCCTGGTTGATTTCGTTTTTGAACAATTCTCGTCTGCGCATATTCAACTTCAGGTTCGCATACGTGCAGAAAAGTATATTTTCATATACCATTTCGGCGATATTCCCCAGCACATCGTCGTATTCATCAGTATCTTTAGATAACGATTGTTTTAGGCCGTCCACTTTCTCAAGAGCACGTGACGAGGCAATTATGCCTTTCACCAGAGGTGATTGGACCTTCTGATATTTTATATCATTGGAGCGTACCTCAGACGTTACCCTTGCCCAAATAGGTTCGTTTACCTTGGTAGTGCATAATAAGGGTACATTCTCGGGAGTTTTGTGCTCCTCCATTTTAGCGGTCATATCATCTTCGTCTGGCTTCGATTCCACAAGCTCCTTGATCATTTCGGCCATAAATTTATTTAACGGAGGGCCCATTTCCTCTTGTAACTTGGCCTTATCATGGATTTTCTTCATGAAAGTGGACAGAGCATTAGTCTCGGGGTTTCCTTCATGTGTTTTACCAGAGGTTTCACACGAATCAACATCCATAGCATTATCAGACTGTTCATAATCCTCATCATAATCAATTTGATTGGAAATATCCCAGGAGGATTTCATATCCTGAATTGCTTCGGTCATGCTACCTTTAATATTTCCTAGACCGACAGTCAATGCTTGCGTGATGTCGTGGACTAATTTCACCGAGAGTCCAGAATCCTCATTTGATACACTTGGTGTATCTGTTACAGAAGACCTCTTAGAGGTGGTGGATTTACTAGTAGACTTTGATTTACTAGAACCAGAATCCATGGTTAGTGTAGTTGGCGTTTTCTTTCCCTGTTTGGGACTAGAAACTTGTGCTTCAGCCATCATAAAAATTCCACGTGGTATAATTTAGCTTGCCACGTAGGTCTATTCAAATAACACACCTGAATAGAATTGACTCAATTATGAGCTTTGCGTTGTAATTGGTTGACCAAATAGGCTTAGCACAGTATATACGCATTCAATATTGAATGCTTCACTGAACACACGTTACAAATTTAGAAAATTCTCATAACGTACTAATGAATAAAATTGTATCAATGTACATGTATACTAGTAAGTTGTAAACTTACTGAGGGAAATGGATTCCTAATATAAATATCCCTGCAATTTTGCAGTTAAGTTCAATTTTGAACTGATGTGAAATAATTATATTTCAAACATGAACATGTGAAGCTGCTTTGAGCCCACGTCTGTTCTCTTTGCGTGTCTGCAACACACTGATTACTTATTAGTCTGTTGCGTGCGCAATGCTTTCTCACGTGATCTCCTTGAATATGTAACATGGTAGAATTTGTATTGATATGTCATCTCGATCACCAATGTTGAATAAGTGCTGTTTACGCAATTTCAAATTGTTTGCTTTGGAGCAAGTATTATTTCTTGATGTGTTGCCATAGAATGAACTACACACCTATTTACACAATTTCCTTTTTATTAGGGAACGTGTACACATGTATGAATATAATTGAGTACTCAACATGCCTTATTTGGTGAAACATCACGAAATCAAATTCAAAAATGTTCAAAACCGTTAATGTTGTGAACATGATATCCACACCACTTGTTTTCGTATAGCACAGTCTGCATAGAGAAAGTGAAAATTGAATTACATGTAGTTGATAGAGGTTGCTATCTCAATCTGATTGAGGCTCCTCCTGGGTGAGTAAGCTACTCTAAAACAGAAATAACCACCCTATAGTCTCCAATTTTTTTTGTGGATGGTGTTGAGCCATCTGTGTTTGGCTGATTGCCTGTAACAAATGGCAGGTGGTGATATTTTGCATGTTAATGCCTTGTTTGTACTTGAGGTGATAATCAATACTGTATTTGAAATGAATTCTGCACTTTCAAGACTTCACTTATTTGTACTTCAATATAATCGATACTGAATTTTCAGGAGAAGAAACATAATCACAGACACAAAGATGATAAGGCTTCATCTGAATGTAAACAACCATCAAAGACAATGGCAGAACTACGTGCAGAGAGGATCAAACGAGAGACAGCTGAACGGGAAAAATGTAATAAAATCCGTGCCATAGCCAGAGGCGAAAAGGTTGAGGAAAAGAAAAAGGAACATGTTGAGGTTGATGATAGAAGGCGGAAGTACAACTCACAATACAATCCAGACTTTGTAAGGGTCAGAAAGCCTACAAAGGATCATGGTCTGAAATATCACTGACATAATACCAAAGAATTATAGGAGCTCCTCACTTCTACTGCTCAAAATTGAATGATTTAATTTAAGTGATTGATGTTTATACCAACAATGGAGTGGAATTATATCCCATTATACTGACATACACATGAACATACATGCATCCATGTCTAGCCTTTAAATCAGCAGCCAATCAGAACCATTGTAACATTCACACACCAGAACACCCTACGGTTAAGTTAGGTGCCGTTGTCACAAATGGCGGACATAACTATCGCTTCAACTCTTTAATCTCTTGGTTCTCATTTCATAGGACCTTATTATTGCTAATACTGTACATGTACAGGGTGAGCCAAAAAAGGCAACCCAAACATTTATAAATGTTCATAATTCCGCCTTCCAACATGAAATTAACTCATATTTAGCACAGCTAAACCTTGTTCAATATTCTTTCATTCTATTAAGTTTTATTGGTCTACTTTTTATAGTCTTGATTTTATGGCCATTTTAAAAAAACATGCTCTAAATTCGGAAGAATCACTTTTTATCTTTGGAGCCATTTCAAGGATATTGTCCACATTCGATCGATTAAATCTAAGCCTTTATTTTGATGGTAGAATGAATAGAAAGACACTTTGTTTGATTGTTGTACCAAAAGAATTTAATCTAGGTGCTCTATTAAACATATAGTTAATGAAAATCAAATCGAATACGAACCCGTGGCCGCCATTTGTGACAATGGTATCTGACTAAACCGTTGTCAGGGATTTCCAGTGTGATTCAAGAATTGAAAGTTACAAAGATTTTCGAAACATAGTTTACAATGATAAACAGATGTTATATATTCACTAATGTGTTTATTGCCCAAGTCTGGATGCTTTCTTGTTTAAAATTCAATAAGTAGTTTACATCTCATTAGGGGGCATAAACAGAAGGAGGACGAAATATGTCCAATAAATTCATTGTGATTTGAGAATTGTGATTAGTGAAAATATTTTGCCAATAAGAAAGCTTTCACCAATAAGAAAGCTTGTATTTGCAAATGCAATTTTGGCTACCAGATAAACCTACCATTTTAAATATGAATAGTACCTGCCACTATTCCATTCATACTAAATGAGTTGGTCATAAAATATTAGGTTAATCCAGAACTGACAGCCAAAACTTGCATTCGTGAATACAAGCTTAGCATAGTAAAATTACCTGGCCATTATTGAAAGGCTGAATTTGAAAGAGCAATGAAGCCTTATTATTGTTGGATTTACACTAGAGCCCTAAGACGTCTTGGCCAAAACGTTTAAGCATTAAAACGTTTTACAAATGTAATGTAAATCCAGATTTTCTCAAGGGCTCCAGGACATATTTTTTTGAAACCGGTGCATTCTTTAGCAGAAAGTATTGAATCGGGAAAGGAATAGCTATGTTGACTGAACCATCCTTCAACCAGAGTTGAACTGCTTTTTTCATTTTACATGTATGCCTACATATCTCTAAGACGTTTTAGCGAACAGGTGTAAACTCAATCATATTTCGTAAGACGTCTTGAAAATGGTGGTGTAAACTCAACATGATTTTACTAAAACGTTTCAGCTAAGACGTCTTGAAATGTCGCGAGTAGTGTAAATAGGGCTAATGAAGGATGCATCGAAAATAATCATTCATATTTTCACCAGAGGGTTACATGGAATATATGTATATGTCTCTAAATCTTCCAGGGCTGCTATTTGTAGAATGTGCTGTGATCTAAAGTTTATCCCATCTTGAGCATCTACTATTTGTAGATAATAAAAGATTTTATATAGTTTATTGATATTTTTATCATCATTGGTACTTCACTTGAAAGAAAACATATTGTTTTATTAAAAACCACTGTATTTATGGCCAGAAAGTACTCATGGTGAAAGATATGACTGTCTAAAATCAGTTGCCACACTGCACATAGACCTTTGACTTTGGATTTAGGATTTGACCTTCAATGACCCTATCAAGGTCAAAATTATCTTCAAGTTATAAACATAATAGCCTGTAAGTATCTTTATAGAACCTAGAAGGTAACATGTAGTTTTTATTTTGTCAAACTCCACATAAATAAATTAAATTAATTGCATTAAATTCATAAAATTGTATTTGTACATGCACATGAAAGTAGTTCTTACAGCATTAACAAATCAATTATATATTTATAATCATATATCATATATTGTATATAAATATATGGCTCACATGATGGATTTTCTATATAAGATGCAGCCATTTTTAAGCATTTTTAAACGTTTAAGGCTGAAAAGTCATACTGTACTCCTATTAATTTTCACATGCTACTATATTTCACACTTTTCACGATTCTTGGAACATACTTCATTCATCTGGAACATTACTCAACTTAGCCAACTGAAGAAATCTTTTTCATATTTGTTGGAAAGAAGTAAATGATAAGTAAATGTATACAAAATGACCAGAATACCCTTTGATTTTGAGATTTCTCTGAAGTACAACTTTATTATACTCAATGGAAATGAACTTTAGAGTATATTATAAATATAGAATCATATTTTTGATTTGAGCCATATTTAATGAAAAATGGCTGCCACTAGTATTTGAGTTATGCTGTGGATGAACAGATGGACTGACCAAATGATGGAGGGCTCTACTATATCTTTATTGAACTCTGTTGGGATAATCATCTGTAAATCGGTTGGTATTTGAAAAAATTAAGATACTTTGTCCATTTGTGAACTTCCTTTTTCGAAATACTGAATAAATTGATGATTTTTTAACCCAGTTCAGAAAGACCCCTGGAGACACCTAAAATTTCCATTTCACATTTCAAATCCTAACTATCAGCAGAACGAAGTATTTCCTCAGAGGCTTGTAGTAAATTTTCTGTGCCTTGCAATACAGGATCAGATTCATGTGTGTGATAATCTGCAATCTGTTCCGCTGTTACATAGGCTTGAGAACCACTAGCATCTGTTAGAACTATATGAGCTGGACTGTTTGTATCAGAGGTCATGGTCTGAACCGCATGTTCCTCCCCTTGAGAATGCAGGGTCAGATACTGGCCATTCTGGTCCACAGTAGTGATTAGAATTTGTGCCCCAGGAGGAACATCAACATGTTGGATAGCATTAGCATCAATTGTCCCATCTCCAAATTGGACATCTGAGAGTTGAGTCGAATAAATCACATCCTCATTTGATTCCATGATCTTACACTCAACTTCAATAGTCTCAGGGGAATCAGTTTTTTCTGTAACATCAACGTGCACTTGCTCATCATTCAGGTCCTCTTGAGGCTCAGTAGTTTCATCAGATTTATTCTCTTCAGGAGCTGGTTCCTGAGGATCAACAATTGGGTGTTTACGAGGTCGACCACGTCTCCTTGGCACTCCTCCTAATAGTTTAGCATTTTTGAGAGTTTCAGCAGACACTGTGATTACCCTTGTCCTGGGACGTCCTACACGCCGACCTGACCTTTTGCTTTTCATAATTTTCACAGGTTCTTCTTCCTCAAAATCTTGAGCTTTACATTTATGATACTGGTATAGTTTTTCTCGGAAGAATCCTTTCCCACATTCCTTACATTTAAACCTATACTCTTTAGTATGTTGAAGTTCATGTTCCTCAAGGTGAGGTTTCCTGGTAAATCTCTTGTTGCAAGTCTTACACTTGAATGGTTTCAGTCCACTGTGTGATATAATATGTGCCTTCAGTTTGTCTGGCCTGTTGAACTCCTTCATACAGCCTGAAACACAAATGGGGCAAAACACTGTAATAGCAATGTTTAACTAGAAAAACAGCTTCTGGAGTTAAGTTTGTGTATGGAGTGATTGTTGTACAAAGATAGAAGGAAGCAGACCATCTCAGTGTTATTCAGAGCTTTTTGGAGAGTCAGTCTTGGTAAGTATTACTTTTAATTTAGCTATGTAAGCAGTTGTTGACTTTGTCAAATATGTTATTATGATTTATGAAGTTATTAAACTAATACAGTGTTGCTGACTTGTGAGGGATAACACTACAATGAACCAAAATAAAGTAATCCATTTCCCATGTAGGTAGCACAATAAACTCCCAGCCTCTATTTCTGCATATTTCTGAATAGCCACTAACCTGTATGATTTCTGAATGGACACTTAAACCTCTTGTTGTTGTCATGTATGAGCATGTGGCGCTTCAACTTGTCTTTACGATTGAAAGAAGATGTGCATCCTTGCACCTCACATTTGAATGGTTTCTCACCAGTGTGGATTAACAAATGCATCTTCAAATAATGTTCAGTCTTGAAAAGCTTCTTGCATGTAGGACATTTGTGATCACCTGAAGACAAGATAAGGTAAAGTAAAAATATCCAGTTTCTGTTTGACATATAACACATTCTCTGAAAATCATATTTTGTTCAATATGACTTGCTTCTCAATGAAGTAACCATTATCTAGCTTTTATTTTGAAACAAAAAATGATTAGAATCAATGTAGTCATTAATGGCTTCCCCAAGGGTCAATTGCAAGGGAGATTTCGAAAAATTTTATATTTTTATGTTATACTAAGTTAAACATGCACATCCTAAAATGATGTCATAAAACTAAGTTAAACATGCACATCCTAAAATGATGTCATAAAACTAAGTTAAACATGCACATCCTAAAATGATGTCATAAAACTAAGTTAAACATGCACATCCTAAAATGATGTCATTAAACTAAGTTAAACATGCACATCCTAAAATGATGTCATTAAACTAAGTTAAATAAGCTGTAGTTTTAATAACTGAGCAGTCACATTTTACACATACCAGGTCTTGACTAGCAAGACTTATTTTTCCCTTAATACACTGTAATAACTCAGTGACTACACTGGTAGCAATAATGACCTTAAGGAAATCAATTGATGGGTAGCTTACTTTGTCCATGTGTCAATAGATGTCTCCTCAGGTACCTCTCACAGGTGAACTGTTTCTGACAGTGGGGGCATGCATATTTGTGGTTGGTTGTGTTGATGTGGTGCTCCAGGGCCTCTGGAGTGGCATACTTATTCTGACATTTAATGCATTTGAAGTATCTAGAATAAGAAGACGTTAATAAGAGGACATTAATGCACAGGAAACAATCAGACAAGGACACAAACATATACAACATGTCATTTCATTCTGAATGCCCAACACTAAGCAGTTGAAGAGACAAAGTTTTAGGACAAAATGGCCACCAAAGGATTTATTCAGCATGCTCAAAAGCATATCAGTTGAAGACGTTCACATCAAGAACCACCCCTGGAAGTTACAAAATGATCCATCAAATCGTTTGGCTGGAACCATGTAGACAAAACATTGCAAACCAGTTTGTCTTAATGATTTGTACAAAATGGCATACTAGAAATTACCCAAAATACTCAAGGACTAATAATATAAGCAGTAACAGACATTTATACCAAGAAACATCTCTAAAATTTAAGATTGATCCATGAAAAGTTATAACCGAGATTTTCATACAGAGGATCATCCCTGAAAAACCTGGAAACAAGACTTAACAGTGGCCATTTTGATTTGAGCAGACATAGCTAGACATAAAACAAAAACACAGATTGAAATCCTGTGCTAAGGCCATGGCAAAGGGCTGATGTGAAAAAGTCAGTCAACCCCCGTTGAGATCGAACCCAAGAACCCTGGTTTTCTGGGCGAGTGCTCTATCACTGAGCTGTAGGACTGATATATTGAAAGTTCGTCCTTGAGCTATACTTGTAAGACACGAGCCTCTAAAATTTGAACCAAATCTGGTGATAGGTTTTTGATTTATTACTCAGACAGGCAAAGAGATAGATGAATGGGAGGATGGATTCTCTATATTCCTACTCGAACTTCGTTGAGCAGAATGATATGTAACATGTGATTGTGAAAAGCGTGTACTATTAAACATTTTAAGTTAGTTGTACAATTTTGAGGACATGAGGGTTAATTTAACTAGATAATGGCAACTCCGCGGAGTAGCAAATCCCAACGAACAAAATATCAATTACCGAATTCCAATCAATTATACTCATTACTTCGGTTAAAATTGAAAAATTTAGATTTTAGAATTGCGAATTCCTGCAAAGCAGCCATTTTGAATTTTCTGAGGTACAAATCTGAAAAATAATACAGTGTATTGTGATCTTCTCCAAAATTCCTTCAATTTGAGTAATATATAGCCATCCGTTGAAGGGATCGAAAAGTTATTGCGAAATCGTACATTAGACGGCCATTTTGAATTTTACAAGGCTCGAATCAGAAAAAAGATACAATATTTGCAATCTACTCTTAATTGCCTTTCATTTGAGTATAATAAAGCTATACTTCAGAAAGATCTAAAAATTTCTGTTTTCCTGACCCCCATACACGGGCCCCTGGGGGTCAGGATGAAAAACATGGAATATATGTGAAAAACATAGATGTTGCGAATACAATACCAAAATTTCAAACAATAATATTAATTACTTTGGTTTAGAAAGAAAAATTTATGATTTTTGCGAAAAAGTCCCGTCATTTTTAAAGCTGTGGCCATCTTGAAAAAATCCATTTTGAATTTTCTGAGGTACAAATCTGACAAATAATACCATAATTGTGATCTACTCTAAAATTCCTTCAATTTGAGTATTATACAGCCATACTTTGAAGGGATCGAAAAATTATTGCGAAATCGTACATTAGACGGCCATTTTGAATTTTACGAGGCTCGAATCAGAAAAAAGATAAATATTTGCAATCTACTCTTAATTGCCTTTCATTTGAGTATAATAAAGCTATACTTCAGAAAGATCTAAAAATTAGCGAAAATTTTTGTTTTCCTGACCCCCATACACCGCCCCTGGGGGTCAGGATGAAAAACACGGAATATATGTGAAATAGATAGATGTTGCAAATATACTACCAAATTTTCAAACAATAATATTAATCACTTTGGTTTAGAATGAAAAATTTATGATTTTTACGAAAAAGTCCCGTCATTTTTAAAGCGGCGGCCATCTTGAAAAATATGAAGAAAATCCGTCAACTAATATTTGAGTTATCTTCCGGACGGACGGACGGACTGACTGACTGACGGACTGACAGACTGACGGACTGACGGACGGACGGAGGGCTTCACTATATCCCTACCGAACTTCGTTCGTTGGGATAATTAGCTTCGAGCTTCTTTAGTTCCTTTATTATCACAGAGTTTCGCAAATTACATTAACTTACTTGGGTACAGGTTTCGGCCCTTGATTGGGATAGAGGCTGTGTGAATACTGGTGAACCCCTAGTTCATAGAGAGATGGAAAGACTTTGCTGCACATGTGACATCTATATTCCATATGATCCTCGTGCATCTTGGTGTGCTCCAGAAATGAGTCCAAATCTTGAAATGTCTCTCCACATGATTTAAGGATACATTTATAAACCTGGAAGAGACCAAAAAAAATTCCAAACAAATCTTTATTAAAGTTGGAGTCACAAGTCAAAAGTCACAGCTTTTAATAATATTAAACATTGGTATAAAATTGATTAAGGCATGTTTTTAATAGCAAAGATAGTGTGACTCTATCTCCCCGCCCCCATAGAGGAGCATTGGAGCTGGTTAAAGTTACTATTTTGTCATAACTTCATAAATCTCTATTGCCTAACCAGTGAAGGGTTAAAGGTCCATTTACCAATTCATTATCAGGAATCCTGACAAAATCTACACAATATCAAGGTCATCTAAAGTCAGGATCATTTTCAGAGTTCAAGGTAATACAAAGAGTCAAGGTCAAATTTTTTTTTGATATTTTAATGTCCAAGGTCTAGAAGGTCCTATGTCAAGGTCATATAATATAAAGTATAACAACATCATTAACTTTTTTGTAAAATATTTTATGAGAACAGTCAATTGTGATAAAGAATTGACAACCCAATCAACCAAGAACTGACATTACCTGGAACCAGGTCATCTTGCAAATAATAAATTTATCAATATCAACTCTATTTCAATTGGTTGCAATGTTAATGCATGCCTAGTGTAGGCTAGATTTATGTGAAATATCTTTCAATCTAACTGAGGTTCATTCCTTTCTTCCATTTTCCTGAATGATGATCTTACCTGTTCTGATTTATGGACAACCATGTGAGTCTTGAGCTGGAAGTATGTCTTGAATTTGGCAGGGCAGTATTGACAGAGATAGTCATTGTCAATCATGATCTCCAATGTTTCCTCACTAGATATCACTGATGTCTGGAAAACAAATATGTCAAGTGAATCTTACAAATCTTTTTTGGATATCAACACTTATTATATGTAATCAAAAGACATGACCTGAACTAGGAGCTATCTCAAAATTTATGAGAATCAATCTTTGATTTTTCCAATGCATTAAATTGTTCCATGTGCACTTTTCTCCCATGGTGATGTTTTTCAATAAAAGATGCCACAAGTTTTTCAAGAAATCTTTATAGAAATCTTATATTATTGCCGAAATGTGATATTTCAACCACTGTAAGTGGTGGCCATTATGAAATTTGATAGATATTTACAACCATATTGGTTACCTAAAAGCTAAACTAGAGTAAAATTTCAAGGGAATCAACTTGAACATTAATGGCCAAAAATTGATTTTCAACAGTAAATAAGTGTTCGCCATGTTAAATTTCTACAGTGCAGGATATTTCACTCAAACTTCTAAATGTAATTTAGGCACCTATTCAATCTCAGGTAAAATAATAAAATACTTTTAAACTTGGTTAAAAGTGCCAAAGTGGTGATTTTTTGACAATCAAGTAGTGGCCATTTTGATGCAATACTTCTGGATTTATAACACAAAAGCAATATTTCAACAATATAACAGTGGAAGCTATTTTGAAAATTGCTAAAACTTCTGAACAATATTGCTTACTGTAGTTTAAAATAAGACACCAGTAAAAATTTCAGCAAATTGATGGGATACCTCAAGAGTTATGACCAAAAGAACTGAAAACATGATTGTTCTGCAAAAATAGTGGCCATTTTGAATTCAGCATCCAACTTGGGAATTCCATCTTGAGCCCATGAGGCATCAGCACATTAAGTTGCTGCTTAATAAATTTTGTTTTGCAAAAACTTCATGACTTTACAGACACAAGAGAAACTGTAGTATAAAACATTGCACATACCCCAAGGGATGCTGATGCTGTCTCACTTGAAGTGCCTCCTGAGATGGAATTTTTAATTAAATAGGTATTTGGTCTTTCATCATCATTATCAATGCTCCTGTTCCCTGTTATGACTATTGCCTCTGGTTGCTTGGGTAATGTATTGTTTGTCCCCGTAGGCCACACCTAAAAAGCATTAACTCCAAAGTCAGTAACCATAGTAAATCCCTTCCACAACTATAGATCAATAATTCATGCCGTGTTGATGCATTAGTAAAGCCATTGATAGTATAGAAAATTAATGAATGCTATTTACTGATAGATTACACAATTTTTATCTCATCTAGATAGTAGGTATATTGAGCTTCTGTTTCCTGAGGCATAAAAGGAAGTAGTGCGCTCTCCATTATGATCTCCCCATGAAAAAAAAATTGTTCATCTGATTTTTCAAAATGAGTATACTGCTTTTATTATGACATTTTATATGCTCACTAGTATCTTGTTGACCTATATTGAGCACTGTATTGATGTATGGGCCACTTATTAGGGTCATAATTCAATCATCAAGTGTAGAGGCATAGATACAAACCAGGAAGTATTTTTGTGTCTGTCAAAATCCATTTGCATCCTACACATCCCTACATCTTATCCAAATATGTTATTAAATAATGAAATATAATAGTATAATCTTTTGATTTACAAAGTATGGCTGGCATTTCATAAGTGTAAAAGTTGCTTATGAAGCATTTTTCTATAGCCATTTTGTAAGAAAAAATGATGAAAAATGTACAATCTTTTAATTTGAAGTATGACCTGAATCGATTGCAAACTTCATATTTGCACATCTGATGTGATTATACCATTTGTGTCATCTTGTGAAATTGTTTAATTTGCAATCGATTCAGGTCATAGTGTATTTTAGTTATTTTTGTGAAAATCAATAGAAACTAATGGCCTCCATTGGAATCTGATGATATCCACATGTTAAGTCAATGGAGGACATCCAATGTCAAGTCAATACACACTTGCTGAACTTAATGACCTCAACCTCAGCACATGTGTTTCCAAATGCTTAAATATTTTCCAAAGTATTATGTGAAATTGTATTCTTTATGTTACACCTAAAAATGATTCGTTTTGTTCATGGGGAAATCATAATGGAGAATGCACTAGATCCTTTGAATCAAATCTGTCCACTGTCCTTAGGTATGAGCATATAAAATTTGAACCAAATCTGTGAAATAGTACTGTATTTGAGTTATCAGATATACATTTCATACGAAAAATGGCAGCCATTTTGAAATGAGTGGCCATATTGAAAATTCATTCTTGAGCAGAATCAAATCCATCAACCGTTATCTGAGTTATCACCCAGACAGACGGAAAAATGGATGGACAGACGTCGGCTTCTCTACAGCCCCTTCAAACTTTGTGGGATAATTGTCAAATTATGTGATATATAAACATAGGTTTACCAAATACAAAGAAAAAATTCAAATCAAGATGACAGAATAAACCAGTGTTACAATGTTCACTTACTTTATGAGTAGACATATGTTTCTTGACATTGGACTTTTGTGCAAAAGCTCTTCCACACACGATACACTGAAAAGGCTTCTCTCCCGTGTGAGAGCGTACATGTTGTTGTAAATCAAAGTTCTTGGAAAACATCTTATCGCAATACTGACATTTCAGTCTTTTCTTGAGACCTGCATTGTCCTCAATATCAGGCTGTGTATTCATCTTGCCACGTCTTCCTTTGATACTTCCAGGATCAACGTCTGTCATGTTGTTCACTAGGTTGCTTTGCTTCTTTGCTGAATACAAATGCATTGCTTTTAAAGGATCATAAACAAACTCGTCTGACCCAGTTATCTACTCGCGACTTCGTAGATCTGGGACAGACGAGGTCCAGTGAAATAAAGGAGGGATTTTCTCCCAAGAAAACACACTGTTGAATCAGCACTTGTTATTCCTTTCCAATTAGCTGTCCAACCAAAATATTGGGGTCCATGTAAACACAAGTACTTCTTTGTAATAAAGAGTACATTACTTACACGAAAATGTGGTGTTTTGTTTGTTATATTGATGCTGAAATGTGCCCAACATTTCGTCAATTTAGTCAGGTCTCGCCTAATAATGTCAATTGATGTGACGGAACATGAGTGTGACGCGAAATTTTTTAATCTTTCATGGAACGAAGATACATTTCCCGGGAATCAATACATTCCAAATATTATGATTTGTTCAGAAGGTTTGTCATCATTACGTTAATTACTTTATAAAACTGACATATCCATGTCGTAGTTAGACTGGAAACAAATATGGTGGATATAATAAAGGATTTTCAATTTGTTGTACTGAACGAATGTTGTACTGAAAAAATAAGCAGATGAGACTTCTCGTTATTCTACAAGATCACGCACAGATTGCAGAAGAATTTTTCTTTTTGCTACTCTCAATCGCTTCGTTCTTATTAATTAGCAGCCATCCAATGATGGAAACCTACTAGAAATACAAAAATTAATACTAGGAACAAACATGTAAGTATATTTTATAATGTTTATTCAGATATCAGCGGTTATTACACTTTGGAAAAGCAGTGTGTTTTCTGTGGAGTAAATACCCCAATTTTTCCATTGCAGCTCGTCTGGCCCATTATCTACGACATTTCAGAATCAGGGAATAGATAACTAGGCCAGGCGAGTTTGATTAACCAGACAAGGAGTTTTTCAAGCCTTGATAATATTCAAGAAAAAAAGTTTTGTTTCGAAATCTTCACAATTGCAAGTTATCAATTGCTGATCATTATAAGATAATCATTCTAATGTTACAAATGGTAGAAAACTAGAAAATAATAATCATACCTCTGACATTGTTAACCCTCTGTTGCTGAATGCTTTTCCCACTCTGTGTCTGTCCACTGGATGATGGAATGTGCTGCATTTCACTCTCTGACACATTGTGAATCTGAACATCAGTCACCTGCTGATTCTGAGTCACTTGGTTTTGCTGCTGGCCCTGCTGAGAGAGAAACTTCAACTGGACATTTTGCATTGGAACAGGGTTTGACTGAAACAGAAACAATTTGAAGTCACATACCAATATTTTTGGATGAACATTTCTTCAAAAGAGGCTTTACTTAGGGGTTCTCTGTACTGCTCAATTTAGGGGGAATTCAAGTCACATTTACTGCCTCCATGTAATTTCCAAGAAGTACAGCATTTTACCTTGTAAGTCTGATACTCCAGAATAACATTTCATACAATGAAATCGTACTGAAGGGATAGATTGTTCCTTTGTGCAACAGATGATTTAATGTATATGATTTCGTAAAATGCAATGTCATGAGGTTTTGTTGGAATCTAACAAGTGATTTTTCAAGTCATTTTTATGATGAGCATGAGACAATAAGAAGTTAACCACTGTTTTAGAATAAAACAAATGCAATTCATTGAGTTTACATGTAAATCTTCGGTTGATTTCTGTGAGTTTTACCGCTTCAAATGAGCATGTTATCAGTCAATAATTGACAAAGTTTTGTTGAACGTTAAATTGGCATATATTTACGCCTTCTAAGCGATTTGAATATTAAAGTTTTGTTTATAATGAGTAAATCAGAATCACTCCCATTCAGTAATCAATCCGGGAATCAATCATAGAGGGAAACTGGATATGAACAGGTAAAATTATCATAATCATTAAGTTCACCATTATAACATGTCTAAAAAATATATAGTTGGACAATTTATTTTAAGTTAATCTTCAGTGTCATTTGAGGAATGACCTGTTGAAATTATATATGATCTTGAAAGCCCATGGTTTAGTTATCATATAACATTTGTAAACATTTTCTGTTAATGTCTACTGTGGAGATGGGATCATCAATAACAAAATATCGGTAAAATTTGTTTTTCGTGTTTCATTTTGATTGCTTTAGTTTGTGCAAATGTCACTCATGGTGAATTTCTGATGGAACTTCTTACTGCGACATAAAAACCATTTAATAGGACATTGGGCAAATATAATCCTATACTAATTCTTCAAATCTTTCAGTCATTGACGTCATTGATTTAACTAATTTACATACAGTCAATCAGCGTGCAGGAAATTATCAATTTTCTTTACTTTGTGGAAAGTACTCTAAGAGCGAGGAGGAAAATTCTTAATAAATGGAGTATAGTTGGTTTGGCAGCATTTTCAGTTAGGGGGAAGTCTTGGATGAAAAATCTACCTAGGTGATAGCTTCACAGAGTGGTACATAATTCTTTTTTTTCAGGGGTTAGCCCCCCACCCCCCAAAAACACCCCACCCCGGTAAAATAATTTTTTCATTCTCAATAACTTTAGATATCTTGATGTTTGTAAATTACATACATAGACATTATATATATGAATCATTTGAAAAATAAATAATGCCAATCACTCCTACAGAATTTGAATAATAGTACAAAGTGTGTACCCTAGGGGGCAAATTCGTGACCCATTTTCTTACTATTTAGAGCCTCACTTTTCAATTAGACATGTACACTGGAAGACATTGGAAAAATTCATGTGAAGTGCCTAGTAGGAGGCCTATGAGCCCTGAAAGGTTCAAACTAATTGAATCAGTAGGAGCTTAGAAAAAAATTGTTGATTTTTTGAAAATTTTGACATTTTCAAGATGGGTGATTTTGTGTATGACTATAGCTGAAGCTTATAGTTTCTAGATCCATCCCTCTTTGATGTTAAATATGGTTTTAAAGTGTAGAACTAAGATGTAAAAAATAATTAAAATGGGTATTAAGGAAGTTTAAAGTTTTAAATAAGTCCAAAATTTGAAGAATTGTATAATATCAGGTCCGAATTTACAAATTTCAGGTATGACCTTGGATGACCCTTATGTTTTTTATATCTGTCCCTCTTTGATGATATTTATGGTTTTTTAGTAACAAACTAAGCTGTAAAATATAATTTAGATGGATTTTAAGAAGGTTTAAGGATTTTAACAAGTCAAAATTTGAAGAATTGTACTATATCAGGTCTGAATTTTTGAATTTCAGGTAAGACCTTGGGTAAGCCTTATATTTTTTACATCAGTCCCTCTTTGATGATATGTATTGTTTTGTAGTGTGGAACTAGGATGTAAAATACAATTAAGATGGATTTTAAGGAGGTTTTAGGATTTTCACAAGTTCAAAATTTGAAAAATTGTACAATATTAGGTCTGCAATTAACACATTTCAAGTATAACCTTGGTTGGTTCTCATATTTTTTACACCTATCCCTTTTTCATGATATATTTGGTTTAGTAGTGTTGAAATAATATGTATAACATAATTTGGATGGGTTTTAAAAAAACTAAATGTTTTAAACAAGTTCAAAATCTTGGCGAATTGTACAATATCAGATCTGAAATTAACATATTTCAAGTATAACCTTTGTTGGCCCTTATGTTTTTAACATCCCTTTTTGATGATATATATATGGTATAACAGTGTGGAACTAAAAGGTAAAACATAATTAAAATGGGTTTTAAGGAGGTTTAAGGTTTTAAACAAGTTAAAAACTTGACAAATTATACAATATGAGACATGAAATAATCAAATTTCGGGTATAGCCTTAGATGAGCCTTATGTTTTTTTACATATCTCTCTATGATAACATATATTGTTTTGTAGTATGGAACTAAAGTGTAAATCATAATTTAGATGGGTTTTAAGGAAGTTTTAGGTTCTAAAGAGGTTCAAAACTTGACAAATTGTACAATATTAGGTCTGAAATTAACAAATTTCAGGTATAGATTTGAATGATCCTCATGCTCTTTACATTCTAAACCTCTTTGATGATTTACATGGTTCTGTAGTGTGGGACTAAAATGTAAAACATAATTTAGGAATTTTGGGTTTTAAGGAAGTTTAACCCTAATGTCTGCAGGGGAGGGGGGGGGTCAAATTGACCTACCCCTCTGTTTTTTAAATGGTACTTTTTGCAAGTTTTCCTTGTGCCATCATTATTATTTTTAGCTTGAGCCACAGATAAATGACACCTTTTGGTGTAAAGATCAAGGTGATTGGGGGTAGAGGTGCAAAGTTATGATAGTCCGAAGTTGATCCCAATAAAAATGAAATTAATGAAATAACGATCGTATTGATGGTTACCTTGTTTTTAATACTATAAAAAATGCAAAATGATGATAATTTCTAGATAATCTTTAAGCAATAAGTAATAAATATAAACCTCCTTAAAACCCCAAATTCCTAAATTTTGTTTTACATTTTAGTTCCACACTACAAAACCATGTAAATCATCAAAGAGGTTAATAATTTCAGACCTAATATTGTACAATTTGTTTTGTTTTGAACTTCTTGAAAACCTTAAAGAGAGAATCAGATCCAGCAAGCAGCCAAACAAAAAATTGTTTAAATTTTTGAATATTTCTGGCTTATGTCATTCTTTTTCATGTCTATTTGCTAAAAATCCCCAAAGTGCACAATTTAGTGTAGGAAAACTAAAGATTTCTACAATAATGTATTATTTTTCCATAAGAATGGTTACCATTCTTATTATTTTGGGAGTATTTAAACACTTTTCCCCCATTTTTGCACTTTGAATCCATTATAACTTCATCAGTTTTTAACACATCATGAATCTTTTTAAAGATATTGTATTTTAGATTGTAAGGAATAGATTGGTAGGTGAATTGTACATGTTGCTTGTAATTTTATCACCCCTATAGATCTGATTCTGCCTTTTAACTTCCTTAAAACCGATCGATCTAAATTATGTTTTACATCTTAGTTCCATACTACTAAACCATATATATCATCATAGAGAGATATATACCTAAAATTCGTTAATGTCAGATATGATATTGTACAATTTGTCAAGTTTTGAACAGCTTTAAAACCTTAAACCTTCTCAAAACCCATCTAAATTATGTTTTACCTCATAGTTCCATACTACTATACTGTATATTACCAACCATATATTGTATAATCATTGAGAGATAGATGTAAAAAACGAATAAGGGCCATCCACAGTTATACCTAAAATTAATAAATTCCAGACCTGTTATTGTACAATTCTTCATATTTTTAACTTGTTTAAAACCTGTCTAACTTATGTTTAATATCTTACTTCAACACTACTAAACCATATATGCCATCAAAAAGGGATAGGTGTAAAAAAACATAAGGCTTGTCCAAGGTAACACCAAAAATTCATTAATATCAGCTCTGATATTGTACAATTCGTAAAAATTTGAACTTGTTGAAATCCTTAAACTTCTTTAAAACCCATCTTAATTATGTTTTACATATTAGCTCCACACTACTAAACAATATAAACATATATCATCAAAAAGGGATAGATGTTAAAAATATAAGGGCCAAGCAAGATTATACTTTAAATTCGTTAATTTCTGATATTGTACAATAGGCCAAGATTTTGAACTTGTTTAAAACTTCAAGCTTCTTTAAAACCTATCTAAATTATGTTTTACATATTTCCACACTGCTAAACCAAATATATCATGAAAAGGGGATAGGTTTAAAAACATATGGGCCAACCAAGGTTATACTTGAAATTTGTTAATTGCAGACTTGATATTGTACAAAATTCTTCAAATTGTTTAAATCCTTAAACCCTCTTAAAATGCATCTAAATCATTTTTTACATCATAGTTCCACACTACAAAACCATACATATCATCAAAGAGGGACAGATGTAGAGAATATAAGGCCCATCCAAGGTCTTACCTAAAATTTGCAAATTCAGACCTGATATTGTACAATTCTTCAAAACTTGTTGGAATCCTAAAACCTTCTCAAAATTCATCTAAATTATATTTTACATCTTAGTTCCATACTATAAAACCAGGAATATGATCAAAGGGGGATATAGATGTAAAATATAGATGTAAAAAACAAAAGGGCCGTCCATGGTCATACATGAAATTCAAAAATACAGATCTGATATTATACAATTCTTCAAATTTTGGACTCATTAAGATCCTTAAACCTTCTTAAAATTCATCTACATTATATTTTACATCTTAGTTCTACATTATAAATCCTTAAACACTCTTCAAAACCATCTTAATCATTTTTGCATCTTAGATCCACACTATAAAACAATACATATCATCAAAGAGTGACGGATGTAAAAATATAAGGCCCATCCAAGGTCTTACCTGAAATTCGTAAATTCAGACCTGATATTGTACAATTCTTCAAATTTTGAACTCATTAAGATCCTTAAACCTTCTTAAAATTCATCTACATTATATTTTACATCTTAGTTCTACATTATAAAACCATGAATATCATCAAAGAGGGAAGGATGTAAAAAATGTAAGGCTCGTCCAAGGTCATGCCGGAAATTCATAAATTCAGACCTGATATTGTACAATTCTTCAAATTTTGGACTCATTTAAAATCCTTAAACTTTCAAATCCATCTAAATTATTTTTACTCATTAGTTTCACACTACAAAACCATACATATCATCAAAGAGGGACAGATGTAAAAAATATAAGGCTCATCCAAGGTCTTACCTGAAATTCATAAATTCAGACCTTATATTGTACAATTCTTCAAATTTTGGATTTGTTAAAATCCTTAAACCACCTTAAAAACCATCTAAATTATTTTGTACATCTTAGTTCTATACTACAAAACCATAAATATCATCAAAAGGGGACACATGTAAAAAATCTAAGGCTCATCCAAGGTCATACCTAAAATTCGTAAATTCAGACCTGATATTGTACAATTCTTCGAATTTTGAACTTGTTTAAAACTTTTAACTTCCTTAAAACCCATTTTAATTATTTTTTACATCTTAGTTCCATACTTCAAAACCATATTTATTATCAAAGAGGGATAGATCTAGAAACCATAGGCCTCAGCTATAGTCATACACAAAATCACGCCTCTCAAAAATGTCAAATTTTTCAAAAAATCAACAATTTTTTTCTCGGCTCATACTGATTCAATTAATTTGAACCTTTCAGGGCTTATAGGACTGCTTCTGGGCACTTTAGGTGAATTTTTCCAATGTCTTCCAGTGTCTGATTGAAAAGTGAGGCTCTAAATAGTAAGAAAATGGGTCACGAATTTGCCCCCTGGGGTACACACTTTATACTATTATTCAAAATCTGTAGGAGTGATTGGCATTATTTATTTTTCAAATGATTCATATATATAATGTCTATGTATGTAACTTACAAACATCAAGATATCTAAAGTTATTGAGAATGAAAAAATTATTTTACCGGGGTGGGGTTATTTTGGGGGGTGGGGGGCTAATCCCTGAAAAAAAAGAATTATGTACCACTCTGTGAAGCTATCACCTAGGTAGAATTTTCATCCAAGACTTCCCCCTAACTGAAAATGCTGCCAAACCAACTATACTCCATTTATTAAGAATTTTCCTCCTCGCTCTTAGAGTAAAGGTGAATAAAGTGAAAAATTAATTTGCTCAATCAAATCTACAGTGATCGAGTAAAATGGAACCACATGAGCTCACAACTAATTTTATGTTATATGTACTTTACCTGTACAGTGTTTGTGAATGTAGAATTAGGTCCAGAGTAGCCTGGTGCATTAGCTGCACTGTACATTGAGCTATTGTTGAGACTGCTACGTGAGGTCAAGGGACTGATTTGAGACAAGAATGGATTGCTCTGGATAGATGTACCCTGCAAAAGAGATGCCTTGAAATATATATATATGGCAATTTTCCAGGGTATGCGAAGAGGCAATATATATGAGAATTCCTAATGGTATATGTAGAGGCAATATAAATGAGAATTCCTAATGGTATATGTAGAGGCAAAATAAATGAGAATTCCTAATGGTATATGTAGAGGCAATATAAATGAGAATTCCCAATGGTATATGTAGAGGCAAAATAAATGAGAATTCCTAATGGTATATGTAGAGGCAATATAAATGAGAATTCCTAATGGTATATGTAGAGGCAATATAAATGAGAATTCCTAATGGTATATGTAGAGGCAATATAAATGAGAATTCCTAATGGTATATGTAGAGGCAAATAAATGAGAATTCCTAATGGTATATGTAGAGGCAATATAAATGAGAATTCCTAATGGTATATGTAGAGGCAAAATAAATGAGAATTCCTAATGGTATATGTAGAGGCAATATAAATGAGAATTCCTAATGGTATAAGTAGAGGCAATATAAATGAGAATTCCTAATGGTATATGTAGAGGCAAAATAAATGAGAATTCCTAATGGTATATGTAGAGGCAAATAAATGAGAATTCCTAATGGTATATGTAGAGGCAATATAAATGAGAATTCCTAATGGTATATGTAGAGGCAATATAAATGAGAATTCCTAATGGTATATGTAGAGGCAATATAAATGAGAATTCCTAATGGTATATGTAGAGGCAATATAAATGAGAATTCCTAATGGTATATGTAGAGGCAATATAAATGAGAATTCCTAATGGTATATGTAGAGGCAAATAAATGAGAATTCCTAATGGTATATGTAGAGGCAATATAAATGAGAATTCCTAATGGTATATGTAGAGGCAAAATAAATGAGAATTCCTAATGGTATATGTAGAGGCAATATAAATGAGAATTCCTAATGGTATAAGTAGAGGCAATATAAATGAGAATTCCTAATGGTATATGTAGAGGCAAAATAAATGAGAATTCCTAATGGTATATGTAGAGGCAAATAAATGAGAATTCCTAATGGTATATGTAGAGGCAATATAAATGAGAATTCCTAATGGTATATGTAGAGGCAATATAAATGAGAATTCCTAATGGTATATGTAGAGGCAATATAAATGAGAATTCCTAATGGTATATGTAGAGGCAATATAAATGAGAATACCTAATGGTATATGTAGAGGCAATATAAATGAGAATTTTCCTAATGGTATATGTAGAGGCAATATAAATGAGAATTCCCCAGGGTATATGTAGAGCTAATAGAGGCAATATATGTGGGACTTCCCAAAAACATGTGTAGAGGCAATATATATGGGACTTTCCAAGGGTATGTATTCCCGAAGGTATGTGTAGATGCAATATATATGGGACTTCCCAAGGGTATGTGTAGAGGCAATATATGTAGGACTTCCCAAGGTTATGTGTAGAGGCAATATATGTGGGACTTCCCAAGGGTATGTGTAGAGGCAATATATGTGGGACTTCCCAAAGGTATGTGTAGAGGCAATATATGTGGGACTTCCCAAGGGTATGTGTAGAGGCAATATATATGGGACTTCCCAAGGGTATGTGTAGAGGCAATATATGTGGGACTTCCCAAAGGTATGTGTAGAGGCAATATATGTGGGACTTCCCAAGGGTATGTGTAGAGGCAATATATGTGAGACTTCCCAAAGGTATGTGTAGAGGCAATATATGTGGGACTTCCCAAAGGTATGTGTAGATGCAATTCATGTGGGACTTCCCAAAGGTATGTGTAGAGGCAATATATGTGGGACTTCCCAAAGGTATGTGTAGAGGCAATATATGTGGGACTTCCCAAAGGTATGTGTAGAGGCAATATATGTGGGACTTCCCTAAGGTATGTGTAGAGGCAATATATGTGGGACTTCCCAAGGTAATGTGTAGAGTGTAACAAGAAGCAACATATCTGCGACTTCCCCAGACTGATATGTGTAATAAAAAGCAACACAGGAGTTAAGTATTGGGGCAGAAAAATTTAAAAAGGTGCATTATTGGGATTGAAAAAGTTCAGATTAATAACAAGGAGCAATGAATGACTGATCTTCTGGATGGAGATTGAAATCCAGTTGTGCGTGACTCTTTGTAAAGAACCATTCACCTACCTGTAGTGTCTGCACATTGCTAACTTGGTAATTCTGGTCAATATTAAATGTCATAAGGTCATCAGACAATACCATATTCTGCTGCATCTGAGACATAGGAGATTGTTGAGACACTTGATTGTACTGTACCTGGAAAGAAGTGTCATATTTGGTATTACATAACAGGGGTTCCCAAACAAGAAATTGTAACATAATGTAACTTCTTAGATGTATAGTATTCAAGAGAGTTATAAAAACTCAAGGCAGATGCATCATTTTCAATTGATAGGAGTCTATACATACATTTATCACATGCTCTGTAAAATTCCAGTAATCTGATTGGTTGATTACCGTGTGAGTTTTCCCGTCTCACACGGCCGTCTCACACGTTACTAGAGGCAACCAGTGATGATCAATAGCAACGATGTGACGTCACTGATTATATCACTTCTAGCTAAGGAAAACAATATGACGTCTTACTATTTCACAAACAAGTACGAATACAACGGTATGACGTCATATTGTTTCAAAGCGAAATCAAAAATTATAGTAGTTACCAGAAGTACTGAACACAAACATAACTGACCAAATCAAAATGCTTCAAAATTCCTAGACATGTGATAAAATCGTCATCACACGTTTCAGCTTATGTGATACAGGAAATATTCCACTCGGGTAACAATGTATCACCACTCAAGCTTCGCTTTCGTGGATGATACAGTATTACCTTTCGTGGAATATTTCCTGTATCACATGCTGAAACGTGTGATAACTGATAGTATATCATCCAGCTTGATGTAATAGTTATGCTCCATTTAACAATTTACATTAATAATCTAATAATATTGTATCAAATGAAGAAATAAACTGAATTGAAATGCTAGTAAGTTCCATCCTGCTGTAAACCAGTGATGCATGATCTCACAAATGGGGTTTCATACTTTAATTCTATCCAAGAAAAGAAACTACAGAGAGCAGATTCCCAACTAGAAATAAACTTGGAGATCTGATCAAAATCTACCAAACAATACATTTTCTCAATACTATACTCATTTTTAACAATTCATCTAGAAAATGGATTTAATGGTGGTATCAACTCTACTTACGGATCTAACGTCCATGATTTGAGGAACAACTGAAGTGAACCCAGTGCCTGGTGGTCCAATATTCTGTGATTGTGAAGCTGAGGGGGGTGGAGGTGGAGCTTGTACCATCCGGTTATGTTTTTGTTGACGTTGTACACATGGTTGTTGCTTATGCTCCATGAATGTTTGAAGTGACTTAAACTCCTCTTTGCACTTTCCACACATAAACAGGTCATCATCTTCCACTGTAAAACAACAATTAATAGTTCAAGTGAAAAGTAAGATCATTAGAGTATCTTCATGTGTTTTTAGTTGAACCCAAATACATCGCCAAAAAATGTTTTGGTTTTCAGTCAGGGGGTGCGCAAAAAATAAGATTTGTTTTGAATTCGCTGAAAATTGTTACAACTTCCTTAAAAATTTAGCTAGAATCTTCAAATATAAAGCATTTTAAACCTCTTTTCTTTTTCTTCTATCTAATGGTTTTATTTTTATTGCACCCATCGCATCCCCCCCTATCTACGCCTAAGACTTTGCAAGGAAATAGTGAATGCCTTTAAGTAGTCACCAAGTTAAAGCAATTTTCAATATGTTTGATATATACTTGTACATGTACATGTATTATATAACTTACAAGGAGGAGCATCCAGCACTTGTGTAACAGTCTGAGGCTCCAATAAAGATTGTACTGCCATAACAGTCTGTGTGTCGCTGATTGCATTGCCCGCTGGAAAAAGTTAAATAAAATATGTGTGGTCAATAAAGTTGTAACAAGCCACCATTTCTGCCATCATAATCAAATATATTTAGGTATACTCAAGTGCATGTTTAATATTTTATAATTGGACAATTGGACACCGTTTTTTCACATCCAAAGCATTTTGATCAATGGTATATCAAAAATGATGAAATATTTTTCTTTTACAAAAGTGGAAGACAAAAAATTTCAATTGCTTCTAAAATACAGGAACCACCAGACAATATCTATATCAAAATTCAGAAGCCATACTAGGTTGAGTGGATGTATATTTGATTTTCATATTTTGTAAATTGCTGTGGTCCAACAACCGATATGTATGTTCTAACATGAACGAAGACTTCAATTTTACAGATTAAATATGACATTTGACAGTTCGGTTATTGATATACTGTCTAATATACATGACAATTAAACAATTACAGTAGAACCTATATATCTGAACACCTCCCAATGGCGTTTGAATTAGACAGATTTTTCTGTATGAACTCTCTAAGTAATAACAACAATTACTTTAATTTGTGGAACCAAAATCTACAACATATCCAAAGTACCTCCTACTACATCCCTATCTGCTATCTCAACAACAATATCCATGAACTTGAGCTTCTGCTCCCATACACAAAGTTTTTCAATCATGTTCAACTAGACATGTATTTTCATTGTGTAATATACCTCTTTTCTATGCTTCCAAGGTGATCCTGGTGGCCTTATACTAGTGTGCACGTGAACTCTACCTACCAAGCTGTTGTCATAGCCGTCTAGCTTATTGCAACCTTATAAACACTAGACTTAATGTTAACACCCTATCTCTTAAATGCATCCTTCACCTTTTGAATGCCTTATTCCTAAGATTCCTTATTACTTAGATCTGGCTAAAGGTAGTACTTGGTATAATAAACTGACATACATAAATATGTGACAGAGAAACTATCATGTGATGTGGAAAATGGCGAACATTTGATTTCAAATCTTATGATTACGACATGACCCGTATACAGCAACGTGACTCACATCCAGCAGAGTAACAAACATGCAGGGATTTATCTTTGGACGAAGGCCACGATATAGTGGCCGGCCTTAGAACAAGGTAAGTTCTATTCTATTTCTTGAGGAGCCCTGTCCAAAAGTCAGATGTGTTCAGTAAACCAGAGACTCTTTATGAGCTCGGAGAATAATACAACGTTGGCTTTTCATGATATCTAAGAAGTGCCTACTCTTCATTACACTTCCTTATAAGTGTTTATGGAATATGGAATAACGGTCCAACTTTGGTTATTCTATAAGAAATCCTATGGCATGAGCATCTAATGGGAAATTTTATCAGTCACTCATCGACGTCTTTGTTATTGCTGTGCCATTGAAAAATCTTACACCCGGCTGTTCCCCATATTTTACCATTTCATCCTGTAGCATTTGCAGCTTTAAATTCGAAATAACGAGGAAAAACATAGTAAGGGACATTGGCACTAAAAGATGGAATGCTTGGAAGGCCTATACAATAGATTAATTTGTATTTCAAGCAGAAATTTGGAAAGATTTTTGACTTTCAACGAAATTTTGCAAGATTCTAGGTTACATCCCAAATCATGTGATCAACTGCTTGTATGACATATGTATTACACAATTCTGTACATCACCATATTTTGTAATTATTGAATTGTTATTCTGCGCCTCATTTAGGTGTTTCAATGTACAAAACTTTACTTACCGGCAAGTGCATCAAAAAGTGCCTGCGCCATATCGGAGGGAGAACGGTTACATCCAAGTGCCCGGATGTTTCAGGGAAGCTTGCGTTCAAATAGCGAACGACAAATTACTGTCAATGGGAGCACAGCACACTAACTGCACCCAGGAAAGGAACTGCACATGTTCTGCTTCCAAACAATCAAGTTGTGAGAGCTATCAAAATTCGATCATTTACACACCACGATCGTACGATTATCCCATCAGCTAGAAGGTGCAAAATTTCTTTGTCAATATCACGCGAATATACAACTTTTGAAAAGACCCCAGAAGCCGCCTAAGGCGTAAAAATAGTCACACGGACACCTAAGGGGGTCAAAAGCACCCCTTGTAAAAAAATTACTAGTAGAGCTAGGATGTTCAAACTTTCCCCATTCTTTTTTCAATTATCTACAACTTTACAACTACTAGCAGTGGCGGATCCAGAACCAACAGGGGGGGGGGGGCAAGTTGGAGGTCAGAGAAAAAACTTGGGCCCCTAAAACCGAAAAGTGGGCGAAAATTTGAGGCCCATTTTCTTAAAAATTTGAAAATTTGATAATTCAACTGATCTGCAACATTTATTTTTTCACGACAAATTTTACCGTCGGCATAAATGAAGGTGCACGGTATGATGAAATCTGAGACATATTACCCACCCGCCATCCGTTCACCCCCCCCCCCCTCGTTCAATCTTATTTTATCGCCAAGAATAATGACATTAATTTTGGATAACATCCTTGCTGCAAAGGTATTTTACAAGTATTAAGCATAAATGAAGTCCTTTGAAGAAGGATGTAATGATAACGTCACTTTACGATTACAGATCGTGGACCTTGATGTATAGCAAAAGCATTCATAGATTTCACCATACCGTGAACAAATTCAGTCAGCGATTTATTTGTAAACGTTCTCGTGAAAAAACATGTGAGATTATAGCCCATGAATGCAAGTTATAACTGAGATATAGCTTGTTGCAAGGGTTCACTTTTTTGGATTTCGACCACCCTACATGTATATACACTTTCTTTCTCATTTCCTCATCAATAGCAGGGGCGGATCTGGGTACCAACAAGGGGGGGGGGGGCTAAACTTCTGGTCTGAGAATAAAACTTCCGCGCTTGAGCGGAAAAAAATTTTGGGCCCCAAAAAACCAAAAGTGGGCCCAAATTTTGAAATTTTGAGGCCCATTTTCTTCAAAATTTGGCCTAAAATTAAAAAACAAGGCCTTAGAAGGCCAATTTATGACCAAAAAGGCCTACTTTTTGGGGCCTTAAAGCCTTTTTTGGCTCAAAATTTTATTTGGGTACAATTTTTTTTTCTGGGCCCACCCAAGGGGGGGGGGGGGGGCCGGGCCCCCCCCCCCAGATCCGCCAGTGAATAGTCAGAATCACAGGCTGGTATCGAAATATTTGTCCGCTGTGACGGAGCGTGCTATTTTGCATAGAAACACTAGGAAATCCACACAATTTATTTTATTACTCATATGTTTCGCTATATCAAGGGAAATCACCTACCCCATGCAATGGATATATCACAAGTTTGCGGGTAACTTTACTATTCTGTTTGAAGTCCAACAACGTTAAGAATAAAAGCTATTGAAAACGGAAAAAATAAATGATATGGGTTTCTTAGTGCTTCTATGCAAAATAGCACGCTCCGTCACAGCGGACAAATTTTTCGATACCGGCCTGTGAGAATTGTTGAAAATGTCTGGAATCCACGCCCGGTGATCGTACAAAATAGATGGAGGGGGGATTAGGCGATTTCTACAAGAAAACTCAACAAATTGGAAGATTTATTTTTTTCAAGAGAAAATTTACAACTGAATTGCCAAATGAATAGGCGCAGTGCATGGCAAAATATGTTAGGTCATCTAGTATTTTTTTGAACTGATACCCTTCTTAGATATGAGATCTATTAAAAAGGCGAATCATCACCAACGTGCATGGACCTTGTCAATGTTTTTGCTATAAATCGGGCAGCAATACGACCAGATGTACACGACCTGTAATAAATAGGTATAAGGGACGTTATTATCACAATACTTATGACATTGCTCACTTCTTAAAGTTAGTTTCCATGCGTTATACAAAATCGAAATAAATTAATATTGGATGGAGGGGGAGTGGATGGAGGGGGGGGGGGTTATATGTCTTTACGATGTAACAAATTCACAAGAACTCGTGTATTTGAAAAAACTTAACTCAGTACCCTAGTAAGAAACTGGATATTATATCTCTGGAGAATGAAAAATGGGAATTGGAGTCATATTCATAAGAATAAATTCAAGTAGCATGTCTTATCATGTCTTATATCTTGGAATAAAATCACCTGGAATGGCAACTCCATTGTGTATCTATCGCTCCATTGTTCTATGTCTGTCTCCCATTGTTAAAAATAATAAATCCCCGGTTGCCTTGACGAGTTATTACGTCATATTTCATGAGCACCGACGTCACATTTCGTACATCGTTTCCCCGACGACCGTAAGTTTTATAAACAATGCTGTACATATATTATTAGTTCTCGTTGACCACAATTGTATTCAGTGTATCTCACGTCTTCTTCGTTCACAGGCCCGTAGCCAGGATTTACCTTGGGGTTTGGGAGCGGTTTTAACAAGGGGGAGCTTTTGCCAAGGGGGCGGTGAACTTTTTCAGTTTTTGGCAAAAATCATACGAAAAGTGCTCAAAATGGTACTAAAAACTGCATGATTTTTAAAGAATTTCTGGCCCCCTCCGACCCCCCCCCCCCCCCCCAGCTACGGGCATGGTTCACCGTGACTGTTTTTCAAGGTCACGTCGGAGGATCGGACAAAATGAACGGAGAAGTTAGCAGGCGATTTCGGCTAGAAAATATAGTGAATCTGGAACAACTATTTTTCTTAAAGAAAGATTACTAGTGCATTACTAATCGAAAAAGCGCACGGTATGGCACGGTAAAATATGTTACGTTTTCCATGAGGATACGCTTCTAAAATATGTGATGTATTATAAGGTGTCGTTACCAACGTGCAAAAGGCAATGTTATTGCTACAAATCAAGAAACAATGAAAGTGACAGTATCATCACAAAACTAATGCCATCGCTGGCTTTTTAAGAGATGCTAATGAGACTCTGTGGCATTGTTTTTTCCTTTTTGTTTTGAATTTTTTACACCTTAACATTAACTAACTACTCAATATGCAACTTTTCACCACGTACAATTTTAAGTTTGAAAATTCCATTTTTATAATGGAGCTCAATGGGAAAAACATAGCGGCGCGATTTTCTTGAAATTGACAGATATAGTAAATATTGGTAAGACGACAATGAAGAACATTCAATGTCTTGGTTACACAAAATATAGAAAAATGTAAAATAATCATAAAAACCTTTAAAAATAGATTGAAGGGGTGATATTCATTTTTAATGTGCCTTTCACAACTACAGGGTAACCATAGTTTTGGTAATGGTTTACTAATTTTAAAAGCATATCTTCCAGCATGTGTATCAAGCCAAGTAATACAGTGAGTTATCATTAATTGGAATGGTATAATTGTATTTCGTAGCAATGATGACAAACAGGTAAAATCGATCATATCACATACTAGTTCTTACCATCAAATCGATCCTATTATAATGCATATTAAACAATATAGCAGTAGATCTTCAAATTCACGAATTGAGCTAAATTGTAAGATAATAAACAATTTGCTAATCCCTTACTGTATAATCCCCTTCTCTGAGTCATACTGAATTATAATATTTCGGTATGCTTATTTTAGCTGCTGTAGTTTAGGTCACTTGATGGGATAATCAGTAACATGCTGTCACTAGAGACAAAACTTAACACTAAATAATCACTCGTGTTACGTTCGAAAATAACAGAAAGTAAAAACAGCAAATAAAATATAACAATGTACAGTACTATATTTTTGAAAAACTAAATGATATAACAATAATATAAAATATAATGTAATACTTAAGTTCAATTGGCGATACCCCTAATTGTCTCTCGATGTTGGTAAATATCCTTGATGATCCTTGATAATGTTCGTGATAACGAAACGTTATTTCTCCAATGTTTGTTATAATCCAATAATGTTCGTAGTAATCCTATAATGTTCGTATCCAATAATGTTTGATGATAATCCATAAATAGTTGATAATTCACGAATGTTTATAATAATCCACGAATGTTTATGATAATCCGTATATATTTCTGTGTAGGTAACCTGTCCATTACCTGTTGAATGGTTAAAACTGCTTCAAAATGGTCAATGAAAATGTGAAATGTGTTTTCTGCGCAAATAATGTCCCATTTGCCATATGGTATGGTTTAAACTCATATCCCCCATTGAAACCTTATCTTAAGATCATCCAATATGTTTCAACAATTTCCATGCATCACATTTGTAAAGTTTTGCACAATACCTAATTTAAGGCATGTTTTTGTAAGTCTTGTAATTTATTCAAAATTCAAGGCTGCGAATAAATTAGGGCACCAACAAAAATGTTAGATCTTTCTCCACAAGATGTGATGATATGGGCTAATGCATGCATGTATGAAGGAAAATATAGCCCTGTAGATGATTTAAAAATAGGTGAATTTAAAGCAAGTTGAAAAAGACCTTTTTGAGAAAATTATTAAAGGTAAAATCTCAAATCTAAAGTTAGATTTGAGCTTCTTAGAACTAAGATGATAATTTATAAAAATTGGTCAATTTGAAGCAAGTTGAAAAATAATTTTTTGACCTTGTTTTTCTCAGAAGCATATCGATTCAAAAATAATTCTAGAATCTAACATATTTACACTCCTCTCCATAAGTTTGGCATCCTTAGCTCCCCATTGATATTTACTTAACCGGCGATGAAATAACTTATGAGTCAGAAATAACTTATAATATTGATGAAAACATCTTGACTTTATTTCCGATACCTCCACATTTTCTCAATTTTTTCATTAATTACAATAGGTCGAAATTTGATAGTAAATTTGATGAATTTTTGAAAATCGTCATCCCCATGTAGTCCAAAGGGAAATGTAGGGTTCGGGGCAAATCAGAAATCATGATATCTTTTCAGTGAGAGATTCAGCAAAAATATTTTTATATAGAAAATTGAATTGTCTCTAACTTTTTGGGAGACTAAGTGTTTAGTTTATTTGATGAATACTAAAGTTACAGCGCTTCAAAGTCATGTTTGAAAATATTTTTTCGCCTCCTGTGTTATTTCAATGGGAGAGGTTTTTTGAAAAAGAATTTTGACTTTAAAGCCCTATAACTTTTTGAACCTGAAGAAACATATCAATTTTTTGTTAAAAAAAGGTAGCAAATTCAATTGCCTGCCTAACTCTTATTTTTTGCAAGGACTCGGATGGATGGATGTTCTGTCATATGACTTGCGGCAAACCTACCATTTCCCATTGGTTAAAATGGGAATGTCGATTTTCAAGATTCATCAAATTTATCATCAATTTTTGACTTATTGTAATTGAGGAAAAAAATGAGAAAATTTGAAGGTATTGGAAATAAAATCAAATTACGTTTCCATTAGTAGTATAAGTATTTTCATCGCAGGTTAAGTAAATAAAAAATCAAATGTAAAGAGGCTTCAACACGTACACATGTAGCTCAATGGGGGAGCTAAGGATGCCAAACTTATGGAGGGGAGTGTAACTATACCGTGGGTCTATTCATTTATCAATTCAATCAATAGTAAACTTTCTCCTGAAAAAAGAAATGTTTCTCATTTGTTGAATTTTCTAGCTGAAATCGCCTGCTCCCCCTCCATTCAATTTGTCCGACCTACGGTCGCTGGAATTATCGAAAGTAATTGCGGATGTATGAAGAAATGGTAATAATTTGAAGATTCGATTGAGAATACATGGAATAGCTACATTGTGAGTACAAAGAAAATAAATCTAAATTAGTGTTTTGATGAATTTCATAATTCAAGTTCAGTCATCCTTCATGATCACTGAATAACGTTGATGTTTTGCTCTCATTATGACATGTATGATAAACATGAGGATATTTTGGAACAAAAACGGAATTCGATCAAATTAGTGGCAAAATTGCCTCTAATTGATAAAGAGTTATTAATATGTATCTTGTAGTTTACTTTGTCTCCAAAGTCTTGAACATTACTAGGATCGCTGATTGTTCAAACAAGTGTATGTTGATCCATTTATTCAAGATACAAATTATTTTAAGATGACCTTCTGTAGTAATGTATAAATTGCGCAATAGTTGTTAAACAGGGTGAGTCAAAAAACGTAACACAAACAAATGTTAATAACTCAGTCATTCACCATGGATTTAGGCCTTACGTCATGATCCATACGCCTACTGTACCGTTTACTATACCCGTGACAGTTAGTTTCAGTATTTTGGTGTGTCTAGAATTAGTAGTAGTAGTTATTCCTCGCTATCAATTCGAATGAAACATGACAGAACATGATGCCCGACTGCTATCGTCTTAACGTAGCACGTCACTTACTAGTAGGATCGAAGTGCGAAGTGCGTTTCATGCATCCGAATATGGAGTAAGACCGTTCTGCCATGTTTCCAAGAACGTGAGTGAAGGTAAAAACTAGCTTCGTGTGGTGTATCTCAGTAATCTGGGTTATGAAAACTTTCCGTCTTTCCTTTCATCATCTAAATCCATGTCACATGGTATCCGAAAGAAGGAACATCACGTAAATCCACAATTACTGTTTTTAAACAATAAAAGCTTGTAAATATTTATCCAACAAGCCCTTTTACAAGACACAGTTTCCTGAAGTCATATCGACGCTACAGTTACGAAATGTTTTGGAGTGGTCCATCTTCAGTAGTTTTGAATTGAAGTTGAATTAGTGAGTAGGCCTAAGTAAGCCGTTTCCCTGGCCGTTTCTTGGGTATCAAAGTGAGGATGTCGTATCCGATCAAATCTACACTGGTCGCAATAGTACGATGACGTTCAAAGCAAATCTCACTGAGATTATTTTGTCTGGCGTTAATGAGCACAGTGTTCCAGGGACACCATTTTATCCTTTATATTTGTGTAGTTCACCAGTTGACAGATTTTTCAAATGAGTTGGACTACATGTATAAGCTTGGTTGATTTCTCTTTTTGTAGACATGATTTGCTGCTTTTCCATCTTGCTAATTCATCAGATGGATCTGAAAATAAAAACTGAGATTAAAAAATTGATCATACACAGAGAATATAAGCTTAATTGATAAATTAATGCACGCAAATGTCCTTTCGATTTTTACATATTTTCCTAAACACGACATAAACGGGACATTTTATTTGCCAACTTTTTCGGATTTGTGGACAACTGGAATTGATGGTGCGTGCAAAGAGGTTACAGCAGATTTTACCTTATTTTCCTAAATATGACATAAATAGAACATTTTCTTTCCAAAATTCTAAGCAAGTTTCGTAATTGCGGAAAACTTGAATTGGAAAAACATTTTTCGCATATAAAAACATATAATTGATCTATAAAAAAACATATACAGAGACTATGATTGATGGTGCGTGCAAAGGGGATACTGTTTTTCCTTATTTGCCCATATATGACATATAAAAATACATTTTCTTACCAAAATCAAAGCACGCAGAGATGAATATGAATCCAATATGGCGCCGTAGTGTTGTAACGATGTGACGTCACAAGTATTCTTTTGGTAGTTACAGCTGTGACGTCTTTCAATTATCGGAGACAGACATAGAACAATCGGAGACATGAGTTGCCATTCCCGTTGTTTAGTATTCCCAGCTTATATATACGCGTTATCCCCCCTCCCACGGCCCCCGCGCGGAAGGTTTTTCTCTGACCTGAAATTTGGGCCACCCCCCTTGTTGGTTCCCAGATCCGCCCTATGTCTATGTCAATAATCTGCAAAAGGCTAATAAGCCCATATAAAGCAGATATATTCCCCTGAGATTATAGATCATTGCGACAAGCTAGCGGTGAAGTTCGATTGCACCATGTTTTGGAAACGGGAATTCCCCGTCAGAATAACTTAGTTACATATCCTACATTTTGATTGGTTTCCAATGAGGTCACTTTCCATATAAAGAATAAAACAAAGATGACGTCATCATAGCTATATAAACTGTGCCCTACCCACAATCCCCGTTGTTGCCTCCTTCAAATTCTGGACGGACGTATAGTTTTTGCCCTTGAAACTTACGTCAAGTTCTTCCTAAATTAACAAAATTTAGAATAAAACACCAACCAAGGATAATAGGTGAATATTTGGACTACATTTTGGACTACACATTTTTGGAATTTACGTCAAAATACAGCGCATTTCGGCCAGTTATATGATTAGAAATTTTTCACAAAAATATTGCGGCAGCCATCTTGGATTATCAATATTTGATCTACTGTGTTTCAGGACATATTATTACAACGTTCGAAACGTTATGGATCTGACAAATCAAGATCCACTACCCAGTGGATATACATCGGACAAACTCTCTGAGGATTTGAGCGAAGGACAAGAAAATGGAATCGAGGACTTGGACAGTAATGGAACTGTACTTCCGGTTAATTTGACATGCCCGATCACGTCTGACGTTCAACTTCCTGGCACAAGTATTGATATCGCTCAAGAATATTCAAACAATTCACATTTGCGAGCTATGGATGACATGATTAACCTTGCATCACCACCAATTTCCCCGATTTCTAACCTTGTCGCAAGTGACGAGGAATTCCGTACTGTCAGTTTAAACCAAGATGATCTTGAAAAGTGGGCGAGTGAGATTGGTCTGCTTAATGAAGTTAAGAGAGAGCCAATTAATTTTACGATATTAAATGAGCCATCAGCAGTTATAGATATGGAGTCTATTCAAGATCTTGAACAATACATAAATCCATCATCAGAGGTGCGTACAGAGTCGCTACATGATCAGTCTGTTGCACCAGTTAATAAAGAACGACGTCCAGGCGGAAGAAGACCTTTGGAAAACCCCATATCGAAGCATATTGATGATGATGAACTCTGTCGATTGTCAACCAGAGAGTTGAATTTGCGTTTGAAGAATGTCCCAGCAGAAGAGGTTGCACTATTGAAATCCAGACGACGTACAATAAAAAATCGTGGATATGCAATGAATTGCAGAAACCGTCGATCTGTGCAACAGCAGACTGTTGTGCAAACTGTAGCTGAATTACAGCAAGAGGTTGAACGTCTTCGGGAAGAGAATGATCGACTCCGAAATGAAAATCAAGAGGTTCATGCAGAAAATGATGAAGTTAACAACATTCTCCGACAGCGGGGGATTGTTCTTAACAGAAGATGTCCATCTGTATCAAACTGTAGTTCTATTTCGAGTCCTGGGCGATCATTCACAAGCTGGGATGCTATGTTGAGCCCTGGACTTCCAAGCTCACCTGAGTAGAAACAGTATGCTAATTGTCACCTGAACAACAGACTAATAGGTGAGAAAGAAACTGGATCTGTGTGCATGTGTTTATTCTGTTAGTGTTGGTATTCGCTGTGTAGTGAGGGGTTGTGGTGCACATTATGTGGGCACACCTCTATAAGGGCATTGCACAGCAAATAATAGCATTGCAGGAAGTTATGCACCATCACTCAGGAACTCAGTAGATGGACTGTCTTCTTGACTAAAAAATTCATAAAAAATATAAGATGGAAACTCAAAGAAAAATCTTAAAACCAAAAAACAAAATTAATCAGATGGTCAGTTATTATGTTTTGAACAGTGAAATGCATTTAACATGTAGATACTAGAGATTAATGCATTGTAAAAGTATAACTATGATCAGTTTATATATATCCTGCTATTCAGAATATAGGCTATCATCATTGATTTTAAAACTGTGACATATCAAATAATAGGGACATTGATTCAATGTTTTTGTCTCACATGTAGTACATGTGGCTCTTTTTCATGTCTTTATTGGATGATTTGTTGCAAAAGGCTGATGACCTTTCACCTTCCATTGAAATATATGGGTTGCTATATCATCAAGAGAAAGCACTATAACAAATAGGATGATATATATCACCTAACCCGAAGCTTTACATATACTAAACAAAATGACATTGTACTATAGTTTATGATATGTAAATAATATTTTCTGTTCAAGATAGAAATATGAAGGCTTGGAGTTCTAGTAAATGTAAAGCTTGGGTCAGGACCAGATTTACTGTTACACAAATAAAACATGACTTTCTGGTCTAGTCAGCGAATTCACAACTAACAGACAAGTTACTGTTATTGAAAAGTATCAGAAAATGCAGAAATGCATAGAAGTAATGCATTTAATGCATGAATATGACAGGGAAATGTAAAAAAACAACCGATTTTGTAAGCAAATATAAGACATATGCTACATGCTGATTGAGATTTAGTGCAATGTTTTATTGAATTTTGTGATTTTCAACACATTCAGCTGTTGCTATAATATTGATTTCTGTGTATGCCTGAAGACATGTTGTATTAGCAGTGTTGTAAGTGAATACCTTCCAACATGAATATTTAAAATCAGTGATCAATCAATATATTACTTATTTGATTAGTATACTTCATTGTACATAGGTGGAATGATGATCAGTTTCCGTGCATTGTTTTTGTCTACAAGATGATTTTTGAGTTACTTGTATATTTGTGGTACATGTATATAAATTGTAAGGATGACACAGAAATGTAAAACATTGCACTTTATCTTATCCAAATAAGTGGCAAACAGAAGTGCATGGTCAAAGTTAATACATTGGATATCATCTAACACAGCTTATGAAATTAAATAATTTAACATGGCATTATTTATTCAAACGAGTGTTCATTAGAAAGCTTAGACCATGCACTAAATGGAGTAACACTGAACTTGTAAAGCGTAAAGTCTGTCATTATTAAGACAGCATTAAGTTAAGTAACACTAAGATATGCACCGAAGAACACCAAATGGTGCACAGAAAAAAGTATAAAAGGGCAAACAAGAAAACAAAAGTAAATAAAAAATAAAAAAATAAGTAAAACCAAAAAAGCTATGAACACGAGGGAACATATAATGAGTACCTTGTTCAAAACTTTGACCGCTTATCTAAATGTCTTTGCATTTCATAAGTAAACATTTGCTAGTCATGGGAAAGATTGGATTTGATTCAACTTGAAAAGGCAAATTTAAATCATCTGCCAAATTAAAGCAGATACCAGATTAGTTAGGAAATGTAACAGTACAGTATATGGCCAATACGTAATATTTAACTCAATATGTTCCCCTGTGTGCATATGCAAACAAAAATACATAAGTTAAAGTTTGGGCGGGATTGCATAAGACTGTTGCAATCCAAGGGTCCAAACTCCACAATGTTGTAAGCTACGGATCGATATGTTTCTCGACAAAGTTACTTATCGATGGAAACGATTATGAACTGAACATGTTAAGCGATACCTATTATGACATTTTGAATCTCTGGATGGATTATTTGTCATATGTGGCATTGTTAGATGTCAATACTCCTTCATGGAGCTTACATTGTTTATGTAAAAGTAACACACTTTCAGATTTTTTCCAAAAGTTACAAATACAGTATATTCTTTGACACTTCAAGATTTTCTCAAAGTAGAGCCTAATTTTTTTCCTTTTTTTGATCGAAAGTATGTTGGTATGTTGTATATTTCCTTACTCTTGCTGTGTCCAATTCCACTATTTTGTGTTCCACAGAGTAGAGGGGCTCGATGCTATTGGACAATTGAAATTGTTTACTCTTGGTTAAAATCTGAACGTGATCAATTGTTTTTATTTTGTGATATGATTTCTGTTATCACATATTGTTTTATTTTAATGGATCCAATTCAGTCTGCTATGAATTATCAGTTGTGATTAGGGCTGCCATCGAACTCAAATGTCAGTGTCGACAGTCGAACTCTGCTGTCGAAAATATTGTCGACAATCGAACTTTCCAGGGAGAAAAAATCATCGGGAAAAAAAGAAAAATTATTTCTGTGTTGTTGGTTCGTTTTTTCCAAATCTATCGGGGAAAAGCTTCATATAACTTATATTCATATTGGTATGTAATTGCCTAATATTGTTACTAAATGCCAAGTTAATAGAATATTATAGACGAAAATGGGACAAATACCTGCAATGTTTCGACCGGGATTTATTTCGACTGCTCGGGCGAAATCTCGTACAACGTCTCGCAAGAGAGAAGAGAAGTCATGAAGGGAACTTCCGGGTGAATTTATTTTTTGAAAATGAAATGAATGTGAACAATATTTCCGCAGAATACGCGCACATAACACGTTGAAATGTGTATTGAAATGTATTGGGGCCATTTGGATATTTTCAAGTAAGTATTGATATCGTTTGCTGTCGACATGACGGGAATTTTTGTCGACTTCGTTGTCGAACTTGCATTTTGACTGACAAGTCGACGTTCCGACTAATGATGGCAGCCCTAGTTGTGATGTATTTGAGTGTAAATCTGTTCATTTTATTTCAATTTTGACAAATTGCTAGTTGTGGTTCTAATGAGGTTTGGAATTGTTACTTTCAATATTTATAAGTTATAACTTTTAACACAAATACTTCCAAATCTCTTAATACTATCTCTGGCATATTACATGTAAGCATACTTTTCACAAATCATGGGATGTTTATGTTGTTCCTGACACTGAAATTGACAGTAATTGTATAGCTTTTGTACAATTGAGTACAATGTCATCACATTAATGACAGTTGCATTTTGCAATGACATTCATCACCTTTTATAACTAAGCACATAAGGGACCAGCTCAATATATTGTTGTATATTTGTATGTTCACAAACAGAATTACATTTGCATGAGGGGGATGGATTTGGGACTCATTTGAAAAAACAATATATTTTTTGTTGCATTTTCATGATATGAAACCTGGAGGTCAATCTGAATTACTTAATTGTATATACATATATATATATTGACCTGGTCCCTTACATATATGAAGACTGGCAGATAATTTAGGGCATAAAGTTACTTATACATGTTTGACATTTAAAGTCCAAGAATATATCTTATGCACTGGTATTCATATTGGTTAGGAATTTTCTTGAAATAGGCCCTGCACATCTTAATGAAAATAGAACTTGGTTTCTAATATGTTTTTCCTCACAGTAAAGATTCAGGAGTTTATTTAGAAATAAGTAACGTCTCTCAAAGCATTGCCAAAGTTCAACAAGATTGATAATGTTGTTTATTTTAAATTTTATGAAGTACCCTTCTTACAAATTATTTTTTGTAGAACAAGTGTTACTTAGATTGTTATGTTTAATACCAAATATTGTTTTAGTTGCTAGACGTAAACAATGTATGGAAAATAAAATTTTAAAGCATCTGAAAAGCAAATAACAGTGTCTTTGTGAATATTTTGTATTAGATAAGGAGTGTATAACAGGTATTCACTGGATAAATGGCACATCAACCTTATTTAATCAGCCTAGATAATAATATTATATAGTTTAACAAATAAGGCATTAACATGCAAAATTTCACTACCTGCCATTTGTTACAGATGCCTTGTCATTGTTACAGATGCCGACCACCTAACTCTGAGCATCAACCGCCATCCACAAAAGAGTTGAAGACTCAAACAATATGTCACCATGTATGGTAGTTGCATAACAAAATTTAACATGTTTACTGTCTTTTACTGTGTCTATTGGATCAAGGGAATATCTTAAATGAGCTGATCATTTGTTTATAAATTCATTAAAGGGCCAATAGATGTAAGTCTCATCCTAAATGCACACACACACACCCACGCCTAGACAACTCATCCCCTATACAATTCATCCCCTGGACAACTCATCCCCTGGTCAACTCATCCCCTGGCAACCCATCCCCTGGACAAATCATCCCCTGGACGATTGCAATAGCTCACCATGTGGGCTAATAATTACACAAAAGAATGTTTTTGTCTAAGTGTATTGATTCTGCAAGTAACATACCCACGTTAAGAATCAATAAAATACTTTCAGATCATTCAGGATGACAATTATAGCTATTAGCCCTTTAATTGATATGCCCAATTAAAACTAGATAACAGCAGTCATTAAATCTTTTTTCAGTAATAACAAAAATTGTAAAACACACATAAAAATGACCACCAATTTCAGGCTTTGTATAAAAAAATGCATGCAAAAAATGGAAACCCTTACACCATTTTCCTCATATCTTTTTCACTTTAAGAACTCCCTGGTATTTTACACACTTGTACATCATTCAATTTCATATCAGCTTACTTTATTTCATGACCATCAGATTCACAGGCTGGTATCGAAAGATTTGTCCGCTGTGACGGAGCATGCTATTTTTCATAAAAACACTGAGAATGCTTCACGATTTATTTTTTAACTCATATGTTTCGTTATATCAAAGATAATTACTTACTCCATGCAATGGATATATCATTTGCGTGTAACCTTCACTTCTGTTTGAAGTCCAATAACGCTAGGAGTAAAATCTATTGAAAACGGCGCCAGAGTATCAAACTCTAAAATGTACCATTTGAAAATGGCGCCGGAATATCATACTTCAAAATGTACCATTTCTTGTTTAACTTTTTAATGGCATGATATAGTGACACAATAATTTAAACATATATTTTAAGCATAACTCTGAATGTATTAATGAGATATTAATGCATTGGGTCTTTTTAATTTTTTTAATAAAAAATAATATTAATATTTTTTGTCCGCTGTGACGGAGCATTTTCACAGTTCACATTTGCAACTGCTCCGTCACAGCAGACAAAAAAAATAAACATTATTTTTTATAAAAGAATTAAAAAGACCAAATACATCAACATCTCATTTATATCTTCATAGTTATGCTGAAACCATGTGTAAATATTATCGTGTCACTATATCGTGCCATTAGAAAGTTAAACAAGAAATGGTACATTTTGAAGTATGATATTCCGGCGCCATTTTCAATAGCTTTTCTTCCCATCGTAATTGAACTTCAAACAGAAGTGAAAGTTACCCGCAAATGATATATCCATTGCATGGAGTAAGTAATTTTGTATGGTATAACGAAACATATGAGTTAAAAAATAAATCGTGAAGTATTCTTAGTGTTTTTACGAAAAATAGCATGTTCCGTCACAGCGGACAAATATTTCGATACCAGCCTGTGAGATTAATAGTCACAATGTCACAGCACTTTAAAGAACATGCCTGGTGGCCACTATTGCGCTGACGCTGTGTTTGAAGGGTTAACATTTTTAAGTTTTAAAAGATCTTTAAAACTTTGTTAACGCTTACTTAGATCACCAGCGGATCTAGACGGGGGCGTGGGGGGCGAACGTCCCCCTAAAAAGTCAAAAAATGTGTGTTTTGCCTCATCGCTTTTTACAAAATTTGACTTTTCACTCAGTTATTATCACACGCCCCCCCTTACACAAAATCCTGGATCCGCCCCTGTAGATGTACAGTATTAATGCACTCATAGTATTGAAATTCGTCTAGTCATCAAAGATAGATACATGTAGAATAGAGTCATAAAAAATAAAAACAGAATTGTTTGTCAAAATAGCGCGAGATTAGTTGGGGATTTGCCAAATGGAATTCTGTTTCATTTTATTTAATGACAGCATGAGTAACAATGATTTTAGTCTCCGGGCCAGGGGTTGTAAATTCAGCGCAACACATGACAGTAATTGTTTTCTTAACTGTGGTGTTGGATGATGATTCACTTTCTGGTTCCAAATTGAATGATGGCGGATCCAGAAGATAAGAAGGAAGGGAGCCACATTTCAAATTAGGAAAAGCATGACAAATTTTTTTGGTTCCCCTAAACCAAAAATGGGCCCATTTTTTAATAATTTAGCCTAAAAAAGCTCCCCGTCAAAGGGGGAGGGGGCAGGCCCCATGCCCCCCTGGATTCGCCAGTGAGTAGTACACCCATAAAGACAAGGTTGTAATGCAACCTAAATGTGACAATATAGTGACATCTTTTAGATGACTTTCTTGAATTTCCAAGCAACTATAATAAACGATTTTAGTGTAGATTGCTTGAACAAGCTCGATTGCACCAGTTTGATGAAGGATAAAATAGCAAAGATAAACAGTATTGTAATTCTGGCTATTGTATTAATAGACAATGTTAGATCTACATTTATTAGACATACATGTAGGTCTACGAGTGCATAATGCATCTACAGTTCAGCATAGTTGGTCCATTGAATAATCTTAATATTCTAAAATTTGAACCCTCCAAAGACTGTATCATGCCCCACATACATGGGTACGAGGTTTTTTATTCAAAGCCCATTTTTCAGACATGACAAAGAATGAAATGAACCAAAAATAGTCTAAAATTGAAACAATTTCTTGCTTACTTGCTCACAAGATCTGATTCTCTCTTTAATTATCCCATCGAACGAAGTTCGGAGGGATATAGGGAACGCCTCCGTCCGTCCGTCCGTCTGTCCGTCCGTCCGTCCGGGCAATAACTCAAATACCGTTGGCCCGATTTTGTTCATATTTTGTACACATATACCCTATGGGGGTAGAAGTTCTGCTCGAAAGCCGATTTTCAAAATGGCCACTCATTTCAAAATGGCGGCCATTTTAGTGCCGATTTTACAGTAATTTAGGTGTAATATGTAAAACTGTAATAGCAATATGTTTTAAATGTAAAAAAATTATAAAGGACATTAATAATGCTACAAATGTAGATATTAAAGAAGCACATGGCAGCCATCTTGAAAAATGGCGGCCTTTACTCGTCATTTTACGATTTTTGCTATAACTCAAAAAATAATGGAGCGATTTTGTTCATTGAGTTATAAATAAGACAAACATGTCACATTAAATAAATCAACAATTTATTACTATAATTACATGATTATCTTTTTAACAACAGCACTGTACTCTCAGTAATCTTTTGTGCTTCATTCACATTTTCATGATTCATCCATGTATAGGAGCTACAAAATTCCATTAGTTTTAAATTAGCAAAAAAGTATGAGTATGAATAGCAAAGATCTTCAGCAGTTGCAAGATATAGTCAAATGGAACTGAACTAGCAAAAATTAATGGTAGCATCATTTCACAAATGCTTAAAATCAGTAAAAATGTCAAAATCACAAAACATGATATAATGACCCGCACTATACAATACAATACAATATAATGTAATAAAAATGTTTAAAAATCAGGAACTTTCCACAGGAAAAGTCCTTTCAGCTTTATCTATCATTGTTGCACTAATATCCCAAAGCTTTTTTGCCAATTTCTCATTTCTTGATTGTTCACTAGAAATACATTGACAGCAATTATTCCAGTACATGCCGCCTACCCCCTCCAGGTCTTTGCTGACTGCACAGAACACAGTGGTGCTGGCCCCCTGCTCCTGGAACACAAAGGAATATATGGCATAACAATAGTGTTCAGTTCCAATTCTGTTCAAACTGTAATATTTCAAGAAAGAGAAAAAGGAGAGCTCCGTTCTTTGGCATAATACGGTACAACTGGCTAGAAACCTGTTTGTCTATGCCAAATTACCTTTGCCATATTCCGCTTTATTGAGAATTGCAATAAGTAACAATGATAAGTAACTGTGTGAGTATACCTGTTGCACAGAAATTACTTCATGCACTGCTTATTACATGTATGGAGCATTTATCTGGGCTCTAGAGAATTCTGGTAATGGGGCCCTTTGTAAAAACTAAAAAGTGTACAGTGCGTCCCATAAAAAACGCAACAAAAAAGACATTGTAAAATCACAAAACCAATGATGATAACATCAATTTGATTTAGTTTACCAGGAAGCCATATGTCTCCTCTTTCCAATGGTATGTCAATTATTCATATAAGACCATAGACCACTGAATAATCATTCCTTTTGTACAACGTGCCAAAATCTGCTCTGGGCCAAGTTTTAGACATTACAACAGTTAACAAAGAGTCACCAATGAGGTTGCTGCTCTCTGCCAGAACCCCAGATGATTCAAAAAGGTGTGCGACATGAACACACAGGCCAGTCTCAGTGTGTAGAGAAATAGTGGTCATGTGAAAGGGCATGGAATGTAATCTTTCATAAGATTACAGACAACGACTGTTTATGCCACTTTTTCCATATGTTCGTTAAACTGAACCAACAAGGATACTGATGAACAGTTAAAGTTAATTTTTCTTTTCATTTTTTCTTTTTCCTCAGTAAATCTAAATCAGAAACTTGTGTTAGGTACATCTTGTGACAAAAATTTAATCCCCAGTACCAATTACATAATGATTTACCTGATTGCACAATAAGGATCTGTTGAAAGATATTTCATAACTTGGCACAAAGGCCTTTTCACCCATGTACGAAAAAACAATGATTTTTCAGTGGTCCATGATTGGATATGAACAAATGACATATCATCGGAAAGGGGAGACACATGGCTTCATGATAAACAAAATGAAATTGATGTACTCATCACTGGTTTTCTGATTTTACAATGTTTTTCTTTGTTGCGTTTTTTTGGGGACGTACTGTATTTAGGAGAGAAATATATTTTCTCATATAAAGAAAGGACTTACTGTACTTTTAGTGAATGGTCTAAGTATAGTGAAAAGGAGTCGCCACATCCACCACTGTCTGGAGATTCTGGTGTTTATACAATTACCAGGATGGACTACATTAGACGTTACATTACTCGAACACAGTCTTCTCTGTAATTCATTACTGAAGAGCACATTGCAGAGTTTACTGTCATTATAAGCCCGCATTGAGCTGTATCTACTAATGTCTGGAGAGAGTACAGCTTCAGATAGCACATCATCTATTGTGGAAAACCTGCAATGAAATTATAAATATGAATCAATTAGCAACAATCAATATGACAAATGAAAGAATTATTCACATATTATTTTAGTCATTTTAATATCGCTATAAGAAGGAAAATTCTGATGCACAAATAGCCTACAATGTAAAATTTGCAATCTAGGCTACTCATCGGTTCCTATAATATGCATATACTGTACATGTAAGTTAGGCATATAGTAGAATATCTCAAGATTTCTGCAAAATCACACATATCTTCTATCCAATATTATTGATTTGAATCACTTAAGCCATATCCTTGTAGATCTCAAATTAACACACTAATTACTGCCTTTTGAATTTTCAATTTCTGTATTTGCAGTCTAAAATATATTTAATTCGATATATTTTGGTATACCCTTGCAACATTTCATTACTGTATTAGTAATAGCCATTACTTTGGGTTGAAATGAAAACTTAGGTGTACACCTTAAAATCAATTTTTAGGCAACCACTTACAAAAGATGAACAGATAGAAATCTTTAAAACTACTAAATAATAATCAAAAAATGTCATTTATAATTGAGTTGATCTTTGGACAGATGATGTAGTGATGAAAGGCTAATAGCAATATCCTAAGTAAACGAGTGATAATAATTCTTAGATGTTTTTTTTTAATTCAAAAGCTGGACAATTGCATACCTGTGGGACTCTGATGACAAAACCACCACTCTGGCAGGGTTTGATTTTATGAGTAACTGAGTAAATAGTTGAGTAAGGTAGAAATGTCCAAGGTGATTTACTTGGAATGTTGTCTCGTAACCATCTTCTGTTAGAGAATGTGCTACACCAAATACCCCTGCATTGAGGATGAGAACATGAAGGGGCCTGCAAGAGAAATAATTTAAAACATAATCAAAATATTCAAGAAATAAAGGATATTTTGGATTAAGGCATAGTTGTCCCGGTTCTTTGAGGGAAGTTTTGTGTAATAGGGAACTTGTATATAGATAGTTAAACAGATGACAGTAGAGGTTTACCTTCAGCTAGAATATCATTACTTTATAATGGAGAAAACTTTTTATCGAAGTTACTTTATTTCCTAATTTATTCAATGTCCAATTTGAATTACTGTACATCTCCAATGGCATGCAACTTGTTGACATGCAGATTGTTATTCAACATCATGGATGTGATCCTTTTAAATCATAAATCAAGAATTTAACATTGTGTCAGTTGGGATTAGCCCAGAAATGAATGTATAGTAAAACCTGTCTAATCCGAACACCCATGGGACCAGCCAAAAGCGTTCAAATTGGCAGGTGTTCAAATTTCGAGGATTTTGTTGGTCAGGGGGGGGGGGGATTTTCATTGTTCAGTGCACTATATTGAACACTTAATAGTAAGTCAGAAAACAATACATGTTGTTGATGAGTTTATTCTACAATAGGCCTATAGCCTATATGCTATGCTTCATTTATATTTTGAACAATTTCATCATTTTAGTAAAAATGACTCTTATATTTTGGCAAAAACTTTGTAATACACTGTAAAAGTATATGATAGTCTCGTACGAAATCTTATGCTTATCAAATGGCTTATCCCATATTATGGTTATATAGCACTGCTTTACTTTTGCTTGAAAAAGTCCGTCATTGTTGTTTGTTTCTTGGCACTTTTAGCATTAGCAATATTTGAGTAGATATCCTCTTCAACGAAAAATAATTTTTCATGAGTGTTCATTCGAGATGATGTATAATCCTTCAAAATATCAAGGGCATTCAGGATGTCAGATATATGCGAATATTACGAAGTTAAATATTTTCTCCTTCTCGTGATATAATCGTGTCTGCAAATGGCGTCTGTGTTGTCTTTGTGATTATAAAACATTTACTGATTGAATCTTAGCTATCATAACAGACCCATGGGATATAAAACAGTTAAGACCTGTTCATAATCCAAATCAAAAACATCCAGTTAATTTACAATAAGGATAAACCAATTATCTCCCAGACTCTCACCTTTCTCTTAATCCAAATCAAAAACATCCAGGTAATTTCCAATAATGATAAATCAATTATCTTCTTGATTCACACCTTTCTTTTAATCCAAAAATAAAACATTCAGTTCTTTTCTAATAGGATAAACCAATTAACTCCTGTATTCACACCTTTCCAAAACATCCTGTTTTTCCACAAATTAGGTCACTGAGACTAAAGAAGTTAATTAGGACAATTTGTTCTTTGATTACATTTGTATATAACAACTATAACATTGACTCAATATGTGGCTTTAATTGAAATGTCCAGACATTTGATTTCTGATAAAAATGTTCAGATTAGACAGGTCACTTTTTCAAATCTGGTTGTTCACTGTTCAAATTAGGAGGTGTTCAGATTTCAAGTTTTTTTTAACATGGGAGTCAATGGGAGGAAAAAATGGGACCGAAAAAAAGTGTTCAAATTGGAAGGTGTTCGGATTAGTCAGGTGTTCAGATATACAGGTTCTACTGTAAATCAAATTGATTTCATTTAGCAGGTTGTAAGTTTCAATTCAGTCAAACATTCAAAAACATTTGCACAGTTTACAGCAGGCCCATAACAAGGTTTTGCCAAGTTGGTTCACTTTCAAAAAATTCTAGGGAGGGATTCACATTTGACAACTTGAAGAATGGTGAAAAACTGGATGATTTTTAAAGAATCTTTGGCTCGAACCCTGGCTATGGGCCTAAACAGTATGAAGTCACTAAATTGTGGCTTTGTATGGGCCCTGTACATACCAGCCCCTCTCAATATACGTCTTGGCACACTGCTGGACAGATCTCAGGGAAGTAAGATCAAGGTTGATGTACTGTACTTTAGCCTGGGGTCTTTCCCTGTTGATCTTTTCTATACATTCGTTTGCAGACTTGAAGTTCCTACAAGCCATTACTACATGGGCACCATGGAAAGCTAAGGCCTTGACAGTTTCAAACCCTGCAAAACAAACAACACTAGAATAAGGCATTAACCATGAATATAATATGTAACCACCTGGTCTGTTTATCAGTCGAGGTGGACATTTTCTACAAGAAATTAAAATGGCTGTTTTAACGGAAAATAACAAATCATCTGGAGATTTCCAAATGAACATAAACAAATGGTCGCATTTCCAGGTATGAATGTTTTTCATATTTCAACTTATTTATTTTCATTTGTTATTGTTTCATTTCAAATTGAAAATAAATAAGATGAAATTTGAAAAACGTTCAGCAATGCAGCCATTTGTTAACATTCATTCGGAGACCGCCATTTTAGTTTCTCATAGAAAATTTCCACTCAATGCAATAAAAAGAATTCAAACATGACCGTGCTCTATTCGAATTTCTCAACCAATCAGAATGCAGCATAGCCAATATAGAACGTTCTCTAATTCTCCATAGATGCACGACCATGCTCTATTCAATCTGCAATTTGCATTGTTTTGAGTGACGTCACATCTCAGCTGCACATCTGGGGCTCTGTCCGGGGATTGTTTCTTTATTCTTCCTTCATGCCCGTTCCACAGACACGGCTTTTACTAATTTTTATGTTTGAATCGGAATAAATAATGATAGGCCATTCAATATGGTGAAATTCAGCACTCGTTGGACAGAATGTTAGTACAAATGCACTCACCTTCGGTTCGTGCTTTGTACAACATTCTGTCCAACTCGTGCTGAATTTCACCATATTGAATGGCCTATCATTATTTATTCCTTAAGTCTTGAGCAGCACAGAGGCACCTGAAACTTTCCATAGTTTCACAGGCAAAGGCCACTGATTTTAGGAACATTTGGAGATATAAAGTAAGCGGCTATTCAGGTAAAATTCAGGTAGGTATAATTTATGAAGGGATTTGAGTACACGATGTGACAGAGAGCATTTGGGTAGTTTATGTGTCAGATAAATAAAACATAAATCAACTTGTCTTTATTCATTACTTCCAAGATAGATGCCCATCTGAAGTCATCAATTCACCTGTTATTCAATAAATAAACAATAAAATACAATATATATAACATTGGCAAATCCAAAAGCAAGTATTTCATAGACATCATCTTTTAATATCTCTCCTCCAAATATTCCATAGTATCTCATACTTGAGTGGGTTTGGGGTAGATATCACTCGGGAATATACATCGTATCTGAGGAGCGGGCAGGATATATTGTATATGTCCCGCTTCAGGCCAAATGCGGGCAGATATAATATATCCATCCCGCTCCCGGGAATTTTCCAAAAGTTTAAAAAAGTTTAAATATCAAAAGTTTTAATTTTTTAATTTTAAAATTAAATTTTTTTAAGTTTAAATGTTACAATTTCATTGTATTGAACAAAAAGAATATTACGAAAATGTTAAATATAAATATCTTGTCATTTGAAAAAGGTGGAAAAGGTTATATCTACCCTAAACCCACTCAAGTATGAGATACACCAGTTATGCACGGTCGGTTTGGATACATGGAATATCCCTTGGAATATACAATACATCTTCCCTCGGTCCCTCGGGAAGATATATTGTATATCCCTCGGGATATTCCCTGTATCCAAATCCTCCCAGTGCATAACCCCTATGTATGTGACATTTATTAACATGACATGAGGAAATGTAATGATGGATAATATTAAAAAATGTTCTCTTTCCACAATAGAATTAAGAAATAGCACATCCAATATTTTACTTAATTCTATCAAAAGCAGTGAATGCAATATGACTTTTTAATTTTGTTGAATCTTTCTAATTGCATGGGCTTTCAAGAGAAAGCTGAGTGTCAGGACAAAAGGTAAAGATCTTAGCATAGATGAGTAATGGAGGATGATATATTTATTAAGATGAATATGTTAATCAAGATATCAATATATACTTTTCCTTTATATGAAAAAAATTCTACAAAGAAGACTCGGCCACCATTTTATATTGAAAAACACTGTTTTTTGTTGTTGTTTTTTATAGTATAAACTTTATTGAGGTAAAGTCAATACATTTTCGGCCACCAATCGGCCACCAATTATAGGTTGGCCATCACTTACGTGTAAAAAATTGAGTATAATATTTGACTGTGCATCGAAGGGTATCCCAGGGACCAGAGGGGTTGGTGCCAAGTAGCCTATTAATATTTCTGCTGAAAGTATATTTGAGATCTGAAATGTATGTAACATGTAGAAACTGACATACCTATTCCCGAATTAGCTCCAGTCACAAGAATGTATTTTCCACTAAGATCTCGACCTGAAAATAAAATTCATTCTACCAACAGACAAATTTTTGTAGGGGAATGCATATTCTACATGTTGAGCTTGCTATCTAAATCACAGGCAAAGTTTGAAAACAATTTTAATCATCCAAATAAGTGGTGGGATAACTACATGTATTATTTTCATAACATAAAAAGTCAAGATCTGACATATCAGATAAGCATCAAACATCTGTGATGTCACATGTTTATATTATGATGTCACTTAGCATTGGCGAATCCAGGAGTTAACAAGGGGGGGGGCAAGATTTCAATATCTACAAAATATTTTCCTTGCTCGAAGGAAATTTTTGGGTCCAATAATTTTTTGGGGCCCTTAAAAAATTTTCTAGGCCCACCCAAGGGGCCCTGGATCTGCCAGTGCTTAGCATATAGAGCTTCTCTAAATGTTATAAATGTCTGAACAATATTGTTCGACTATAATATTTTGAAGAAAATAGTATTCATGAGCTTAAATAAGGTTGTTCCTACTTTTGTTTTAATTGAAATTTTACTTTTAAAATGAGTAATTATAGTAACTTTGTAAGTACAGTATTACATTTAATATTCATTGCACTCTTGATGTGTCAATTTATTACTTGTTTTCCAAAGTATTTTCCCATTTTTTCAGTACAAAATATCGAATCTAAGGATGTCTGCTTTGTTGTGTAATGAGACCCTTGGCCATTAATCCATGCCAATCCCTTTGCCCATTAATTCCTGCCAATCCCTTTTCCCATTAATCCCTGCCAATCCCCTTTCCCATTTATCCCTATCAATCCCCTTGCCTATTAATCCCTGCCAATCCCCTTCACTCACCAGCTTGAATAATGAATAATCAACTACTCCAAATATTAAATATTCCATTTTCATACCTTGTAAAACAGCAATGGCCTTAGTGCTTGCATCATATTTCTGTATGATCTCCCCATTATATGGCTTGTCCTCTTGGGCAAATGCTAGCCTTGGGTCAGTGAATGTTGTCTTCTCATTAATGTGACTGAAATGTATAATGACTCATATATGTTTCCTTTTTAAGTCAATTATCACATGAACATTTTTTATAACATTGACACTAAAATATTTTTAGGAGAATCTGAAATGATCTGTACTTTAAAATGTTAAAAACTAATCTTCATGACTTTTTAAAAAGCCAGCAAAAGCCTTTTATGTGATTTGTTTACTAAATTACAATTTTCCTAGTCATTGTACTTTTTAACCATAAAAGTGGAGCGTTTTTGGATATAAAATATATTTCATGTTTTCTCATGCAATTCGCCTGCACTAAACAGAAGGTTCCACTGACTCATTGTAATCTGAAAATCCCAAGAGATTTCTCAAAGATGAACTAGAAAATGGCAACTCCACAGAGTAACAAATCCCAATGAACAAATTCATAGGCATTCGTCTTTTTATGTCACAATATAATATTTAGAATCTACTCTGAGCTTGATTTGCAGATAATAAAAGACAGAGATATCAGAATTTACACCACATTTGGGTGACCATTTAGGAGTATCAAAATTATAAAAACAATACAATATTTATGATCTAACATATTATCTCCCATTTATTATACCAACGAACGAAGTTCGGTAGGTATATAGTGAAGTCCTCTGTCTGTCAGTCAATCCATTCCATCTGTTCGGATAACTCGAATACTAGTAGACAGATTTTCTTCACATTCGATGGAAAGATTGAGGTTGAGCAAAAAAATGTCAAAGTGTCCGCTGCTTTAAAAACTGCAGGAACTTACTCAAAATACACAATACAGGCATGATAGCTCAACATTGAAACTTCACTCAGCATTTAGAATAACACACGATCATTGGTGACTCAACATTAAAGATTTCACTCTCAACTGAGATTTCGTACTTACTCAACATAGAACACAACTCCACTTGAGTCAACTTTCCTCTCCCAGCCATAAGGCAACTCTGCAAAATAATGTTGAATGTGTCAATTGGAAAAAGCAATCAGCTTTGACTAGAAAATGGTAGCTTCACTATGTAGCAAATCCTAAGAATAAAATAGTCTCCAATTAATTACTGTAATTCCATATTTGACGATAGAATGTTTTTAGAGAAAAAGTATAATGATTCATTATGTTCTAATCTAGTATATAATTTATATACAGGGTGTTTCATATGTATACACCCCCCTCTAACTCATACATGTAGCATTGCCACCCTATCATGCTATATACCATTCTGTTTATTGTGAAAAGTTACATAAGATTGCAAGGTTTCGGAATCAAGGGGTGTCCCTGAAAAATATACAATGTTGTATCAAAGTATGTGGGTACGGGTTATTGAGAGAGTAATTTCTGGTCATTTTGAGAGCAATTTAGAGGACAAAAATGATAGGGTGGTATCAAAATCGAGAATTCGTTCGAGCCAAAGCTGGCTAAGGGAATGCTACAAGTAATAATATTGCTCAATTATATCAGACACTAATATTCTTTTGATCGAAGCATACCAAATTTTGAAGCACCGCCATATTCTTTTTGACTCTGCTAATGATTACACAATAACATGTCGTCACAGAACAATGAAACGGAGATTCATCTTTACATGTACATGAACACATGTTACACTGGGAGGTCAACCCCTTTCTTATTGAGATATTCCATATGAAACAGGTTAAACAATTAGAATTTTTGTGTCTCTGAATCTTAATGAACTAAGAAAAGGGGTAATGCAGAGTCACAAAAAGAATTCAATCCCTCCAAGACATCTACAATTTGAAAATGTGACCCTCCATAGGGATATCATTATGTTGATATATGAACTAGCAAAAACAAATGTCTTCTGGCAAATAAAATATGTCATCATATCATCGCTACAAAACTGTCGATTCCTAAGCGAAATACTTATTACTTACTTTATCTATTTCTGGGATGAAATCATATTTCAAAATGAAAACCTACATACACTACATACTGGCCAAATATTAAGTTAAATTTGATGGATATAAAGGTGGCAAAATCAATGCCGAAATGATATTCTTGCTCCCTACTTAGTAGTATTACCTCCTGCCACTTTCTTCTTTTTGCCTGACACTGGATGAGTCCACTGAGTTCCCTGTGTATTGTGACTGCAAAAAAGGCATCAACACATGAGTAACAGTTTGGTCTTCAGCAGTTGGACACTAACTGGAGTTAGCATCATTCAAGATGGTGGACAAATATTCTTGATGTCTTAAACCTGATTTCAGCTAAATCAATTAAACTCTAATAATGCAAAGTAATAAAAGATTGGTAGTTAGTGATTTGCTGAACTGACCTCAACATTAGTCCTCAACAAGTCCCCATGTTAGGTTTGAATATATGATTTTTATCACTCAATTACTATTTGTCATGACTTAAAAAGTTATTTTAGAGATGTATGAAAAAAATTTCTCAAATATTCAAAGGATTGGTATCGATATGGCCTACTGAATTGAACACATGTTTGCCTTAAACCAGTCATAAAAAAATTCTGAAAAGTTTTGAATGGTAATAATCTAATTTTAAAAATATATTTTCTCTATTGTATTAGAAATCACATCAGACACTTCTTTTGTTCTTATCGGAATGAAATAAAACATCTAACCTAACCTCGGGAACATTTTTCTTTTTCATCAAGAGGGATTCCATCACTTTCAAGATGGTGGTTGGATTTAAAAGGGGATTCCCCAAATCCCTGTTTGACTGGCCCGGAAGTACCAATAAATGAAGGAATTTGACCGTTGAAATAAGTTAAATATTACACACAAATATTGTGATCAAAAACAAAAATTTCATTGTTCTGCCGATAAACCCAGATAATAGTGGATTCAACTACACGAAAAGAATGCTAAAATACCAAGGAATCTATTGAAGTAGGTATATGTAAGAGGCGTAGAAAATTCTCCCATGTTGCAAAAGATTGACACGTTCTCAGGACTATAGTTCTGGCACGGGATAAATTCTCTATATAAACTAATGATAGACGAGGGAGGGGTGACTTTCTCCCAATGTAAAAAATAAAAACTCAAAACTGAAGGATTTGTGTAAAAAACCTAGTGACCTGGTAACCGGGTGACCGGGTACTTAACGTTCCTAGCAGGGTTAGGAATTTTTTTATTCATAACGTTGGATCTGGACGATATATGTACGTTATTTTCGACGTCACGTTTTGAGGTTATTTCATATCGTAAGAAAGTTTTGACAACGTTAACTTTTAACGTTTAAATAACGTCGATAATGAACCGATTTAGTGAGAACATATTGACATCTTTGTACCGTTTCCTTAACTCACAAATATTTTGAAGCCATTTCCACTATGTTGAAATTCAACCATCCATCGACGTTTTGCTGAATATTTAAATAACGTCAGATCAATACGGTCCATGAACGCCATTATTGAAGTCACGTTTTGAGGTTATTTCAAATCGAAAAAACGTTTCGACAACGTTAAATTTTAACGTGTTTGTTATGTTTTCCACACCTCTAACGAACTTTACGGACACGTAACAACAACATTCTTTTTATACCATCAATAGATTTCTCATGTTAATGTTGTCTCGATGTATAAAGAACGAAAATGCGCAACGTCTTCTAGGAACTTATATGCTACTTATGAGCAACGTGACATGGACGTCACTGTTTGCTGGATCGATTATTTTAAAAAGTGCTCTTAGAAAGTAACGGAAAAGGGCCAAAGTAACGCTTTTTGAAAATGCCTACCTAAATTTCACCAACGCTCGATGGAGGAAAACTAAGAGTACAAGAAAGTTAAGGAAATCGGCCAAAGTAACGCTTTTTAAAAACACCAGGCTAAAATGTTCGACACTTGAAGGAATAAAGTTAAAAGTAACGTTTTACTGGCAAAGTACTGTGTTTTTAGAATGCCTACATAAAAAATCACCCATTATTCGAGGAGAAAAGTTAAAGTCCACGAAAGTAACGTTTTATCGGCAAAGTACTGTGTTTTGAAAATGCCTACCTAAAAATCATCCATTCTTCGAGGAGAAAAGTTAAAGTCCAATAAAGTAACGTTTTTAAGGCAAAGTACTGTGTTTTGAAAATGCCTGCATAAAAAGCCATCCATTCTTCGTGGAGTATGGTTAAAGTTGAATAAAGTAACGTTTTACTGACAAAGTACTGTGTTTTGAAAAGACTACACAAAAATTCATCCATTCTTCGTGGAGAAAAGTTAAAGTCCAATAAAGTAACGTTTTTAAGGCAAAGTACTGTGTTTTGAAAATGCCTGCATAAAAAGCCATCCATTCTTCGTGGAGTATGGTTAAAGTTGAATAAAGTAACGTTTTACTGACAAAGTACCGTGTTTTGAAAATACCTAATATAAAATCATCCATTCTTCTTGGAGATCGCGCAATTAAGTTACGTTTTTAAGGCAAAGTAACGTTAAGAATGCGTACATAAGAAGCATCCAATCTTATTAGAGAAAACTTAAAGTCTATTAAGGTAACGTTCTAAAGGCAAAGTAACGTGTTTTAGAAATGGCTACATAAAAAATCATCCATTGACAATGAACGAACGTTTTAAAGGCAAAGTAACGTGTTTTAAAATGCCTGCATAAAACATAATCTATTCTTCGTATAGATAATGATTATATCACCAGGTTTCAACAGCCAAGGTAGCCAACGTTCCTTAATTACTTTTCATAATAACAAAACGAAATAAACAGTACTTTTAAAATGTCAATATTTTCTGTCCCTATATCTTGACACTGTTGTTCGTATAGGGTAAAAATATCGAACACCAGTGCAGTGCACTCGGTAGGCTAAGTCTGTCAAGTCAATTCGCTACTTTATATCGGGGGAAATGTGGAACTTTGAAAGTTGGTAACCCTGCTAGGAACGTTAGGTACCCGGTCGACCGGTTTTTTACACAAACCCAAAACTGAAAGTTTTACTCAAAATATAGATCTATTTTCTTTCAATTGACTCTGCTTTCCTGGCCAGGATACTGTTTCCCACACAAATAGTAGATGCACTGATGATATCTTACTTTGCATAGTAAACTTTTCCTTCAAGAGTCACTCGTTCTTCCCAACCAGCAGGCATTTCATCCTCACTGTCACTATCCATGATTGAACCTTGAGCCGCCATTTTAAAGTATTCCCCGATGACGTCATAACTTTATAGGCAATTCCCGGCTTCTTTGGCTTTGAAAAGCGTGAATTGACTACCTTCCCTGTCCTATGTTTGTTAATGTTTTGAGATTATGACCGCTTCACTCTTGGGTACTCGATTTGAACATTTTTCAGCATATTTAAAGGATGGCAGTCATTTTTATCATTCAACAGCGCGAACAAAATACACTCCAAAAACTAGCGTTCGTAAATATAGTGTATCCAATTTATCTTGTTGCTGTAAAATTTCTTGAGGTCATAAAGCATACAATATCTGGAATATTTCATATTATATACGAACATATGCGTTATCCCATTCGATGTAAGTCTTAATTAGATACTATATACCGTATTTAAATGTATAAAGAAGCAGTAAGTAAGACGAAAACGGTATTTGATTTTTTGAAAAAATTCTAGAGGGTGATAATTGAGAGACTAAATTTTACTCTACCTTTTTCATGGCCACAGAGAACTATTTACAAATGTTCACATCATTTTCAATATATATTTTGATGAATGGATCAAAGGATCTGCTCCAAAAATCCAGTTCCAGGTTCGTTCAAAGTCTCCTAACAAGACAATGCAGGAAACTCCTCGAGTCGAGGTCTCTAAGTTAAAAAGTTGCCTGACCCTGTCTTACATCTGTTGATTATCCCTGTTTATTATAGCTGATTTAAGAGCATGGCACTGAACGAACCTATAATTGTTATTTTTTTAGTTTTTGGTTGGGTAATATGTTTATGACGTTTACTTCCTGCGAAAGCTATTTGGATTTTGATATAAATCTAACATGGGTCTCGAAGTGAGTAATATGACGTCACAAATGATGCAAAGAATTTTTAAACCAATCTGTGAAGTCTATATTAATTGTTTGTTTAGTTGTTGATGTGGAATTTGTATCTAAAATGACAAATAGGAACTTAAAAATTTGAAGTGGATATTCACGTGTTAGGCTTCAAACCTACAGCCCATTTCATTGTTTTATTTCGTCAGTAAAACCTAAAAAATAAGTACTGTTATCAAAAGATCATTATGCAATAATATATGGAAAAATATATTCCTATTGTACATAAATGACATTTGTATATCTTTGATTGCTTCTAGTTTGGCTAATAAAGTATGTGGCCTCTTATGTTTTGATGCTTCTCTGCCATAGTATTTTCAAAAAAGATTAACATGGCTGAAATTCTTTAAATTACAAGAGGGCATAGGCTTATTGCACAAAAAACTAAATAATCTGAAATATACAAATGTCATTCATGTACAATATGAATATACTTTTACATATATTATTGCACAATGGTCTCCTGATTTCTTATTTTTGGGGTTCTACTGACGAAATAAAATAGTGAAATGGGCTGTAACTCATCAGAAAATTAAATTTTACAAATTATTATCCAGTTTCGGGGATGAAGGTGTTAGTTAATGAAAAGACAATAAAATTTTGAATGAACCTAATCCACCCTTGGTATACGCAGCTAATGAAAATTGACCGGTACGGGTCAAAAAGCTGGACCGGTACGGGTTAACGGTTTTATTTGAATTTAAAACAGCCATAACTTGCTCTATATCGACTTCCTCGTGTCTAATTTGAAATATATGATGCCTCCCGATGCTTTTAAGTACCCCAACTTTTTACAGATTTTTAAACGGACCAAAACTCTCTAAATGCGCATTTATGCTCTTTTCTCTCGAGAACGACTGTCTCATTTTCACGATAACTTTTATTTAGTACTTCTAACATATAAGATCTATTTTCCCCATCAAGGTATGATGTAAATGACATGCTATTTACATCTTGTGAATTTCAATGACATGCGTTTGATTTTATAAAAAATGCCAAACTTTGTGACAAAGAATTTCATCCTGCTTGCAGCGAGAAGACGGACCGGTTCGGGGCAATAGCATGAACATAATTTAGGAATCTTTATACATGTGTGTTATTGCCCCGAACCGGTCCGTCTTCTCGCTGCAAGCAGGAGGAAATTCTTTGTCACAAAGTTTGGCATTTTTTATAAAATCAAACGCGCGTCATTGAAACTCACAAGATGTAAATAGCATGTCATTTACATCATACCTTGATGGGGAAAAACAGATCTTATATGTTAGAAGTACTAAATAAAAGTTATCGTGAAAATGAGACAGTCGTTCTCGAGAGAAAAGAGCATAAATGCGCATTTAGAGAGTTTTGGTCCGTTTAAAAATCTGTAAAAAATTGGGGTACTTAAAAGCATCGGGAGGCATCATATATTTCAAATTAGACACGAGGAAGTCGATATTGAGCAAGTTATGGCTGTTTTAAATTCAAATAAAACCGTTAACCCGTACCGGTCCAGCTTTTGACCCGTACCGGTCAATTTTCGTTAGCTGCGTATACCAAGGGTGTAATCTGTGTCGTCTAAAGAGTAAAAGTTGAAGAAAGAGATAAAAATAAGTTACGCCACAATCGGATTGAAAATAACATTTTCTAGCATTTGTAAAGTCGATGTTGTTCAGTTGTTTGTTTTGAATTTGTTGTGAACTGTTAATGACTCCGGAGATGAGACCAAAATGTTACTTTATCCAAATGTTATAGTAAAGAAGTCTAGACTTACTTGTACAGCAGATATTCGTCAGAAATGTAGAGAATTCAATTATTCACTCCGTGAAATATGGTCAACATAGACGACTGGGAAAAGGTACCCATTGGCAAGATCTGAGGTGTGTTCAGCGTTTCCTTAAACTGATAAACAAGAAATTGTTTTACTGATAATTCCATGGTTTACTTTTAGGTGTCGTATCTGACAATGGGAGTTTGGCTTGTAGTAGCAGGTTTGGCTGTTCACATTGTATTCTTCTACTCCATCTTTGATATCTACTTCACCTCTCCCCTTGTTCATGGCATGACTCCACACTCCGTTCCATTAAAACCACCTGCTAAACGATTGCTACTCTTTGTGGCTGATGGCCTGAGAGCAGATAAATTCTTTGAGCTGGAAGAAGATGGTTCAAGTAGAGCACCATTTTTAAGGTATATAGGGATCTACCATTTACCAGGAACTCTTATGTATAATTAGTAGGGGGCATCTTTATTCAATCCAACTTAATGGCTCACACAATATATCAATGGCTTAAATTTCAGAATTTTCACATGATCTGCACACTTGCACAGCATTCAGACTGATGGAAACTAAGTGAACAAACATGTGATCTGAATAGCAAAATGTTCAAATAAAATATGTAAATGAAAATCCTTGATGTTTGAATACAGACAATTGTCAAGTACTTGGTGCTGACTCATCAGTTAAATCTATTGCCAAAAATATGTGCCTCTCTCATTGCCATGTGATTGATGTTTCCAAAGTTTAGTTGTTTTGTTTGCTAGGACCATAATAGAACAACGAGGGGCATGGGGAGTTTCGCATACCAGAGTGCCAACCGAGTCTAGGCCTGGACATGTTGCTCTCATTGCTGGTTTCTATGAGGATGTCAGTGCAGTGGCTAAAGGTATATATGTATATGTACATATTGTACATGTATATTGTTAAATAAAATGTAGTAAAAAACACTAGCCATCTGGTACATAGTTAGATCGGATAGTAATAAGTCTTTGCTAGTGTCTTACTAATTTGCTCTCACTCTTTGTTCAAGGATGGAAAGAAAATCCAGTTGAGTTTGACTCATTGTTCAATGAGAGCAGATACACCTGGTCCTGGGGCAGCCCAGATATCTTACCAATGTTCTCTAAAGGTAAGCTAACACAGAATTTGCAATATTGCAAGTTACTTGACTAACCTACATCCTGGTTGCTTTATCATGAAAAGAAAGTGGAAAATCGATGAGACAAGAATCTTGCCTACTTAAAGAGCCCTCTTATTGAATTATACTAGTACTGTATATGATTGGAAGACTTTAAAATGGAAAATCTGATATACAGAGAGGGCACAGTTGGGTATCTTTTATATACTGCCTTTGCCTTCTCTTGACCAGTGACCTTGAGACATTGGGCATAAGTGATGGGACGATGTTCTATCTGTGAACTGTAATGAGACAATCAAACATCCTTTTTTATAGGTCCTAACTTTTTGTCCTAACTGTGGCCTATGGGCCAAGAACTATGTGATATTTTTGATGAATATTTAAAATCTATTATCAAAAAAATTTACGTACCACCAGCTAGTTTTATGCATTGACTAAGTGTCAGTGTTTAAAAATGAATGCAATAAATATAAAATTTAGAAAAGGTGTGACAAGGTGTGTCCGATTCCAGCCAATCCAAACATGTATTTCATATAACTGCAGTGCATTATATAATCAATCAATGCATGCAAGGTCATTCCTTATGTGATTGTCAAGGTGGCAGCTTGATTCTACAGATTGAAGTTTTGTTGAAAATTTGTTCTTTTACTGATTTCGCATGTTTTAAGTGACAAAATTGGTAGAAAATTTTTATAGTATGTGAAAAGAATTAAAGCCCAAGACTCCAAGCATTGTGGAATACTCATTCCTTTCAGGCGCATCCTCCTAAGCAGGTATCCAGAATCCGTACCTCCTTCTTCCCCCTGCTATAACCAATTTGGAAGCGCACGATTAAACTGAATCACGTGATCTAATTATGCGCAATGACTTATACATGATTTCTGTCGCAGTGTTGCGACAGCCAATCATATTGCGAGTTCGTAATCGGGGAAATGCTAACTGCTTATAGCAGGGTGTAAAAAGAAAGAAGAAATTCTGGATTTTGAAGCCCTGTGATCGGAGGATGTTCAGGCGTTGTTTCCTTAAATTAACTCTCGATGCTGCGGATCTCATGCAAAATTTGAAAAGCAACACCTTCAATGAATGCTCATTCCACATTCCAATGAATCCAGGGCTTAAATCCTTAAATAAAAAAATAAAATAAAAATAGTAAAAAGGGCTGAGTACATGTTGGTGGAATTACTGCAAAGTATTACTGTACACAACCTATAATATCAATTTAAAGCAGCATTCTTAAAAATGTATCTCTGTGGACAAAGACTTTGCCTTTGCATGGGATATGCTATATAGGTCAATATTTTCAATATTTCAAATTAATTTGATACTCTGCCTCATATGCTTTTCTCCCAACCTATAAGTTTCTTTGTACTTTAGGTGCATCTGGTGACCATGTGTTTATAGATATGTATCCCTCTGAAAGTGAAGACTTTGCTGGAAGTGACACCTCAAAGCTTGATACTTGGGTGTTTGACAGAGTCAAGGTACTGCTGGTATAAAACCAACATATTCATTAAATTGTATTTGATATATATTTTTGCTAGAATCCAAGTTTTTTAATTATTGTTTATGTAAATGTAGTACAATTTGGATCAAAAACACTGTGACAAAAAATTTCAGTCCTCCCTCAAATGTTAGCCTATGGAATCACCCACTTGTTCATCTGTCCATCTGTCTGTTTGCCTATTATGTGACTGCCAGAAGTGGTGACATATTGTTTTAGTCTCCAACTTTTTTGTGGGTGGTGTTTGGCAATTGGTTGGCATTTGCTGTTTGATGGTCTGTTACAAATTCTTACAACTTCCAATAAATTAACAAGTACTTTTAGACTGACTTCTAATCTTTACTGCCATCGATGTAAGTTACAACACATCTCTGCCAATATATGTTACCATTGCAACATATTGAAGGTAAAAAGGTCTTTTTTCAACTTGCTTCAAGTTGACCAAATCAACCAACCTAGTAACTTATTAATAACTTGTATGTTACTTTTACAGGATTTTCTCTCAGAAGGACGTAAGAATGTCACTCTTGGTAACATGCTTCACCAGGACAAGTTGGTGTTCTTTCTACATCTGCTAGGCATAGATACAAATGGCCACTCACACAAGCCTTATTCAAAGTGAGTTGATTCTTACAGTTTTAAGCCTGGTGATATCTGTCACAAGCTTGTGAATATATGTATTTGGCTGGTCAAGTGTACACCTCCCGCATCCCAGGATGGATGGATCTCAAATTCAACAAGTTGGCCAGGGGCAAAAATTCTTTTTCCCTGCAAAAGGCCCTTCTTGTACTATTATCCACTTTTTGCATATTATTGCCCAGTTTTTACAGAAATTAAGGCCACTCAGATCTGGCATCACATACTATGTGGGGAGATATTGTCTCTCCTTCTGCTTGACTTAATATATTCCTGTCTGTCAGTTTTAACCAAAATTCTAAAATCCCTGTTTAGCACAACTATACTTCTCAGACAATTTTAATATTTTAATTTACTAATGAAAGATGAACTTGCTACAAATTATAAAACTGATCTTTCTAGGGAATATTTAGATAATATTCGGATAGTGGATTCTGGAATCCGAGAACTCACCTCCCTTATTGAAGAGTTCTATGAGCATGATGGAAGAACTGCATACATCATGTCAGCAGACCATGGCATGACAGACTGGGGTAAATGCACTTAATATTAAAGTAATGCTCTGAAACTTTTTTCAACCAACTGAAAATTGTCAGTGAAAAATTGGAGATGCGACATTTTAGAAAATGAGAACTGGAAATGCCACTCTACTGCTAAAATATATGTCTTTCAATTTATAATTTTTGACACTACATGTATCTGATTTGGGATTGTATTAATTGTAGGTTCCCATGGCGCCAGTCACCCATCTGAAACCTTGACACCCCTTGTAGCTTGGGGGGCAGGGGTAAGAGGGCCAAATATGGGGGAAGATATTCAAGAGAAACAAGCATTCCGTGATACTTTCTCTCAAGGTAGGCATTACATTTTTAAACTAACATGGAATGGACTGTATACAATTTTGGTTTGGTTCAGATATTCGAAGTGTCAATATTATACATATTGGTTGGTCCAATTTTATCCTTTAAATATGCACACTAGTGTCTGTTTAAAATCATTTGAAATCTATAGCTCATTAAAAAATATTGCACATCTACAAATCTCTGATTTTGTAATCTAAAAAGATATTTTCAAGAAATTCCAATATCCAAGATTTGGTTCCATTTTTCTCATTTTAAACTACCGGTATCTTGTTCAAATATTATTCAAGGAAAATGCAACCAACTTGTGAACAGAAGGTTCCTTAATCTAACTTCATTTTTCCAGATTGGGACTTATCACATATATCAAGGAAGGACGTAGAGCAGGCAGATATTACATCTTTGATGGCTGCCCTTATAGGCACGTCATTCCCTGTCAATTCTGTGGTATGTAGTCATAGTAACAAAGCACTCATTATGAAATTAAGAGCTTTGCTAGAAAAACCCAAAAAATGCTTATAGTTTATTTATTTTCCACCATTTTCTCTCAATTAAACCTTTTATTTTTGTCAAGTCGATTTTGTGACTGTTACTTTTTTTTTTGTAAAATAGTAATAACTCCAGGACTAATTTTAAAATGACTGAAAATTCTATACACCTATTGACATGTTATGGTGGTTTTAGGTAATGTCTTGTAAAATTGTAAACCTTTTCATTGATTTGGTCATTGTGGCATTGGTTAAAGGCAGAATCAGATCTATAGGGGTGACAAAGTTACAAGCAACATGTACACTTGACCTACCAATAATCGATTCCTTACAATCTCAAAGACAATATCTCACAAAAGATTCATCATATGTTATAAATTGGTAAAGTTATTATAGATTCAAAGTGCAAAAATGGGTGAAAATAATAAGAATGGTAACCATTCTTATAGAAAATAATACATGATGGTAAAAATCTTAGTTTTCCTTGAATAAAGTTTGCACTTTTGTGATTTTTAGAAAATAGACATGACAAGGAATGACATGAACCAGAAATATTCTAAAATTGAAATAATGTTTTTGTTTACCTGCCACTATAGTGCTGTCCCTAGGTCTGATTTCGTTACTCGGCTCGGAAAAAAGGTTTGTGGGTATCATTTTGTTCCAGACACTCTCTAGAATAAATTCATCTTGGGTGGAGTAAATATGTGTGGTAAACGAATTTGCTATGGGCAGTTAAAGAGGCGCCATCTATTCATTTTCAAACAGGGGGTAGGGGTATAAAATAATTTTTTAACACATTTTAATAGTAAAATGACATTGAAATACTAATAAAATCTTATCAAAAACATTATTTACAATCAGTACGAATTTTCTTGTGTGGCTTAGGGTGAAAATAAGGGCATATCTTGAAATTCACTACAGGGGTGCCACCTATTTTTGTACTTCTACCACATGTAATAACTTATTTTAGATTCGTTAAGGTACGAAATGTACTGAAAAAATTCATTCTGAAGGACCTATATATGTTCATACCACATACTTAAAATTAGATCAATAGCTTATGTACCGGCGGAGAAAAAAATTATTGAAATTTAAAATTATGTTATCATGCAGGATAGGGGTGACCATATCTCACATTATTTACTTCCAAAATATGGAGCATATGTATCTCAAATGTGCTCAAAATGTTGTATGTACTCTTGCTATGTCATAATATTACTAATAAGAAGTAGAAAAATGATTGTACATTTTAGAAATTATTAATTCTCATTTTGGCTTCTGACATCCCAGGGGTGACCATATCTCACCTTTATAACTTCCAAAATATGGAGCATATGTATCTCAAATGTGGTCAAAATGGTGTATGTACTCTTGCTTCGTCATAATATATGTAATAAGAAGTAAGAAAATGATTGTACATTTAAAAAAATATTAATTCTCATTTTGGCTTCTGACGTCCCAGGGGTGACCATATGTCACCTTAATAACTTCCAAAATATTGAGCATATGTATCTCAAATGTGCTCAAAATGGTGTATGTACTCTTGCTTTGTCATAATATTAGTAATAAGAAGTAGAAAAATGATTGTACATTTTAGAAATTATTAATTCTCATTTTGGCTTTTGACGTCCCAGGGGTGACCATATCTCACATTAATAACTTCCAAAATATGGAGCATATGTATCTCAAATGTACTCAAAATGGTGTATGTACTCTTGCTTTGTCATAATATTACACTAATAAGATGTAGGAATATGATTATACATTTAAAATTTTTTAATTTTACCTTCTTACGTTCCTTGGTAATCATATTGCAACATATAATAATAATAATAACTTCTAAGATATGTAACATATACGCCTCAAATATTCTCAGAAAAGTCTTGTCTTTCATATTACTAATGAAATGTAGAAAAATGATTGCATTTTTAAAAAAAATTAATTTTAGCCTCTGGTGTCCCACCTTGATAACTCTCATGATATGCAACTTATGCATCTCAAATGTGTGCTCAAAATGGTATAAATATAGTCTTGTTTTGTCATATTTATTTAGAATCATAAAATCAACAGTTCAGAATCAATGGATTTTGACTGTCTTCTCTACAGCTACATATAATTCAGGGCAAATAATATCTGCTTTCAAATATTTGCATCTGCTCCCCAAACACCCCTTACAGGTACAATGGATGAGATTATTCCCTTGCATAATTACTTGGACCAAACATCTTTTGTAATCCATACAGGAATCCTTTTAGCCTATCAATAGTGGGAGTACTTTACTCCATTTATGAAGTAATGGCAAATGTTGATAAGGTGTTAATATGTTATCCTGTGGCCTGCAATATATGCACCTTGGATCATACACTGAATTTAGGGATTTTGAGTAAGTAAAAAACGGGAAAAGGAGCTCTTTGTAATGATAAATCTTTCTAGCCACATTCTCTAGTTTTCATGTTTGTCATACAACATACATTGATTGTATTGAAATATTAATTTATGATTGTGATGTCCCGCACTTCTAGGGTCCCAGAGAAGAGCTTAGCTTTTGGAACACTTGCATTACTCTTGGCATGATAGGCCATACAGTGAATACAATTGTTGAGATGGGGCAAGAACAATATAGCACATTCGACAAAAGGCAACTTGAAAACCTAACAGTACCATTTGATAGAACCATATCCAGGAACAAAGTTCTTCAGTTTATTAGGCCTCCAAAACCTCCATTCATAACAGATTATGGAAAACTATAGTTCCTCCATTAAATTAAATTTTGAATGACCATGCCAAAAATTAGATCATTAACATGCTAAAACCCAACAGTGAAAATATGCAGAACGTGAACATAAATGATTGTGCAAATTAAGTAATATTTCTTCCCCACATATAAAACATAGAAATGGAACAAGGGAGAAGGTATATCATACTAATTCTCTTGTAAATTTCCTAAGATGTGCCAAGAACAAGAGTGATCTGTTTTCCTTCCAGACATCAAAACTTTATGCTAAAAAACTGAAAGTGTCAATTTGGATTGCATACTGAAAGAGGAAATCTTATCAGTATCTACCTTCCCATGATATTATTGCAGAATATGGCCATGGCAAAACTTTAGCCCTTTCCTTATGCAATCATTGCATGTGATGCCATATCTGCATTCTAATACTGTTCTAAATCATCCGATTTCCGATCTGGATTTCTTCTGATACATGTACCATAGAATGAGAAACGTTGCAGTTATAAAGTCATTTGTAATTCTGATATATGACAAAACATGCAAACTAGAGAATGTCAATCGGGATTAGAAGCAACTTATCGCCCTTGTAATTTAGCAGTGGGACAGTTTGGTGTATGTTTGGGCATAAATGCGCCTTTAAGGCCTAATTTATCAGGATATTTTCAAAATTTCGGGTCAGATTTGGGGTTAAGGGGCCAATTTTGGTAAATGAGGCTAGGCTACTCACACTACTGATAGGCTACCAGTATACAAAAGATGTTGCATCCAAGGCATGCAAAAGACTTATCGTCCATTGTTTGGGGAGAAGATGCAAATATTTGAAAGTAGATCTTATTGTCTCTGGGCTATATGTAGCTGCATCCTTCAGGGGAGACAGTCAAATCCATAAATTCTGAACTTCTGATTTTATGAATCTCAATAAATATGACAAAACAAGACTATATTTATACCATTTTGGGCACGCATTTGAGATGCATATGTTGCATACTGTGAGAGTTATATCAAGGTGAGATATAGTTGCCCCTGGGATGTCAGATTCGGAAGCTAAAATGAAAATTTCAATTCAAAAAAGGTGTAATAATTTTTTCTACATCTCATGAATAATATTATGACAAAGCAAGACCATATGCCCCATTTTTGGTATATTTGAGTTGTATATGTTACATAATTTTAGAAGTTATTGAGGGACGTCAGAAGCTAAAATTAAAATTAACATTTTTTAAATGTATAATCATATTCCTACATCTTATTAGTATAATATTATGACAAAGCAAGAGTACATACACCATTTTGAGTACATTTGAGATACATATGCTCCATATTTTGGAAGTTATTAAGGTGAGATATGGTCACCCCTGGGACGTCAGAAGCCAAAATGAGAATTAGTATTTTTTTAAATGTACAATCATTTTCCTACATCTTATTAGTAATATTATGACGATACAGGATTATATACACCATTTTGAGCACATTTGAGATACATATGCTCCATATTTTGGAAATTATTAAGGTGAGATATGGTCACCCCTAGAACGTCAGAAGCTAAAATGAAAATTAATATTTTTAAAAATGTACAATCATTTTCTTACATCTTATTAGTAATATTATGACTAGACAAGACTATAAACACCCTGGAACGTCAGAAGCTAAAATGAAAATTAATTTTTTTTAAAATGTATCATCATTTTTCTACATATTATTAGTAATATTATGACAAGGCAAGACTATATACACCATTTTGAGCATATTTGAGATACATATGCTCCATATTTTGGAAGTTAATAATGTGAGATATGGTCACCCCCTATCCTGAATGATGCCACAATTTTAAATTTCAATAATTTTTTTCTCCGAAGGTATAAAAGCTATTGATCTAATTTTAAGTATGTGGTATGAACATATATAGGTCCTTCAGAATGAATTTTTTCAGTTCATTTTGTACCTTAACGAATCTAAAATAAGTTATTACACGTGGTAGAAGTACGAAAATAGGTGGCGCCCCTGTAGTGAATTTCAAGATATGCCCTTTTTTTCACCCTAATACACACAAGAAAATTCATACTGATTGTAAATAATGTTTTTGATAAGATTTTATTAGTATTTCAATGTCATTTTACTATTAAAATGTGTTAAAAAATTATTTTATACCCCTACCCCCTGTTTGAAAATGAATAGATGGCGCCTCTTTAACTGCCCATAGCAAATTCGTTTACCACACATTTTTACTCCACCCAAGATGAATTTATTCTAGAGAGTGTCTGGAACAAAATGATACCCACAAACCTTTTTTCCGAGCCGAGTAACGAAATCAGACCTAGGGACAGCACTACTAGATCTGATTCTCTCTTTAATAATCATCAAACTATTTTTGATTGTGTGATTGGTTTTCATTCTATTTTTAATCCCTCATTTGCAGGGTGTTCTTCCACTTGACTACATCAATGCTTCTGATGAGTTCAAAGCCCATGCAATCTTCACCAATACTCAACAGATCCTTGCCCAACTTACTATTAAAATGGCAGAGAAACAAGAAACAACACTATCATGGCTCTTCAGACCATATAAGGCATTACCAGTAGACAATCAAATCCAATTTGTGAAATCAATTCAGAGGAAAATCCATGGAAAGGAATACAGAGAGGCAATTGAAGACTCTAGGGAATTAATTAAACTTGCCTTAGATGGACTTGAGTATTACCATGGTTATGATAGACTATTCCTTGGGGCAAGTATAGCTATGGGCTACCTAGGTTGGATAACGTACATATTGACAATCATTATACAGGACTATACCAATATTGTTGCAACATCAAAAATTGCCCAATCTCAAGCAACATATCTGAGATCTGAAGAGGGGATTAGAACCATATTTGCAATTTTAGGTGCCATTGTGGCTTTTTTGCTTTATGTACAATCACTGCCTTGGACTCATTATATATACTGCTTACTTCCAATTATGCTTTGGAATGAAGCTTTACTCAAAATCAATGTGATATCTCAAGTGAAAGAATCTATAGAGGGTGTTGGCAATCTCATGATGATTATCTTCAAAGTGTTCGTTGCTGTGGCTGGACTTGAAATAATTGTGCTCACTTTTTTTTATCGTGAACTTTTAACTCTTGGACTTGTTGCTATGGCAATATGGCCCATTATGACATCACTTAGAAGTAGCAACAAAATGGTAGTAGTGTTTTGGAGTGTTTCCTGCTTATCTGTTGCTGTGTTTCCAATGCTTCCAGTGGTTGGCAGGGATACTGATTACCGACTAGTCTCGCTGGCGGGATGGACAATTCTGGCATTGGGTCTCTATGCATTCAGACAATTGAGTAAAAATGCGTTTTATAGCCCAATCAGATCAAATAAACTACATGTACTATTTTTTAGTCAGGTGAGTGTGTGCAAGCTGTTTATACATATGTAAAAATGTTTAACCTGTGTACTGTACAGTGTATATAAACAGCCACAAAACAGTAAATTTTCATAAAAATGTTGAGTATGAATAGGGCGAGTTATCATTAAATGGAAGTAGTGTGTTCAGTCAGTCAGCAGTTTAGTTCCTCGATAATTAACATGGATATTTAGAATCTCTTGAATTTGTTCTCTATTTGCAGCTAGTCACTTTAGGTGTGGCGATACTCATCTTGAATTCAACCTCCTCCAGCATTGCAAGCAAACAAGGCCTTCCATTGCTCAACCAGGGCCTCAGCTGGCTAATTTTAGGTAAACATTGTCAGCTGGCTGATTCTAAGTAAACATTTTACAAGGGCTCCCATTGCTCAACCAGGGCCTCAGCTGGCTAATTTTAGGTAAACATTGTCAGCTGGCTGATTCTAAGTAAACATTTTACAAGGGCTCCCATTGCTCAACCAGGGTCTCCGCTGGCTGATTCTAAGTAAACATTTTACAAGGGCTCCCATTGCTCAACCAGGGTCTCCGCTGGCTGATTCTAAGTAAACATTTTACAAGGGCTCCCATTGCTCAACCAGGGTCTCCGCTGGCTGATTCTAAGTAAACATTTTACAAGGGCTCCCATTGCTCAACCAGGGTCTCCGCTGGCTGATTCTAAGTAAACATTTTACAAGGGCTCCCATTGCTCAACCAGGGTCTCCGCTGGCTGATTCTAAGTAAACATTTTACAAGGGCTCCCATTGCTCAACCAGGGTCTCCGCTGGCTGATTCTAAGTAAACATTTTACAAGGGCTCCCATTGCTCAACCAGGGTCTCCGCTGGCTGATTCTAAGTAAACATTTTACAAGGGCTCCCATTGCTCAACCAGGGTCTCCGCTGGCTGATTCTAAGTAAACATTTTACAAGGGCTCCCATTGCTCAACCAGGGTCTCCGCTGGCTGATTCTAAGTAAACATTTTACAAGGGCTCCCATTGCTCAACCAGGGTCTCCGCTGGCTGATTCTAAGTAAACATTTTACAAGGGCTCCCATTGCTCAACCAGGGCCTCAGCTGGCTGATTGTTGGTATGGAATGTATCATTTCACTTATGTATATCATAGTAGCTAACTCCTTTAGAGTTATTTGGTCAAGAAATGCATGTTTGAAGATCACAAGATAGTGCATGTGGTTATCAAACATTACCACAGGATGGGGATTACAACATTTGTTCATGAATCTATCTGAATTCGAAAGCAATTTCAAAATTATTGTTTCTTATAAAAATGTACATAACCACTTTCTGTCAAAAACCTAATATTTTACTTGAATTGGTACCCATGTAAATAAAAGGCCTAATAATATAAGATGTATTTTCAGTGTTATCTGTGCTCCAGCCTCTATTAGGAAGTACACACATGGTTCCACGGCTACTCAGTCTAGGGGTGTCTCTCAGCGCCCCCTATATCCTACTCAGCATGTCGTATCCTTCAGTGCAACTTATACAAGTATAATGGTTTGGAAATAAAGTGGGGGAACAATAATGTCATGTGTAAGTGAAAGAGAGTAATTTTGAAGATGGGCACTGTTATTCTTTGTGATGTTTACATTCTATGCTACTGAAGATTGTTAACCTTGACATACTGTTGACCCCTCATGCTTTTGCTCATCAGGAACATCTTGGTTTAAAATAGATGGAGACATTTTGTCTATGATTCAGTTGACAGGTGTATGTCGGCACTCTTGCCAATGTAATGTTTTCCTATGTTTCCTTAACTATGGCAGTCATGAGGCACTGTTCTACTTGTCACTCTGCTGTTTGCTGTATGCCTGGCTACTAGTGGAATACAGCAATACATCACATACCATCAAGGTAGGTCATACTCTTCAACATATTTCATTCATGTACATGTATATACATGTACAGTTTATTTTCTCATTTCAATGAATTTATTTAAGCATCCTTGTTGATATAATCAAAACGTATGTAGAATTTAGGTTATGTTTTTGAAACCATCTGCATTTTATATAAACTTTGAACTGAAACCTGCATTTTGATACTCTGTTCAATTTCTAGTATAGTCTGGGATGGTGTGTTGCCATAATATGTAATATGTGCAATTATTGTGTCCATGTATTTTAGGCCAATGAGCTAGACTTTAGCAAGGGCAGCGTGCTTGGAGAACCTACAAGAAATCTACACACAGCTGATCTCAGAGTGGCATATTTCTTTGTATCCTTAACACTGACATTTATTATTTTCATGATGTTATGTCCATGATCAGAAAGAACTACATGTATTTAAAAAATGCTTCCGTATTTGGTAAGTGATATTATATAATATTTTTCAAATCATGGTTAATAAAATAACACCATCCTCCATTTTTCTTAACTGCTGCAGGTATTTTTCATTTTGACAGCATTTTTTGGAACAGGAAATATAGCCAGCATTAACAGCTTTGACCCAGTGTCCGTATACTGCTTCCTAACCATCTTTAACCCTTTCATTATGGGAGCACTCATGCTTTGGAAGGTGAGTAACATATCTATGTACTGCTTCCTTCCTTTCCCTATTGAACTGTTACTCCATTTTTTCCAAGAAAACCTGGTGCAATGTAATTTATTTTATTTTGGAGTAAAACAAAATTGTAATGGTCAAACGGTAGCACTTGAGGCCAAATTGAATTTCAATCAAAATTAAAGCAAAAACCAAATTAAATACAGGTAGTGCAAAAATAAATATTGTATTTTATATTCTTCAGATACATGTGAAAATCTTTTTGAATCAAATTGGGTATAGGTACAGAGGGTCTTTATGATAATGACCATCCTTCATCAACCGACAATCCTAGATAGCACATTCACATGTACATTCAGAGCTATACTTACATATCTAACATTGCATTGTTTCAGATTGTGATTCTATTCATCCTGGTCAGATGTATGTACATTCAGTGCTATACATATCTAAAATTGCATTGTTTCAGATTGTGATTCTATTCATCCTGGTCACATATACATTCAGTGCTATACATATCTAACATTGCATTGTTTCAGATTGTGATTCTATTCATCCTGGTCACATATACATTCAGTGCTATACATATCTAACATTGCATTGTTTCAGATTGTGATTCCATTCAACCGGATCACATATTCAGTGCAATACATATCTAACATTGCATTGTTTCAGATTGTGATTCTATTCATCCTGGTCACATATACATTCAGTGCTATACATATCTAACATTGCATTGTTTCAGATTGTGATTCTATTCATCCTGGTCACATGTACATTCAGTGCTATACATATCTAACATTGCATTGTTTCAGATTGTGATTCTATTCATCCTGGTCACATGTACATTCAGTGCTATACATATCTAACATTGCATTGTTTCAGATTGTGATTCTATTCATCCTGGTCACATATACATTCAGTGCTATACATATCTAACATTGCATTGTTTCAGATTGTGATTCTATTCATCCTGGTCACATGTATGTACATTCAGTGCTATACATATCTAACATTGCATTGTTTCAGATTGTGATTCTATTCATCCTGGTCACATGTACATTCAGTGCTATACATATCTAACATTGCATTGTTTCAGATTGTGATTCTATTCACCCTGGTCACATATACATTCAATGCAATGCATATCTAATATTGCATTGTTTCAGATTGTGATTCTATTCATCCTGGTCACATGTACATTCAGTGCTATACATATCTAACATTGCATTGTTTCAGATTGTGATTCTATTCATCCTGGTCACATGTACATTCAGTGCTATACATATCTAACATTGCATTGTTTCAGATTGTGATTCTATTCATCCTGGTCACATGTACATTCAGTGCTATACATATCTAACATTGCATTGTTTCAGATTGTGATTCTATTCATCCTGGTCACATGTACATTTAGTGCTATACATATCTAACATTGCATTGTTTCAGATTGTGATTCTATTCATCCTGGTCACATGTACATTCAGTGCTATACATATCTAACATTGCATTGTTTCAGATTGTGATTCTATTCATCCTGGTCACATATATGTACATTCAGTGCTATACATATCTAACATTGCATTGTTTCAGATTGTGATTCTATTCATCCTGGTCACATATACATTCAGTGCTATATATATCTAAAATTGCATTGTTTCAGATTGTGATTCTATGCATCCTGGTCACATATACATTCAGTGCTATACATATCTAACATTGCATTGTTTCAGATTGTGATTCTATTCATCCTGGTCACATGTACATTCAGTGCTATATATATCTAACATTGCATTGTTTCAGATTGTGATTCTATTCATCCTGGTCACATGTACATTCAGTGCTATACATATCTAACATTGCATTGTTTCAGATTGTGATTCTATGCATCCTGGTCACATATACATTCAGTGCTATACATATCTAACATTGCATTGTTTCAGATTGTGATTCTATTCATCCTGGTCACATATACATTCAGTGCTATACATATTTAACATTGCATTGTTTCAGATTGTGATTCTATTCATCCTGGTCATATATTCAGCGCTATATATATCTAACATTGCACTGTTTCAGATTCTGATTCTATTAAACTGGTCACATATTCAGTGCTATACATATCTAACATTGCATAGTTTCAGATTCTGATTCTATTAAACTGGTCACATATTCAGTGCAATACATATCTAACATTGTATTGTTTCAGATTCTGATTCTATTAAACTGGTCACATATTCAGTGCAATACATATCTAACATTGCATTGTTTCAGATTCTGATTCTATTAAACTGGTCACATATTCAGTGCAATACATATCTAACATTGTATTTTCAGTTTCAGATTGTGATTCTATGCATCCTGGTCACATATACATTCAGTGCTATACATATATAACATTGCATTGTTTCAGATTGTGATTCTATTCATCCTGGTCACATTTACATTCAGTGCTATACATATCTAACATTGCATTGTTTCAGATTGTGATTCTATTCATCCTGGTCACATATACATTCAGTGCTATACATATCTAACATTGCATTGTTTCAGATTGTGATTCTATTCATCCTGGTCACATATACATTCAGTGCTATACATATCTAACATTGCATTGTTTCAGATTGTGATTCTATTCATCCTTGTCACATGTACATTCAGTGCTATACATATCTAACATTGCATTGTTTCAGATTGTGATTCTATTCATCCTGGTCACATATACATTCAGTGCTATACATATCTAACATTGCATTGTTTCAGATTGTGATTCTATTCATCCTGGTCAAATGTACATTCAGTGCTATACATATCTAACATTGCATTGTTTCAGATTGTGATTCTATTCATCCTGGTCACATATACATTCAGTGCTATACATATCTAACATTGCATTGTTTCAGATTGTGATTCTATTCATCCTGGTCACATATACATTCAGTGCTATACAAATCTAACATTGCATTGTTTCAGAGTGTGATTCTATTCATCCTGGTCACATGTACATTCAGTGCTATATATATCTAACATTGCATTGTTTCAGATTGTGATTCTATTCATCCTGGTCACATATACATTCAATGCAATACATATCTAACATTGCATTGTTTCAGATTGTGATTCTATTCATCCTGGTCACATGTACATTCAGTGCTATATATATCTAATATTGCATTGTTTCAGATTGTGATTCTATTCATCCTGGTCACATGTACATTCAGTACTATATATATCTAACATTGCATTGTTTCAGATTGTGATTCTATTCATCCTGGTCACATGTACATTCAGTGCTATACATATCTAACATTGCATTGTTTCAGATTGTGATTCTATTCATCCTGGTCACATATACATTCAATGCAATACATATCTAATATTGCATTGTTTCAGATTGTGATTCTATTCATCCTGGTCACATATACATTCAATGCAATACATATCTAATATTGCATTGTTTCAGATTGTGATTCTATTCATCCTGGTCACATATACATTCAGTGCTATACATATCTAACATTGCATTGTTTCAGATTGTGATTCTATTCATCCTGGTCAAATGTATGTACATTCAGTGCTATACATATCTAACATTGCATTGTTTCAGATTGTGATTCTATTCATCCTGGTCACATGTATGTACATTCAGTGCTATACATATCTAACATTGCATTGTTTCAGATTGTGATTCTATTCATCCTTGTCACATGTACATTCAGTGCTATACATATCTAACATTGCATTGTTTCAGATTGTGATTCTATTCATCCTGGTCACATATACATTCAGTGCTATACATATCTAACATTGCATTGTTTCAGATTGTGATTCTATTCATCCTGGTCAAATGTACATTCAGTGCTATACATATCTAACATTGCATTGTTTCAGATTGTGATTCTATTCATCCTGGTCACATATACATTCAATGCAATACATATCTAACATTGCATTGTTTCAGATTGTGATTCTATTCATCCTGGTCACATATACATTCAGTGCAATACATATCTAACATTGCATTGTTTCAGATTGTGATTCTATTCATCCTGGTCACATATACATTCAATGCAATACATATCTAACATTGCATTGTTTCAGATTGTGATTCTATTCATCCTGGTCACATGTACATTCAGTGCTATATATATCTAATATTGCATTGTTTCAGATTGTGATTCTATTCATCCTGGTCACATGTACATTCAGTGCTATATATATCTAACATTGCATTGTTTCAGATTGTGATTCTATTCATCCTGGTCACATGTACATTCAGTGCTATACATATCTAACATTGCATTGTTTCAGATTGTGATTCTATTCATCCTGGTCACATGTATGTACATTCAGTGCTATACATATCTAACATTGCATTGTTTCAGATTGTGATTCTATTCATCCTGGTCACATATACATTCAATGCAATACATATCTAATATTGCATTGTTTCAGATTGTGATTCTATTCATCCTGGTCACATATACATTCAATGCAATACATATCTAATATTGCATTGTTTCAGATTGTGATTCTATTCATCCTGGTCACATATACATTCAATGCAATACATATCTAATATTGCATTGTTTCAGATTGTGATTCTATTCATCCTGGTCACATATACATTCAATGCAATACATATCTAACATTGCATTGTTTCAGATTGTGATTCTATTCATCCTGGTCACATGTATGTACATTCAGTGCTATACATATCTAACATTGCATTGTTTCAGATTGTGATTCTATTCATCCTGGTCACATATACATTCAATGCAATACATATCTAATATTGCATTGTTTCAGATTGTGATTCTATTCATCCTGGTCACATGTACATTCAGTGCTATACATATCTAACATTGCATTGTTTCAGATTGTGATTCTATTCATCCTGGTCACATATACATTCAATGCAATACATATCTAACATTGCATTGTTTCAGATTGTGATTCTATTCATCCTGGTCACATGTACATTCAGTGCTATACATATCTAACATTGCATTGTTTCAGATTGTGATTCTATTCATCCTGGTCACATGTATGTACATTCAGTGCTATACATATCTAATATTGCATTGTTTCAGATTGTGATTCTATTCATCCTGGTCACATGTACATTCAGTGCTATACATATCTAACATTGCATTGTTTCAGATTGTGATTCTATTCATCCTGGTCACATGTACATTCAGTGCAATACATATCTAACATTGCATTGTTTCAGATTGTGATTCTATTCATCCTGGTCACATGTACATTCAGTGCTATATATATCTAATATTGCATTGTTTCAGATTGTGATTCTATTCATCCTGGTCACATGTACATTCAGTGCTATATATATCTAACATTGCATTGTTTCAGATTGTGATTCTATTCATCCTGGTCACATGTACATTCAGTGCTATACATATCTAATATTGCATTGTTTCAGATTGTGATTCTATTCATCCTGGTCACATGTATGTACATTCAGTGCTATACATATCTAACATTGCATTGTTTCAGATTGTGATTCTATTCATCCTGGTCACATATACATTCAGCGCTATACATATCTAATATTGCATTGTTTCAGATTGTGATTCTATTCATCCTGGTCAAATGTACATTCAGTGCTATACATATCTAATATTGCATTGTTTCAGATTGTGATTCTATTCATCCTGGTCACATGTACATTCAGTGCTATACATATCTAACATTGCATTGTTTCAGATTGTGATTCTATTCATCCTGGTCACATATACATTCAGTGCTATACATATCTAACATTGCATTGTTTCAGATTGTGATTCTATTCATCCTGGTCACATGTATGTACATTCAGTGCTATACATATCTAACATTGCATTGTTTCAGATTGTGATTCTATTCATCCTGGTCACATATACATTCAATGCAATACATATCTAATATTGCATTGTTTCAGATTGTGATTCTATTCATCCTGGTCACATATACATTCAATGCAATACATATCTAATATTGCATTGTTTCAGATTGTGATTCTATTCATCCTGGTCACATATACATTCAATGCAATACATATCTAATATTGCATTGTTTCAGATTGTGATTCTATTCATCCTGGTCACATATACATTCAATGCAATACATATCTAACATTGCATTGTTTCAGATTGTGATTCTATTCATCCTGGTCACATGTATGTACATTCAGTGCTATACATATCTAACATTGCATTGTTTCAGATTGTGATTCTATTCATCCTGGTCACATATACATTCAATGCAATACATATCTAACATTGCATTGTTTCAGATTGTGATTCTATTCATCCTGGTCACATGTACATTCAGTGCTATACATATCTAACATTGCATTGTTTCAGATTGTGATTCTATTCATCCTGGTCAAATGTACATTCAGTGCTATACATATCTAATATTGCATTGTTTCAGATTGTGATTCTATTCATCCTGGTCACATGTACATTCAGTGCTATACATATCTAACATTGCATTGTTTCAGATTGTGATTCTATGCATCCTGGTCACATATACATTCAGTGCAATACATATCTAACATTGCATTGTTTCAGATTGTGATTCTATTCATCCTGGTCACATGTACATTCAGTGCTATACATATCTAACATTGCATTGTTTCAGATTGTGATTCTATTCATCCTGGTCACATATACATTCAATGCAATACATATCTAACATTGCATTGTTTCAGATTGTGATTCTATTCATACTGGTCACATGTACATTCAGTGCAATATATATCTAACATTGCATTGTTTCAGATTGTGATTCTATGCATCCTGGTCACATGTACATTCAGTGCTATACATATCTAACATTTCATTGTTTCAGATTGTGATTCTATGCATCCTGGTCACATATACATTCAGTGCTATACATATCTAACATTGCATTGTTTCAGATTGTGATTCTATTCATACTGGTCACATGTACATTCAGCGCTATACATGTCATCCTCAATGTGCCAACCAAGAGCCTATTTATGGTGGTCCTTCTCATGTCAGACTTCATGGCACTGGTAAGATATACAGTAACATTGTCAATTAAGTCAACATATGCTTTAGGCTCTTCTTGGTAGCTCCCTTGATACCAGGTATCAATTTTAAAATCAAAATGTCAACACTTTCCAGGGAGAGTGTAACTCATGAGTTGATTGATATTCATATTCAATGCTAGATGACATTAAAACAAGACATGGATATTGAAATAAGTAAAGGCCTGAACTGCCGTCATTTGGCCTATTAATGTCATGGTGACATCCTATTTTAATTAAATACACACTTTACATGTATGTGTGTATCTTTATACATGCACTGTATATCCCCTCTAAATTCTTATCATTGTACACATAGTTCAACTCGCACATTTTTTACTTTCAGCACTTCTTTTTCCTGGTTCGTGATTCTGGGAGTTGGTTAGAGATTGGCACAAGTATCAGCCATTATGTGATCGTCATGACAATGATTATATTTCTCATGTTGTTACTTGGAATAGCAAAGGTGTTCACAACATTCCAATTTACATGCACTTCAAGGAGGAAATCTCATTTTCAATAATGTATTTAGAGAAGTCCCATCGTCAGTGGAACAGAGAGAGAGGGGGGGGAGGCCAAGGCGGAAAGGGAAAGGTTAAGTGCCATGATCATAAAGACATTCAACACATTTGGTAAAGCTGATACAATTGATGATTGTGCATATAATTTCAAATTAATCCCAATGCTATGTCATATTGATTACAAAATTGAACATAATCCATGTGAGCCACTTTATAGTTTCACCCTTAAATGTTTATTTACTCTTAATTTTATGTATTACAGTAAGTTTAATTTAAATTAATCTTTTGCCATCTTTACAAGATACAATGTATATGCTAGATGTTTTTAGGAAATCAAATTCAGTGTATGTAAAGCTAAAATACAGTATTGGTAAAGGTTTAATAACTGATCTTGAATGGATGGGACAGCCAGATGAGTTTTGTAGTACTTGATCAATGATCATGTGAATAGGATACTCATGAACATGTTTCGTTTCCCTGTCTGTCAATTAGCTCTATACTGGTGACAAAATCAAGGTGTTATATTATTCATATAACCTTTGGAGCATTTATTTTAACTTAGTTTTATTCTATCCTCTACAATGAAAATGAAGTGGAATATGTATACTGTATGTGCAGTGTCATATATTTTGCATTATTATATCATTGCTAGAATTGATGTAATTTTATTGGTTTATATAATATAAAACCATGTGATCAAAAGTGCCACAGCATATTTCATATTTCCCTCAAGTTTTGGAATGATAAAGACATATGTTATATAGTGTTAAACAAGATACTGTACAATACAATACAATACAATACAATACAATACAATACAATACAATACAGTATAGGCTACTGAATTTTATTAAGTGTGTAAAGGAGAACCTTGATTATGTACATATATTTAATGACTTTTTTAACAATTGTATTTTCATACCGAAATGTCATTTTGCTTGTATAGATCTTTTATGTGCAGAAATACATATACACCGAAAAGTCAAAAGTATTGCTTGTGTTTAAAAACAAAAGACAAGAACTTAATGATCAAAGCCCTTCCATGACCTACATGTATTATGTATTACCACCAATGCTAATATGATACCGTAAATACACTTATTTTGACGTACTTAATTTGACAGATTTGCTCAATTTCAAATATTTGTGGCTATTTAATTTGAAGGATTCAGGACAGAAGTTTAATTTTTGTCTATGTTTATGTCATTAGGACAGGTATTTACTAAGATGTTTTCTGTATTTCTTTTGGAATAATGTAGAATTGATGACATGTTGACAGGAAAACGGGCCCCAGAAGTTTAATTTCTGAACTGCATTGGACAAAATTTCTAGACTGAAATTTGATGGATTTTTATTTTGGCAGATTTTCTAAATCCACCATGCTTTCCGTCAAATTAAAACGGGAGCCAAATTAAGTGTATCTACAGTATGTGACATCACAATTACTAGATGAATAAATAATAGACTCTCGGTCTTTATTCCTTAAGTAAAGTTATATTAGTTATGCCTCTGTGACCACAAAATATGGCAAAGTCTTGACAATTGTCAATTTTTTTATTTCCTGCTCCTTAAAGTCTCCGGGTTTTCACCAAATATTGCCCCAGTTCTACTTTCCAAATAGGAGTTTAATATTTCTATTGCAGCAGTCCTGAATATGTAAAATCTTTATTTTTCAAAAGTCAAACAGCCTGAAAGCAATCATGGTTTCACTGTCTCTCATGTTATCAATTCACTTGTTGATTCTAGTGACAATTATTACAATTAGGATGGCACTGTTGCCCAGCAACCCTGCATCTGCAGCCTCCACTTATATCTCCTGATCCCTGAAACATTATGGAAATGAACTACATATCCTCGTCATATTATGGAAATGAACTACATATCCTCTTCATATTTGTCAGTAATAATTAGTTTTTTGTGAGTATGCTTATCCAACTTTTAAAAATTGAAAACAAATTAAAATCCGAACAATAGTACTTAATGAAATAAGAGTACTACGATTGCTATGCTAAGTAAAGAATTCTAATTTGACTATTTTACACAACTTACCCTGGCATATTTCTTACACAACTCGCCCCGGTCCCCCCCCCCCTTGGACTAGTCACCCAGCACATTTAAGGTTTGACATTCCTATCAGTGATATGAACTACTCTGCAAAATATTAGCTTCGAACTCCAATGGACTTTCAGGAATCTCTAAAATTGCTCAAAACTTTTGAGCAATTCAGAGGTTCCTGAAAGTCTAACCAGCAAATCTTAGAACCCTGATTCGAAGATACCTAAAAGCCTTACCAATAAAGCTAGAAGCCTGATATTGCACATACCTAACAACCATATTACCACCTCATGTTGTGTGAACTAACTTTGGATATTGAGCTATACTTTCTGAATTATCAGGACACAAAGTGGGCATTCTGTACCAGTGACAGGGGGTTGACTGAAAACAAATCGTGGTGGGGGAGGTCTAAACTTTGATTAATTTCAGTAAAATTGTACCAGGAGACTTGTACCAACCTGGGTCATGAAAATGTGATTTTGACCCATACTTTCAGATTTTAAGACAATTCCAAAAAGGAGGCCATTGGAGTTCGAAGCTAATATTTTGCAGAATAGCTCACATCACTGATAGGAATGAAACCCCAAATGTACTAAATGATCGGGATCTATGTTCCTATCTATTACACACCACACCAGAATTTACCCAATTGCATACTGTATTTTGTGAAACATCTAATATCAGCCTTGATTATGTTTTTTCCTTTTGGTTTATATATGAACAGTTATGAATGAGTGAATTTAGTCACCCGACATATCTCTGTCTTACACAACTTACCCCTGGTCCACATCTACGGCATTTAGTCACCTAGCATATCTCTGTCTTACACAACTTACCCCTGGTCCCCATCTACAGCCTTTAGTCACCTAGCATATCTCTGTCTTACACAACTTTCCCCTAGTCCCCATCTAGGGCCTTTAGTTACCCAGCATATCTCTGTCTTACACAACTTACCCCTGGTCCCCATCTACGGCCTTTAGTCACCTAGCATATCTCTGTCTTACACAACTTACCCCTGGTCCCCATCTACAGCCTTTAGTCACCTAGCATATCTCTGTCTTACACAACTTACCCCTGGTCCACATCTACGGCATTTAGTCACCTAGCATATCTCTGTCTTACACAACTTACCCCTGGTCCCCATCTACAGCCTTTAGTCACCTAGCATATCTCTGTCTTACACAACTTTCCCCTAGTCCCCATCTAGGGCCTTTAGTTACCCAGCATATCTCTGTCTTACACAACTTACCCCTGGTCCCCATCTACGGCCTTTAGTCACCTAGCATATCTCTGTCTTACACAATTTACCCCTGGTCCCCATCTAGGGCCTTTAGTCACCCAACATATCTCTGTCTTACACAACTTACCCCTGGTCCCCATCTTGGGCCTTTAGTCACCTAGCATATCTCTGTCTTACACAACTTACCCCTGGTCCCCATCTTGGGCCTTTAGTCACCCAGCATATCTCTGTCTTACACAACTTACCCCTGGTCCCCATCTTGGGCCTTTAGTCACCTAGCATATCTCTGTCTTACACAACTTACCCCTGGTCCCCATCTTGGGCCTTTAGTCACCAAGCATATCTCTGTCTTACACAAATTACCCCTGGTCCCCATCTAGGGCCTTTAGTTACCCAGCATATCTCTGTCTTACACAACTTACCCCTGGTCCCCATCTAGGGCCTTTAGTCACCCAGCATATCTCTGTCTTACACATGGAGCATTTTATCCAGTCACATCCATCTTTCTTCAGGACTACAATCTTGCAGGAAGGGCAGTACATGGCCTCACCAGATGTTATCATATCCTGGAATATTGAGAAAACATTTACCTATTTACATTTACACCATGTGACAACCAGCCATATACCCATTAATTTTGTAAATTCATTCAAAGTAAACTAAATGAGCCAACTGCTGCAAAAGTAATGCCAGTAAGACAAAGGCTAGCCATACTAACCCTCTAGTTTTACACATACCCAGTATTGCACATTATTTCAATAGACCCACATGGATAAACTGCCCTAAAGTTTCTATAACTCTTGTTAGTGAATGGTGGCCCTGGTTATTTTTTCGCTTGCCAAACGAGCACAAAGTCAAGTTAAATGTTTTAAAACATATCTGACAATTGGAACTTGTATTTTCAAATTATTTTTATAAAAATATTGGCCAGAGATATGAAATTTGTTTTGCGGGACTCCAATTTGTGATAAAGAGTTCAGGTGGTAATTTATATAAATATCTCCATGATGCATCGCTTTTGAAGGAACAAATTTTCATTGGCCCAACAAACGAGTCGATTACTCTGAACGCAACGTCTGGAGATTGCAGAGTCAAAGGTTACGATCTGTTAATTTCATTGGTCGATGAGTACATCATAACATATGTATAGCATCAAAATTTCAACAAATTCTGATAAAACTAGCGTGAATCTTGACAAAATGACATTTTCTCAGCTTCCGATCTTCCATCAGCCCCCAAGCATAGTTATATGATCCAATCTATTCAATAATCATATATTCGTATTGGAGTATTAAATGAGATGCACCAAGAAGGGATGCTACCAATTTCTGGTATTTCTATGACATTTGACTTGCAGATTCATTTCTTTTACTTAACAAATTCAATTCCTCCCCAGTCGTTGCACCTTCTTTTAAATTTAAACACCATTTTCTCTTACTGAGCTCTCTTACCTGTAGCATTTTCTGTGTTTGTTGGGCTGCTATGTCATTGGCGGCCCTAATCCTGATATCCTCCTGGTACTGCCTACAATTTATGCCCTTGTGTATTGCCTTACACGTCAGACAATTTTGATTGCCACACACAGGACAATTGAAGAAATTCACATCATCTTCATAGATGCACCATCCTTTGCAATCTGCAGTTTTGCAGTGGAAGCTGTGGGTCTCTTGGCCTTCAGCTGTTGCCAGACTCCTTTGGAGGTGTCTTTCATAGACTCCTGGAGGCACAAGCTGAAATTATGAAAATATTTAAAGTAATAGCTATTAGTAATCCTTTTGGGCAACCCTGCATCCCTTTTAGACACATGAGTCCCTTCTGGACACCCCTACGTCCCTTGTAGGTCCATGAATTCCTTTAGAGTCACAAATCCCTTTTAGATACCAGTGTCCCCTTAAAACTCGTGAATCCCTTTTAAACACTGTGTCCCTTTCAAAAACACCAACTTTTGGTTTTAGAACCAGATATTACTCCAGCCTTAGATTGAAAAATCTCTATGCATCAATGAAATGAATAAAATACCTGTTTTATTTCCCGTTCTTGGAGAACACCATTGCAAGCATAATCGTTGTCTTGAAAGGGACAAGTTATCACAGCATCTTCACTGACTTCTATCATACCTTCTAGGCACTCTCTGCAAAAACAATAATAATGTCCAATCATTTTATATTTAACTTTATTTCCATACATTATATTATCCTAAATAAGTTCAGATTTTTTATAATGCGAAGAAAGCGCTCAGTGTAGAGAATTTGTTGGGTGCACTGGTGGACCTAAGGACATATGTACCATATGTAGAGTGCCCTGGTGGACCTTCTGGCACATATACCAGATGTAGAGTGCACTGGTGGACCTTGCAGCACATGTGTACCAGATGTAGGGTGTCCAGGTGGACCTTGGGGCACATGTACCATCTGCCCTGGGTGCACTGGTGGACCTTGTGGCACATGTACCATATGCAGGGTGCCCAGGCAGATCGTAGATATGTAGGGTGCACTGGTGGACCTAAGGGCACATGCAGCATGTGTAATGACCCGAGGGCGCTCCAGGGGAATAACTAACTAACGAGCATAGTGTAACAAGCCAGATAAAGAAATAGAAAGAAAATGTGCTTAATTCAATGCCCCACATGGGAATCGAAACTAAGACCCTTGGATCCGAAGTCTGATGCTCTACCGACTGATCTATAAAGGCTTAAGCCACTACAGCTGGACTGTAGTAGCAACTTGGTATCAAGGGTCGTTACATATGCAGGGTACACTGGTGGACCTTGTGGCACATGTACCATATGCAGGGTGCACTGGTGGACCTTGTGGCACATGTACCATATGCAGGGTGCACTGGTGGACCTTGTGGCACATGTACCATATGCAGGGTACACTGGTGGACCTTGTGGCACATGTACTATGCAGGGCTGTCCAACTGTCCCACAATTTGCGTATTTGTCTCGCATTTGCTGGAAAATTTGAAGACACACAAATTTTTTTGGGTGACAGAATATGTCACGCAAATACGCATTTTACCTGATTATTGTCGTGCAAAAATATTCCTGTACAAAAACTATTGCCGATACAGCACAAAACTTTTCACGCGGATACTGTATGTTTCACACATTTTCCTCGAAATATTTCGAACCTACCCCACTCAACCTACCTGCAGAATGTATGAAGGCATTCCCTCAGTACAACTCCTTCCCCCTCTTCTACTATATTGTAACATATGAGGCACTCGAAGTCTTCTGTGTTTGTTATTAGGTCCCTCTCATCAGTAGAGAGTAACTGGGTTAGATTCTCTTGCTGTTCACGCAGCTTTTTCTCTTGTCTTGTTATCTCTGCCTTAAATACAAGAGGAAAATACATAGTTGAAACTTTGCCAAATCTCTCAGGCCTTTAGCCAGCCTTTGCCAAGGGGATGTTAAGCTTTCAAAAATTCAGACCGCCAGTTGTATCTAAAATGAATCGGGTGGTTTTTCATGCATTTTGCTTGCTTTTCTTCTAAAAACACATCAGTACACTATAAAACATTTTATTGAATATAGGATTAAACCATATAATCCCAAAAAATATTTCTCATTTTCAAAGGTAATCTGTGGATGAACACCCAGGTATTTTTATTTTTCAAACTTCAGAGAGCTGGGAATCACTGATAATCAATGATTATCAATGATAATCACTGATGTTCAATACAGAACGTCAAATAAGTCCCCCCTGCTTCAGCTAAAACCTTAATAGATGGGACCTTGTGTGATATATCAATTGGAAGCATCTTCCAATGTTAACTCACCAAGTGAATGAAATGAAGAATTGATTTCGGAAGCAAAATGAGAAAATTTAAAAACAAACACACAATTATAACATAAATAATTATATCTCTTGTCATTTAACTGATACAAACTATAAAGAACAAAGTATATGGTCAGATGGTTTAGAGTCGCTAAAATAGTATTTATTTGGTTTTCAAACTGTCTTTGGGGTAATTTTCCCTCATTTTTGTGAGTGACTCAATGACTGAGTGGTCCACAACTCATACAAAATGCTGTAGTGTGTACTTGTATGTCTATGTATGGGTGCACATAAAAGAACACAGGGCTCCTTTGAGGAGGGGTTTCTGGGTTTATCTTCCAGGCTAGTAATTACGTTAATTAAGACCAAATTGTCATTAGACAGTGTGCCATGCTTATAGTAGTCACATACAAAATATGAACAAAATTGTATGGGTGCACATAAAAGAACTCAGGGCTCCTTTGAGGAGGGGTTTCTGGGTTTATCTTCCAGGCTAGTAATTACGTTAATTAAGACCAAATTGTCATTAGACAGTGTGCCATGCTTATAGTAGTCACATACAAAATATGAACAAAATTGCTTCACTACTTTTCGAGTTACAGCGAAAATCGTAAAATAGCAAGTAAAGGCCGCCATTTTTCAAGATGGCTGCCATGTGCTTCTTTAAGATCTACATTTCTAGCTATATTCATGTCCTGTATAATTTTTTTACATTTAAAACATATTGCTATTACAGTTTTACATATTGGCACTAAAATGGCCGCCAGTTTGGAATGAGAGGCCATTTTGAAAATCGGCTTTCGAACAGATCTTCTACCCCCATAGGGTATATGTTTACAAAATATGAACAAAATCTGGCCAAATGTATTTGAGTTACGGCCCAGATGGATGGACGGACGGACGGACGGAGGTGTTCCCTATATCCCAATATCGATGGGATAATAATCATTTAATGGATAAATTCTGAAATTGTGTAAAAACAGGACATATGTTACAGATTTCTTTATATCCATTTTACACAAAATATTATATTTGGAGGATAAATAAATAATCATTCTTATTCTTTATTTTTTATTTCATTATAAGCACAAAAGTTCTGACAAAATATAGGAATAATATATAGAGGGTGACACAAAAAATGCTTCCTACTTTGGTATAACTTTCTCAATAATTAAGGAGTCTTCTTGATTTTTTCTGTAGATAAGGTGTTCAATGGATAAAAGATTGTTGAACTTGGATAGCATGAACAATTTTGAGTTTAAAAGATATCACATTTCCATCCAGACATGCTCTCTGTGAAATCATAAAAATAGTTGAAAAATACAATTTTCTGAAATTTGGATTTCTGTCCTCGCCATTATTTGAGTCATTTCTTGATCCAAGTACAACAATCTTTTATCCATGGAACACTCTATCTTAACACAATTGAAATCAGTAAGATTCCTTAATTATTGTGAAAGTTAAACTAAAATTAGTGGGTGGCATTTTTTGTATTATTCCAATCCTCCAATGATAAACAACTGGCATTACCATCACTCGTCACAACTTGGTTGCATAATTTAATTAATTTAGAAAAATATTTTTTTTATTCTTGGTTTTAAAGCTTTCAAAACTGCAAAACTTTAAATAAGGAGGATATAGGGTTAGAAATGCCATATTAGAACCAAAACAAGATGTATTTTATCAAATCACTATTCATTTTGATACAGAAATAATGCAGCTGTAGTAATGTCTCCTTTTGGGAACATCTACATCCATGAAGTGATGTGCATCCTATTAAATCTCCTCCAGGAGTTCTACTGTATGCCAATAAAAAAAAACAATCGGTCAATAGTAAGTGTCAACAATTCAGTTTTTTACAAAATGGTGGCCATTTTGAACTTAAACTCATATCCTTACTTGAACTTTATTTGATGAGATAAGTCTACATAATAAAGGTACATATCAGTGGCGTAGCCAGGATTTGGTGACCGGGTGTTCTATTTTTATGTTATTCCCCTTCATTAGGGTTTCTCAAATAATGCAATTTGTACAATTACACTCCCTCCAAAAGTTTGGCAATCCTAACTAACCCATTGGATTATGTATTAAAGCATCTTTAAGTTTGAATTCTCATATGCATAATTTGTAAAGAAAAAACTATTTTGGGAGGGGAAATATAATTCATTTCAATACGTTCATTAAAGGCAGAATCTGATCTATAGGGTGTGACAAAATTACAAGCAGCATGTTTAATTGACCTACCAATCTATTCCTTACAATATCAAATACAATATCTCCCAAAAGATTCACAACATGTTATAAATTGGTGAAGTTATCAATGATTCAAAGTGCAAAAATGAGTGAAAATGTTTAAATTCTCCCAAATAATAATAAGAATGGTATTGTAACCATTCTTATAGAAAAATAATACATTTTTGTAAAAATCTTTAGTTTTCCTGGAATAAAGTATGCACAGTTGTGATTTTTAGAAAATAGACATGACAAGGAATGACATGAGAAAAGTCTGAAAGTAATAGACTTTATCAAGAAACCTCTCCCATTGAAATAACACAGGACGTAAAAATGATTTTCAAAAATGACCTTGTAGCTATGTAACTTTAATGTTCACAAAGTAAAATAAACAGGCAACGTGCAAAAAAGTCAGACAACTTATAATTAATTTTCTGCATCAAAATTTATTTCAGTGAATCTTTTACTGAATACATATCCTGAAATCTGATTTGCCTCGAATCCACCATTATTTCGAGTAATTTCTGGAAGACCCTGGAGCATGATTTGTTTCCAAGGAATATAAACTATTTCGCACAATTTATTCTTTAACTTAAGTTTCTTCATCTAGGACTAAATAAATCACCTCATGCAATGGCTTATCATTATTTCTCTTCTATGATAACTTTTCACAACGTTAACACGAAGGCTTTTTAAACTATCCGGGATAGTCGTATTACTGATGAAAATATCTATTATTCAAATAAGTGGGTCTTGGTTGTGCTTTGTTTTAAAAAATTAAAAATATTTCTTTGGACGTCCCCGGAGCTCAGTGGTAAGTTCCCCAGAGCAAATCAACCGCAATGGATAATAAAAACGTTTTAGTGGATATAAATCATTTATAAATACAAGCGACTGTTACTTTGTTAAGTTCAGATGGCTTGATAACAAATTAGGCCTTCATTATTTGTAGATTAATACCATATGATTTTTCAATGTTTTTTTTATTATATAATTTTTTCCCTAAACATATCATGACATTAACATGAAAATGGAGAGCAAGTAAACTGGAACGATAACAATTTGAATTCTATACAATCTCTTAGATGATTGGAGTGTATCTGAAAAGACAAAATCAAAATCATTTTTGCAATGATTGATTTTTCTTTGGACAAGTGATGGGTAAATAAATACTGAACAAATGAAAGAATGAATAAATTTGAACAAATGCTTGTGTTTATAAATGATATACGCTTTTAAATAATTCATTTCACAACGTTTTTAATTATTTAACACAATTGGTTTCGGGGACTTGCCAGCCCCAGGGACGTCCCAAGAAATATTTTAAATTTTAATCTAAATTAAACAAAACAGAGATGTACACATTTGAAAGAACATGTGTTTCATCAATATTATGACTATTCAAGATATTTATGCGTCAATGTTGTAAAAATCATTCGGAGTATGGGACGTCTGCACTGTTTTCAATAACTTTCAATAACTTCGTATTGGACCAGAACTGGCTAAAAACAAAATTCTTAGGACAGATTTAGCCATTGCCCAAGATGGGTTATTTTTGTTATTTCTAAATGTAAAATCTCATGCTCTAGGGTCTTCCCAAAATTAAATCTCACCCCTTGCCTAAGGTTGCCAAACGTTTTGAGGGAAGTGTAACTTCACTATGACATGTTTTTAAGAAAATAAGGCTCTCGTGTTCACTATAACAAAAAATATCAATTCATTTACTGCTCATATATGTAGTTTTCAAATAGCACAGTAATTTAATAATTCTGGTTATATGCATTTTCCGCAAAATGATATTTTGGGAAATCCTGACCAGGGGTTCGTTCAAACCCACCGAACCCCCGCTGCCTACGGCTATGATATACCGTAACATGTGTAGTGCTACATTATGACCCCAAGGTAAATATGTTTAAAGCATATAATCTACATTATGACAACAAAGTGGTTGCAGGCAGATTTGTATTTGGAAACTGAACCTCAAAAAGTCTTATTTGCAATAAAATAAATGCCATTTCTTTACACTGACATTTTTATAGTTATACTTGTACATGCGTTGCATATTTATATTATGCTGTATAATACTACATGTTTATGCACATTTTGTATTTGACTAGAAAAAACATATTTCATATTTTTTAACTTCTACAGGCTTAATTTAATAGGATTTAGTAGCCCATACCTACTGAAGTCCTATTTACACCACGCAGGAATATATAGTGTACGAGTATCTAGGGAGCAAGATGGATATTTTCTGTATTCATCCAGTTATCACCATAAGGTCTTGGAAATATAGGCTGTTTCCATATTGGTCCTGCTCCACAAATTAAAAATGATTTTTTTATATTGATTTGAAAAAATCTTAATATGAAATTCTTCGATGTTTTTAAAAAAAATCTAATATTTTAAAAAGATAGAAGATAGAATGAACCAAGAACCTCAATAGGTATGGAATACAACTGATATGTACAGTTGGTCTTGATCAAGGATTTATCTCTCAGAAAAATATGTGTTTAACCTTCAGTACCTCGAGAAATACACATATTTTCCCAGGGATAAAACCTGTATTCAAAACCTCCCAGTACATAAAGCTTATAAACATGTGACCCAGTTTTGACCAATAATAAAATTGCAAAATTGACAGAGATATATTATAACACATGTTCTTATTTTTAGCTGTTAAGCCAGAATTATTTTTTCTTATTTTGCTGATGCTGTAAATGCTGTTTTAACAAATGTTCCTGCTGCTTGCTCTGCAGCTCTAGCTGTTGCAGTTGATGTTGCACTGCTTGTGTATATGCAAATTCTTCATTCTTTTTCCGTATTATGTTCAGTTGTGGCTCAAAATTATCTTCTTCCCCCATAGGGCCAACTTGGTGGGCAGCAAAAAGAGGCATGGGTCCAGCTGCATTTGCTGCCTGCATTTCCGATCCCAAAAATAGTTCATCCTGTTTTTTTCTGTCTATATTACCATCCCTTGATGGAGCATGGTGTTCATGTTGAACATTTTGTTGTTTCATTTTCTGTTCTTTCAAATACTTCTCATCTTGGTCAAGGGAAGAATCATCACTGGCTTTGTTTGTTTTAGCTCTATTCTCTAAGATGAGGCGCAATTCTTCCTCATCTATATGGATTTCTTGATCATATACCAAGTCATCGACTTTTCCCTTTTGCTGAAAAAGAGGAATAGTTGTGTAAGTTACTGAAAAACTGTTCATCAAAGGGTAAAGTCGATGACTGGAAACATCTTATGTTCTCTTTGTATGATCAAATTCCCTCTGTTATTCTCTTCTTCATCTATACTCCCGTGTCTCCGTGTGGCTTACTTGTTCTATGGCATTGAACTTATGATGAGTTATGGGGTAAAGGTAGGGGAGTTAGGCTGCAACGCATTGCATGTCTGATGGTGTAATTATATTAGTGCTTTCCTGATAGTGTAGGTACCAGAGAAGATTTCTATATAAAAAAATATTGATAAAATCATAAAGAGGAACCCCAGGAGATGGGTACTATAAATAAAAATAATATTGACACAATTAACAGGAGGCCTCCTAATAATCATTTATAGAACATGATTACGTTTGACTGGATATGATAATAAAAGAATCAATTTTAATTTACACTCAGTGGCGTACAACACTCAATTCTAATGGAGAATCCAGGACCATTGGAAATTTAAAAGAGTGCAGAAGGCACAAATCAGAAAAAACAATTACATAATTGTGATCTACTCTTATAAAACTCCTTCAATTTGAGTATAATATAGCCACACTATGAAAAAAATCAGAAAATTATTGCGAAATCCAACATTAGGCAACCATTTCGAATTTTATGAATTTTAAAGGCTTGAATCAAAAAAACAATACAATATTTGCAATCTACTCTAAATTGCCTTTCATATGAGTATAATAAAGGTAATATATCCCTGAGGGTCAGGGTGAAAAAACACTGAAAATATGTGAAATACAGTAGATAGATGTACCAAATTTTAAATAATAATATTTCTTACTTTGATTTAAAATGAAAACTTAAAATCTTTGCGAAAAATTGCCACCAATTTTAAATTCTAGTTAGAAAATCATAGCATTGAATGAAATGACCACATTGATGTTATGGCATCATCCCTTTTTAACTCCCACGGGTGAGCTATTATTATCGCCCACTTGTCTTGCCGTTTATTTTAAGAAAAGCACTCTCATCAGTCTGTTAATTATGAAAAAATTAAATGCACTGTAAAATCTGCATATACGGATAAATATAAATGCACTGAAATGCTAATAAGCTGATTGGTTGAGACACCCTTGATACATGTATGAGTGAATAACAGTCTATTAGTGAATATAATAATGCATTGGGCAGAAAGCATCACTGGAGTGCACAAACAGCAATTTATTTTTATTTTTAAAGGTTCTGCAATTTTCATCATAGTGTTATGCAAAGTGTATGCTTCAAAGGGTAACTGTTCAGACCTACATGATCTAAAAAAAACTTGATTTTAACATTGTCTGTAGCACGCCCGGTGATCGTACAAAATGGATGGAGGGGGGATTAGGCAATTTCTGCAAGAAAACTCAACAAATTTGGAAGATTTATTTTTTCAAGAGAAAATTTACAACTAAATTGCCAAATGAATAGGCGCAGTGCATGGCAAAATATGTTAGGTCAACTAGTATTTTTTTTGAACTGACACCCTTCAAAGATATGAGATCTATTAAAAAAGGCGCATCATCACCAACGTGCAAAAGTCAATGTTTCTGCTATAAATCGGGCAACAATGGTCTACACGACCTGTAATAAATAGGTATAAGGGACTTTATTATCACAATACTAATGACATTGCTCACTTTTTAAAGTTAGTTTCCATGCGTTATACAAAAGATAATCGAAATAAATTAATATTGGATGGAGGGAGGGGGGAGTGGATGGAGGGGGGGGGATTTATATGTCTTTACGATGGAACAAATTCACTAGAACTAGTGTATTTGAAAAAACTAAACTCAGTACCCCAGTAAGAAACTGGATATTATATCTCTTGAGAATGAAAAATGGGAAAATTTGGAGTCATAAGAATAAATTCAAGTAGCATGTCTTATCATGTCTTACATACGAGGCCCGATCAGAAAGTAAGTAACCAAATGCTCTCATTTTTTCAAACTTTATTCAATCACATTGAAATGTTCACAGATAATGCAGAAAATATTAGTCTATTATACAAGATCAATGACAATGGGTTAGCGTCAATTCCATTGTTATGGGTGTTGCTATGGTGACGATTGTTTTGGGTAGGTGGGGCACCCTTTTGTAAGGTGCTTTGGAAGATGATTTGTAGAGTTATTTACATTGTGTATACCTCCAAATGACCTCACATTTTCATGCAAGACTGCATAATTTGTTTATTATGTATTATTGCAATGGTATCTGCATTCCATTGTTTCATTTATGAGTCATCAACACAAAGAAATCAAGGACATGTATCAAAATGATGGTCGCGATTCAGTCTCAGTTTCTATCAAGTAAAATGTGGTTGAAAGGGGATTTTACTGGCATGACGATAATGCTCTACCCCACAGAGCCCACATTACCGAAGATGCAGTAGACGATGCCTTCACCATGGTCACACAACTACCCCAGGCTCCTTATTCCAAAGACCCGGCCCCATTCGACTAATACCTCTTTCCAAATGCAAAGTGGGAATACGTTTTGAGAGCAATGAAGGTATCATTAAAGCTTCCAATGGCAGTCTGCATTGTCATTGAATGGTGACCTGCCCCACGTCTTTAAGGACAGGGAGAAACTCTGCCTTAACTGCATTGACTTTGGTTGCAATTATTTTGAAGGAGTATGGGTTGAAATGTAGTCTTACATGTGAATTTGATATATTTGAAGGTATTACAACATGTACAAAAACTCTACAAATAATCTTCAAACACAATATATAAAAGCGTGCCCCGCCTACCCAAAACAATCGTCACCAATTCAACAGCAATAACAATGGAATTGATGCTTACCCATTGCTTTTGGTCTTATTTAACGTGATCCCCCCTCCATCCAATCCCCCCCTCCATCCAATATTAATTTTACTTCGATTATTTTTTGTATAGCGTATGGAAACTAACTTTAAAAAGTGGGCAATGTCATTAGTATTTTAGTATTGCGATAATAACGTCCCTTATACTTATTTATTACAGGTCGTGTAGACCATTGTTGCCTGATTTATAGCAAAAACAATTCAGTTGTAAATTTTTTCTTGAAAAAATAAATCTTCCAAATTTGTTGAGTTTTCTTGTAGAAATCGCCTAATCCCCCCCTCCATCCATTTTGTACGATCACTGGGCGTGTGTAGGCTGAGGAAAAATCTAAATGAAGTAAGTTTTATCACGTAGTGTAGATCTAAACAGTTTCCTTTTGAAATATGGTTCATTAGTAAATTACATCATATACTATAAGGTTCATTAAATAATGCACTGGACTGTGAGGGAAGACCTTATATATTTGGTATCCCAAAAAGTGAATCACTTTTTGACAAGTATTTTCACAAATATGAAAGAGATCGGTTATATATTTTGTAAAAATTGACAAATTCACAAATGCATATAAAAAAATCAATATCAGAGCTGCACTATGAGACGTTCATAGTGTTGTGCCTGCTATCAAGTGATAGCATCTGTCAATCAGTTTTAGTCAAAAACAGCTTGTCTGTGTGTCAGGTTTATTGATTTGTCAGTTTTAAGGTGAAATGATGGGGTGGAAGATGAATCTTAAAGGAATTAATGGCAAGAGTCATGTTAGAGTTTGTAAATAGAGTAAATAGAACAAAATGCACTATATCAAACATGCATAAAAGGTTGGAATAATTATGTCATGAGATGATATTTGATATTGATGCAAACATACACAAAAGCATTTCTACTTGAACAAGGCACAGACGTGAACAATATCGTACCTAAAACACAGCAGTGTGACAGTGAAGAATTTAGGACAGAAAATCCAAAATGGACATTTACCCAGAATGCCCAAAAACTAATCAGTTCTTAACTTTGATACGTAGAAACATCCCTGAAAATTTCAGATGAATCCATCAAATGGTTTGGCTGGAAACCTGTAGACAAGTCTTGAAAGTGAAGATTTTAGGACGGAAAATCCAAAATGGCCACCTTAAAATTAACCCAGAATGCCCAAAAACTGATCAGTTGTTAACTTTGATATGTAGAAACATCCCTGTAAATTTCAAATGAATCCGTCAAATGGTTTGGCTGGAAACCTGTAGACAAGTCTTGAAAGTGAAGATTTTAGGACGGAAAATCCAAAATGGCCACCCAGAATGCCAAAAAACTAGTCAGTTCTTAACTTTGATACGTAGAAACATCCCTGAAAATTTCAGATGAATCCGTCAAATGGTTTGGCTGGAAACCTGTAGACAAGTCTTGAAAGTGAAGATTTTAGGATGGAAAATCCAAAATGGCCACCTTAAAATTTACCGAGAATGCCCAAAAACTAATCAGTTTTTAACTTTGATACGTAGAAACATTCCTGAAAATTTCAGATGAATCCGTCAAATGGTTTGGCTGGAAACCTGTAGACAAGTCTTGAAAGTGAAGATTTTAGGACGGAAAATCCAAAATGGCCACCTTAAAATTTACCCAGAATGCCCAAAAACTAACCAGTTCTTAACTTTGATACGTAGAAACATTCCTGAAAATTTCAGATGAATCTGTCAAATGGTTTGGCTGGAAACCTGTAGACAAGCTGAAAAGTGAGACGCCACCAGCCCACCCGCCCGTCAAGCTGACGACAATATATCGTACCTTTATTAGGTACGATAAAAACAGCTACTATTCAGGCTGAAAAGAGTGAATTTTCCATTGATATTGGATAGCATGGTATTTTAAAGCTGTACAGTATTATGAGTTTTAAACATTAAACACCTACCATTTTAGTCTGTTCATCTGATCGCAGCATACTCTCCAGAATTTGTTTCTCCTCACTTGTTGGACGGTAGTTTGTAGGAACCTTGTAATCTGTGGGTCTGTCAGTGGAGCACATTTCACATCCTGGCCTCAGTGGTCTATTAAAGTATGTGCACACTTCACACACCCATCCCTCCTGGAGGAAACATAATATAGATTGATTACTGTTTATTTAAAGTTTAAACTACGTACTAAAACACTTGCTAGCGTATTGTACATGCCAAAATGTACTCAAATAATAATTGCTAGGAAGTTGAAAGAAATGTTTGATTGGTCATTCAAACTATTACACTATAGGTGTAAATGTGTAGACAATTACAAATGATGTCCTAACATTTGACCTACCAAGTTGAATGAAAATGATGTCACATGGACACACATGAAACGATACATTTTTACATTCGATACTACATATCCCTCAATGAAATGATTGGTTCTAGATGTTTAAGTTAGATGTTCAAGGGTTTATGTTCAAAGAGCATGCAACATTGCTAATTGCTTAATGGTTACCACTGTAATGTGACTTACCTGATTTGGGTCAACCTCTAGAGAAGGTGGATCAATGCCACCTACTGCACCACCCACAGCACCACCCTCAGCACCACCCACTGCCCCAACGAGAGCACCCGCCCCCTGCACAATCTCATGCAACATGTTATCGAGCTTATGTTGTTGACCAGCTAGAACTTGAGGTTTGACAGGAAGACCCCCTTCTGCTCCAGGAGTACCAGCAACCTTCCTGGGTGCTGCTATGGGAGGTGGAGATATCATTGGGCCTTGAAGTGTCTTACCAGGGTCTGAAAAAATGTTGCTTAAATTTCTAAAATATGCAAGGGAAAAAAGTGTAATTGACAATGAAAGAAGAAAAAGAATATATATATGGGCAAGAAAATAAATATGGAATGTGCTATCCCAAATCATTTAAAAATACAGTGCTCATTTCATGTGGGCTGCCACCTTTTAAGATATCACACAGGAAGTGATGTCATCAACCTCTTAAGTTTACGAACATATAGCATAAGGCAAGAAGGTATGTAGGAAGCACAAATCCAGCTGAATATTCTTTTTCAATTACATATATATGTCTTTGATGTAATTTTAAAGATAATCTCTTGTTTTAGTATTTGAATAGAAAATTGTCTAGACATGATTTTCTTATACTGGTGCCTCTTTTCTGTTCTATATGGGCAAGTCTATAAAAGCTAATCTCAATCCTAGAAGATGGAAGCCTACCTAAAAAATGAACCCGTATTATCAAATGATAAATTTTGACCATATCAAAACATTTCTCTATGTTTTGCTAAATATGGATATTATATAAATAAATATTACTAAAGAGAGAAATGGGCTTTTAAGTGATCACTCTTCAATCACATCCTTCCACAAACTGCCCTCCCCTGAAAGAACCATACAACATTGTCTCCCTCCACAATGGTAAGGATGCATTGCCTCCCACCAGAAAGTATCATACACCATTGTCTCCCTCCCCAATGATAATGATCCATTGCCTCCAACCATTGTCTCCCTCCCCAATGGAAAGGACAGGATGTACCATACCCATCGTCTCCCTCCCCAATGGAAAGGATCCATCGCCTCCCTCAAGGAAGCACCATACACCATTGTCTTCCTCCACAATGGAAAAGATCCATTGCCTCCCATCAGAAAGTACCATACACCATTGTCTCCCTCCCCAATGATAATGATCCATTGCCTCCAACCATTGTCTCCCTCCCCAATGGAAAGGACAGGATGTACCATACCCATTGTCTCCCTCCCCAATGGAAAGGATCCATTGCCTCAAACCATTATCTTCCTCCCCAATGGAAGGGATCCATTGCCTCCCATCAGAAAGTACCATACACCATTGTCTCCCTCCCCAATGGAAAGGATCCATTGCCTCAAACCATTATCTTCCTCCCCAATGGAAGGGATCCATTGCCTCCCATCAGAAAGTACCATACACCATTGTCTTCCTCCCGAATGATAATAATCCATTGCCTCCCACTAGAAAGCACCATACACCATTGTCTCCCTCCCAAATGGAAAGGATCCATTGCCTCAAACCATTATCTTCCTCCCCAATGGAAGGGATCCATTGCCTCCCATCAGAAAGTACCATACACCATTGTCTTCCTCCCGAATGATAATGATCCATTGCCTCCCACTAGGAAGCACCATACACCATTGTCTCCCTCCCCAATAGAAAGGATCCATTGCCTCAAACCATTGTCTTCCTCCCCAATGGAAAGGATCCATTGCCTCAAACCATTATCTTCCTCCCCAATGGAAAGGATCCATTGCCTCCCACCAGAAAGTACCATACACCATTGTCTTCCTCCCGAATGGAAAGGACAGGAAGTACCATACCCATTGTCTCCCTCCCCAATGGAAAGGATCCATTGCCTCAAACCATTATCTTCCTCCCCAATGGAAAGGATCCATTGCCTCAAACCATTATCTTCCTCCCCAATGGAAAGGATCCATTTCCTCCCACCAGAAAGTACCATACACCATTGTCTTCCTCCCGAATGATAATGATCCATTGCCTCAAACCATTATCTTCCTCCCGAATGATAATGATCCATTGCCTCTAACCCCACCAGGAAGCACAAATTCCTATATATTCCAAATATATGTAACATCTAAACAAATTCACCTTGATCCTCTTCATCAATGCTTCCAGTTGCAGAAAGCCTTTCATATTGTTTCCTTGCTGCCTCCCACTTTAAGCCAACAGATTTGGCAGATAACAAATACAGGAAGACTGTGCAATCATCTATTCTAGCACCACATTCAGCAAGTGTCATATGATCTTTAGTAATCTTTTTGTCTATTATCCATTGCTGTATGGCTGGTGGGAAATCAAAGTCAAGGAATATTTTGTTTTTTAAGTCTTTTATTGTCATTGAAGGTTGAACTTTGATAGATTTAGGACCCACTGTGGTTTTCTGATCTTCAATGTACACTTTCATCCTGAAACATAAAACATACCACTCACTTAATGGATGTGGTTGAAATATCAATACAAGACAATAAATCTTAAAGGCTTTAAAGCATGAAGATGTTGACTTGAATACAAGACAATGAATCTTGAAGGCTTTAAAGCATGAAGATGTTGACTTGAATACAAGGCAATGAATCTTGAAGGCTTTAAAGCATGAAGATGTTGACTTGAATACAAGACAATGAATCTTGAAGGCTTTAAAGCATGAAGATGTTGACTTTAATACAAGACAATGAATCTTGAAGGCTTTAAAGCATGAAGATGTTGACTTGAATACAAGACAATGAATCTTGAAGGCTTTAAAGCATGAAGATGTTGACTTTAATACAAGACAATGAATCTTGAAGGCTTTAAAGCATGAAGATGTTGACTTGAATACAAGACAATAAATCTTAAAGGCTTTAACACATGAATATGTTGACTTGAATACAAGACAATGAATCTTGAAGGCTTTAAAGCATGAAGATGTTGAAATGAAACATTAATGTAAGAGAATTGACATGTAAAAATGTAAGACTTGAATTAACTAAAGACAGGTTGCTCATTGGTCCAGATAGATTTAGTGAAAAACAATGGACCCTTACAAAAGAATTATTTAAAGAAACAAAAATAATTGAATTGCAGTGGAAAATTATGCATGGAATATTTCCTACCAGAAAATTAATGTACAAATATCAAATTGAAGAAGTACAAAATGAACTCTGTCAAAGCTGCTTAGTGCAAGACAATCTGTTACATTATTTTTATGAATGCAAATTAGTGCGATATTTATGGGATAAGCATTTCCCAGGTATAACCTGTAATGACATTTTATTTGGTAATCCTATACTTACCAAGGTTGCCTTTAAGAAAATTATCCAACTTAAAAATTGTATTGCTGGTGGTAAACAGAACAATATTAGTATTTACTATTTAGCTGATTCCATTTTCTGATTCTTGAAAAAGATTGTTTTTTTTATGTAACGTAACAACACTCTCTGTAATTTGTATATAATTTGTTGATTTTAATAAAAAAAAAAAAAAAAAAGAATCTTGAAGGCTTTAAAGCATGAAGATGTTGACTTTAATACAAGACAATGAATCTTGAAGGCTTTAACACATGAATATGTTGACTTGAATACAAGACAATGAATCTTGAAGGCTTTAAAGCATGAAGATGTTGACTTAAATACAAGACAATGAATCTTGAAGGCTTTAAAGCATGAAGATGTTGACTTTAATACAAGACAATGAATCTTGAAGGCTTTAAAGCATGAATATGTTGACTTGAATACAAGACAATGAATCTTGAAGGCTTTAAAGCATGGAGATGTTGACTTGAATATAAGACAATGAATCTTGAAGGCTTTAAAGCATGAAGATGTTGACTTGAATACAAGACAATGAATCTTGAAGGCTTTAAAGCATGAAGATGTTGACTTGAATACAAGACAATGAATCTTGAAGGCTTTAAAGCATGAAGATGTTGACTTAAATACAAGACAATGAATCTTGAAGGCTTTAAAGCATGAAGATGTTGACTTGAATACAAGACAATGAATCTTGAAGGCTTTAAAGCATGAAGATGTTGACTTAAATACAAGACAATGAATCTTGAATGCTTTAAAGCATGAAGATGTTGACTTAAATACAAGACAATGAATCTTGAAGGCTTTAAAGCATGAAGATGTTGACTTGAATACAAGCAGAGCTTGTAAGGCCCTAAAAAAAAGTTTTTACACGTGTGTAAAAGAGATGTTTAATCTTAGGTATAAGAGGTTAAATATATAAGAGGATATAAGTTAGTATCACTTTAGTATTCTAACAGTGGGAATTTACTGACTTATGAGATTTTTGTTGGATATGGCAAATTATATAATCCATATTTCATAAATTACAGGTTTGAAGATGCACTTAAAAATGCTAATTTAAAAACTTACCAAATTTCTTTATCCAAATCATCTACACCTTGCTTATCCTTAACTTCCATTTGTAAATTAAGTCTATAACCAGCAAGTAATGATACAATTTTTTGAGCGAGAAGAGTATCTCCTTTCTTTATCGCATTCTCCAGGGTAGAGACAAGACTCTGCATCTCTGCAGTATGCTGGTGCCCTGGATTACCAGGGGATACTTTTGGTTGCAGGTGTGGTTTGTTTGTATTGTGCCCTATGTTGGGGTTGTGAGATGCTAAGGAAGATGTCCCTTTTGGTATTGTGCTTGGTGGTTCACTTGTCATTGTCAAGACTCCTATAAAGAGTAAAGCCAATGCAAAATATATATAGAATTGACATTGTAAATTATATACAGCGTGGGCTAAAAAAACAATATCCAAGTTTAAAGATGAATATCATATGATATGTTAAATCATGCAATGCATTATATCATTTTAAAGATAAATCATTTCCTTACAATATGACCATCCGTTTTCTTGTGGAGTTAGAGGCTAGAATTGACACCAGGGGTTTCATGAGCGACCAAAAAATGATCCACTGTGGATTTCCAAATTGTGGAAAAAGGAGGGAAATTTGAACTTTGGTACCTTCAACAAAAGAGGTACATTTATACAAGTTTAATGTAAAATTCAGCAATAATACTTATATCTTTTTAATAAACTACCAATCACTCAGATGCGAGCAGGTAGTTACAGGCCTGTCAACTGTCCCGCAATTTGCGTATTTGTCACGCATTTGCTGAAGAATTCGAAGTCACGCCAGTTATTTTTGCGTGACAGAAAATGTCACGCAAATACGCATTTTACCTGGTAATTGTCACGCCAAAATATTTCTGTAGAAAAATTTCTAAAACAGATCGTCTACACAGCAAAAATACGAACGCCGGAAAAAATGTACGCATTTCGTTCGGACTTTTCACGCGAATTACGTATATGTCACGCATTCCGTTCGAAATTTTTCGTACCTACCCCCCCCCCCCCCCCCCCCCCCGTTGATGGATGTTTGAAACGCGAGCGTAGCGAGCGCGAAAAATTTGAGGTGTTCAAAATTTGGCAAGATGTAATAAAATTTAAACCAAGGTGTTCAAAATTTGGATCAAGGTGTCCAGATTTGGACCAAGGTGTCCACATTTTAAGGGGAGGTGTTCAACATTTCCAAGTCACTCATGTTAGGTGTTCCCAAGTTGACAGGCCTGTAGTTACCACTTTTGCCACCAGGTGGCTGATTCGGGGGAAATAACATGGCAGGGTATTCTCCCCGACCTAGAAATCACATTTTCAAAGAAAATTAAATTTTCAAAGTTGATTAACTCTTTTCAAAACCACATTTCAATAGATGTAATTTTACATGTAGATTCCAAATATGACATCATTTTGACTGAATTTTGAATTTTAATGAAGTAAATCAAGATTATTTCTTCTTGCATCTGGTGTATTGTGTATTACTTTTAAACTAGACAACAGCAACACCAAAGCGTAGCAAATCCCATCGAACAGCCATGACTGGCATTTTTACAAACAAATAGCAAAAATTGGAAGCCATTTTTCAAAATGACAACCTTCTACCACAAGTGTCATTAGAAGTGATTTTACCTGTGCCATGCTTATAGTATTCACATACCAAATATGAACAGAATCGCTCCACTACTTTTCGAGTTGAGTAAAATAGGATAAAATGGTGGCCGTTTTGAAAAATGGTCACCTTCTACCAAAAGTGTCACAAGACAGTGTGCCATGCTTATAGTATTCACAAACCAAATATGAACAAAATCGCTCCGCTACTTTTCGAGTTATAGTAAAATATGTTAAAAATGGTGGTTACTGAATCAACAGGCCTGTGCAAATCGCAGCACTAGGGAAAAGTACTACAGTGCTGATATAAAATAATAAAGGGTGCGTTTTCAAACTAAACAGAGTGCTCCTACCAAAATGAATTTGCCTACATACCCCTGAGACTCTTATCTGATACAGTAGATGGAATACACAAATAAAACAAAAGTTTTGCTATTATCACGGGGTACCATCGAATAATTTTGGCAACGTACCCGAGAACGACATTTTACTAAGAAATGGCAATAATTTAGCACAGTATATTTTTTAACTAGAGTTCTACTTTGATTTTGACAAAAGTAAGTATTCCATGCAATGGCTATTTCATTCATGAGTTTGTAGGAATTCTGTTGGAACCCAGTTCTGATCAAGTACGAAGTTATTGAAATCGGTGCAGTCGAACTTTACTCCGAAAGATGTTTTTCGATTATAACTTTTTACAACATTTAAGTATAGACTTTTGAAAAAAGTACAGAATAGTCCTTATACTATTGAATAATTCTGTTATTTCTGATTCACACGACTCTGATTTGTTTAATTAAAAAAAAAGTTTTAAAAATATTACTTGGGAACGTAACCGGAGCTGGGAACGTAACCGGAGCAGATCAGTTGAATTATATAATTAAAAAAAATAAAATATATGATTTAAAGCATACTAATAAATACGCATTCGAACAATCCCGTATGTTTTTAAATTAGTATATGTGCTTTAAATCATATATTTTAATTTTTTTGATTAAATAATTCAACTGATCTGCTCCGGTTACGTTCCCAGCTCCGGTTACGTTCCTAAGTAATATTTTTAAAACTTTTTTTTAAATTGAACAAATCAGAGTCGTGTGAATCAGAAATAACAGAATTATTCAAAAGTATAAGGACTATTCTGTGCTTTTTTTCAAAAGTCTACATGTATACTTAAATGTTGTGAAAAGTTATAATCGAAAAACCATCTTTCGGAGTAAAGTCTGTCTGCGCCAATTTCAATAACTTCGTACTTGATCAGAACTGGGTTCCAACAGAATTCCTACAAACTCATGAATGAAATAGTTACATGTATTGCATGGAATACTTACTTTTGTCAAAATCAAAATAGAACTCTAGTTAAAAAATATATTGTGCTAAATTATTGCCATTTCTTAGTAAAATGTCGTTCTCCGGTACGTTGCCAAAATTATTCGATGGTACCCCGTGATTATAGGTAAAAAATTCTCTTAAAATTTCGAAGTGATTTTACCTGTTAAATCTGTCATTGGTCCGCCATTTTTGCGAAAGTTAAACTGAAACTCAAACTCCATGAAACGAAATCACTAGAAAAAAACATGACACACATTGCACGCATGTGCAGCAAAGTTTAAACAAATCAGATTATATGATTATTTTGGGCACATGAATTGTTTGCTTCTGAGCACTTACAAGACCACAATGAACAAACCTGGCAGAGACTACCCTTAGCCTACTTCATTTTAGCGAAATTTCAGCTAAAACTCGTGACAAATGCATTATGCATACACTGGTATGAATAGCCTTGGAGACACTCATTGTGGTAAATATGATTTACGGTATATACTTTTCTGCAGTCTGTGGGAGTTTAGGACATAAAATGTTAAAATTCAAGAAAATATGCCAACTATACGACTTATCAATTAATTTGTATCAGCACTGTAGAGACTAAATCAGCACTAGAAAGGATATAACCAACCAACCAACCACGTCAGAAGTAGATAACTGGGTCAGACAGGTTTGATTATGATAGGGGTTAACATGCCAGAAATGAACATAATATTATCCGAAGCATACATGTTTACTCGAGTCTCTAGCTTACAGCTAGACGAAACTTCATTGATTTCGTATGTACTCTGCTACACGCACCTACACGCACCTAGAACTCATTTTTAATAAATTTTATAAATATTTTTAAGAATATTAATCATATTTAGGATGAAGCGTTGCTTGTCTGGATTTAGATATTTCGAAATTTCATTTCGGAGTTTTGACACATGGTGAAATTTTCTCGCTGTAGCTAAAAATGGCTTCCGGTTCTGGACGTGAATAACATTTGAAATTATTCTCGCTTAAAAGAAATCAAATATAACAATAGATTCAGACGGGGATGTGAGCTGATGTTCTTCAAATCTATACATAAAGGTATATTTCATATTATTATGCCATATTTACTGAGCGTGTGACACAATGATTAACAATATTTATACTACTAAGGCAGCTCAATCTTCCTCCTCAAAGCCGGAATATAGAGAAGACTTTGGACCGAAGTAAATACATGTAATTACGAAATTTTTGAGGCCACCATATTTTTTGACGATTTTGACCAATCAGTTCATCACCCCTCTTCACATTTGTGTTACCTTCGGCCAACTTCGTTTGCAATGCAAATCTTCGGCAATCTCTGACTTTTCTTGAGGTATCTTCGGTTGAATGCCAAAAATCGTCACTACCAATTCTCAAACTTTGAGTCAAAGCTCAGTCAACTTCCGCGAAGTTTGTTTTGATTTTTTTAGAAATCTTCCTTGTCAAATTGAAACAATTTTTTCTGGAACTTGCGCGACAGAGTGACAACAAAATCAGGATAACATATATGTTTAGCAAGTATATATGTAAATATGTCAGATATATGAGGTAACTAGATAAGTTGCCTTGACAAAATCTGTAGAAAATGTTGGCTTACCTGACGGGAATTCCATTTTAACATTGCACTTGAATACCGAACAAGCAGAAGATAATTTCCATATTTATATCCAATCATCATTCTTGATTGGAACCTTCCTCTGATTATAACTATCATAGGTTTTCTTTTCAATTGTTTACCAAGATTTTTGACTTCATAAAGAGTAAAAGAGATAAGTTGATATGAGGCGAAATACGTTCCAAATTGATTATAAGAATTGCAGCGTTCGTATTTATCGGAAAACGGAAGCATTTTGTGGTAAGCGACAAAATTTTTATAGAAAAGATGTAAATATTAATAATATATTCAGTTTACAACACCAAATACCGAATTATTGACTAACTATGGGGTATGTTTATAGATGTGTCCTCACTAGGGATCAACAAGAATGAGTGTAAAGGTTAGATCTAGGTCGAAATCTAGATCTAAAAATCACACAACTGACGACTTGACTTTGAACGCAGATGGAGCCGGCATTGGAGGGTCAAAATCTTTACATTCCAGGCACAAAGGTGTTCACTATAGCACTCCTGCCTCTGGTATGTATATTTAAAATGTATTGCATTTGTCTTGTTCAGCAGAACTAATAATCTAGTTCAACAAAATGATTGTAGATTAGTCTACCATTGTAACAACCGTGGGTCACACTCGCCTAGCCTGACGTTACATAAAAAATTACGAGATGTTAAAAATACTTTGATAGCGTATATGTGGCCTTGACTATGGAGTGTGTTGGTTGTTATGAATTTTAATCTGCTCTACTGACAACTAACTGTCACACTGATCTCAATAATAACATACAATATGATTTGAATTAAAATATATATATTACGTAATCAACTATAAGTATGAAATATGTACAATGAGTTTTCACAATGAAACTAAGGTCTGTCAGATGGTATATCAAACAAGATACTGTAAATACCTAACAAAACGGTTTTCAATCTTATTACCAATCTGACCTTATATAATGCATACAACTACTTCATGTAGATGCTCAACAACACTAGTGCCACCTTTTGGCAAATATTCAAACTGATAAAAGTACACACATGGCTATGAATATCTATCTTCAACTAAAACCTTGCAAAATTAGTATGCTACCCTAAGCTGGTAATATTCACAGAACAAAAGGAGACATAATTCTGAACATATCTGATTGGAATCAACGATAGCAACTAAAAGAAATGATGTAGAATCTCAAAGTTTGCGAAATTAGGTCACTTGACTTAGCCGTCTATCTCTGTTCAATACTAACTTCCTTACCCTATTTAACTTGATCTATCTTATCCTAGGCCATTTACTGTTAACAGAATCATATCCTATCCTATCTTAGGACCTTAAGTCCTACATTTAAGACGATTAAAATCCGCACAATATAAAAATGACAATCTTCTAAATTCTCCATGTGCGCCTCCTAATGCTTTTATAAGACGTGCTCTGATTGGCTAATCTAAACTCGGCTCAAGTTTTTGGCACCAAATTCAAAAGTAATAAAAAGTTTAAAGGACCTTTAAACCTTACAATAAATTGAAATAATAGAATTAACATTAACAGATATATAAAATAATTAAACTGGGCATGAAATTTAAAAAGTAACAACCCAGGGTTGTTACACCATCATGATCAAAGTAGTATTTTTCCGACGTAACTTTGATCGTAGAAATAAGTAAAATATATGATATTCACATTGTTCATATCAAGTTACCAGTAGTATATATCCAACAGACCGACTAGAAGTCAGTCATGGGTGTAGGGCTATATTTTGAGTTGGTATGCACACTCGGGGATGCCTGATTGCGTGGCTGAAGCAAGGCTCAATTTTGCCACATTTTCAAATTCAACAAATCTGTTTCAAGGGAAAGTTTACCATTGAATTGCCTAATGGATAGGCGTTACCTTACTCCCGTCGAGAGCTACTTAGATTTTGAAAGTATAGCTCTCTATCGCTAGAATCAACAGCTTAAGAATCCTGACTTCAAAGAAAATTCCAGGGAATTCAGCTGACTCATGTTGCACATTATATACCTGAAAATGTATCCTACATCGCCATCTTTCATTCAGCTCAACTATAGAACGTCTCACTGCCCTATGTATCGATCAGGACTTCATTTTATTGGTCGTGTCAAAAGTTTTGGCCAGGTATATTCAATATGGCGGCTTGACGTTTCCCGAGTTGCGCATGCGTCGATGATATTTCCGTTTAACCGCCATATTGAAAATGGGTATCGAACAAAAAACGATTAGAACTCCTGATCGCCATAGAAGCACATTAGCGATCCTACATGCACGGGGAAAGTAGACACATATGAGCCCACATGTAGGCTACAGTTTGAGACAAACAGTAAGCCGCTGACTGGCGCTGATCAAATTTAGATGTCACAATTCTTCAGCTGGAGATCCTCACGATGGAGAGCTATACTTTCAAAATCTAACATGGTAGCTCTCGACGTGAGTTAGTTCAACGTCGTTAAACTCAATAACGGCGTTATTTATTTTTAAGAATTTTTCTCGGGGCCGTTATTGAGTTTAACCTCTTTACTATTCTTTCCATTGATGCAAGTTTTGGATCCACCGAAACCATTTTTCCGCGATAACATGCAACTGATACTTGACAACAATATAAAAACACATAACATCAAGCGATTCAACACAATATTATTGTATTAAATGGTCATTTATACGCGTAAAATTAGGTTAAACTTACCAATCTCTAAAATGACATTTCCGCATGTCCGTCATTGTGTCTGTTCGTCCCGGGTTAAAATTTAAACTATTGAAACGAAATTGTTGTCAAATAGATTGATAATTATCACGCGATTACTCGGGATAAAATAACCATTTTTGAGGATAGCAGGTATCTTTGATTGATTTATAGCGCTTGTATACACATAAAATAGTTATTAATTGCAAACCTACTGTTCGTTGATACAGTGTCGCAATGACGGTTAATTCCTGATACGATTTGCAATTTCGATGTTACCGGAGCTGACCGATATTTTCGTAAAATTCCAAACCTGTCTCCAATATTTTCGTAATTATGCATCAATATGGTCTAAAGGGGATATGGGATGGTGTGTATGTATTTATAAGGTAGGTATTCATGCTTGAATCACATTCTTTATGTAATACTACCATGTTTTCGGAGTTTAATTAGTTCCGCTTGTTGGAACCTGCGGAATGATTAAATTAACGCATCAAGGGCAAAATGATCATGGAGGTTAGACCTAGCCGGGGCCATAAGATATGTCAGATAAGAAACGAGGCCCAGGCTAGGTCTAATGTTGTTGGACTAGACGTGAGTAAGCGTTACCATATTCTATGGCCACTGAGTGTGGCCATACAATATAAATAAGACACTCTTTGTTGTTTTGAATTTTCCTGAAATTGCCAAGCTGTTTTATTTTTATTGATGTAAACATAATAAACTCACCTTCATTGATCTTTACACGCAGTCCTATTTCATAAATTGGTCTACTTCGCAGGATATTTATTCACAAAATAAAACTGAAGGAAATTTTTACAACAAGCGGCCATCTTGATTAAATCGCTATAGCGGAAAAGAGGCATGCTTTCAAAATGGAGAACGAGACGACGTCTATTTTAAATGAAAACGTTCAATATCTCATCAACAAGATAAGCCGTTATCATTTCAATTCATGAAATATTAACAGAATGATTTTTAAAATATTACATAAATTCATTGAACTACGGCTTAAGATTTTACAATAGTTCATGGTGTTCCAGATGGAAACACTTCTAGCCAAGAATTGGCTAGAGACTCGAGTAAGGTAGGCGTACAGTATGGTAAAATATTACCTTCTTCTAAGGCCACTGTGTCGTGGCCTTCCAGTACAGATATATTCCTGCATGAACAACTGGTCATGTCGTAATCATAAAATTTGAAATCATATGTCCGCCATTTTTCCACATCACAATTTGAATTGCGAGTTTTGGACTTATTACCTCATCAAAAATTCCAAAACACACATAAAGTGATCAGTGTATTAGTTCACATCTTCTGGATCGCTAACTTAGAATTTACAGCCAGTTTCTAATGTCAGACGTTAATGACATTTTGTCCAGTTTTCGAACATCGCCATTTTTCTTGGAGCCATTTTGTTTTAATTTTAGACGAAATCCTGATGAAATCATGTCATATCTCATCAAGGAGCCGAGTTGGGTCCGGTTTGATTAATGATTTATTTATCAGGCGATTTTTAAAATATTCAATAAATTTATGACACCACGGCCAGCTTTTTTCAAATAGAGTTCACAGTATTCCAGATGAAATCCCCTCTAGCCAAGTATTGGCTAGAGACTCGAGTAAGTAAAATATGTTAGGTATTAAAAATAAAAAGGCGCAAGGCCACCTGAGAAAAAATTCTGGAGAGATCACTGTAAATCTTGCAGATTTGATGAATTTTGTAGCAGAAACTGGCTACCCCCTCCCCTCTTCCATTCATTATCCCATAGAATGAAGTTCAGAGGGATATAGGGAACGCCTCCGTCCGTCTGTCCGTCCGTCCTTCCGGGCAACAACTCAAATACCGTTGGCTCGATTTTATTCATATTTTGTACACATATACCCTTTAGGGGTAGAAGTTCTGCTCGAAAGCTGATTTTCAAAATGGCAGCTCATTTCAAAATGGCGGCCATTTTAGTGCCGATTTTACAGTAATTTAGGTGCAATATGTAAAACTGAAATAGCAATATGTTTTAAATGTAAAAAAATTATAAAGGACATTAATAAAGCTACAAATGTAGATATTAAAAAAGCACATGGCAGCCATCTTGAAAAATGGCGGCCTTTACTCGTTATTTTTACTTGAAAAGTAGTTCAGCGATTTTGTTCATATTTGGTATTTTTCATATTTTATATGTGAATACTATAAGCATGGCACACTGTCTAATAACACTTTGGGTAGTAGGCGGCCATTCTGAAAAATGGCCACCATTTTTACGTTTTTTACTATAACTTGAAAAGTAGTGAAGCGATTTTGTTCATATTTGATATGTGAATACTCATGAGCCTTGCACACTGTCTCATGACACTTCGGATAGTAGGCGGCCATTTTAAAAAATGGCTGTCATTTTTACATTTTTTACTAAAACTCGAAAAGTACAGTCGAAATGTTGAGACATGCGCAGAGCTCTATTTAGTGATATTTTCATTTCAAATATGGCGGCCAATCCGATGTCTGACGACCCTTACAAAGAATCTAGGCAGTGTGCATTTTTACCTCCTGTGAAATAACAAGTGGAATTTAGTAGTTGTTTTGTGTTTTATTATCATTCTGCATCGTAATTCTATGTGATGTGGTGTTGAAATGTCAGCAGAAATACATATCCATACGATAATCGAGTGAATCAGATAACAGATTTTTCGAAAACCCGTCTCATGCTAAGAGTGTAAAAGCTTGTATTAACATGCTCAAAAGTGCCAATGTGCACATCAATGTCAAGCTAAATCAATGTTGTGTCTAAAACAGGTACCTGATCTACTCAAAAAAGCTTGGCATTCACGTATACACGCTTAGCAAACACGGCGAAATGATCTGAATCTTGGAATTTCGTTCGAGAGCTAGTAATGTTTGCTCCGGTCTTCGTCATAAGTGTTCATCAGACTTCACGCATGCTCATGAGAAAAACCATCAACCAATAATGTTTATAAATCAATTTTGCGCATGTGCCTTACAACGGTAAAGAAATTCATATTTATAAACGAACCAATTTGAGATAACCCAATATCAGTCGGAGAAATCTGACGATCTACGAAACTCACTTCAAAAAATCAAATGCGGACTGACGGCGTATTCTACTATGTTTTGATCTAAGATTTTCAGTATAGATAGAGTCTTTTATGATCTTTCGAATGAGGTAAGTCTCTAGTTCGAAAGACAATCGTATCAACTTGAACAAAAGTTGAGTTTTGACGAAAAATTTCAACATGCGCAGAAGTCCCATTTTCGTTGTACCATATTGACTGAGTAGTGGAGCGATTTTGTTCATATTTGATATGTGAATACTCTAAGCATGGCACATTGTCTAATAAATTTGGGGAGTAGTTGGCCATTTTGAAAAATGGCCACCATTTTTATGTGTGTTATTTTACAAGTACATGTGTGCGATTTTTCAAAAATTTTATAGGTGGCTACTTAAAAGCATATTATTTCTTCTGATGACAACTTGGCTAGTGAGCAACCATTTTGAAAATGGTAGCCTTTCCGGTGTGTTGTTTTATGATATTTGCTATATATTTCGTTTGTAAAAATGCCAGCCTTTTCTGTTCGATGGGATTCGCTATGCTTTGACGTTGCCGTTGTTCTGGTTTTATCCAATATCAAGCCATGTTATTAAATTGATGCATCTTGATATCTCCTCAATCAATCTGGCTCGATTTCTCTTGGAGGTATTCCTCAGTAATTGTGACCTTTTTCATGAGGCAGTAATTCTGACTCCTGACTTTATACATTTTCATCTTGTCTTGAGATGTTGATATCATATTTAATCGATCGTTATCCCATTGAATGAAGTTTGGGATGAGAATATAGAGAATGGCCCGTCTATACATATGTATCTCATACTTGAGTGGGTTTGGGGTAGATATCACCCGGGAATATATATCGTATCTGAGGAGCGGGCAGGATATATTGTATATGTCCCGCTTCAGGCCAAATGCGGGCAGATATAATATATCCATCCCGCTCCCGGGAATTTTTCAAAAGTTTAAAAAAGTTTAAATATAAAAAGTTTTAATTTTTTAATTTTAAAATCTAAATTTTTTAAGTTTAAGTGTTACAGTTTCATTGTATTGAACAAAAAGAATATTACGAAAATATAAATATCTTGTCATTTGAAAAAGGTGGAAAAGGTTATATCTACCCTAAACCCACTCAAGTATGAGATACACCAGTTATGCACGGTCGGTTTGGATACATGGAATATCCCTTGGGATATACAATACATCTTATACAAAATATATTGTATATCCCTCGGGATATTCCCTGTATCCAAAACCTCCCAGTGCATAACCCTTATATACGCTTGTCCATCCATTCAGGCAATAACTCAAATACTGTTGGCTTAATATCATTTACCTTTTATACGCATGTGGCCCAAGTTAAAGTTCTGCCCAAAAACCAATTTTCAAAATGGCTACTTGTTTCAAAATGTTTGCTATTTTACTGTCAATTTTGCAGTTTATGTTTTAAATGCAAAAATTACATAGGATATTAATTATGTTGAAAATCTAATTTTTTAAAAAACATTGTGGTCATCTTGAAAATAATTGCAGTTACATACTATTTTAAGATTTTTGCTGTAACTGGAAAAGTAGTGGAGATGGATTTTGTTCATATTTGATATGTGAATTCTCATAAGCATACTCTGTTTGATGACACTTTAGCCATTTTATGTGTGTTATCTTACATTTTTTACTGTACCTAGCTCAAAAAGTAGCATAGCGATTTTGTTGATATTTTATGTGACAACTTTGAAGCATATTACAGTTTCTAATGACATTTTGGCTAGTGAGAGGCCATTTTGAAAAATGGTGGCCATTTTTATACGTATTATTTTACGTTGTTTGCTATAACTGAAAAAGTAGTAGAACGATTTTGTTGAAATTTTGTATGTGAGAAGAATATTGACAATTAGACAGCCATTCCCAAAAATGGCAACCATGGCTGTTTGATGTGATTTGCTAAAGCTTGGCATTGCTGTTAAATCTAGTTTTGAATGTAACTCTGGAATTTAGAATGCAACCAATTCATTGTTTTATATCACTACAGATGCAATAACACGGAAACAGAAAACAGTTGCCATAACAAAGGCTCTACAATGTGACCCTGTAGATGTGACATCCCTGCGCCAACTTGCCATTAGTAGAGGAGGATTGATTACTGATGAACTGCGATATTTAGCATGGCCTAAACTAGTCAATGTGAATATTTACAACATACCTCCTAAACCAAAAGGTATTCAATTTTTCTCAGTTTCTAGAGATCCAACTTTTTAAATGAAGAATTTTGATTCAGAAATTAATGCAGCTACTGCAACATAAATTGTATATTGTATCCGACGATTTCTAGCTTCTCTACCTTGTTATCCCACCAAACAAAGGGATGTTAAAGATTCATCCGCCTGTTCATCAGTATGTCTATCTATTTGTCTAATGAACTACAATTAATTTGTCTTATTCACACATCTCATAAGCTATTTTTTAAATGTTGTCATTTATTTGGCCCACCTTATTCATTAATGAGTTATTTTATATTTTCAGCAAGTGTGTTAGAGGCCCACAGAGACTATAACCAGGTAGTGCTGGATGTCAATAGATCTTTAAAACGCTTCCCACCTGGTAAGTATCCAATCTATCAGGAACAGAAATATACTGTACATGTAAATTTTAAATATACACTGTAATAATCATATTATGAATGCTTCACATTGTAGGGACATGCTAATATGAAACAGCCTTGGTAAATGCAAGAATTACCATTGTTACCAATCTTCAGAAATAGTTTGAAATATACATTTTATCCATGTTTTCCTCAGATTTTCACCAAAGTTTTATTGTGCAAGGTAACACATGGCAAAGTCACTTGAAAATTTCTGGGGATACCCAGGGAGTTTTTCAAGAAATTGGTGAAGACTTAATTTGGCGTTTCTTTCAATCCACCAAAATATGATAGCCGTCAAATTAAACCATTACTTACTTACTTTACTTTACTTATTGTATTATACCTTTTATTATCAAATTAATTGAAGTGTTGGGGGATAACACTACACATCTTTTCATCCGTTTGTAAGTTCTGTATATCTGTTTGATACACTCTGTGTCCATACATTATTTCATCTCTTCTGCTCTATGAAATAGTGATTTTATTCATATATTAACATATATGCATGCATAATACAACTTTTTGCAAAAATATTACTTCTTTTTTTACTAAAACTCAAAAAGTGATGGAATGATGTTTATGATGATATTTATGTGTGCCTTCATTTTTATTGTACCTTTAATATGTACTTGTGCCTAATTCAGGGATGAAAGATGATCAGCGTACAGTGCTACAGAAACAGCTAGTAGATATGATAATGCGTGTTCTGGTGCGCCACAAGGAACTCCATTACTACCAAGGTTATCATGATATATGTGTATCCTTTCTGCTTGTCATGAATGATGATATAGCATTCTACATCATGGATAAACTTTCAACAAATCATCTAAGGTATGTTAAACCCCTACAAATCATCATAACTACACGTAGGTGCAAAATTATTCTGATTCAAAAATTCTAAATCCTTAAAATTCTTCATAACTTCATAAAATAGGATGTTTGGCAGTTTTGTGACTTACCGGTAACCCTCAATTGATTAAACCGCCTTTTAAGTATAAAATTCATATCATCAAAGATATAGAGTCCAAAATGTAAGTTAGTCTTTACTCAGTGCATTGGCTATAAAATACAGGTTGTTTCTGGAAACTCACAAAAACAATGCTATAATTCCCAAAAGGTAGAGACTTTACAACAGACCACAGTACAGTTCTTATTTGTTGTCTTACAGAGACTTTATGGACTCCTCCATGGACAGGACGAAGTGCATGCTAAACTATCTTTACCCAATCATTGGGAAAGCCAACCCAGTATTGAAGGAATTCCTTGATAGGTGAGTTCAAATAAAATTTAGTTGAAGATGTGGATGTGAGATTCCTTTCAAATGTTCATTGAAGCATTGCAGGGCAGCAATGATTGTTACTGAAATACTGGAATATAGTTTTTTACAAATTATTGGCTCACATAGTGAGCCTATGGGATTGACTTGGTGTCTGTCTGTTAGTCTGTTCATCCGTGAACAGTGGTTGCACAAATTAAAAGTGCTATTCGTATTAAGTCATATCTACATTCATTTTATGTACATGTATATCAATAGTGGCTATTTGACCTGTCATCACCATTTCCCACATTCTCCCTGCTTTCAAGAAATTGCTGATTTGACATAAAAGAGTCAAACATAAGACACTTTGTTAAAATTGACTTTCAAATAAATGTCAGTAGTTGCTGCATGTGCAAAATATGTTCTATGTAGATTTCAAAGCTCTTGGATTTCGTTTTTGGTGTTTACTCAATAACATTTGACAAAAGGTAGGACTTGGTCATTTTCACGGAACTTTCTCATGTATGAAGTCAATGGCAGGTTTTGTGATTAAAAATTGTTTTAAAGTAACTAAGTAACTCAGTAACTAACTCAATAACTTAGTACCTAACTCAGCCTAAGTCTGATGAACTTATCGACTTAGTAACTAACTCATGTAATTTGGACAAAAAGAGACTTCTCCTGCACAAAGTTAATCCTTTCCAAACATAATGTGGTTACAATTCACTTTGTGTATTTTAAGTTTACAGCTCCCTTCTATGAACAATGCAAACATTCAGAAATCAATCTTTTACCTAAATCCAGTATAACATGAATGATAAATATGATATTCCAGGTCTGAAACAGGCACTATATTCTGCCTTCCCTGGCTTATTACTTGGTATGGGCATGTATTGAATGACTTCCGACATACAGTGCGACTTTATGACTTTTTCCTGGCTTGTCATCCACTTATGCCGATATATCTTGCTGCAGCAGTAAGTAGTCGTTTTATTATATTCTTATAGAGGGTTTAGATTATGATCCAACCAAATGAAGTTGGAGCAGGGATGATAGAGAAGCTGTCCATCCATCTGTTCATATGTCAATGGGATAACTCAAATATTGGTTGGCTCATAATCAATTGTATCATTTGTATTTGTCAGTGAATATTTATATGTCACAGATTGTTTGTATTTGTTACAGATTGTCCAAGGTCACAGATTGTTTTTATGTCACATATTGTTCTCCTATGTCACATATTTTTACTCTTCATTACAGATTGTTCTGTATAGACAAGATGAGGTGTTACAGGCAGACTGTGACATGCCTTCAGTTCATTCCCTTCTCTCAAAGATTCCACCAGACTTGCCATTTGAAGATCTGATTAGTCGTGCTGGAGATCTATATGTGCAATATCCACCTAAACAGTTGGCAAATGAGGCCCGCTTGCAGTACAAACACAGGTTAGTCATCCCATTGAACAAAGTTCTGAGGGATATAGGGAATGCCTCCATCCATCCGTGCAATAACCCAAATACCGTTGACCCGAATTTGTTAATATTCTTTACACATGAGGAGCCTATGGGGGTAGAATTTCTGCTCTAAAGCCAATTTTCAAAATGGCTGCTCATTTCAGAATGGCAGCCATTTTAGTGCCAATTTGAAAATTTGATGGCAGCCATCTTGAAAAATGGTGGCAGTTAAATGCTATTTTACAATTTTTGCTGTAATTTGAAAAGTAATGCAGTGATTTTGTTCATATTTTGTTCATATTTGATATGTGAATGAACTCATACGCATGGCACACTGTTTTTGATGAAATTTTGGCTATTTTCAAAATGGCCATCATTTTTTATGTCCCCACCACATAGTGTGGGGCCATATTGTCGGCCTAGGCGTGTCCGTCTGTCCATCCGTCTGTCTGTCCGTCTGTCTGTCTGTCTGTCCGTACGTCCGACAGTTTTCTCCAAAACCGCTACAGATATCACCTTCAAATTTTCAGGGATAACTTATGAGTGCATACAGATGTAGATGAAAAAAAATTAACTCGATACCTACTTCCTGTCGGCCATTTTGAAGTCAAATGCTAAAATCCTTGTCTGCAAACTTTAAGAAAAACGGCTTCACAGTTGCTTTTAAAACTTTAATATCTTGTTCAGCTCACTTCATTCTAGATCTGTTTAGGTTTTGGACCTGTTAGCTCAGTCATGTCAGCCATTTTGAATGTTTTAAGAAAAGTTGGCGCACGATAATACTTTGTATCATATTGAATGGTGTTTTTCAGTTTTCATACTTTAACTATTTTGTAGCTTTATAAATAATTTCAGGTGTACTTTGTTGTAAAAGCCTATGTTATTGTTAACAGTAGTTATATGTGATAATTTTGTAAAATTTTAAGGTGGCCATTTTGGATTTTCCGTCCTCAAATTGTGTCGGTAAAGTCTTGTCTACTCATTTTCAGGATAACCATTTGACGGGATCACCAATAGGTGGGGACATTTTGTACACATTTGTGTTCTTGTATATGTGTTATTTTACATTTTTAACTAAAACTCAAAAAGTAATAGAGCAATTTGTTCATATTTGGTATGTCATGTATGTGAATATTCATTAGCATGGCGCATTTGTTATGACACTTTGGCTACTAGACATTTTGAAATGGCCACCATTTTTACTTGTGCTATTTTATGCCTTTTACTATAACTCAACTTACTTTTACTATAAAAATTAATTGAGCGATTTCGTTCATATTTGATATGTAAATACTCATGAGTATTGCACACTGTTTTATGATAGCAAAATTGAAAATTGTGGATTTTGATGAATTTCATGTAAAATGAATGCAAACCTGTTTAATGTTTTAAATAATTGGTATTGTAATTAATTAAGAATCTTGCACCTGTCCAGTTTCCTTTAGAGGGAAATACTCTTTCTATCATTGATTGAGGGCTGGCTATTTCAACTTCAAGATAGAGTATTATTTTATTTTCCCTTTATTTTCAGTACAACGATAAGTAGTTACATGAACTTTGAAGAAACTACACAATCTCAAAGACCTGATACAATATTAAAACAACTCAGATCGCTCAACATATCAGAGCCAAGTGTAGATGGGACAGAAAGTGAAAGCAGTCGTTTAGTGAAGGTCTCTGTCTATGTATTGGCTACAGCTGTCAGTGCTGCAGCATTTGCTGTCTTAAATACAGCTGCAGATTGGGGCTGGTTCTAATACTCTTATAACTAAACTATTCTCCGAATACAGGCCTCTAGAACTTGTACCTCATTCTTCCAGTTTGGAACCCTGCGTTCAGAGGATGTTACTAAAATATAGTCAATGAAATTGTAATAATGGCATTTATTGAGGACATTCAGTCAGTACAGCTGTAGCTGCGCTGCTGTACTAAGTGCAGCTGAAGACAAGGGCACTTAGTTCTTAACTAAACAGAAAGAGGAAGCAATTGATGTACCGAAAGCCTCCATGTGAGCTGCTTACTCGGTTAAGACTTTGGAAGGTTCTTGTTATTTATTCTAACTATGATGTCATACAGAGCATGACGTAAATATTTATTTTTAATAATTAGAAGTGAGGAACTCTGTGATATATAATATCTAGGAATGTTGCTTTTAGAAAGCACTGCTTGGAACTCTGGAAAGTTGTATCTAGGATATCACTTAATGCCAGACAAACACAATATTAATGATTGTATTAGATATCACAAACCTGCTTGGCCATAATCATACCAAGCTCTTATTTGAGGAAAACATACTTTGATTCTATGAAAATGCTTTTTGTTGAATTTATACTTATTAATCCACTGAATGAATCCATTGAGAAGTTGTCTGTTTGTTTGTCAATATAAAACTCATAAACCAGATTTGATTCATGTCTTACGGGCGAGGAACCTAGGCTGAAGAATTATTTTTCAGTATGGTCACTCAGTTCAAAATGGCCACAAATCTTTGAGAACTCAATTACCAGTCTACAAATTCGATTCATTTTTCAGAAAAATTTGTTTTCCTGCCAACTCAAATACTAGTGTTGAATTTGGTCTAAATTTTAGAGGCTAGAGGCTTATGGGCATAAGGACTACTACTCAAGAAGGTTTTCCTAATATATGGTGTCAAGTCACACCATGTGTGTAGAATTTGCTAAAAGGAGACAGTACAACTGCCCTGTTATTTCTATCATATACAGTAATGTTTAAAGATTGAGATTGTATTTCTCCATGTGAAATATTGTAAAACATATTATTTGAGCTCTTGGTGAATTTGTCAGTGGTTGCTATGCAGTGGCCTTATCTCATACATGCACAGAGTGATGAAAACCTGAATGGCCTTGACATATGAAATAGTTATCAATTCATGTAACTTTTGAAGACAATGGGTCCAAAATATTCCTGAATCACCTGGATAAAACAGTGTACTGTCTATTTAATAGGCAAAATCATGAAAATGTAATCTTTGTTTATGAAAATAAAAATATGTCACATAAACAGTTAATGTTTTTGTATATTATATTTTATTTTTCATAGAGGTTGTTCTAAAAAGAACATAGAATGTTACAACATAAAGACATAAGAAAATATGGCCACATTCGAACATATTAAGGCATTTAGTAATTGAAATTTTACACTCTATTCTTTACTGCAACTTTCAATATTAACTAAGTCTTAAATTCGGTCTGTGAGAAATTATTAGCAGCGGAGAAGAAACCTCATTACGGGGACAGTGGTGAGAAGTTCACTTAACCCTCATTACTATTGTAAACCATCAGCATGCTATACTGTACGCTATATTAAATGTTTACATCTAAAGGAATGCTTGCTCTAATAAAGAATGTAGTCCTCCCTCCCTCAAGAATGCCCTCCACTGAACCATGTTATAAATGCAATAAATATAGAATAAGATGAATCAGCCACTTCATTCAAAACTGAAATGAAAAGGAATAGCCATGGACACTGGACAGTCAATTAGGAGAATGTTTTTTGTAAACGTATACATTCTATTCATAAATAAAAATATGTTAATATCAGATAATAAAGTAAAATTGCAAAATGTACAACCTGTATGACCTAGAGTTCCACAAACTATTTATATTAACTGGAGATCAATCTCTTAATAATAACAACTATAGCAGGATTCTCACTAGGCTTTTAGATTCCAAAGATTCTCCGGAGTCTAATGTCTTTAGACCCTCTTGCTCCAGAGTCTAATAGCTTTCCTGGAGTCTAAAGTGTTTTTTCCGGAATCTAATTTTACATTTCTGACACATTATTTGTGGTAAAACTCATAAAATACATAAAACTAGATACAAACAAGGAATGAGAAGTCAGAAACCTGTAAGAAATGTATATTGTGATTAAAAAGGGAAGATAATCAATAAGTAGAATTTTGAAAAGTAAAATTTTTAAAATAAAAATCTTAATAGGTTATCTCACATGGGGGAGGAGTACTTGTGATACCGCGAAAAATCTGGGATCTAAAAATTTCTTGGTGAGAACCCTGGATATATATGAGATATAGATTGAGATTAATATTCATCAGGATTGTTCATCCAGATTTGTGTGATATTTTAATAATGTTGAAATGTCACATAAGTCAGGATAAGCACCAACCAAATATAATATATGAACTTCAGCAATAGCTACAGAGTATACACACTACCAAGAGATTCTAGTATGGAACATGCATTACATTATTACTGTATACAGTATGTGTTATGATTGTTCTTCAATAGTATAATTGTCTCAAAGTTTACAGAATATCTCCATGACTACCAAGAGATTCAAGTACATGTACTGTATAAGATAGCATGGAACAACTGTTTTGAAGTCTACATGTATATTTCCTAATATCAGGCAATCATTTTCTCATGACAAACATGCTCTTATACAGAACTATACTTTCTAATTACAGCATGTATTTTACAGTGCAATTGTCATTTACTGACAATTACACTTCACTAACACTTTGCCTATACACAGAAAGTCGTTTTAGTCTTATGGAACTTTGGCATTAAATATGGCAGAAACATATCCCAAAAATATTGTAGCTTCCAATGCACTTTATTTAAAGTGGATTTTAAACTTTCTGTCATGGTATGCTTCTAATATATCTGATAGGCCTAGCACCTATATACTAATATGTGCCAATATATAATGTAATTTATATGTATGACACTTATAAGAATCTCACTCTATTCATTTACTACATATCCCAGAATTAGATGTCTATGTGGCACCTTTTAATTTTGCATAGAATGTCTCACTTGATGTTTCACTGCTTCATCATATATTCATAATAATTATTAGGTAAATAATTTCTCAGCAGAATTTAAGATGGCGTTTGTTTACTTGAAATTGGATATTTTGGAAGATTTGCCGTAATATAGTTGCATTTTGGTGCATAATTCACATTCTCCCCTGTATAATTTTGTGTTTTTGCTGCATAATTCTGGGATCTGTAGTATTATATGTGGTACATCACATTCAGTGCCTTCTTTTAACTTTAATGTCCACATTATCAAAGTATCACATTAGTGAATAGATTAAGATTATAGATTACTTATTTTCTGGTTGATTTAAGATTTACTACATTGATCAACAGATATTGATGTCAGTATTGTGTTGACTTGACAGTATTAAACAACTTTACAAAAAAAATATTTCTTTCTGAACACTTCATGGCCTCATATTCTAGGACGGATACATTCTTTTAATGCTCATGCTTTTTATAATATACAATTGTATATCAGACTTTAACTTACTTCTATATTCACCACTAAAAACTGCAATATTTTATATCCAACCCTTTTCAAATTGTAAAAGTAAATGCACAAGCTGCATTTCATACTTTTACACAGTTTAGGGAGACATATGTTCTGATATATTCTACTTATTACATGCATACAGAAATAGGGCCTTAGAGCTTTATTTCTATGCACAATATACTATGTAATACAGAATACTATTTACTCATAGTCTACCCTACATATTAGTGCTTTTGGAATCATCGGGATGTTTGGCCAGTGAAATAGACTTAATGCTAGAGCCTCTCGTGATTTCGACAGCTTGATTACTAGACCTCAATCGTGATTGGAGATGGTCAACTTGTAGACGGAGATTTTCTGATTCTTGTTGAATTTCATCATTTGTTCGTTGTAACCGCCTGACAATGTTACTCTGACCATCAGCCTGGAAAATCAAGATATTGTATAATGTGTGACTCTGATCTGCTAATTTCCTAATAAAGGCATTATACGAGTACATTGTACATCTTCATCTTATATTCATCTTAAAACACCATGTACCCATGTATGAAATTCTGAACAAAGAAATAAACCCAAAATGTTTTGCATTAAATATTGATGTGTAAGGTGAACTATTGACAGACAAGATTTTATTATTACATCAAAATTCCAAAATAATTGTCTACACTATGGTATCATCTAACCATGAAAACAATTTTGTAATGCAAATTATATTTTCAAGTAAATAGCCAGTTGAAAATTAAACAAACACAGGAATTTGTCAAAAAATTATCGAACAATTACTAAATGAGATGAAAATAAACTCATCACAAACCTCGTCCTCCGCATTGGCTAACTGTTTCTTAAGGTCATCAACTCGCCCTCTTAGCTTCCTCACTTCTGTATCATATTGCTCTGCCCTCCTGCGGCAATGGTCAAGCTCCTCAAGTGTCTCATCCAACTGTTGACATTGACGACTGTGGGCATGACGTAATTCAACAAGCTCCTAGAATGCAATATGAATTTATGTTACTCCCTCATTGATTGACCAAGTGATTGTCTGAAACAGGTGATCAGGCTGACTGCATGCATTTGTCAGAGCATCACAACTTCAATCTTCAAATTTCAAATCTTCAAATAGAATTGCATGTCATTCAACTGACACAAATATTTTACAAAACAAAAATACTTCACCTTCATTTTTTCCTCAAGGTCAGACTTGATAGTTTTCATATCAGTGTCTATCATAGCTGAATTGATTCTGTTTTTCCTCTCCAGTTCCATCTCTAGGTCATGTATCTGGGCTCTCAGGTTCTTATTCTCCCGCTCCTGAGCTAGCTTTTCTGTCTCAAGGCGCTCTCTCATGCCCCACTCCTCTGCATTCTCTGCTTGTAACCTTTCAAGCTAAAAATATAAGAAATAGATTCTACGATTTTTCTATTTTGAAATATTGATGATTACATATTTAAACAAGTCATTAACATGCAAAATGTCACCACCTGCCATTTGTCAGTTTGATACAGTCACCGAACAATAACTGCTGAACACCAACTGCTGACCACACCACAAAAAGAGACTGTATGTGGTGGTCATTTTGAATAAAGAGGCCACATTGAAAAGTCCTTCACAAAGAATTAGCCTATAAAATCTGACAACAAGTATTCTAGGCATCACTCTCCTATTGTGAATGTTGCCCAGGCCAAATGGAATTGAACATTTGTTATTAACATATAATGTGATCATCTCACTCTTCAACACAACTGACTTACTCCACAGTTCCTTAGCTTATGTCATTTTCCATTTTGCAAAGGATTAATCATGTAATACTTTCCAAAGATGCAATAAAAAAGTTGTTGGTTTTCAGAACATTTCAAACATGTCATCTCAAGTAGAGTAAAATTTACTTTACCTCTCTCCTAAGTTGGCCTATTCTCAGGTCCATAGAGGACCTTGTATCGGACTCATCATCTAACTTAGTAGCCATCCTATCTACTTGGTCCTTGTGCTCTTGTCGTAACTTGGACAACTGAAAAGAATGGCACTTGTTAAACACAATGTATGTTTGCTGGAGAGTATTAACCATTTCCCTAGCTAAATCAAAGAAAAATAACATTTCAAATGGAGATTCAAAGATGGCTATTTCAACTATTTTTCCAATGTTCTTTTTAGATGTTTTAGGTACAAACCCTTATTATATTGGTCAGAGTAATACCCCAGAAGCAAAGATACCATAAATGATGGCAGGGCTTTACATCTTCCCCATTCAACAGTGACCAAGAAACAAGAACAAGGAATCATATTGAAATCATGTTGAGAGTGAATCTTATTTTGATATGTCATAAATACCACAGAACCAGGTCAAATGCCACCAGATTTTGGTAAAATTTGTATTCTTGGATTTTCACCATAAATTATGCTGTTACTTTTGCTTCAAACAGACCTCAAACTGCATAGTTATCAGTAAAGTTTCAGAAAAAATTTTGATTTACAGAAATAAAAAATTCAAACAATATGATTTCTGTAAAATCACAAATAAGGCCATAAGAAGTAGATTCTTTGTTTTGCGTCCTGGCAAAATCCAAATCATGCAAGGGTACAAGGAAAACAAACACAAACTCAAGAAAAAAACACAAACTTGTTTGCTGAGCAATGTATACATTTTATGGGCATAAAAAGGGATGACATACCAATTTGCAGTGATTACAAACACATATCTATACATTTTATACAATATATTTATTTTGTATAAATTGTCAAATATCATGAATTTCTTTTGAGATGTAGCAAATTTAACATATAAGTATGAGGGTAGCCAGCGCAGTGTTTAAGTAGTCCTTACTGTTTACGCAACAGTTTAGAATGATCATGTTATGTCTGTTTGTCCAGGATGTGTATAGCCATATGCTAGAATCAAGGCTTCTAGCCCAGATATTAGAAAGACTCCAGCAATTACAGAGAAATTGGAAACAAATTTTGGAAAATATGTTCACACAATTTGAAATATTAAGACTTACATCAATGTACTACTGTACGAGTTTAAAAGTTAGAAATCTGAATACATTGTTATAATATATTATAATATATTATATCAATATTTATATGCAAAATTATATCTTAAATCTAAAAGAACACAATTGAGGGAGTATTACTAATCAGATTGGTAGAAAATCTTAACTATTTCACTCATGCCAGATTAACAGAATATTAACATATGCACATTTGCACGACTAATGTCTTGATTAAATAGTTCAAGCTAGAAAAGACTAGAATTATTTGTAGTAATAAGTAGGAATATTTGAAATAAACTTGATTTTCACCAACATTAAATATTCAAAAGTCAAGGTAGTATTATAGTAAAACCTGTGTATCGTGAACATTTTTTTGCCAAATTAAATGTTCATTGTTGGTAGTCATGTGCCTGTTATGCACAGTACGCCCGTGTGTACCAAATGAATTTGAAAAAACTAAAAATGTGTTAAAATACATTAATTTGTTTGAACATTTATTGATGATTCTGTATTTGACCATGCAATCAGAGACCCACAAGTGAGTGTAACAACTCAAAATATAGCACTTCGCCAATGGTAGGTGTTCACTACAGTAAGGATTTGATTTCGCAGCATATTGCCGTATTATATAAAGAGACCAGATATTAAACAAGAATAAAAGAGAGGAGGGAATAATCAATTTGATCTGTAATTTTTGGTCATGTAAACTCCTTTCAGCTTCTGTATTCAGTTAGCACATGAGATTGTTGTAGTGTTATATAAATGGACTTATTTTAGACTGACTGTCATCCGAATGTTTCATCTTTTCATTGTCATATTCTAATCTCTTTATAATTCTTTATAATCTCATCAAGAGATAAATTTAAATAGTGGAATCCTTGACACATTTCAGTCAGTTAAAGGACTTTATTGAATTAATTAATTGGCATGCTAGGGTCAATTAAGGGTGATCATTTAAATTTTAATCTAACCTGTTTTTTAAATTGATGGGGATCAGAGACAAAGTTTAAGTTGGGAGTTAACAGTCAAAATGGTACGACGAAAATGCGACTTCTGCGTATGTTAAATTTTTTCGTCAAAACTCAACTTTTGTTCAAGTTGATATGGTTGTCTTTCGAACAAGAGACTTACCTCATTCAAAAGATCCCAAAAGACTTTATCTATACTGAAAATCTTAGATCAGTCCGCTTTTGATTTTTTGAAGTGAGTTTGGTAGATCGTCAGATTTCTCCGAATGATATCGGGTTATCTCAAATTGGTTCGTTTATAAATACGAATTTCTTTACCCTTGTAAGACGCATGCGCAAAATTGATTTATAAACGTGATTGGTTGATGATTTTCTCCTGAGCATGCGCGAAGTATGATGAACACTTATGATGAAGACATGTAGAGCATTACTAGCTCTCGAACGAAATCCCAAGATTCAGATCATTTTGCTATGTTTGCTAAGCGTGTATACGTGAATGACAAGCTGTTTTGAGTAGATCAGGTACCTGTTTTAGACACAACATTGATTTAGCTTGACATTGAGGTGCACATTTGCACTTTTGAGCATGTTAATACAAGTTTTTACATCCTTAGCAGGAGATAGGTTTTTGAAAAATCTGTTCTCTAATTCACTCGATTATCGTATGGATATGTATTTCTGCTGACGTTTTAACACCACATTATATAGAATTACGATGCAGAATGATAATAAAACACAAAACAACTACTAAATTCCACTTGTTATTTCACAGGAGGTAAAAATGCACACTGCCTAGATTTTTTGTAAGGGTTGTCAGACATCGGATTGGCCACCATATTTGAAATGAAAATATCACTAAATAGAGCTTTGCCCATGTCATGACAGATCGACTGTTAACAGATAGAGGTAATAATAGTTTACTAGATAATCTCCAAAGCAAATAATGCCAGACACATATCCTGTCTTAAAGAGGGACATGGGGTATAAATAGGAGATAGACTAATGGAACAGCCAAAATAACTGGATTTTTGATATTTTCACAAAGCTGGTCAATTTCCTCAAATTTCAAATTGATTGAGAAAATGTATTGCTTCCAATTTTGTTATGTGTTTCTTTGAATGTACGATGATGTTCATATTCTGCAGCCAGATTTTAACTTCATCCTTTTGAAAAACAGAAATAACATTTTTCAAATTTAAAAGTCAAATAACATTTTTCAAATTTAAAAGTCCTCAAGCATAGCCAATCAGAATCAAGTATTAAGCAATGCTGTTAATTAAACTTACTAATCCAGAGGGGGAGAAACACCAGGGTTCAAAGATGACATACGCTTATAATGTAAATCTGTATTGAGATGACACGGTCGCTGATTGGTCAAAAGTCGACAAACAAATGACGTCATCAATGGTGGTTTCAAAATTTTCGAAATATCATAGCTTCTCATTTCACATCAAGATAAAGAAAGGTGTACGGAATATGCCTATATCAATTAAAACCTCCCATCGAAGTGTAGTATTTGATAACGAGCCGATGAAAATTCGAATGAACGAAGGTGGTAAGCAAGAGAGGTAATTATGTCTGTCATCTTGAAACTCTGGGGCTTTCCCTCCTCTTTTACTAATCCTGACTTTCTGTACCATGATAAAGTGTGGATGTAACCTGATATTTTAATGGGAGTTGCTAGCAACTTTAAAACCGGCCTTTAAAAAAGGTTTATGAAGAATTATAACTAGATAATGGCAACTCCGCGGAGTAGCAAATCCAAACGAACAAAATATCAATTACCGAATTCCAATCAATTATACTCATTACTTTGGTTAAAATTTAGATTTTAGAATTGCGAATTCCTGTAAAGCAGCCATTTTGAATTTTCTGAGGTACAAATCTGAAAAATAATACCATAATTGTGATCTACTCCAAAATTCCTTCAATTTGAGTATTATATAGCCATACGCTGAAGGGATCGAAAAAATTATTGCGAAATCATACATTAGACGGCCATTTTGAATTTTACGAGGCTCGAATCAGAAAAAAGATACAATATTTGGAATCTACTCTCAATTGCCTTTCATTTGAGTATAATAAAGCTATACTTCAGAAAGATCTAAAAATTATATTTTTTCTGTTTTCCTGACCCCCCATACACAGCCCCTCGGGGTCAGGATGAAAAACACGGAATATATGTGAAATAGATAGATATTGCGAATATACTACCAAAATTTCAAACAATAATATTAATTACCGTACTTTGGTTTAGAATGAAAGATTTATGATTTTTGCGAAAAAGTCCTGTCATTTTTAAAGTGGTGGCCATCTTGAATTTTCTGAGGTACAAATCTGAAAAATAATACCATAATTGTTATCTACTCCAAAATTCCTTCAATTTGAGTATTATATAGCCATACTTTGAAGGGATCGAAACATTATTGCGAAATCATACATTAGACGGCCATTTTGAATTTTACGAGGCTCGAATCAGAAAAATATACAATATTTGCAATCTACTCTTAATTGCCTTTCATTTGAGTATAATAAAGCAATGCTTCAGAAAGATCTAAAAATAAGCGAAAATTTCTGTTTTCCTAACCCCCCATACACGGCCCCTGGGGGTCAGGATGAAAAACACGGAATATATGTGAAATAGATAGATGTTGCGAATATACTACCAAAATTTTAAACAATAATATTAATTACTTTGGTTTAGAATGAAAAATTTATGATTTTTGCGCAAAAAGTTCCGTCATTTTTTAAGCGGCGGCCATCTTGAAAAATTTTTTTTTTGCGTAAAACTATTTACCAATACACATCTTTCCGCTAAATATGAAGAAAATCCGTCTACTAGTATTTGAGTTATCTTCCGGACGGACAGACGGACGGACGGACTGACGGACTGACGGATGGAGGGCTTCACTATATCCCTACTGAACTTCGTTCGTTGGGATAATTAGTCATGCCTGTTTCAATAGAAGAGGAGATCAACATCTCAAATTGACATTTTAATTATTTTTGGCAGGTAACCACAAACATAAGCGAGAAATCATATCTGATTCAATGCTCACTAGAGACAGGACAATCAAATTAAATTTGCCAAGAATAAGTGTTGACTGTTCACAGTAGGTAGGTGTTCACTATAGGATTGTACTTTAACATGGGAGTTAATGGGAGAAAAATGTTTTGTCGAAAAAGTTCACTGAAAGAAAATAAAGTCCTACCTGTTGAGATATTTCTAGTTTTGATCTCTTCTGTTCCTCATATTTGTTCTTTAAGCAGGTAAGATCAAACTGAAGTTTCTCCATAGATTTACTAAAGACTGCCTTATCCCTGTAAAACAATAAAATCAATAAATCAATTATAAATTGTAATAATTGTTGCTTATTTAAAACAATGTACATTTCTAAAAATGGACCAAATATTACATTAGGTATCAAACATGAATATTTTACAAACAACACAATTTGAGATAATAGGTAACTGCAACTGCATAAACTTAATTGACCACTAAAAAGTAAGACTAAATGAAGTCAAAACTTTTGCAATACATTTACTGAACGAAAAGTTCTTACTCTCTCTCCATTGCAAGTGTTTTCTGGGCTTCATTCAGTTTAAGCTGTAATATTGCCATATTCTCCAGTGCGAGAGCTTGTTCAGGACTATCCAAGTTGTCACGCTCTGGCCGTCTAGCTGCTGGAAGATCCTTACACTCATCCATCTTATCCTGTTCTTTCTTGTTCATACTTGCATCAGGTTTGGATTTCAATTTTTCAGGGTTTTTCTCATTTAAATCAGTTTCCTCTTTTTCAATTTGAGATTTCTTTTCTTCATCAGCATCCCCAGATTCATTAGGACTGTTAACAACAACAGGACTTTTTAAACTACTACTACTAGAGCTGCTGGCTTCATCTTTTTCATTGTTTTTCAACAGTTTATTTTGTCTTTTTAAATGTTCCACATCACGTTTCATTTCTTTACGCTCATTTTTAAATACAGTATTTTCCTTCATGACTGCTTCATACTTGGCTCTAAGGAGTCTATTTTCATCTCTATATTTGTTACGCTCATTTCGGACCTTGCTCCATTTTTCTCTCCAATTTGCTGTACAATCTGACCACCAGCGCATTGTTTTCTCCATCTGTGCAGCTCTTGCTCTGGCTTCCTCTAATTCTCGCTGTCTCAACTCATCTCTATGTTCCTGCTCTACTTGCGAACTTAACTCATTGGCAGTTTCACAACCCCCTCGATTACTTAATTTTCCTGCGCTACCCTCACTCCCGATTGAGTGCCTACTTGATGAAGATCTGGGGCCTGTGATGCCAACAAATGACACATCAGACTTAGCTCCATGTGGGCTTTTCTCATTCAGATTACTCATAGTTGCAGTTTGAGAAGAATATTTATTCTGAAAGGTAAGCATTAATGCCATTATATTTATGATATGTATTTCATTTATTTTCATTTCTCTATATATTGTTGCGCTGTGGTCTTTTATTTTTTAGAATAGAATGACTCGAGTTACCTTATTATTTAATTGAAATTTTGTAATGTTTATTTTATTGAAGAAATGGTTCCTCCAATTGATAATTTTGTGCAAAAAGTTTCACTGCAATTTCCACAGGAAAGTAGTACATCATAACAGACTGACTTCTAGTCAGTCTGTTGGATACATACTAGAGTCCATTTCACTGTTTTATTGCGTCAGTAGAACCCCAAAAATAAGAAATCAGGAGACCATTGTGCAATAATATATGGAAAAGTATATTCATATTGTACATGAATGACTTGTATATTTCAGATTTTTAGTTTTTTGTGCACTAAGCCTGTGCCGTCTTGTAATTTGAAGAATTTCAGCCATGTTAATCTTACTGAAAATAACATGGCAGAGAAGCATCCAAATATAAGAGGCATCACACTTTCTAAGCCAAACTAGAAGCAATCCAAGATATACAAATGTCATTCACGTACAATAGGAATATATTTTTCCATAATGATCTTTCGATTTCTTATTTTTTAGGTTTTACTGACGCAATACTCCTATTCGCGATAAGAGTTCAGGTGGTAATTTACATAAATATCTCCAATGATGCATCGCTTTGGAAGGGACAAATTTTCATTGGCCTACCGAACGAGTCGATTACTCTGAACGTTTCTCAGCTTCTGATCTTCCATCAGCCCTCAAGCATAGTTATATGATCCAATCTATTCAATAATCAGAAAGAAAATCAGAGATTCAAAGTGACATTATATATTTTTTCGATCTTCGAATGGCATCTGAGCAATTTTTGGGATATCAGTGACGTCACTGGAATTATTAGACGGCATTTTCAACTACAGATTTCTTCGGATTTGGGGATTATAGTTCAAAAAGCTTTGTCATATATCTTAATTACATACATACCTATCGTATGTGCAAATGAAACTCTACATAAATGTTTAATAGAGTCGCAGTGCGGCATTGAAAATAGCACCCTTGTGTAATCCAATAGGAAAGAACCCGGATGTAGACATATTCATCCATACATGAGACCTCTTCAAACGGGAGGTAGCTAAACTGAACTAAATCAAATGTTATCGCGTATTGGTATATTAAGGTATGAAGTTCCATATTCATCCGCCAAATGGTATGACCCCTATATAGTCCATTTAAAAACTTGTGGTTTTGTTCTAAATAACGCCATAGTTGGCTTCTAGGGTACCTAGTATGCCACTATTTGGTATCAAAATAAAGAGGAGGAGTTCAACTTTCATTTGAATTACGAAAATAGTGATGTAGATCAAAAACAGTTCCGACGTGAGCATGTTTACTACGCGTTTGCCCGTCATCTCAGAATTGAGGAAATGGTAGCAAACGCGAGTTACAATAAATGGACGCTGATATCTCAAAAAGTAACCTGACTCCCTATAATTTGATGTAGATCAATCGAACCCCTATATGAACAGGCACATTTTGATATATAACACTATGGGGGGTAAGCGTTTTATAGTTGATCAGGAACGCCATATGTGCAAAGTATTGTTCTGAATTTTCGAATTTGGTGTTGGATTACGGTACTCTAAACAGTAATGGACTCTACTTATCACATCCTACGACCCCCACTACAATTGTGGTCGTACGAGCAAATCATTGGTCAGTCAATGTTTTTACAAAGTTGGAGAAAAATACTACGCATTGCATACTTAATGACTTACCTCGATACATTCATGAGTATTTTAGAATCCTTTTTATGTAGTTGAACCGCCAATTGTATGAATTAATCGGCAGAACGAAGAGATTTTTGTTTTTGAATCGGAAATATTAAGCACTTTTCAAGATGGCGGAAGCTTGTCAGAGGGGGATTCCCCTTATGACTGGTGCATGCCGGGACCGGACGTACTACTAGATGGAGGAGTTTGACGGTTAAAATAAGTCAAATATTACATGCAACCTATTGCTATCAAAAACGAAAATCTCTTCGTTCTGCCGATAAACCCATACAATTGGCGATTCAACTAAATAAAAAGAATTCTTAAATACTAAGGAATGTATCGAGGTAGATCATTTAAGTGTGCAATGCGTAGTTCATTCTCCAACATTGTAGAAACATTGACTGACCAATGGTTCGCGCGTACGACCACAATATAAAGTGGTCGTAGGATTCTAAGACTCTACAGTTGGGGACAAAAATAAATGACAGGTCGATTTTCGATCACCATTTCCTAATTATGGTGGTCTGAAAGCCCATAATTTCCAATATTGTCTAGATACATATCCCTTAAAATTTGTATATTTTACATTTTGTATAATCTCATCCACTGATTTATGGCCTCTTGTAAATTCTCTTATTTTTAACATGGGAAATCCTCACTTCAGCAAATCCACCTGTCATTTATTTATGTCCCCAACTGTACTAAGACCCCGGGAACTAGACAGCCCTGGGACCACGCATTCTATATGAGCAAATTACCTGTAAAATAGTCCAATCGGCGCTCCTCACATGCAAGATTTAACAGCTACTTATGTATATTCATTTTCAGCTTGAATGGGACAGAAAACATTTGAAAACAAATGTTTTTGTAAAATCAGAAGTAGGTCACTTTCCAATATGGACGTTTCAGAGCTACAAGTTTTTTTATAAAAAATAATAGTATAATTTTTAGGAGCAAGTGTATACTTTAAAAACTAAAAATATCAAATTTGAATATATCGAATAAAAATTGTGTAATATCTTGGTCAACCAAATTAACCATATTTCTTATATCTGGCTCAAATTAGAGGTTTTAATTAAGTTCGAAACTAAAACCTTCTGTACAGAGCTATTAAAAAAATTTTGTAACTTTTGACGTAGATCTACTGTCACAGTAAAGTCCACTTCTAGATGATTCGAATACGCAAGTTACGTATGCACTCAAAGGAGCTGGGTAAGTCTATGGACTATTTTACAGACTATCATTCAAAATAGCCTAAAAGATGGACCAACAAGATCTATAGTCTACCCCTAAAATTATGAATTCAGTCTATTGGATAAGTTAGAACTCGAAAAATAAGATTTACCTGAAGACTAGGCAGGGGCGGATCTGGGAACCAACAAGGGGGGGGGCCCAAACTTGTAGTCTGAGAAAAAAACGTCCGCGCTTGCGCGAAAAAAAATTTTGGGCCCCCAAAACCCAAAAGTGGGCCCAAATTTTGGAATTTAGAGGCCCATTTTCTTCAAAATTTGGCTTAAAATTAAAAAATAAGGCCTTAGAAGGCCAATTTATGACCAAAAAGGCCTAATTTTAGGGGCCTTAAGGCCTTTTTTGGCTCAAAATTTTTTTTGGGCACAATTTTTTTTTTCTGGGCCCACCCAAGGGGGGGGGGCCCGGGCCCCTGGGCCCCCCCCCCCCCCAGATCCGCCAGTGCTAGGAGTGTTACTTACAGAGCTGTCAAGTGTCCCGCAAATTTGATCAAAATTTGGTTAATTCGTGTGTCCCGCGAAGTTCCGCAATGTCGGCTTTGACCTCCGTGAATTTCCAAAATTGTAACAATCCCTCGAGGCTAAATAATTGTGAATATTTTTTGTGATATAAGAAACTAAACTTTTTGCGATGTTCGCATTTTATTTAGCTTACGTAAAATGAAGAAACAAACATTCCATTTCACACATGTTTGGTAATATAACGTATCAGAACTTCCGGAAATGACAAGCCAGTATGAACATTTTTTACAAGTTTGTTTACATTTCGAACAGGTCCTACTGTATTAATCATTAATACATTTCTGTCACAGTGTTGCGACAGCCAATCAGATTGCGAGTGCTTAATCGGGGAAATGGCTTATCGCAGGGGGTAAAAAGTTAAGAATATATTCTGGATTTTGAAGCCCTGTGATAGGACATGGCCTTTCAAGAGTCTCTTGAACCAAATTCTCCTTTTCGCGATTCGCTCTTTGAAACAGAACGTTCGCTAATATGCACTGAAAAAGCACTCAAAAAGGACAAAATTTGATTGGTCAATCTTTTCACACTATGCATTTCGCGTAGCTATCTGCGTGACACGAAAGTTCTAAATCAAACTAACTACTCAATTTTGTTTTTACACTCGCACGCTAAATAAAACAATGACACCATCGGAAGTATTCTTCTTTGTCATTGCTTTAATAGTCAGTATACCGAGTTTAATCAATAAAAGATTGTACAACGAACAACAAAATTCGGAAACGAGTACTATAGATTTGCTTTCGGACCACTGAACGGATTGACCTAGATAATAGCGACGCGTCTTCTTTGGTCTACTGTTCAGTTGTTTGTGGGTTTTCAACGTAACTCTATAATGTAATTTGAAGATGAATACTTTTATTCAGTTGTTGCATCGATGTCGCAGTTTGTAGTGCGGTAAAATTGGCATGAAAGTATTGAAAGTCGAATGGAATTGTTTTTTCCAATATGGCGACTAGTCTACTGATCACGTGACCTTCTCTTCCGGAATATTTTCTCACTTTTCAATCATCGTTTTCACCACGCTATGAATCAATACAATGAAAAAAATAGCTGTTATATTAAGATTAATGAGAGATCAATCGTTTCTAATATTTTTTTCTGTACTCTCCTACGGGAATATGAACGAATATATCGTTTGAAAAAACCTATGAGGGAAAATAAGGAAGTATAAATTTGTTCCTCCGCGAACTGCATCATGGGAAATATTTTGCCCTTATAAGGAAAGATTTTCGCGTCTTCTCTTTTGAAGAGGGAACAACGATTTCGAGAATTGAAACAGAATATGTAAAAATAGAAACATTACAAAAGGCATTATACATAACTATCTCGAATATACAGAAGTTAGGACTCGTACACATCTTTCCGTTTTTTTTATATATTACCATTGCAATATAGTCATTTGATTGCTTATTTTTTAAATTCAAAGTAGTTCCAAACATTTAAAATTTTACTGTATGTATAAGTAAGTGCTTGGACAATAAGAGGCCACACATTTTATGAGCCGAACCACAGGCAATCCAAATTATACTAATGCCATTTATGTACTATATACAGGGTGGTCCAAAAAAAACTGAACCCCTGCAACTGGGTATATTTTCCTTATACATATTATCACATCTTGTAGAGAAAGGTCTGAAATTTGTTTATGCCGTAATTTATTCCCAGTCTTGAATATTTAAGAAATTACAAGACTTAACCCTTAAATGTTTTTTTTGTTTTTTACACCCTCTAAATGTTTTTGGGGTCCACAATATAATTTGCAATAACTTTGCAACCAGAGAAGCTTTTTTCATTTAGACTTCAGTCCTACATAGCTTATCAATTACCTTTCAGAATATGTATGTATTGTGAATCATGGATGCAGGGAAATATGTGTAAACCTAATCATAAGGGGTCAGGTGTCTAAGCATTTTGTAACATTTCGTATCATTTTTATCACTGTATAATTGAATATGTTTTGGTGATAGTGATGTTCTTTGACATCAGGTAGCTCAAAAAGTCCTCGTGCGATTTTGATCTGGTTTATTTTATCTGAAAGAAATTGAATTAATTGAGGATTAGATTGAATTTCATGTTGATAGAATGATCATTTCTGATAAAATTATGGCAAAGAATGAGCTCTGGGGTCCAAACAGACCCCACAAACCATTTAAGGTTAAACAAACATGCCTAAAATTGTGCAAAATTTTACCAATGTGATTCACAGTAATTGTTGAAACACATTGGATGGTCTTAAAAAGCTTACAGTGAGAGATATAAGTTTAAACCATACCATATGACAAATGGGACACTATTTGGGCAGGAAACACATTTCAAATTTTCATTGACCATTTTGAAGTAGTTTTAACCATCCGACAGTTAAGGGAGATTTGGGACATGCTACCTACACAAACGGTTAGAGGGGGGCAAAGTTACCCCCTGTGACCCAAAATCTGAGAAGCCCTTCATATAAATATCTTATAAAAATTGAAAGGAAATCTAATATTCAGTGTTTTGAGCCACATTTCATTAGAATTGGTCCATGATTAATGAAGATATTGACATTTAAGACCTTAAAGGGGTATGTTGCGATTTCTTTGGAAGATGTTTTCGTCTTTGGAAACTCAGAACATTTCTTTGGATCACAATAACTTTGCAACTAACGGAGGCAGGATGCTCATTTTTACACCATAATGTGTGGGATTTTTTTATTCATTCATGTCCGGGATTCAAAACCAAACAAAGTCAGAAAACATTAGGTTTTTCAGACTGCGGTTAAAAAAATGACCACAGGAAGATTGTTGAAGGGTTGAAGAATCGCAAATGTTGAATTTCACATTTTATCCATTTTCAGTGATGTTTGGTTAGGATTTATAATTTCTGCAAATTTCAAGACTATGTACATATGTATGGTACCAACCAACAAAAATTTAGACCTTCCTCTACAACATGTGAAATTATGAAAGGATTCCTGCAGGTGTAATAAGGGAAATATAGCCTGTTGCAACAGACTTCACTTTTTTGGACCACCTGGTAAATCAATTCATATAATTAAGGCATTGTGGTCTTTTGATTACTTATTTTTTAGATTGATGAAAAACATTGAAATGCATATAGGCCTATAGGATCTAGAGTCTTAACTCAACTTTTCATTACTTTTATCATTTTTAAGTGGGTGCAAATAGATTTCCAGGTGGGTGCAAGCCTATTATTAAAATCTCAGGTGAGTGCTGTGCCTACCTGGTTTAATGTTTGGGAGATCACTGCAATGAATTCAATTTTCACTTACCTACCAACAGTGATCTCCCAGCATTAAAGCAAGCAGCGCAGCACCAACCTGAGATTTTAAAAACAGGCCTGCACCCACCTGAAAATCCATTTGCATTCACTCGAAAATGAGAAAAATTAAGAAAATAGGAAAATGAGAATTTTGCACCCACTTGAGAAAAAATCCTGTGGAGAAATCTGCCTACCAGTATTTATCATGTATCTAACCATCATCAGCTTTATTTGGTCAACCATGAAGCATAAACCATTATCATTATGCAATGAAATAGTTTGTTGACAAGTCTAGGAGAGGAAGTAATTAGAGTTTACCATGATTACTGTTGTACAAAGGAATCTGTTTAAAAGACCGGGTAGTGCACTTTGAAGAGTCAATGGATGAGGGTTAGAGGTCTATGTATCTTGTAAACAAATCTCAACTAGAATGGGCCGCCTGCTGTCTCTAAGATTTGGAACATAAAGCAAATTCTAATTTTGCCAACCCCTGTCTACCTTCATGAATAATATACATCTAAGCTCACTATCATGATGACCTCATATGACTCCAGCTTAAACCTTGGAATGCCAAGCTGATTGTCAATTCATAAGTGATCCTACTTATTGGTTAGCCTTGGGTCACAAGAGTTGAATATTTGGATTGCATCATGTAGAATTACTGTAATGTGCAATGCACATGGAAATGTATTTATCTCATACATATACATTAGTGTACAGTAAGTAAATTCACATAACATTATCTAATTGTAGAAGTTTCATGGAATGGGAACTGTTATTAATAGTGGAGAAAAAGAGGAAACCTTAGAGGAGACAAATACAACTCTTACTGCTAAGGTACAGTTATTATTTTGTTATTGTTTCGACTCATTCTCTGATATATTATATAATAGAATAAGTCCAATGATTTAACATTTTAAACTACTAGAAAATTACTGGAAGCATTCTAAAAGTCCATGCTATGCTTCAATGTGTTATATTGAGGTAGTTCTGCACTTTCATAAAGAATTCAAATTTTTGAGGATGTGTCAATTCAACATTTTGATTTTTAATAGAAATCTTTGGAGTATTGGCTGATTTAATTGATTGGGTACTATATGTATATTCTAGTATCTTGTTTCTTTTTTCACAAAATATGATTCTAATGAAAACATTGACATGGTTTTTATGTCACCACCATAAGTGGTGACATATTGTTAGAGTCTCTAACTTTTTTGTGGATGGTGTTTAGTGTTAGATATTTGTTGTTTGGCGATCAGCTTTTGGCGTCTTTGGCATGTGGTGACATTTTGCGTGTTAATGCCTTGTTGAAGTTTGCTTCCAAGATCTATACTTTCTAGTTCTGTAACTTTATAATTGCTGATATTATATTTTTATGTATTCCAGGTTGTCATATGGTGCAATATGAGGAAAGTGACATCAGATTCGGTGCTGTGTTATGTCTTGGTTTGTCTGTTTGGTGTTGGTTCCTGGATAGCTGTAAATGGACTATGGTCTGAGTTACCCCTCCTTGTTGAAGTGCTGCCTGAGAAATGGCACCTTCCATCATACCTTACTGTCATCATACAATGTGCCAATATTGGACCACTGTTCTACACTGTTGCGAATCATTGCAGTAAAGGCCGTTTGAAAGAGCCACCATTTGTGTACCTTCTGGTGCTAATTGGTTGTGTGTCCTGTGTACTGAGTGCCATATTGTGGAGGAATACAGTGTACATCCTAGGAGCAAACAGGAGCGTTCCACTTATTTGTTTAACTTTTTTCTTATCACTTGTGGACTGTACATCATCGGTTGTGTTTTTACCATATATGGCATCATTCCCTGTAAAGTATATGACTGGATTTTATATTGGAGAAGGCCTCAGTGGATTGCTGCCAAGCCTTGTTGCATTGATACAAGGCCTAGGAGGAGAGACTGTGTGTGTTAATACAACTATCACAAACCATACTCACTTGCCTAATGGCACATGGTACAACTATACTGAATATATACTCCAACCTAAGGTGTCACAACCATTGTTTCCAGTTAGTGACTTTTTCATATTTCTATCCTTCATGATGCTCATATGTGGTACTTCATTCACTCTGCTGAATGTATTGCCTCAATGTAGGCGCTTGAAAGTGCTTCCAAATGAACCGTCCTTGCCTGACATTCCAAATGGAGATGGATATGACAGTGATAGCAGCAGACCACTGTTGGCGCATAAAAAACCTAATGTTGTGTTTGGACCTAGACTCAGTAAACATGTGATTGTTTTAGTGCTTGGTCTAACATGTTGGATCAATGCACTTAGCAATGGCTTCCTCCCAGCTATACAATCATACTATACACTACCATATGCAGGTGCAGCCTACCACCTCGCCATCAACCTATCTAGTATCGCAAACCCACTAGTTTGTTTCCTGGCATTATTTTTCCCAACATACAAGTGGCGTAACCTGGTAGTGATGGTAGTACTTATAACAACTGGAGCCTCTTATTTCACTGTGACAGCCGCATTGAGTCCCTACCCCCCACTTGCAGGGACCACCACTGGACAAGTCATTATTGTAAGTGAATGGAATTTATTAGATACACATGGACCTATTAGCTTAATCTAATAATCAGGCAGATAAGGCAACTGCCTCAACAAAATTTTAAAGGAAAAACAATTTTTGAACATTTTGACTGAAAACTATGCTTTAAACATGTATTATAAAAATACATGTATGCTCATTGATTTAAGTTTTGCCTCACCAATTAAATTTGCCATGCCTATTTTTGTATTCTGGTTGCTCTGATACGCAACAGTAAAACAGCTCTGTGTCACTAGCAGTTATAGTATATAGTAGTTAGACTTATGTATGTGAACACTCGTACAGTTATATAGTACAGTAACACCCGTGTGTATGAATGCAAACAATACTGTAAAACCTATGATTTTTAACCTAGACTAAGACTCATACTGCCATCTATTAATAGACACACTCCTTATTTTTTTTGTTGCAGGTTCTTTGCTCCATCACAATGACAGCATTGGTCTCGTACTCAAAAGTGACAATAGCATCAATGTTGCGGGGAGAGGGACGTCAAGCCCTTATATGGTGTGGTGCAATGACTCAGATAGGATCTACTCTTGGTGCAATATCAGGCTTTACTCTCGTCAATATCTTTTCACTTTTTCACTCAGCACCATCTTCATGTTAATGACTTGGTGGTAATTTAACCTTTAGATGCAAACCCATATTTTTCTATGCACACACTGTATTCTATTTGTCAACTTAGCGTTTTAAATTATGAGACAGCTTTTTAAATAACTGATGACAGCATTACTGTAGTTTCTTGCTAATAGGCCATCTGGGGGTTTATTTGAAAGTCCTTGAAATTAATGCCAATAGGCATTTATAAAGAGGGAAAAATTGTTTTTCCAAGGGGGTGAGCAGTTACAAAGAGGGGAACAATTGCTTTTCCGAGTCAGTAGACGTTTAATTCAAGAGATATTCTGATTGTTGACATATGGTTTTCTTAACTCACCCATTTAGTATCAAGGAATAATTATTTGTTTATTTGTTTGCCACTGCTGCTCATATTCACTAACCATATTGCTGCTCTCAATGAAAGGAGACACAGAGGATGAACTAGCAATATGATATAAGCTGTGCTAGCAAGCAATTAAATATGACACTGTTTTTAAGCAATGGTAATGCATAAGAATCTTTTTGTTCAATGTTCTGGGCGTTTATTTAGGGGCCCTTGAAAAGAATGGCCATGGGTCTTCAAAAAGAGGGAAAACAACTTTTTCGTACACCCCTCTTTCAAATAAACACCCATGGGCCTATTAGCGAGAAGGTTTTTATTTTCCCAGCACCTGGAACTGTCAGTAATTTTTGAATTAGAGCTGTAAAGCGCCTGAAATGTCAGAGAATATTGTATCAGAGCTGAGTGTAAAGTAAAACTTTATAAAAAAGCCTGTTTTTAAATCTATCAATGAGACACATGAACATTACAAGCTGATGAACACACTGGTGTTCAATTATTTTGAGTACAAGGGAGTTTGCAATATTTGTTTATTATCTTAAGAAAATGTCATATCAGTTTTTGATTTTTTAAAAACCTAGTTTTATAAGCCACAGGGCATGTTTTATAAAAAATATGAAGCAAAGAATCAGGAAATAATTTTTTTTCTTATATTAGTGGAACAGAAATGTAAGGAAAATGTCAGAGAATTTCATTGTGAAAAAACTGAAGGAAACTTGAAGACAAAGGGGGCCAGTATCATGGAGTGAAATCAGTATAATGGTATTTATAAACATTGGTACACTGTAAATGTTTTAACTTTATTGTAATGTATCCTCTATCAGGCCTGTAGGCAGGATTTTCCAAGGGGGAGGGTCAGTTTTTTAAAAATTCCACGGGGTTCACTTTTTGGCCCAAAATCACCTGAAAAGTATTCAGAATGGTGAAAAACTGCATGGTTTTGAAAGAATTTTTGGCCAAGGGGGAGGAAGCGAAAACCCCGAATCCGACTGGTCACCGGCAATATGATATATTATGAGAAGATTCACAATTTTATATGACACAGTTTAGCAAGCTTTGAGCACGTGGTAAAAGGTACTACATTATTATAATATTATTGCTTATTTAGCTGATTGAATCACCATTGGGACGCATGTGCAGTTTTATCCTATTCCATTTCAACATGGATATGGTAACGGACGAGAAACAGTGACAAAAATTGACGATGTCGGACCAGCAGCGAGGTTATTTCTGGAAGTTATACACTTTATTGACCTCGAACTGTCTTGTAATTTGGTGCACTTTGTGGTTTGATTTGTAATGTTGGAAAGATTCGTACTTAAAAATGAAACGAATAAGTGAAGTGTGAAATTAAAAATTTAAAAATCTGCATGTTTTCGCTTGTTTCCAAAAATGGTACTTTCTGCATAGAATCCATTCATATATTGCATTTCATAAATAGTTCGTAAACCTAACTATATCTTAACGCTATTATTAGGAAGAACCAGGGACGAAGAGGATCGTTTGGACGAGTTACATGTACATCATCTCCATAGTACATGTATATCTTCCTTGAAATTCCGACTTTTGGTATACGATTCGCATCAGATGGAAGTTACAAAAGACCATGTTGTTTCAAATATATGAAGAAATATTAAATATATCAGTGTCCTCCATCCGGAATAACTGACATTTTGACAATTTTAGATAGTATTAGATATATATCATTAAGCGACTGCTCCTCCATCCCTACTATGCAGTTGATTATATTGAAAACCGCATGGGATGCATACTTTATTAAACATAATATAATAAACTTTATTTGTTTAACTTATAAAATAGCATGGAATCTGATCATCTTTCTTGTTCTTTCGAGTATCACATAGATAGGATTTTACGGTACTTCTTATTTTATTTTTGTCACCGTTTCTCGTCCATTACCATATCCATATTGAAATGACCAATCTCTTCATAGAGGTTGTGTTTATTTATTGTAAAACTATATATATTAAGGTGATATTTTCAAGTCAACATGTGTATAGTTTACCACATGCTGTTGACTGCACAATGACTCACTGGATAGAATTTTATTATTGCCAAAGTATTATGGAAGGGATTTCTTTTTAATCGTTATATATGTACGTATTTATTTCATAGTGACACTATAATAACATATTTTAATGATAATAATATACAATTATTGAATGATGTGGAGTTTGATATCTGTATGTATCTCATACTTGAGTGGGTTTGGGGTAGATATCACCCGGGAATATATATCGTATCTGAGGAGCGGGCAGGATATATTGTATATGTCCCGCTCCAGGCCAAATGCGGGCAGATATAATATATCCATCCCGCTCCCGGGAATTTTTCAAAAGTTTAAAAAAGTTTGAATATCAAAAGTTTTAATTTTTTAAGTTTAAATGTTACAATTTCATTGTATTGAACAAAAAGAATATTACGAAAATGTTAAATATAAATATCTTGTCATTTGAAAAAGGTGGAAAAGGTTATATCTACCCTAAACCCACTCAAGTATGAGATACACCAGTTATGCACGGTCGGTTCGGTCCCTCGGGAAGATATATTGTATATCCCTCGGGATATTCCCTGTATCCAAAACCTACCAGTGCATAACCCCTATATATTTCTGAGAGTGTGTTCAACGATGTCCGGAGGGTGAGTTGAATAAATCCCTCACTGAAATATTACAGGCCAGTTATGTAGCCAGGTTTTTTGAAGTGGGGTTCTACTTTTTGAAAATTTTCGAGTAAATTTTTGCGCGCATGTGCTACGCCCTCTTCACTTTTCACTTGAAATACACCGTGCTTTGATTTTGCCTCTGTCTAAAAAGTGTATGAAGTAAAATACTTCTTTTCTAGCATGTTGATGAAATACCGCGATTTATTTTTAGTCACACGATACCTGATTGACGAATGAGAGAACGAGTTTCACGGCAAGATTTAGAAAATGATAATTTCGAATATTTTCAACCATTACTTTGTTTATCTCAAACGTGCATGGGATAGGAATATAGGCTCACAAATATTAATTTCTTCAATGACTTGGAGACGATATCCACTCTCACCTTCAAAATATTTACAGAACCTCAATGTTGTATTGGATTATATCTTATTTCGTTTTTATTCAAGTTCTTTGCCTCGTACAGTAAATGTCTGGTTGACTGGTCAAGATTGTTCTAATAAAATGTTTGTGGCTCAGTCTTCCTTAGTTCACCATCTTTTTGTAATATTGACATGATAATAACTAACAATTGTTATGGCAGCGTTATAATCATTTTGTGCATTGTCATACTCATCGTTATCAATGATGTTTTGATAATGAGAAGGAGGCCAGTTTACTTGAATAGAAAACCATTTCATTATGGCTACATACTCAATGAGCTAATTAATATTGTTGCATCATATTTAATATGTGGTCGGAAAAATTAAAATTACAAAACAATCGGGCATCATCATATTACTGTAGTGGCATCCCAATATCTCCCATATAAGGAAAAGTCTGTTTTGTTATGTTATGTTATGTTTATTTTCATATGTTTGAAGATGCAAGTTGTATTTAAACGTGTTTGTCGTCGTCATAACTAGAGGCATACTCCGAACTTCTTAGAGGCACCATGGACACACCATTTTCTTCATTCAAGTCATTCCGCTTGGGTTTGAATTTGCTGAACCGTTCAGCGTCCTCTAGAGTTTCAGGAAGGGGCCTGTCCCGAGTCTCTGGTAGAAGTAACACAATAAAACCACCCAAGAAAGACACGAGACCAAAGATAATGCTTGGAGCGAATCTGCTATACGTTCCCTGGAAGTAAGCAATTTAGAACAACATATAACTGCACAGAACGATACCGTGGCAAATATGGGTCGACGTCTTATGTTTTACAATGAAAACGATATGCCACTTCATTATTGGGTATAACTTACCAAAAGCGATACATAAGGAGCTATAATTCCACCGATTCTCGAGCAAGTTGATGAAGTGCCCACTCCTAAATTACGAATTTGAGTTGGAAACACCTCGGCACCATAGTTGTACACCATACCAAACCCAGCAGATATTAGGAACTTTGCGGACATCGATACAACTATTGTCACCGTTGTCATATCTGCAATATATATTACGATAGGGAAATTTGTCATGAGGTGAATATTATAACGTAGTGGACCGACTTTCTCACATAAGTCTTCGGCACAGGATTTCATTCTGTGTTTCATTAACCAATATTAATACTTTTTATCAGAGCGAGTAAATGAAGACTTAAAACAAATAAACAAAAGGATTTAGAAAACTGTAATTTCTACTTTTACTTACGCCTTGGTATGGCCAGTAAACAGAACAGTGCTACTCCACCAAAGAAAAACACAAAACTAAGTGGATATCTGCGCCCAACTTTCCAGAAGCAAATATGGGTGAATAAATATGCAGGTATTTCAATTCCTCCAGAGATGAGGAAGTTGATGAATGGGTCACCGCCCAGTGATGACGATGACAAAGACAATCCGTAGTAAACAAACGAACAGACAAACCTAAAATGGATTCAGGAGAAACATCACAAAATATAACGAAACAATGCATTCATTTAGTAACTATATCTAGATTATTAATCCCTTAAAAAGTTGGCATGTAGAATTGTGAACTTAAATTAATAGTTATGGGACTTACCAGGCGTAGCACATAGCGAGTGTTCTTTTTCTCAGACGAGGTCCCCGGAATAGACTAAATATATTACTACTACCATTGCGTTTCTCATTTTTCTCCTAAAATGTATGAAAGGGAATTTTGAGCTCTCTCTTTTAATAAAGATATAGAATGTGAGTTAACAGGTAGTTTGTAGCGTGCATCAAAGCATTGTTCTAGCAATAACAGTGAATAACTGATTGGCTCATTTAGAAAATGTTACAAAACGTGAAATGTTGTAGCTTTTTGGAGTTTTCTTATTACCTCTGATATGGTAATATCATCTAATAGTTTCTCTGGAAGTTCCCTTTTATTCGATTTAGCGAACGCTTTGACAACTGCTTGTGCACTCTTGGACTTGTGTGTTGCGTACAACCATCGAGGAGATTCTGGGATAAAACTGCAAATTATATGAAGTCTTTACATCAAAATCAGAGTAGAGTGGCTTTGGCAAAACTCGACAATTGCATATTTTGAAGAGGAGGCCATCAATAGACCCCCCTTGGGGTCTCTGTGATTTCTTATCATGGAGATGTTTTGTTTGCCCTATGATAATTGCTCATAATACTTACAAAACAAGAATGCACTGTATTGCTATAGGAATACATAAAACTAGCTGTAACGTCGACCAGTTCCTGATGAAATAGGCCACTGCCGCCAACACCATGTAGCCCAAGGCCCAAGTATATTGAACTGAGAGACCAGCAGTATTTCGCCATGACGGACCAACGACTTCCATATCTGAAATAGGCAAATATCTAGGTGTTCATTGTTTTGTCATCCCATCGAATGAAGTTCATATTTTGTACACACTGCCTATGGGAGTCAGTAGAAGTTCTGCTCTAAATCCGATTTTCAAAATGGCCGTTCGCCATTTTAGTGCCAATTTTATAGTAATTTAGGTACAATATATAAAATTGTAATGGCAATATGTTTAAATGGATTTATTACATTTTGCTCAAAAACTCTGTATTGGTGTTATAACCACCTTGAAATTCGAAGATGATGTTTGCTGGAATTACATCTTTACAAAATCGCCATCCTGATTACACCAACAATTCTAAAGCGCCAAAGGAATTTTATTTTGGAATTACACCTGTCATTTCTAAAACCCCCTTCGTGCACTTTTAACGATGTAGATATGGAGAATATCAAGCAGATGTGTACATCTTCAAAATAAATATATTCTTTTAGCATCTAAGAGAAAACGTAACCGGGACTTTTGCCAGTGATGTGAACTTTTTGCGATATGATTTGATGACCTATCGCATTTTTGGCTCCCATCCATCATTTCCTGTACTTTTGCGGTGGCCAAAATGTGTAGCAATCGAAATACGTCTTATATTATTTCGTTTAGGTCAAATGATAAAAACCCGTGTCAGGCGTTTTACAAAAACCGATCGGTATTACACTACACTCCAAAAGCGCCTAATGATTTAGGCGTTTTCTAGTGATTCGGGTTCTAGGGGTTTTAGAAAGCGCTTTTGTAAAACCTTAGGCGCATTTCTAAAACGCATGGTATAATTCAAGCAATTATTAAATGCTGGTGTAGTCTAAACAAACACTTGCTGGAATTGCACCAGAAAAAACGCTAAAAGCTCTTTAGTGGAAAACGCTTTACAAATTCACCATCCTGATTATTCCAACATTTCTAATGCGCCTTAGGAATTACACTTATCGTTTTTCAAACGCCTTTCGTGCACTTTCAACGATGTATATGGAGAATATCAAGCAGATGTGTACATCTACAATAAATGTATTCTTTTAGCATCTAAGAGAAAACGTAACCAAGACTTTTGCAAGTGATGTAAACTTACTTTCAATTTTTGCGATAAAATTTGTTGGCCTATTGCATTTTTGGATCCCATCCATCATTTCCTACATACTTTTGGGGTGGCCCAAATGTGTAGCATTCGAAATACATGTGGGTCTTATTTCGTTTAGGGCAAATGGTAAAACCCGGGTAAGGCGTTTTACAAAAACCGATCGGCATTACGCTACACTCCTAAAGCGCCTAACGATTTAAGGCAGTTTTTGTAAAACCGCAATCGTGATTACACCTATTTTTCAAACCGGGTTAAAACCTTAGGCGCCTTTCTAAAACGCATGGTGTAAATTCAGCAACTGTCGCTGAAGGGATAGAAAGCTACATGCATTTGTATACAGGGGCGATTCATACGTATACGTTGTCGTTTAGATTTTATATGCCCTGCTTAAACTCTCAAGTGTTTCAGTTGCTGAATTTACACCTTGCGTTTTAGAAAGGCGCCTAAGGCTTTAACCCGGTTTGAAAAATAGGTGTAATCACGATTGCGGTTTAACAAAAGCGCTTTTCCAGAATTTTTAGGACCCTAGTCACTAAAAAAATCGTTAGGCGCTTTAAGAGTGAAGTGAAATGCCGACCGGTTTTTGTAAAACGTCTTACCCGGGTTTTTACCATTTGCCCTAAACGAAATAAGATGCATTTTGAATGCTACACATTTTGGCCACCGAAAAAATACAGGAAAAGATGGATGGGACCCCAAAAATGCAATAGGTCATCAAATTATATTGTAGAAATTAAAAGTAAGTTCATATCACTGGCAAAAGACTCGATAAAGTTTCTCTTAAATGCTAAAAGAATACATTTATTGTACATGCACACATCTGCTGGATATTAAAAGTGAACGAAAGGCGTTTAAGAGATGATAGGTGTAATTCCACAATTAAATTCCTTAAGCACTTTAGAAATGTTGGTGTAATCAGGATGGCGATTTTCTAAAGCGCTTTCTACTAAAGCGCTTTTAGTGTTTTTTCAGGTGTAATTCCAGCAAGTATTATCAGACTAAGAAACATCTACAATATTTCAGTATTATGTAAGAGGACTATGAAATGCACGTTAACGTATACTTTAATGACGTTCTAAAATCGATGTGAACTTACTGAATACGAAGCCAACGGTATATGCTGTTATGCTAAATATAGCCACACAAAACCTTAATATTGTGAACACAATAAAGTTAGGTGAAAAGGCCAAAGCAATAGATGAGATTAGAGTCAATATCATTCCAGCAATCATGGTATACTTTCGTCCGAATCTGAAAAAGAACAGAAATATAACATTGTTGGTCAGTGAGGAAAACTCTTGAATTACTAGATGGTAAGTTATTATACAGGGTGAGCCTAAAAAGGGTGACCAAAACAAATGTTGATAACTCAGCCATCTAGTATGGCAGTTTAAATCATATTTGGCACAATTGAACCAAGGCAATGGTCACGATTAAATATGGCCATCGTGCTATCGTGACCATTTAGTAAATCGAAAGAACAATGAACAAGGTTTAATGCTGGATGACAAAAGATTGTACTACAACACAACACTCGTGTCACTCTTTAACATTACGGTTATATTCAATCATCGTGGTAGTATCACACTGGAATAGCCTGACTACGGTAAAGTCAGATACCGTTGTCACAAATGGCGGACATAGCCGTCGCTTCAACTGTTTAATCACTTGGTCCTCATTTCATGGGATTTTATCGTCGCTAATTCTGTGCATGCATTAAGCTCTTGTGATAATGTATTATATGAAATCCCATTTTCGATCAAATTGGGTCGTGAATCGCCACAATAAAGCGTCTTCGATATCGTCAATGACAACAGAATCTGAATTTGAGTACTTTAGAAAGACAACGGCATATGGTAATTACAGTCGTCTGTTGTATCTCATTTTGATCGGTTAAATAAAATACTTTAATTCGATGGTAGAACATTATTAACTGTACAATGCGTATTAAGACACTTTAATTGATTGTTGTTCCAAAAGAATTTAGTCTAGGTGCATTAAACATACAATTCGAAGCGACGGTTACTGTATGTCCGCCATTTGTGACAACGTTATCTGACTTTACCGTAGTCAGGCTATTCCGGGGTGAGTATGGCAATAATTTCATTTTCAATGAGGTATTGTCCGTTAAGTGTTAGAAGAGATAAGATCTTCGTTTCTTTCAAGGTGTTCCACAGTTAATGACCCTGAGTGATTGAATTACAAGGGGGGGGGTGTATCTTATCGAGGTACATTACTTCAGAGTAGGCGTGCTACTCCATATGATAATGTAAGAGGGGACTCAAGGTCTAACGCAGTTCTTGTCGATAGTGACATAGAGGAAACGAGTTGCCCCGTACCCCGTTTTTTGTGCAAGCTGTAGCTAAAGTACACATATCCCAAGTATTTCGTCAGATTAAAGGACGTATTAGCAGTTCTTCTTTGTGGTAAAACATGTATATCTCCAAAAACTAGCAAGATAATATTTAGCATTTTCATGATTACTGTTTATCAAGGTAACGCAGGGCAAGGCGGATACGTTTGAGGATACGACAAGGTCTAGCTAACCGTTATCATAATTGTCTTCAGGGCCGTCAGATGGGGGGGGGGGGTGCGATGGGTGCGACCGCACCCCCCCTTTGTCACCCCACAAAAAAAATGTTTTTTTTTTGAAAAATATTTTTTTTGTAATTTTTTTTTCATTGACTCATACACTTTGAAAGTACCCAGAAAGCACCAAATAGCATCTTAAAATTGAAAAATTTTCTAGGGGTATTGGCCACTCCTCACACCCCCCACAAAACAATGGAAAGTTCTTTTATTTTAGTGTTTTGTCTCAGACACTTTTAAAGTGCCCAGACATCATCAAATAGCTCCTTGATATAGTTAGTGTTTCTGGGGGACTTGCTCCCCCTCTTGCATCTTGCACTTGCCCCCCCCCCACTCTGGCGCCCCCTCCCCTCTGGCGCCCCCCCTTGACCCCCCCCCCCAAAAAAATTGTGATTTTCTCAAATTCTTTAATTGACTCATACACTTTGAAAGTGCCCAGAAAGCACCAAAAAGCGTCGTAAAATTGTAAAATTTTCTAGGGGGAGTGGGCCACCCCTCACACCCCAAACAAAACAATGGAAAGTTCTAAATTTATTTTAGTGTTTTGTCTCAGACACTTTTAAATTGCCCAGACATCATCAAATAGCTCGATCCTTGATAAAGTTAATGATTCTGGAAGACTAACACTTACTCGTCCTCTGGCATCCCCACTCCACCTCCCCCTCTGGCAGCCCCCCCCTTAACACCCCAAAAAGTGCCCAGAAAGCACCAAATAGCATCTTAAAATTGTAAAATTTTCTTGGGAAATTGGCACTTTTAGGCAGAGACACTTTTAAAGTGCCCAAACTTCATCGATTAGCACCTTGATATTGTAAATTTTGATATGGGGGACAAACACTTGCTCCCCCTCTGGCACCCCAGCCCCACCTCCCCCTCTGGCACCCCTCCCCCTTTGACACCCCCAAAATTTGAAAAAAATTGTGATTGTTTTTCAATGTTTTTATTGACTAATACACTTTAAAAGTGCCCAGAAGCACCAAATACCATCTTTAAATTGTAAAATTTTCTAGGAGAGTTAGCCACCCCTCACATCCCCCACAAAACAAAAGAAAATATTCTGAATTTCATGTATTGTCTCAGACATTTTTTAAGTGCCCAGACATCATCAAATAGCACCTTGATATGGTCAATGTTTCTGGGGGACAACCCCTTGCGCCCCTACTGGCACCCCATCCCACTTCACCCTCTCATCCTCTTTGACACCCCTAAAAGAATTTGAAAAAAAAATTCCGTGACATTTTTCTTATTGACTCATATCGCACAGGCGTACCAGATGGTTGCAAATTCGCTCCAAATACAACCAAATTTCAAAATTTTCCTGGGGGAGAACCCCCAGACCCCCTAGGCCCTGAATGCTCAGTTTTTTATTCACTCAACTCTTATTCCCGTGGTGGTGGCGTACTACTTAGAAACTTACACATTGAAAGTGCCCAGAAAGCACCAAATAGCATCTCAAAACTGTAAAATTTTCTAGGGGGAGTGGACCACTCCTCATACCACCCACAAAACAATTGGAACGTTTGGAAGTTGCATTTGTTAATTCCAAACCAATATAGGGAGTAACTGACCCCCCCCCCTCTGTCTTACGCGATTTGATTACGCGGCAAAAAAATGACAATTTTATATTCTCTTTAGTAAGCTAAAAACCGCACCCCCCTTGGAGAAAAGTGTCTTACGGGCCTGGTCTTAGTGTACACATATATTTTGGTCAAACCAAAGATATACACACTGTTTATTGACATTTTCAAGTGGTCTTTTTAGACTTTATCTTCTGAGCTCACATCGATCTCCATGTATTCGAAAAGGACTACTACGTTATTTTTGTGACTTGCAAGCAAATGGTTACATTTGTTGTCAAATATTATGATCTCTATTAAAGGAAGAATCAGATACACGGGTGATAAAATTGCTTGAGCAAGACGAATGTGGAAACTTGTTATCATACAGTGTAATACATTTTCATATAAGCCTAGGACACAATTCTCTATATGTTATATTCTTAATACTATTGTAAAGTCCATTCCAAACTGGTCATAACTGACAGGTTTGAAATCAACATTAACACACTGGCAGAAAATTATAGAAGTGCCAAAACCTGTCTAAAACATGATTTTTAGACAATTTTACGCCTTAAATAGCAGTTAAATTAGGGATAGGATGTAACCATTTTACTCAATTAACACATTTATGTATCACATCTGACATTAAATTTTGGTATGCATAAGCTAAGTATAGGATTGGATGTATAACATATTTATGGGTCATTGAGAAAGACTAAAGGTTATAATTATCGTGCAATTTAAAATTTATTGTAATATATGTTACCCATACCCTTAATTTTGAACTGAGAAGAGACCTCTGAATCTGAAGGATATTACCTCAAATTGGTTGTAATTAATCAGACTTTCATTCTATAACTGATATTTTTCACAAAGTTTTATTGGATTGAAGACTTTTTAAAATGGTTTAAAAAGTCACACTCACGATTTTGGGAGTTGTTATGTTCAATCTCTTCTAACTTTTTACCGAATGTACAAAATTCTTTAAAATTTTCTCCATTTGGTCAAAGTATTTATACATTATAGCTCTATGAAGGTTCGGTGTGATAATAATGAAAGATAAAAAAGATATGATTGGTAAAGGACAATGCACCTTTTTTTACAGAGGGAAACGTTCGGCTTAACATGCATTGGAGAGGGTAAGGACAATGCTTATGAGAATTTCATGAGGATTTTGTTGTAAATAAAGATCAGTGTTATGTGGTTCATTCGGTCAATACACCCATTCATCATAATATTGTAAGAGTCTTATCGCATATGTTAATTATATATTGTCACATTTACTGTTTTATCATTAATATATGGTAAAACTGATGTATATATATATCAAAGGAAGTGAGGACTAGTTAATGATTTAGGGAACATGGGGCAAAACGGCCCTGTGGGGCAAAGTAAAAAATACGGTAACAATAAATAATATTTTTGATTTGACTTTTGACAAAGAGTATGTATACTTATTCTTCATTTGTCAAAATGTCGAGCTTCAAATATTAGGTAAATTTAAATTACGTCTGGCGGTTATAACATACAAACATCTTAATGTACAAGGACAATTGATTTTCAAATATAACGATTTTAACATTTGATTTCTACCTTATTTCCTTCCGACACATCAAATGACTAGAATTATGGTAGGGGTTAAGAATACTTTATCTGTCTAATGTTTGAGCGTCTAAGCTAAGATGTGTGTGGACGGGTCCTGTAATTGATTAATATTTGTTTGAAATCCAATGGGCCATTTTGCTACACTCTCAACATTATTTTGAATACTGAAAAATTCCAGAAGATAGTCTTAGACTAGTATAAAACACTAAAAATGTAAACCACAACGCATTGAATAAAAAGGAACATCAAAGTGCGCGCGATGATTGACTGATAAGAAAAGACCCCGCACGGAACAACTTAAAATTTTATTTTGAGGGCCGTTTCGCCCCATGTTCCCTTAAGTACCTGTCTGATATTTGACCTGACAGCATGGCTCCAGCAAGGAAACCAGCTAGGAAGATGGACTGGACAAAGGCAACCATCCATTGTTTGTCGCATACCAGGTCCCACTGCAAATACATATGTTAAGATATACGAGTATATAGTATTTATTATTATGCACCTATGGTAAAATAAAAAGATTCCAATTTATATTTTCAATGAATGTCAACGCAAGCCGGAGATAGGCCATGGTAAGCCACGCCCTCTCCATCTCTATCCTTCTGCGATGCAACAGAGAGAGATGCTATGAGTGTCAGAATGGAGATAGGCCTACTCATTGACTTGATGTAATATCCAGATGTCATTTTTCTTTTCTTTGTTTGTGTAAATTGGAATTTTAGATTTGGAGTTATTGCAAGTATGTACTGATTGTGTTACATGTGACTACGACTAGAATCACGCGCGTTACTCTTGTTTAACCCGTTTGTTATCTTTCTTATCATACTACTAAACAGTGGTAACAAACATGTGAAGAGTATTATGTGTATCCGATTAATGTGTAAATATGCAAAGCTAAGTCTTTTTTGTTATAAGGTTGTAAAATACATACTAGTAGATTACATTCTGATTTATCATAACCCCTCTTTACAAACGCTTGTGGAAGCCCAACTGTTCTGGGCTGCCCAACTACGTTCTGGCTCTTGCCCAACTGTTATGACAACCCAAGTGTTCCGAGTTCACTTATTTTATCATATCTGTAAAATTCACGAGAGGGTCAAAAAATAAAATTTTGCTGGAAAAATGCTAGGATGAAGAGTCCTAAAAAGTTTTGACTCGATTTTTAAAAATATGGACCCAATTTTGAAAATCGAGGCAAATTTTTTCAAAAGGCCCATTTTTCCAAAAATGAGGCATATTCCTAAAATTGAGACCAAGCCTAAATATATTAATATACTAGTAATCTGTCTAAATATTCTATTGCTCGGGAGTGTTCCATTGTCCAAAAGCCAATACCCGGAGATTTGACACTCCTCAATGGGTACCCTGTTAGTTTATACAGAGACATATAAAACAAAGCCTTTTGTGCACGAGGCAGCAAAATTATAACTGGTTTTATTGACTTAATTTCAACAGTCATCTCTGGGGAAACCTAGAATTGTATTTGATGAAATTGGAAATCACCGTATCGAGTTTATTTGATAAAATAAGTAAACCCAGAATACTTTGGTCAAGTCAGAATACTTCAGCAAGAGTCGGAATACTTGGGTAGCCCAGAACACTTGGGGCTTAACAAACGCTTGTTTTCCAATGGACAGTATAGGCTGTGGATCTTACTCTTCGAACATTCATATAATATAATATTTAGAGGTTATGTCACTATGACGTGAAATATGCCTGAGTTCTCCCAATATAGGCCGACTTTGGGAGGCTCTATATTTGGGCAAGAACGAAGGCATATTTCACGTCATAGTGACATAACTGATGTATTACATGCCTTTGTTCCCATGGTTACTTTGTATCAATGACGTGACGTCATGATATTATCATGGTTATTAAAGAAATCTAATATCAAAACGAGGTAAGCGGGCTATATCGGGGTAATCGGGCAATATCGGTGGATATAGCTCGCTAACTTTCCCATTGACTTCCATACAAATGCTTCGCTAGGTATGTAATACAATATAATATAATATAATATAATATAATATAATATAATATTTAGAGGTTATGTCACTATGACGTGAAATATGCCTGAGTTCTCCCAATATAGGCCGACCTTGGGAGGCTCTATATTTGGGCAAGAACGAAGGCATATTTCACGTCATAGTGACATAACTGATGTATTACATGCCTTTGTTCCCATGGTTACTTTGTATCAATGACGTGACGTCATGATATTATCATGGTTATTAAAGAAATCTAATATCAAAACGAGGTAAGCGGGCTATATCGGGGTAATCGGGCAATATCGGTGGATATAGCTCGCTAACTTTCCCATTGACTTCCATACAAATGCTTCGCTAGGTATGTAATACAATATAATATATACTTAGCCAAAGCAACGACGATGCAGTCAGCTAACCCTCTGTGTCTGAACTGCCGGAGATGGCCGAGCGAAATTCCGATTATTCTTTAGGGTTAGGGTTTAGAGATAGGGTTAATAGTTAGGATTTAGGGTTTAGAGATAGGGTTAATAGTTAGGATTTAGGGTTTAGAGATAGGGTTAATAGTTAGGATTTAGGGGTTAGGGATAGGGTTAATAGTTAGGATTTAGGGGTTAGGGATAGGGTTAATAGTTAGGATTTAGGGGTTAGGGATAGGGTTAATAGTTAGGATTTAGGGGTTAGGGATAGGGTTAATAGTTAGGATTTAGGGTTTAGAGATAGGGTTAATAGTTAGGATTTAGGGTTTAGAGATAGGGTTAATAGTTAGGATTTAGGGGTTAGGGATAGGGTTAATAGTTAGGATTTAGGGGTTAGGGATAGGGTTAATAGTTAGGATTTAGGGGTTAGGGATAGGGTTAATAGTTAGGATTTAGGGTTTAGAGATAGGGTTAATAGTTAGGATTTAGGGGTTAGGGATAGGGTTAATAGTTAGGATTTAGGGGTTAGGGATAGGGTTAATAGTTAGGATTTAGGGGTTAGGGATAGGGTTAATAGTTAGGATTTAGGGGTTAGGGATAGGGTTGAAATATCAAGTTCGGCCATAGTCGGTTGAGGGCCAAACATACCTGTAGTTACCCATAGGTTAACTGTCAATCAGACACCAGGGACGGATCTTGAACCAACCTGGGGGAGGCTTATTTCAAGTCTGAAAAGAAATGTTGAGCCCCTAAGACCAAAGAGTAGGCTCAAATTTTGAAAATTCAAGGCCCATTTTCTTGATAATTTGTCCCCCTAGCCCCCCCCCCTCAGATCCACCAGTGGACTGGACACTATTCACACTCTCAGAACATCCACCGATTCTATGTATCTTCCAAAGAAAGGTTTAAGAGCGTGTATAAATCAAACAGATTGATTTAGAATATTTTTCACTTACCTGAGAAACAATAGTTGTTGAATATCGAGATTTGTCATAGTACCATTGTTTGCATGGCGTCAGTCCTACATCTGACCCATTTACATCCCAGGCCTCCACCGCTGACAGTGACAAGTTTGCGTAGTCTCGATTATACATATGACATTTTTGATAGCCCCCATTTTCAAGATCCAATGGTATACTAAAACTTCGTATTTTATCTATCGTTAAATTAAGCGTTGAATTCCAAAGTTCGGGGACATCACAATGATGTTCTGGAACTGCGGCCAGAAACACAATATTTACGTTACTAAAAGCTGCTGATATTCCAAGTGAAGATAGTATGATAAGAATCCATATTTGATATGGTCCGATCTCTCCTATATGTTCAGTTAATAACTGGTCAAAATTCATGTTACTACTCTCTCCAACCTTAAAATGAACTTATTGATAAAATACAACAGTTTTATACGTATCCGCTGTCATAATATTATCTTAAAGGGTCTTGCCAGTATAAAGTTTCTGCAAACTATTTAGATACGATACATGACGTGGTCGCAGGTGATATAAGGCAGCTTGATCATATTTCTGCCATGCACCCATCAATTAAATGATTAAATACTTCAAAAACCACTTAATTCAAGCCATATTGCTATCATTCTAAAGGACGATTGTCAGGTAGATCCATTTTTTGTGTATTTCTAAAAGAGATAGAGAGGTGTCCTCACATAAATCTGAAGAGGCATCATAAATAAATACTATAATAAATTGCCGCCCGAGACAATTTCAAGGTCACCTATAACAATGAATATTGTCGTTCTTGGAGGATTCTTTTGATTTTCACTGATAATTGATCATGGAGTGAGCACTGAATTTGGATTAAGTAATGCATGCATGTATGTACGTACAATGATCTTCAATTTTCCCTTAATCAGACCTCATTGAACTTATTACGTTAAGGATAATGCATAACGATTAGATGTTTGAAGAAATAATAACCGCGGGCCCAAGGCCCAAGGCCCAATGTTATTATTTCTTGTAAAATCTAATCCGAATGCATTATCTAACTTAAATCACACACATACTCTTATTAAAGGCAAATGGTCTATGAAAGTTAATCTGGAAAGTTTGATTTCTTTTGGATTGACTATTACCCCTTGCAGACAGATTGCCTAAAATTACATTCGTATGATGTTAGACTCGACATTCACCGGGAAAGTAGAAACGTTTTGTCACCCATGATGCAAATTTGTTACTGTTTAATAAATGATGAATGACAGTCATATTAGTTCTATAAGTATGAGAATAGCATGCCGTCTTGATATTTCAAGGTTACCTCCGATCATAAGTTCGAATGATAGTTGTATTTCAAATATCAATTGTATGACATATATGAGACCAATGTTAATGCTACCAGGGGGAATCTGACCTGCAAGCCTTACTTTTTGTAAATGTTTTTTTTTGTTGTTGAAAAATTCGATATGTGATGTATATTTCTTGGTTTTTCAAAGAAATCTACAAATATTTTATTACGGTTTTATCTTTGCATCGTAAGTTCGATCACCGCCATCACTTTTCGAATGAGTTACCTTGAAATATCAAGACGTCGTGCAATTCTCATACTTATAAAGAACTCAATGTAATTGTCCTTGACCATTTGTTTCATGGGTGACAAAATGTTTCTACTTTCCTGGTGAATGTCGAGTATCGCATCATACGAATGGAATCTAAGGCGATCTGTCTGGATGGGGTGACTATTGAAACTGCGAAGCATGCAAACTGCAACCAGGCTCCCACTTTTTCTAGAATCCAAGGATACACGCGTGGTTATCACGTCACACCATCGTAACAAGATCATTGCCCAAATCCCTAGATAGTTTTACTATTTGCGACGTTACACATGAGACGACGTCCCCTGTTAGGACAAGTCTAGAGAATAATTCAGAATCGGTTTCGAACCTTTTCTGTATAGTTCTATCGCAAATTATTTAAGGCAGAGATTTATAGAGTGCCAAGTGTGCATTCTTAAAAAACAATAGAAAAATAAACCACCTTTCTTTGTTTCAACTGTTCATTCTTAAAAATAAAACACAGTTTATTATATTGTGTTGCTACCCACGTGTGATTTAATGTACACTAATTTTTTAATATCTTTAATGACGAAACCTGTACATTTACAATTTAATATTAGAGCTCAAATTTTGTTCCAATGTATACCTTGTAGGCTCCCGATGACTCTAACATTAGAGAATCAAGGGGCCATTCAATGTAAGGTCATATTTTCCTAACCCTTTCCTCTTTTCAAAAGAAACCAAAGCCGGTAACCAAAGTTTCTATCGCCCATACTAGAAAATGAAGTACTGAATACGCAGGTACCTGAATATAGCAAAGGCATCTATAGATAATAGTAACTCTACAAATATCATGACACTTTCAGATTTAAATATAACTTCATTGGGAAATGCACCACATAACAGGTAAACCAATGACGAAAGCAGAGGTGATAATTTAAAGGTACAAGGAACTCCTAATGTAAAGGTACATGACTTCAATCATTGGTCATTATTCTTATATTACTGTACTCTAGATTCTCCTCTCTTAGATAACATTGCACGTCCCCTCATTCTCGTTTAATTTGACACCATGTGTAGAGACTGTGACGTTTTGGGAAAGTCTTTTGAGACAATTACTAAAATGTGAGTCGGTAGTTACCAGTTTTATCACCAGGTGGCTCATTGGGGTTAGATAGCATGGCGGGTATAGTAGAAAGTTCCCTTAACTTAAATATTCATCAATTTTAGTGGTTCAATTTTCATATCAACCTTATGTATCTAATAGATATGTAAATTAAAATATGTCCAGTAAAAGAAAATATTATCTGTCCAATACAATAAAAGAGACACTGATTTTATAACAAGGTGTTCATGGTGAATCTCCCCGAACTAGAAGTCACATTTTCAAAAAAGATTTAAAGGACCACGTGATGTATGGTAAGTGATTTTAGACAGTCATATCTTTCACCATGAGTACTTTCTGGGCATAAATACAGTGATTTTCATTAAAACAATATGTTTTCTTTCAAGTGAAACCCCATGATGATAAAAATATCATTTGAAGAATTCGAAAAATTGAACTCATTTGCTCAAAAGAGGATCTTCTTTTTCTGATTTTTATTGTATGAAAAGATTATTCAACAAGGGGTCTAAAACATCTTCAAAAGTAGGTTGGTATTGAAAGTCTAGTTTTGAAGATATCAATTTTTGATGACCAAAAACATGCTGAAAACAATGGATAGCATGAGTTTTCCTGATGGGAAAATAACATGGGAAATGTGGTTTTTAACTTTATCGCATTTCAATACCAATCCCCTTTTCAGAAGTTACTAATATAGTGTAGAAGAAACTCTTGATATATTTAAATTCAGAAAAACGAGATCCTCTTTTTAGAAAATAAGTTTTAAATTTTCAAAAAGTGACAAGGTGGGGTCCTAATCCATAATTTTTCAGAGAGTTGGATTGATATTTTACTATCACGGGGACTTCACTTTAAAGAAAACACATTGTTTTAATAAAAGCCACTGCATTTATATCCAGAAAGTACTCATGGTGAAATATATGGACGTTTAAAATCACTTGCCATACTGCACGTGGCCTTTTTCAAAGTTGATAAACACTTTTTAAACCACATTTCTTGATTCTTGAAATATGACAGGATAATGACAGAGAAATTCAAGAAACATTCAACACCAGACTTTCGATCAGCATGACTCTGGTCAAGTCCAGCAGGTGGCAACATTATTAATTTAAATGAACTAAATTACAAAGAGGTATAATATATACCAGCATGACCAGTATGGGGGCTTCAACAGATTCATAATACTCCAAAAACATATGCATTATATTGTAAGCAGACCATTTCTGTCGTTTTAACTTATTTTTAGTATAATATGATGTATTTAATTGCTCTAATGAAATACTATATTGCGAATTCAATTCTAATATGATGTACTGGTATGATGTCAAAACAACTAGAGCAATTGATTTATTGAAAACAAAATACCCCGTTAGGACATCCATGTTGTTTCGAACCATGTACTCTAGTAACTCATGCTGGTTGAGTATGCACTTCTATGTCTCCAGAACCGCTGGACATAGAAGGTTGCGTTACCACCCAAAATCCGGATTCGCAGCCTCTGGTCAGATAAGTTAAAGAACTTTTATAATCTCGGTGGAAGCAGTGTTATTCTTGTCAATTTGTCAACGGAGGAAATGAGGTTATCTGTCAAGCTATTTTACAATGTTTTACATCATGTTTTGACTAATATCAAGTTCTCATTGATGACTTATAGCATTTCAAATATCAACATATCTTGATATAGGGTAATGTCTCGTTGACAAACATATTCATTTAGTATGAGCAAGTAAAAACTCAATGTTCAGTGCATTTGACACAATTTTTTGTCACCATTTTACTCAATGTTCAGTCGTGCATTTGAGACATATATTTGTCATCATTTTACTCAAAGTTCAGTGCATTTGAAACACTTAATTGTCATCATTTTATCATTTTACTCAATGAAACACTTATTTGGCATCATTTTACTCAATTTTCAGTGCATTTGAAACACATATTTGAAATCATTTTACTCAAAGTTCAGTGCATTTGAAACACTTAATTGTCATCATTTTATGCAATGTTCAGTGCATTTGAAACACTTAATTGTCATCATTTTACTCAATGTTTAGTGCATTTGAAACACATATTTGGCATCATTTTACTCAATGTTCAGTGCATTTGAAACACATATTTGTCATCATCTTACTCAATGTTCAGTGCATTTGAAACACTTATTTGTCATAATTTTACTCACTTTTCGGTGCATTTGAAACACTTATTTGTCATCATTCTACTTATATTTATTTTATAATCTATGAGAGGGGTGGCAAAAGGAAAAAAATTATTGAATAAAAATTGAAAATGTTTGTTCCAAGTCATAGACAAATATAACTCCCGAGCTGTTCAAAACTTTGATTCACAACTTTGTTCAGATCTAATATTCTCCTTTCAAAACATTCCCAACATCTCACACATTGTATTTTAGACACAACAGGTTGTAACACCCTAGTATACACGAAGTGAGTGGATATGGATACGGAAAAGGACATAACAAAAATAACAACAATCGAATTAAAATTTCACAACTGTGAAGTCGTATTTAGAAAGGTCGTAATAGAAAGGTTAACGTTATTCAAAACAAAATACATGTAGGTAAACCATTATCAGTTTATGGTGAAATTACAGATTTTTATGTCACCACCAAAAAGTGGTAACATATTGGGGTGGTCTCCGTTTTTTGACGGCGGTTGGCGGTTGGTGGTTGGCGTCTGTAACAAATTCTTACAACTTCCAATAACTTCACAAATACTGTTTAGACTGACTTCAATTTTTAGGGTGAAAATATTAACCAATGTTGATTGTCTAACTAGCTCGAAAAGAAGAATATATTATGTTTTAAATACTACTAAACCATTGGTTTCTATGAGAACTAGGCTAATGCATTGATGAATTCAATTCTCGCTTGTTTATCAACCAATTTTCTTGGTTTTTTGTACATAAGACACATGCATTGGTGTAAATTGTCGCTTACATAAAGAAACATATGTATGTGTGATGGCTAAAATTTAGTTTGAAATAAATTCACGACTTTTCGAACAAAAAGTCCTTCAAAAACCACTTTTTAAATAAAAAAGTTTCACATATTACATTTTGATAGCATTGAGAAATATTAAAATATATAGTGTGTGCCAAAACTCCAGAAAATCACAAAAACCTATGTTGTGGTAGCTTACTATGAAGTGACCCATTAGCATTATAGATTGGTCCATCAACTATTCATTTTTACTTGTCTGCACTCAAAAAGGTGACACGAATGGGCTAAACGGCTCGCCACAAGGTGCAACCATCAAAAAGATGAGTTTGATAAAAAATTATTTTTTTCAAATAATAGCAATGGGTATACAATATAGGAGGCGAATTTGATATTGATAAGTATGATAGTCCATTTGCGTGTGGCCATTTTTATAAAATACAATAATTGTGAAGAATTATATATATCTGACCTGAAAATACCATCTTAATTCAAAAGTCATGGTTATTAATGATAATATTCCTATTTCACCTATTCAATGTTTTCAAAATATTTTAATTACCGTTATATTCATTTTTGGCAAAGTAAATAAATATAGGGCTCATAAGGTTAAACACAATTTTATTTGTTAAATGTTTAACAAAATAAACATAGTGTGTTTATTTCATTGTTTCGACTGAAAAATCGGAATTCATTGCTCTTCCTCTTAGAACGGCAGAGGATATTCAAGTACATCAACAGTTTTAAAAAACGTTGATCCTTGTGTAAGCCCTACACTTATTTACTTTGCCAGAAACTGATATAATGGTTATTCGTCGGTATGAAAATCATTTCAAAGGTAAAAAAGGAAGAATGTCATTGAACTTGGAATAAAAAGCATTATATGGTTAGAAATACCCAATTTTTACAATAAATGTTTTTAATAATATAACCATACCCTAATGGACTATCTTTACATTTCAATAACCAATGTGCATTATATTTTGCATGTTTTACTGCAATTATTTGTAAATTTTTTTTAAATCTTACATTTTTGACTGGAAAGTGAAGAGACAATGCTCAAATATAATATTATAATATTATTGGTCACATTTGGTTATTTCACCCAAACAGATTCGGGATTTTTTAGTCCAGGCATATGAAGAAACTAGTGTGAATTAAATATTATTTGTTGTTTGATTTAGCTAAATATAATATGTTGAACTTGCTTTGGCCATTAAACTTTAAATTTGCTTTGAATTTAGATTTTGGGAAACACATCCGGTTACTGATCCAATTCAGAACTACTAGAGAAAGTAACTCTCGTGAAAAACTTCGTCAACGTGACTGTTGATTACTGATTGCAGTCATGCAGTCATTAAACTAATGACCTCATATTTGGATATCCTCTCTTCTGATATGATTTTACAATTCACTTCAAATTGGCAAAGGACCAGGTATAGTATGACAAGTGATATCTGACGGTCATATATTTTACCATGACGACTTTCTCAATATAAATATGACATTTCTCAAAAACTCAATATGTTATCTTTCTAGAAAATTCAATTCTCAATGATTATAAAAATATCATTCGAACAATCTAAAAACCCAAATTATGCTGAAAACAATGGATAGTTTGAGTTTTTCCAATGGAAAATAACATGGAATTTGTGGTTTTTAACTTTATCGCTTTTCAATACCCGTCCCCTTTTCAGAATTTGTTAATTCATGAGCGTAGAGGAACTTTTGATATATTCAAATTAAGAAAAAATACTTCAGAAAATAAGCCTAATATTTTTCAAAAAGTGACAAGGTGGGGATCTTATCAATAATATATGTCAGATATATTTTCATATATTTATAATTTCAATTTCAATTTATTCATACATTCAAGCATTATGTTTACGAATATTATTAATAACAGGTGGCACCACAGGTGATGCTTATACCTGTACATATAGTAGTAAAATCATGTAGTGTATCATTAAGTTGTCAAGGAATCAAACCAGAATGAAATCATAAAAAATAAGTTGAAAATAAAGGTTGTGGGAGATTCATGATGTTTTTTCTTTTCAAGTGAAGAAGTTGGATGATATCATTTTTATCACGGGGACTTTACATAAGAAAAATCATATTGTTTTCACAAAACACGTTCAGCCCCAAAACGCCAAATACTAATTAGATATTGAGCTGTGACCTTGAAATGATCTTGATCCATAAACACTGACATATGGATCTCTGGTCACTTTATCATTGGTCATTAAATAGGACTGTAGCCCCACAGTTGCCAACTACCTAGATATTGACCTTTGACCTTGAAATGACCTTGACACCAGGTCACCTAATCATTGGTCACCAAAGTTCACAATTGTTCTCAATTGCCCTTAAACTCCAAATTGCTAGATATTGACCTTGGAAGTCACTCTATCATGAGTCGCTAGCTACAGCAGATCCCAGGGCCTTAATACACCAAATACTTAGATACTGATATTTGACCTTGGAATAACCTTGACCTCAGGTCACACATTCATGATTCACAAAGGGTAACCTCAGCCCAAAAACGCCAAATACTTAGATATTGATGACCTTGAAATGATCTTGACCTATAGACCTTGACCCTGACAACAGACCACCTAATAATCGGTTGTCAAGGGTCAGAATTGTTCTCAACTTAAAGCCCCAAATTTTATGAACAAAACATACGAAGTTAAAAACTGATCTTTTTGAAATGAAATTGCTGCTAATGTTTCAAAACTAAGGTATCTGTATTGCAAAAGTAATATTTAAATTGAATAAACCAAAAGAGATGTAATTTCCCATCAGATTTAGTAAAATTATAACTCTTAAGTAAATGTTGCAATGAATGCTCACACATATCTTGTTGCATATCAATCAATCTATTGCAACTGCTACGGGTGTCACTCTGACACGTATCTGTGAACAAATCAAACTTCTTTGATGGTGATGTAATACAAATTGGTATCTTTTAATATGACGTCCGTAAGATAAACCATCAATACCAGGATTGTCAAAACTTGGCATTAATAAAATCAATTCCCGTCTTATCACTGTCACACCCATTACTACAAGATGATGTCTCGTAGATCACTGTCTGCAAGCTATAAACTAAAAAGAATCAACTTCACTATCTGCTGCATCACTATAAATATAGAGTGTTGTCCTGGAAGTGATGCACTATATGCTCGTAATCCCTTTTTTATTCAAAATCAAAAGTCAATGATACTATTCCTATTTTACCTATTAAATGATTTTTATATATCCAAATAACCATGATATACGTTTTTGGCAAAGTAAATAATTGTAGGGCTCACACAAGGATCAACTTTTTGAAGACTTTTTCGAACTGGTGTAGACTCTCCTGCTTGCAAAGCAAGGGCGATGAATTGAGATTTTTCAGTCGAAAACAAGAAAACAAACATATAATTAATTTTTCTTCAACAAATAAAAGATACAATTGAGTTTACCTTCGTATTTTTTCAAAACATCACTTAATATGAAAATGCTGTGAAGAAAGTTGATCCTTGTGTGAGCCCTATGATTATTTACTTTGTCAAAAACTAATGAAATGGTTATTGGTATATTTAAAAAACATTGACGATATAAAATAGGAATACTATCCTTGACAACAGTAACTTTTTAATTGAAAACGCATTTTAAGGTCATAAATATCCAATTTTTTACCATAATTGTTTTTCATAAAATTACCACACCTGAATGGACTATCATTACACATCAATATCAAATTTGCATCTCATTTTGTATACTTACAAGTATTATTTAAAAAAATGTATATTTTTCAAACTCATCTTTTTGACGGTCGCACCTTGGTGCAAGCCGTTTAGCCCTTTCGTGTCACTATTTTGACTGCAGACAAGTAAAAATGAATAGATAATAGATCAATCTTAAATGACTATGGGTCAATTCATAGTAAGCTACCACAACATAGGTTTAGCCTAACTAAGCCACTTAGAAAGCAATTTGGCACACACTAATAAGCCAAAATGGTTTACACTTTATATGGGGCCTTTAATTGACTCAATTGTCTCAAAGATTCGACCATTCTAATAAAGAGATCATGATAATGAAGAGATTAAAATATGATAATAAAAGCATGAAAACACGTATCGCTAGAGTGTCAATAAACGTATCATGGGTAGAAAATACCCAACTCTGTCTCCAGGTCTGTAAACAAGTTCCAGGAGCTACTCGCGAAAGGATTTGATGTTGGCCTGGCAATATATCGAAGTTTGCTGCCAAATGAATGTTGTTTATGCCTGGGTCACATTTGCTCAGATCCATCGACCGGCGCCCGGCCGATTGACTGTTTTGCTCAATATTGTATTCCATTTTGAACAAAATACTCAATCGGCCGGGCGCAGTAGTGAAAATCGGGGCAAATGTGACCAAGGCATTAGGTACAGTGCATACATGTAATTACTACTTTGAGTAATGAATTTGATTTATAATCAATTTATAATAAAGCAGAGCTGTTCAGAGCTGTTCAGTGTTTTATCTTTTGTGTTAACTGAATACAGAAGCTGAATATTCCCTCTCGTTAGCCTTGTTAAATAACTGGTCTCTTATATAATATATGGCAAAATGGCGTGAAATCAAATCCTTTCTGTAGCTAATATGAACACCTAGCAACACCGAACATTATTTTCTTGGCAAAACAAAGTTTTATTGTATTTATAGGTTTTCACTCATTATTAAATTATGAAATTCTGAATTGATGAGGGTAATCAATTTCACTGAATCTAAAAATAGCCATGGTTTTTGGTTGTAATTTCAAGAATGCAGATTATTTTAAATTATATATTCAACCGTCGTCGTGTACCTTTCATTTGATGGTTCAAGAGAGAAGAAGAAATGAATTTTGACCAGTTATTAACTGAACATATAGGAGAGATCGGACCATATCAAATATGGATTCTAATTATACTAGCTTCACTGTCGACAGCAGGATCTATGGTAAACGTAAATATTGTCTTTCTGGCCGCAGTTCCAGAACATCATTGTTATGTCCCCGAACTTTGGAATTCAACGCTTAATTTAACGATTGATAAAATACGAACTTTAAGTGTACCATTGGACCCTGAAAATGGGGGCTATCAAAAATGTCATATGTATAATCGAGACTACGCAAACTTGTCACTGTCAGCGGTGGAGGCCTGGGATGTAAATGGGTCAGATGTAGGACTGACGCCGTGCAAACAATGGTACTATGACAAATCTCGATATTCAACTACCATTGTTTCTCAGGTAAGTGAAAAATATATTTGGAATGCTAAAATTATTTTCAAACAAATGATTTTAACACTTTGTGAAAATAATAGTTTAACCAGACACTTTTTTGTAAGGGTCTCGAAGCCTCAATAGGTTGAATTGCATTATACATACATGTAGCTTATACTAACAGGGTGAAACAAAAATAAATGACACCCAAGTGCACCTTACGTTGCATAACTTGTTTGTCAGTTAACATATAGACTTGTCCTTTGACACAATTAAATGCGAAAGCATCTCCAAAAATGTCAGATGTGTTGCTCAAGTGGGTCAAATTTGATGAGCGTTTCAACATTTCTCTAAATGTCGACCATGCCTTGGAGACACACATGGATTCTACACAAAAATGCCACCCAGCTTTTGTAACACAACTTTGTAAATACTAATAATTTTGGCTTGTACTTTCAGGGAAATGAAGTCCATTCAATTAAACACAAAATAATGTAGTTGTCGTTGATAAAATCATTATAACTTATTTTCAAAATTATGTTACAAAAGGTGGGTGTCATTTTTGTGTAAGATCCAGTTGTGCCAGCAAAGGAATAGACGACACATTTTGTAACGCTCATTTGTGTGCATCTAGGTGAGCTGGTAATCTCAAAGTTATTGTGGAGTTGCAAAATAAAGTGTAGTTTTATTGTGTGAAATAACAAGTCAGAATTTCTTCAGACAAAAAGTTATGAAATATTATGTGGGTGGGTGTCATTTCTTGTGTTACGTGTTCATAAAGTATGAAACTATTCAATTTTTTTTCACACGAGCCCATTTTTTCTCCATATTACACTTTTCCATATAATAACCATGCATTTGCATTTATTTTATGTGTATATATATATTTTGTTGATCGAGGCTATTGGAATTCATTTGATTTGTAGTGGGATCTGGTATGCGACAAAAAGTGGATGGTTGCCTTTGTCCAGTCCATCTTCTTAGCTGGCGCCCTTGTTGGAGCCGTTCTATCAGGTCAAATATCAGACAGGTACCTCTCATAGACTAGTTTTAATATATGCATGTATAATTCGTTTGTTTATATTGTTACATGTTTTAAAATTCTATTTTAAAGGTTCATATGCCGGTCAATAGCAATTGCGCAAATGTTCATTGTATAAAAATATCCGTTTTGAAATAAATATTGACATAATTGATATGGTATGATATGATATTTTTAAACTTGTACATTTATCTCCAAAAGTTTGTCGACCCCGATACCCAATATAGTCTTACATGTGGTATATCACATATACGTTGTGCAATAACAATTTATTTTTAGGGTATTTAAGTTGTTGATGTATTAATTCTTTAAGTTGAAAAAAGTTATTTATCGGGTGTCCCCAAAAAGTAAGCCGCTTATTGACAAGTATTTTCTCAGCAATAGATAACCCAAATTCTTACTGGGGAATTATAGGGTATTATTATCAAGTGCCATAAATATGAAAGAGTCGATCGGTTTATATTATGTGAGTATAGTCAAATTAAAAGCAGTATGCCAAAATATCCAATATTGCTTTTTAATTCTTAAAAACAGCTTTCATGATGATTTTGAGACAAAAATCAAAGTTTGCTTATATAAGCTCAACAACTGACAACACAACAAATAACGAATCATGTTCTTCGATAATTTCCAACTTGTTTATTAAGTATGTTTGCAACAAGCTCTCAAAAGGGATTGTTTGAAATTTTATACTCATAAAAAAAGAATACGTTTTAGTTTGTCCATATGATTTGTGTCCTACAACACACGCTTAACACATTCAATTTACTAAGAAACTAGATATTGAGAATTTATTTAACAATCATTGTATTAGTTTCTGTTAGTTTCATTTCTCAAAATGATTATTTGAAATCGTATTGGTACATAGCTGAAATCTAGTGTTAGGAGGATACGAAATATTGGACAGCAAAATCTAAATTCACTACAAAAATAACAATACTTCGTCTGATGTTTTCATTGTCTGTCATTTAAAGGATTACCTTTAAGGGCACTTTCTGGAGAAGCTTTCAACAAATTATGCATCAACCACATATCAATAACGTTAATGTAACCAGTTTGTCGGAGGATACAAATTATATGGACATAATAAAACGTATTCTGTTTTATGAACATAAAATATCAAACAATCCCCCTTTGAGAGCTTGTTGCAAACATACTTTAATAATAGGTTGGTTGGATTTTTAATCATCATTAAAGCTGTTTTTAAGAATTGATAAGCAACATTTCAGTATATATATAGCATAGTCATATAATGACCAGTTGTGTTGACATTAAAATAGCACACATTAAAAATGTTGACCTAATTTTCACCAAAAATGCAACCTTTTATTATATTGTTGAATGCATAATTAGAATGTGCTTTGAGACATGTTCCATTTCCTAAGAGGAAAAGTGGATTGGTCCAGGGACTTTAAAGATACTGAATTTGGATGACCAAAATGAACTGAAACCAATGGATAGCATGGGATTTTTCAATGGAGAAATAACATTTTTTTTTTCTTTCAAGAAATCTTTGATACATTAAAATAAAGAATAGTAATGCATTGAACAATGTAAAAAATGACTGCATTTTTGGTGAAAATGAGGTCAACATTTTTGAAAAATGTGTTGATGGGTTGATTGCTAGTTAAATATCGAGAATTAAATCGACGATTCTGTTGTCTTTTGAGCTATTTGTTCGCAAACATGTACATTTTCTAAAACAAAAAACGTCGTGGGTAACCAGCGTAAGGATCACCAGTGTTATGAGACACTGGTCACTAACTTCCAAATAGAATCATGTTCGCAAGAACATTGAACATACACTGTGGTCAATATGCATCAGTAATGTATTATAAAACAGTTTATCCCAAGTATTGCACAAGTTTGATAATTACAAATCCATATACATAATAAATAGAAAGGGTTAACATGTAATATATTGCCTCTTTAAATTGACTAGAGTTAAATTATAGTATAAAAGAATTTGGCACTCAATCTAATCCATATGGTTAAACATACATTAGGACATTACAAATACTAATGTTACAGTCAACCTTCCAAGGTTAAATTGTCTTTTTACATTCCCAGTGGATGATTATCTTCCCTATATGCATACATACAGTATATAATTGTTATCTTTTCAGATTCGGGCGAAAGTATACCACGATTGCTGCGATGGTACTCACTCTTACCTCATCCATAGGTTTGGCCTTTTCACCTAACTTTAGTGTGTTTGCAGTATTAAGGTTTTGTCTTGGTGTATTCAGCGTTGCAGGATTTACCGTTGGCTTCGTTTTCAGTAAGTTCACACCAATTATAAAACGGTACTACGTTATGCTGTGGTCACACTTGCCGTGTAGGCTCACCGTTCGCCACCGTGTGGCTGATTATGGCAAGACGGTGACGATTCAGCGACGGTCGCATTTCTTTTTGAATTTATGACCGGGTTTATACCGTGCTATACCGGGTCTGCACCGGCTTTATACCGACCTAGTACCGGGCTAACGTGTTTAAAGAGTAGTGGCTTACCATTGTCACCGTGTTTTCAACGGGTTTATACCTTCCTTTCACCGGGTTTTCACCGGTCGGAACGCATTGGTAACGCATTGGTACCGCCAAACCGCATTGAAAACGTCATGAAACCGCTCTCTATAAGTCACTCATCACTGGGCATAAATCCTCATCATGTGAAAGTCCATGTTCAAAACACATATCACACAAACTATCATCGCTATAAAAATGACTTTTGGTTTAATTGTATTGTCCAATCCAGATCAGATGTAGGTTACCTCGCCTGTATACTCTTATAGTAATCATAAGTCTCTACTGATTAAAAAAAATAGTTTGAGTATACATACAAGGATCGATCAAAAAGTTTCTTACCGTTGGCTCTAGGTTTTATAATAAGAGGAGTTGAATGCTAAAACTTTAACAAGAGACAGGGTAGTTAGTTTGCTTGAAACTCTATGAGTTTCATATAATTATAATTTATATGAAACTCATAGCTATAGAGTTTCAAGCAAACTAACTACCCTTTCTTGAGTTAAAGTTTTAGGATCCAACCCCTCTTATTATAAAATCTAGAGCCAACGGTTAGAATTTTTTTCATCTACTCTTGTATAGTAAATAAGAACTAAATAACACAAATGTCTTTGTAAAACAAATTGCTTGTCACATAAGATATGTTTAACGTGTAATTATTGATATACAGGGTGATCCAAAAAGGTAACCTCAACAAATCTTTATATTTCAGTCATCCAGTATGGGTTTAAGATCGTATTTCGCACAATTAAATCTTATTCAATATAAGTTTCATTGGTCTACTCAAAAACGGTGAACATTTCATGGTCATTTTACCAAACATGCCCGAAATGCCGGTCTTGTCTTGAAAGCAAACTTGAACGTATCCCAGATAGCACAACTCTGATGGGCCAACGTTGGCCCAACAACTACGTATCTGTTGGCCCAACGTTGGCTGTCGTGGTTGGCCCACCGTCGCTATGTCCATCGGTCCAACGTTGGTCCACCGTCGCTATGTTCATTGGCCCAACGTTGGTCCATTGTTGGCCCAACACGATTTCAAGCTACGTTGGCCCATAGTTGGCCCACTAATAGTAAGAAGACTGGTTGGCCCGACGTTGGTCAACAGTTGGTCCGACAATGTTAAGAGGGATGTTGGCGCATTGGCGGTCAAAACTGGTTGGCCCAACGTTGGTCAACAGTTGGGCCAACTTTGGCCCAACGATTACGTATATGTTGGTCCAACGTTGGCTGACGTGGTTGGCCCACCGTCGCTATGTCCATTGGCCCAACGTTGGCCCACCGAAAATATGGTTGGCCCAACGTTGGTCCATTGTTGGGCCAACCATATTTTCTTTCGGTGTGCCAACGTTGGGCCAATGGACATAGCGACGGTGGGCCAACCACGTCAGCCAACGTTGGTCCAACATTGGCAGCCACCACAGAACCAACGTTGGCCCACTGTTGACACAATTTACTTTTTTGTACAGCCATTGTTGGTTCCCTGGGCAGCCAACGACAGGCCACATGAATAATTTGCCAACTGCAACCTTGAGAACCGATGGTCACCGATAGCGACGTTGACCCAACGTCTTTGTGCTATCTAGGCATTCAGTACTGCTACTGTAAATGTGTTCACATATTATATCCGTTTTACATCAATAAAATATGGTGGCTTGTTTTTCCATACTAAATATATTTGGTAGCCTTATAAGTGGTTTCAACTGTATTACAAGGCGAAAATCCATATTTTTGAGGTGAACAACATTATCAGATAATTTTGAAAGAAAATATTACAAAAATTTACCTTAATTTTTTTTAATGACTGCTGGTATGTTTTCTTCTATTTTTAAGCATTTGCAATGATTTATCGATAGGTGGCTTCCTGGTATTAGCGGCAGCCAACAACGGGCCAACGTTGGCCCAACTACAATTTGCCAACTGCAATTTTGCACTGATCGATAGGTCCCAGATAGCACATCGCCAATGGGCCAACGTTGGGCCAACAACTACGCATCTGTTGGCCCAACGTCGGCTTGAGCGGTTGACCCAACGTCATTTTGTCCAGCGGGCCAACGTTGGTCCAACAGTGGCAAAAAATTATATTGGCCCAACGTTGGTCCAATGTTGGCACAGATAGCACACCGCCAGTGGGCCAACTTCGGGCCAACAACTACGCATCTGTTGGCCCAACGTCGGCTTGAGCGGTTGACCCAACGTCATTTTGTCCAGCGGGCCAACGTTGGTCCAACAGTGGCAAACAATTATGTTGGCCCAACGTTGGTCCAATGTTGGCTCGACAGTGCTTTAGTGCTAATGGCAATGTTGGCCCAACGTTGGCCTTGCAGAGGGAACAGATAGGTGGGTGGCCCAACGTTGGCCCAACAGTACTTTAGTGCTACCCAGATAGCACAACGACGTTGGGCCAATGTTGGTCCAACATTTGCAGCGTCTACAACGTCAGCGTACAGCCGTAAAATTGCTGACTTCAGGCCAACAGAAAAGTGTACCTTGACGACCTCGTACCAACGTCGGCCCAACGTCAAAGTACCGCCCTAAAATTGCTAACTTCAGACCGAAAAAGATGTGTCATTTGCCAACCTTGTACCGACGTCGGTACAACGTGAGCTTACAGCCGTAGAATTGCCGACTTCAGGCCAACGGAGAAGTGTGCCTTGACAACCTTGAACCAACGTCGGCCCAACGTCAAGGTACCGACGTAAAATTGCCGACGTTGGGCCAACAAAGACGTGCTATCTGGGATCGGGTGAAGTTTTCTGACAACACACTCACAAATATCTTGTGTAATTTCTCTCACTTTCCTTCTACTCTATTGTTTTAGTGAAGCCACAAAGGTACAATTTTGGGAATTCAGATTGTGTTATTTTGGTATGTTTTGGCATTTGGAGCATGTTTTTTAAAATGACCATTTTGGAGCATGTTTTTTAAAATTACCATTACGAGCTTGATCATTCGAAATAGACCAATGAAAGAACAGTGAACAAAATTCAGTTGTGCCAAAAATGGCTTAAAACCCATATTAGAAGACTGAGTTATTAAAACTTGTTTGGGTTACCTTTTTTGTCTGACCCTGTATAACCTAACAAGTCTCAATTGCTCTATATCCTCGGAAAATCATGACCAGGAGTGTACGTATTCATATTTTCCTGTCTTGCCATGGTACAGACCCGGCCTCGCAGTTACACCAGTGCCGGAGGAGATTGCGTTGTTTCTTGCCTTCCCGGTTGTCACGATCCGGGCCCCCCTGTCTTTGTGTATCTTCAAGATTTCTAGCTCCCCTCCAATGTCCAGCTGGGTGTGCGTAATCACCATGCTGGTTGATGAGTTGGTTTTGCATTTGGGGATACCTCATGCGCATCAGATTGTGTAGTACCATACAGGTCCGGACAATCAACCGAACAGTTGAAGGAGCATGGCCCATGGTCGTCAGTAACACTTGAAAACGGTTCGCCATGATCCCGAAAGCGTTTTCTACACAGCGACGTGCCCTTGACAGACGGTAGTTGTATACGCTCTTCCACGTTCCTTCCTTTGCCACCATACGGCTTCATCATGTTTGGTGTGAGGGCGAATGCATCATCTCCTATAAAGAAATACGGTTCCTCCTGGTTGTCGTTTGGGAGTGGAGAGGGGTCGGGGAGATTTAGGAAACAATCAGCTATGCCCTGCTTGAGCTCTGAGGCATTATAAATTTGAGCGTCAGACGCTGCCCCCTTCCCTAAAAATACAGAACAGTTGCATTTATGAAATGAACAGCGATCAGTTTCACCTTATTAAAAACGTGCCATGCGCTTTATAGAACATTTTGAAGTATTCTTTCTAACCATGTTTCTAGAAAAATTCAAAAACGTTGTGAGACTTTAACGTCATACTTTATCTTGACATTTCATTTTCCAGGGAATGTTGATGCTCGCTCTAGGTTTAATTTGATTCACCGATCGTCTCTCAAAATCCAAAAACATTTACGAAATATTGTCTTCAAGAAATATGTTGTTTTGGGTAAATTATGTAATGGTCGTCTAAAACAAATAATTTTATTTTAAACTGACGAACTTGCGATGTGTAACTGAATTTCATTGAATTAAGAGACGTTGTGTTTATAAATGGTCTCTTTTTGTCATGAAACACTTACCACCAAGATCGGCCCAGATAAACTTGTAGTCAGGGTCTACCAACGCCATTAACACAACAGAGTAGAAACCCTTGTAGTTGTAGTATAGGGAACCCGACTTTGCAGGGCATTTTATTGCGACATGCTTCCCGTCCAGGGCACCTATGGTGTTTGGGAAGTTCCAGCGACTCAAGAACCCGTCAGCTATCTTGCCATGCAGCCGGAGTGGTCGGGGGCATCATCACCTCATCCAGGTACTCATCCACTATCGCTTGACACACTTCTCTGATGATAACGGAGATTGAGTTATGGGGTATCCTCCAGCTGTATTGAAGATCTCTGTACTTCGCACCCGATGCCAGATGACGGAGCGTCACTGATAACTTTAGGCCTGGTTCGAGAGCCTCTCGTAGCCTGGTATTTTGTTTGGTAAGGCGATGCTCAACTCTGTTCAATATTTCATCAAACATCTCCGGAGGCATCCTGAGAAAGTTTTTAAAGGCTTGTGGATCCTCCCTCCTAAGCTCTACCATCAACTGGTCATACAATCCAAATTGTCTGCGACGTTTCACCCATTCTCTCGACCATACATTTCTGCTTTTCCTTGCCCTTTCCTGCTGATGTCGACGAATGTGATTGCCAATTTCTAAGTCAATTTCATCCCGCTCTCTCTGAGTAATGGCAACCATGTACATTAAACGAACCTTTTCAGGACAATCCATGATGAAGACTGACAGTCTGACACGACCAAAAGTGTCACATGGTCAGGAGTGAATAAATCGAAGAGGAAAAAACTGCAGAAACTGCAGAAGACGGTGAGAAGCTGCGTCATTAGACGGTACGATTTCGAATTCACGGTAATAGGATGTTAGGAGGATGTTATGAAGCCGTTATAAGGCCGTCAACACGTCAATGGACTGTTACCTAGGCGTTAAGCGGCTGGTACCGTGAAAACGCTTTTAATGTGACATTTCAAACACCCGTTGGGAGCCCGTTTATTGGACGGTACCAAAGCGGTAAACTTTCGTTCGCAACCCGTCGCTGATTGAGTCAACGTCCCCCATCGTCCCATCACCGCCTTGTGAACGTGTCCTTAACGGCCGCACCGTTCTCATACCATTCCCATACCGCTATCGCCGTTCGCAGCCGAACGTTAGTCAAACGGAAAAAGTTTTGAGCATGCTCAAAAAATTCGCCGGGTGTGGATGGCCGGCAACGTTCCCTGAACGTTTTCAAACGGCCGGGAAACGGCCCACCGTGTGACCATGCCGGCCATCGCCGTCTGGCCATAATTAGCCACACGGTGGCGAACGGTGGGCCTACACGGCTAGTGTGACCGCTACTTTAATCAAAGTACAGTTCATTTTTCTCTTAGGCGGTCCCTATAGAAACTTTTTACTATGGGGGGGGGGAGAGGAGGCAGTCGGTTTGGGACTTCGTTTTTGCGTTAACACTAGGCCTTTGATGGTGAAGTCATCATTTTTATACAGTGCACAAATAATATTATACAAATAATTGACACTAGGTATTCTGTTTTACCTTGAACATGCATCACTACATCCTTATAAATATTGTAACATCATTTTTGAAAATTTAACAAAATAACCGCTTTTGTTTCTTTCAGATATGGAAATCGTTGGTCCGTCATGGCGAAATACTGCTGGTCTCTCAGTTCAATATGCATGGGCCTCAGGTTACTTTGTTATAGCAGCAGTGGCCTATTTCATCAGGGACTGGTCGACATTACAGTTAGTTTTATGTATTCCGATAGCAGTACAGTGCATACTTGTTTTGTAAGTATTATTAAGCAAACGTCATTGAGCAAACATCTTCAATAAGAAATTTATCGATGCATACTCGTTATACCAGTGTATTCTTTCAGTCACATGAAATACCTTGAAAGATCAAGATGAGATGAGTGCATATTATATACTGTTAAACCAGTGTATTCGTTCGGTCATATGAAATACCTTGAAAGATCAAGATGAGATGAGTGCATATTATATATACTGTTAAACCAGTGTATTCTTTCAGTCACATGAAATACCTTGAAAGATCAAGATGAGATGAGTGCATATTATATATACTGTTAAACCAGTGTATTCTTTCGGTCATATGAAATACCTTGAAAGATCAAGATGAGATGAGTGCATATATATACTGTTAAACCAGTTTATTTTTTTCAGTCATAAGTTACATTGATGGATCAAGATGCCATCAATGACCTCCTTTTCATTATAACGATTTTTGCCAAAGTCACTCTACGCTGACCTCGATGTTTAGATGTAAAGATTTTGCATAATTTGCAGTTTTATCCCAGAATCTCCTCGATGGTTGTACGCAACACACAAGTCCAAGAGAGCACAAGCAGTTGTCAAAGCGTTCGCTAAATCGAATAAAAGGGAACTTCCTGAAAAACTATTAGATGAAATATCGGAGGTAATAAGAAAACTCAAAAAGATACAACATTTCCCATTTTGTAACCCTTTCTGAATGTGACTATCGGAAATATAACATTTAAGGATGTGCCTCGATTGCATACTAAAAACACCTGTACACTCACATTCTAGATCTTTAAAAGAGAGGGCTCAAAAGGATTGGTATCGATATGGTGAACTGAATTCAATATTGTTTTTCTTTTAAACCAATTATTGAAAACATTCTGTAAAAACACGATCCTTTATGTATGGTCACTCATTGACAACAATTTGATGCGAAATATATTTATACATATTTTATATAACTGTTTTTGTAAACATTTTTTAGTGCAATTATTTTTTGTTCTGTTTCTACCAATTCTTGAGAATGAAATGAAACATCTATCCCAAAATGACATATACACAACGTGTTTGGGTCTCTCAATATTGTAATTGTACAAAGTTTGGTTCATTTAACAAAAATAATTCAAAAAATTAAAATAAAAACATCAAAATAGATAAAAACTAAAGTAATTCTTTTAGTTCATTAACAAGATACTGTTTTAAATGAACCAAACTTTCCTTTGCACAATTACAATATCGAGAGACCTAAACACGTTGTGTATATGTCATTTTGATCCAAAGAGGTTGGGATAGATATTTCAATTCATTCCGAACATATGATACCAAAAGTTTATATATTTTTTTCAAATTAAATTCATACCATTCAAAAGATGATCATTTAATTGAACATGTGTTCAATTCAGTTCGCCATATCGATGCCAATCCTTTTCATCACGTTCAATTTAGGAGACAAATAAGAGACGCAGTGGTGGTAGTAATATATTTAGTCTATTCCGGGGATCTCGTCTGAGAAAAAGAACACTGGCAATGTGCTATGCCTGGTAAGTCCAATAACCATTATTTTGAGCTCATAATTTTACATAATATATTGTTTTAAGAATAATCTTGATATCGTTACTACATATACTAAATGAATGCATTGTTTCATGTGTATTTTGTGATGTTTCTCCCGAACCCATTTTAGGGTTGTCTGTTCGTTTGTTTACTACGGATTGTCTTTGTCATCGTCATCACTGGGCGGTGACCCATTCATCAACTTCCTCATCTCTGGAGGAATCGAAATACCTGCATATTTATTCACCCATATTTGCTTCTGGAAAGTTGGGCGCAGATATCCACTAAGTTTTGTGTTTTTCTTTGGTGGGGTGGCGCTGTTCTGTTTACTAGCCATACCAAGGCGTAAGTAAAAGTTCGTTATGATTACATTTTCTATTGTAAAGTTGTTCTATCCCTTCAATGTAGCTGACTCGCTCTGATGATATATTAATACTATTAACCTCATGACGAATTCCCCCATTGTTAATATATATTGCAGATATGACAACGGTGACAATAGTTGTATCGATGTCCGCAAAATTCCTAATATCTGCTGGGTTTGGTATGGTGTACAACTATGGTGCCGAGGTGTTTCCAACTCAGATTCGTAATTTAGGAGTGGGCACTTCATCAACTTGCTCAAGAATCGGTGGAATTATAGCTCCTTATGTATCGCTTTTGGTAAGTTATAGCCAGTCATCTTTCCATTGTGTCGACCCATATTTGCCACGTACATATTACATTATTATATGTCTCTGGTACATCGTACTGTGCAGTTATCTAATCTGTTCAAGCTGAATTTTTAATCAAGATGGCTTGGACAAAATCAAACAAACAGCAAAGTGAATGAATCATTCCAAAACTGAGTCCCAGGCTTCAACGTAATTCAAGAGAAAAGGGGTCATATCAAACATTCTCTAGTTTAATGCATTAACTTTGTTGTTTGGCTTATCAAACTACTTTCTTCCAGGGAACGTTTAGCAGATTCGCCCCGAGCATTTTCTTCGGTCTCGTGTCACTCTTGGGTGGTTTTATTGTGTTACTTCTACCAGAGACTCGGGACAGGCCCCTTCCTGAAACTCTAGAGGACGCTGAACGGTTCAGCAAATTCAAACCCAAGCGGAATGACTTGAATGAAGAAAATGGTGTGTCCATGGTGCCTCTAAGAAGTTCGGAGTATGCCTCGTGTTATGACGACGACAAACACGTTTAAATACAGTCATCATCAGACAGAATACTGTTCCTTCATGAGTTTTGGCCGGGGATGACACCACAGTGTGGAACGACTAGTTTGTTGAAAACATTTAAACACATGTTTCTCTTAAACCAGTCATCAAAAAATTCTGAAGATTTTACACATCGTCAATCTAATGATCATTCTTTGAATGGCAACAGTTTAATTTGAAAATATATATATACTTTTCTCTATATTAGTTTAGAAAACACATCAAACACTTCTTTTGTTCTCGGTACCATATGTTCGGAATGAAACGAAATATCTATCCCAACATCATTGGAACAAAACAACAGAAACACAGTTGTGTTTAGGTCTCTCAATATTGTAATTGTACAAAGGAACGTTTGGTTGATTTAAAAAAGTATCATGTTAATGTAATAAAAGGTTTACTTTAATTTTTATATATTTTTGTTTTTTTGTAAAATCAACCAAAATTTCCTTTGAATAACATATAATATTGAAAGGTCTAAAAAATGTTTTATATGCTGTTTTGTTCCAACAAGGTTCGGAAAGATATTTTATTTCATTCTCAAGAATTGGTAGAAAGGAACGAAAACAATTGCATAAAAATCAAAAAATGTTAACAAAAACAGTTATAAAAAATATATTCTTGATCTTCGTCTTCGTCTTGGTGCATTGGGTTTCTATATAAATCATTTCGAAACAAAAATAATAAGTGTAGATATGTTATGACCCGAGTAAACTAATATAGACCTAGTACATGTAGTACGACTATATAATATTGGACCTAAATTAAATAAACTATTTCAAACTATATCGCGTGTCCCAAAAAGTGAGTCTCTCTTTGACGAGTATTTTATTAGCAAATTGCTAGAAAATTTTCATTGGAGAACAATTAAATAGGATATCATTAGCAAGTCCTTTTTTATGGATGAGATCGTTTACATCTTCTACGAGTATTTTCAATAAAAAAACAGCATGCCAAAACATACAATATTAACAGTAAGGTCACTTATAACTAAGCTGTTGTGTATTTTCCCCAACGTTATCGCCTCCCATGACATAACTAGAAAACAGCAACTCCGTGGAGTAGCAAATCCCACCGAACAAATACACCCTATGCAGACAGAGCCTGTGGGAAATATTGGGTGCGGCGCAAATGAGCGGAGGGTGCGGAGCTAACGGTCATTTTTGAATTTAAAATTGGGATATTTCTGAAACTAAGCCGTTTTGGGACTTCAAATATACCAAGATATGTGTATTTGACACCAAATATCAATAAAATTGTGAAAATAGTAGTGCAATTCATTTTATAGCGACGCAGTATGCCTTAAACATTTCCCAGACCTATATATTTTGAGACCATCCTTTTAATACTGCGTCCCCAGCATTCATAAAAAATGGTGTTCAAGATACACTACCCATGCAAATTATTTTTGCATCTTGGAAGCCAGGCAGTATCTGTGTGATTTTATAAAAATTCGGAAATGTTCTTCAGATATGAGCCCCTCTAAATATTGGGTGCGGAGCTACGTTTATGGAGCTGCTCCGCACCCAATATTTAGAGGGGCTCATATCTGAAGAACATTTCCGAATTTTTATAAAATCACACAGATACTGCCTGGCTTCCAAGATGCAAAAATAATTTGTATAGATAGTGCACCTTGAACACCATTTTTTATGAATGCTGGGGACTCAGTATTAAAAGGATAATTTCAAAATATATAGGTCTGGGAAAGGTTTAAGGCACACTGCGTCGCTATAGAATGAATTGCGCTACTATTTTCACAATTGTATTGATATTTGGTGTCAAATACACATATCTTGGTATATTTGAAGTCCCAAAACGGCTTAGTTTCAGAAATATCCCAATTTTAAATTCAAAAATGACCGTTAGCTCCGCACCCTCCGCTCATTTGCTCCGCACCCAATATTTCCCACAGGCTCTGTCTGCATAGGGTGAAATAACAAAATATGTTTGATATATAGAACCAGTCTTGAAAATTTCTTCTCGAGCGGATTTTCTTTGCCCCTAGGCATCAGCTTATATAATTTGAACCAAATCCGTCAACTGGTATTTGGGTTATCAAAGATTACATTTCTAACGACAAACGGCAGCCATTTTGATACTATTTTTTCAAACAGCGCTCCTTAATCCACTGGCATCAGCAAATAAAATTTGAAGCAAATCCGTCCACTGGGACTTGAGTTATCAAATATTACGTTTTACGGAAAATGGTGGCCATTTTGAAATTCAGTGGCCATCTTGAACAAAGTTCCTTTGTCCCTAGACATCAGCATATTAAAGGAAGAGGTGCGATAATTGGCAGATACCCGCATGGTCAAAATGAATCATTCTTAGGTGAAACATGAAGAATAGAATGTCACGTGATTCTCTGGAAATTTTTAAAATGCTTGGGCACACATAGGCTGAGATACGGGTCATTTAGTTCAGCAAGGTTGTATTGGCTTACATGGGGCTGTGCACCATTGGCTTAACATGGGGATATCATCATATCCCAATAGAGGCCATTGGTTTCCATTTATTATTGCAAAATTTACCAAAAATACGCTATGACCCGAGACACAAAAATACTTCCTGGTTTGAAATCTTCGCCTCTACACTTCATCATGATAGAATTATGACCCTTATAAGTGGCTTATACATCAATACAGTGCTGAATAAAGGTCAACAAGATACTAGTGTGCATATAAATGTAATAATAAAAGCGGTATATTCATTTTGAAATATCAGATGAATTAATTTTTTTCATGGGGAAATCATAATGGAGAGTGCACTACTTCCTTTGAACCAAATCCGTAAACCTATTGCTGAAAAAGTACTTGTCAAAAAGCGGTTCACTTTTTAGGACATCCGATATGTATATAAAGTTACATGATATTTATCAAAACATAAAATAAGTTTGATTCTGCAATTCATTTATTTTTAGAGATATTATTTTTTCCATCTACAAACAATCATTCAAGAAATGTATAGTACAGGGTCACTTATGAATATACACTCAAAGATCAAAGTCAGGTAGTAGAACAGATAACCAATGGTCTCTTGGTGGTAGACCATATTTTGTAGGATAAGGAATAAAAAGGGCGGTTTTCATCAAAAAGTCTCATTTCTCCTAAGTCATTTAAGTAAACCTTAGGATATAGAAAATAGAATCCTGATTTATTTCAGGACTAAATCTAGCTTACACCATGAAATTCAACCTAGATTTCCTCCTCGAATATATAGGACCCTGGACAATCACTTGAGGATATATAACATGATTCTTAAGTAGCTGTCCCGTTACTCGTTTCAATCATCTTCTGGAAGATATAGCCTTAATCTAAATCACCAATGTGGGATATCAAAAGTTATAAAATATTGTGACCTATAGTTCAGGATTTGTGGACCTGGCTTTGAACATAATATTTTCAGTTACACATAGGCTAATCCATTCCATACATGGAATATATTTTATGCATGACTGAAATTATTTTACTATATAACTCCCTTGATGTCCGATCATGTCAGACTGATGTACGGCAAGCTTTAGACAGTTTCATGGCTCATATCAATGGTAATTACATTTCAAAAGACGTACCTTTTCAAAAAAATAATACTTGAGAATTGCATCATTTAATTTTCATTTAGGAGAAAGGACTTTGAAGCCCCGTTTGTTCAGCTAATAGCATTTTCTTGATAATGCAACTCTGCGATGAACAAAAAATAGATATTAAGTTTTGTGCGTTTCCTAGATATTACCCTTCGTCTGTTCTCCCTCATTGTAATAATCCATGCATCTTAACAATAAATAAAGATCAATATGCACATCAAGATCTTCTAGGCGATAAAGCATTAGAATTCAAACACTGGATGAATGAATACAAATAAAAAATAAGTGACTTCATATTAACCATGGATTTTTCCATTTCTTGAAAAGAAGGATGGGTAAATTTTTCTTTTGAACAATGATGGATAATGTTTATCAGTGAATAAATATAGAACACAATAGACTAACAGAAGATTGAAGTACACTCATAGAGCGCAGAAGACTAACAGAAGATTTAAGTACACTCATAGAGTGCAGTAGACTAGCAGAAGATTGAAGTACACTCATAGAGCGCAGTAGACTAACAGAAGATTGAAGTACACTCATAGAGTGCAGTAGACTAACAGAATATCTAAATATACTCATAGAGCGCAATACTTTAACACGCTCATAGAACGCAGCAGACTGAATAAACTCATAGAGCGCAGCAGTCTAACGGAACATCTAAATACACTCATAGAGCGCAGTAGACTAAATACACTCATAGAGCGCAATAGACTAAATACACTCATAGAGCGCAATAGACTAAATACACTCATAGAGCGCAGTAGACTAATAGAAAGTAAGTCTGAGAGCTATACATCATTTGCTGAACTTAAAGGTTCGGCTAATGTAGAATCGTCCATAGCTGGGTTAAATTTTCTTTTAAATTTACTGAAGTTTTCCGCCTCTTCCATCGTATCTGGGAGGTTCCTACCACGTGACTCTGGCAGCAGTAACACAACCAATGCTCCAATCAACGATGCTACGCCAAATATTAGGCTGGGTACGAACCAACTAAATGCACCCTTGAAATAAAGAAAGATGCGAGATGCAAAATGTATACGAATATTTGAAGCACATATTAGAGAGATTTCGCACATAAGTGAAAGTAAAACTTATACGTATACGTATACTTTAAAGGGTCATGTCGAACTATTATTTTTACTAAAATCAATTTTAAATTGTACTTAATGGAACATAACTATTCCCGATACAGAAAAGCTCCATCAACCAGAGACTGTGAATGCACTGCCATCTGCACATGTAGATTATGCACATTATAATTAAATGCTTGCTTCCGTGTCCTAGTAGTTGTAGTGTATTCTAAACACGATCCTTTAAAGTGAGTCATGATCCTTTCAAGTGAGTCATTACATAAACAAGTTGATTATTTCAAAGTTTTCATGATCAGTATAAGTTCAATGAACTTACAAAATTGTATATACACGTAGATGATAAACGTATACAGTTGGATCTACGTATAAAGCTTTACCTCCATGTGTGTGGAACAATTGACCACAAGTATTTTCTAAATTAATCGGCTGAGTAGGAACAGTATCCAATCAAATACTTTAACCATCAATTTGAAACACCAATCAAACCAGTAGGTTCTAGCAATTCCTGGAAACGACCCATTCAGTAGCTCAACAAATGACATACAGGGTGTTTCATAACGAGCATCTCCAAAAGGTCAATTTGAGAAGAGATGGGTCTATATGTATGTACTATATATGAGCCTATTTTATTCTAGACAAACACATTTGGATCAACTAAACATGCTACAATTCAAGAAAGTACAAAAGGCATCCCTTTTAGTATGTGAGCTAGCACCGAAAAATGTACCGGTGTCTGAACAAATTGAAATAACTTGTTTCTTATGTATTTTTATGTGATACTTCAGAAAATTTATGTCTGACGCGCCGTATCCGGGGCGAAAGTGGTCAAAATGGGGTTTTTGACCCTAAAAAGGAAAATTACAGGGGGTACATTATCATCATTGAATAATTAATTCAGTTGATCTTCAATCATTATAATAATTTTATTGAGAGTTGATGAGATCATTCTGAGGTAGTATGTAAAGTTTCAATGGTCTGACACTCATGGTTGTCATGGAAACCACAATGTTTGATGAGAAGATCCATAATTTTGGTAAAACCTGTACCTGCACCTAATATAGAATGTGGATTATTTTTCAAATCAACAGATATCAGAACATTTTAGCATTCTCAAAATTACCAGGGCAGTTCAAACATTTATTTAAATATAAAGGATATTGCAATTAACATAACTGGTAAGTGTCAAAGACCATACAATTACATTAGGGATCAAAAGTGGGTGTCGCCCTTATAGTAGTAGATGATTGCCATTCTCTATAAATACAGAATTTTAGTTGACTTTTGAGATACATTTATAATGATGTTCTTTGGTTATAAATCATATCAAGCATTTTTGCTAAATAATGTACATCTAAGTGTTATACTTATTGCATGGGGGGAGGGGGGAGATGGGGGGGGGGGTAACAGAATTGAAAGAGGGCAGAGCTAATCATCCTTAAGTATAAATCTCATCTACATAGTTCTGGATTTCATGGGGTACATCGTCTGGGTCTTCTTCACATTCATCTCAATATATAGGATATTATAATTCTGCATTATTGGTAAGTATTAAGACCATAGAATTACTCAATTGATCAAAAGTGGGCGTCGCCCTTATCAAAGTCGATGATTCATTCTCTATAAATACAGTCTAACTTGACTTTTGAGATACATTTACATTGCAACTTCTTTGATTATACTTAATATCAAGCATTTCTGGTAAGTAATGCACATCTAATTGTAATAGTTCTTGCCTGGGGGAGAGTGGGGGAGAGTAGTAACAGAATCGGGAGGGGGCAGAGGTAATCAGCCTTAAAGGTGCAATAATTAGTGCAGAGGGGTCATTCAACGATCATGGACCAGTGTCAAAATATATTTAAGTTTGGATATTTCATCAAGACTAACATCTATTTTTATTATCTACAAAGAAACCCCCTAGATAAACATTATTTCAGCTGGTATTCCTCTTGAAACATGGTGGATCTTAAAAATATAAAAGTGGAAGTCCCCTTTTTGAAGCTTTGAACTGAATTTACACTTTCTCATGCTGAAATTGATAATTTATCCATACGTTTTAAGAAAATAGGTATGTCAAAGAAGATGTTAAACCAAATGTTGCCTTGATAGCTCAGAAAAAATTAAAAAACTTTCCTATTTTCTCTACAGTCCTTATTGCCCCTTTAAGTATAAATCTCATCTGCATAGTTCTGGATTTCATGAGGTACATCGTCTGGGTCTTCATATTCATCTCAATATATGGGATATGACAATTTACATGATTTGTCAAACACCATACAATTACATATCTCTCACAACTGCCGGCGGACCCGTACGCCCGATTTCAAACTTTTAAAAACTTTACTTTTTCGCGCCGTTCGTATTGTCCAATTAGATTGCCCGATTTATTCAGTGCCTAACATGACTTCCTGTTGACCTAGAAATGGCGATATTTCGAAAAATAATTCTCAATTCAACAATTTAAACAGTGTTTTAGTCGTTTTTAGTGAACGAATCGTACAAAATGGTGGACAAATACGATCACAACGAAAATGTGGAGGAAATGGATTACGATTTCGAGCTCTTTAGGCTCTTGGAAGCCGATAACGGTCATCGAAAATAGAAACTAGAATATTTTCTGAATTGAAAAATTGAACATTCGATCGCTGCAAATTCAGATTTGGATTCTGACCAGACGAAGAGGCGGAGCGGCGGATTCCGGAGGAGTATTCATGGTATATTTATGCCCAGTCGTGTTAATGTACGAAAAAATTCATGAGAACATTTTTTTTCATGAGCCAGGCCACTGTATCTTCCCTTTGTGAAAATTTTACCCAGATTCATTCAGTAGTTATTGAGATATTAATTATTTAGTCCAGGCATATCATTTTTTGCACTCTTTGAAAAATAAGCCAGTTGCGTGGGATATATTTGCTGAAATAAGGCAGCATGGTAAAGGTTAATAAATGATCAAAAGGGGGTGTCATCCTAACAATAGTAGATGATTGCTTCTTTGTATAAATACAAAATTGAACTTGACTTTAGAGATACATTCATAGTTATACTGAACTGCTGTTATTTTAATTTATGTCAAGCATTTCTGGTAAATATATCTGTGTAAGTATTATAGTTTTTACATTGGGGCGGGGTGAGTAGTAACAGAATTAGAATGTGTAGATCTAATCTGCCTTAAGTATAAATCTCATCTTCTTAATTCTGGATTGCATAGGGTACATCTTCTGGGGTTTTCTGATTCATCTCCTGGTGTTGCTATATCATCAATCTCTTATCTGAGAATATCAGTCAATACCCATTATAACGATGGAGTCATTTAGTTTCCATTCAAGTGCTTTATATGGATGAGATGGTTACAACAATCAGACGGTCCTTCATGAGACCAACTTAGGAATATTATCTAGAGATGAGAGGAGTGTGACACCCATAATGACCTTGGAAAGGCACAAATATCAAGTACAGAAAAAGACATAAAGATGACAGACACCGCAATCAAAGACTTTCTTGATCCATTTACCATTTTGAGGATGAAGGTCATCTCTACAGTCTATCATAAGGAGAATCTGTGCCAAATGATGTCGCTGTCATCTAATTTTAGTCAAAAGGAAAAATTGCATGAAGAGATACCATCTGAGATTAGTCAAAAAAAAGATTTCATGATATAATAAAACATATGAAATTGAAAACTACAGCAGCAACAGTGACAGTAAAAAAGTACTCAGAACAAGCTAACAAGATGGCAAGAAAAAGACAACTTCAAAATGTATACAAGTCATAAGGAAAACAAACCCCAACTATCCCAAACCATAATTAAACTTGAAAGCTAGTTTTGTTTCAAGATCTGACGGAGACTACAATTTATTTTCAAGATTCTACATTTGCAGATTGATTAATTTGGTATGTGATAATTACATCAAAAATTCTATAAAGGAACCTGAAAGAGGGACCTTGACACCTTGCCCTATTTAAGGTTGAAAAACAAGAGTCCCTAAAGATTGGAATGAGTTCTTGTATGATGATGAAAACAAGAAGCAAAATACAGCAGTGTGCTGCTGGATACTTGAGTTGGAAACAAATGAAGACTGATGTCAGTGGTATTTCCTCCAATATAGACCCTGACATATATGCAGCCTTCCTAGCACTTTACACATTCACAGATGAAGTGTCATGCAGAAAGGGCAATAGCAAGAGCACCTTTTTAAAAGGCAAAGGTGGAGCGCCATATAGCCACATTCAACTGAATGATTCTCAAATCTGCAAGTGTAGTGGTATATTCTTCCATATGATATTGTTAATATATTAACATCAGGAGAAGAATGAAAATGATCAGACTATGATATTAATACTTAAGACTGACTGGCCATTGGCTCTGCCCCCTCCCATTTCTGCTACTACCCCCTTGCCCCCCCCAGGGAATAACTATTACAATATTAAGTGTAATCAAAGAAGTTTTAATGTAAAAAATATATCTTAAAGTCAAGTTAAACTCCATATTCATAGAGAATGAATTATCTACTATTGTGAGGGCAACACCACTTACGTAATTGAATGGTCTTTGACACTTACCAATCATGTAAATTGGAATATCCCATATATTGAGATGAATGTGAAGAAGACCCAGAAGATGTAGCCCATGAAATCCAGAACTAAGTAAATTAGATTTATATTTAAGGCTTATTAGCTCTGCCCATTTCCAATTCTGTTACTCCCCCCCCCCTCCTCCACCCCCAGGCAATAACTATTACAATTAGATGTATATAACTTACCAGAAATGCTTGACATTAAGTATAAATCAATGATGTTTTTAAGTAAATATACTTCAAAAGTCAAGTTAAACTCTCTATTTATAGAGAATGAACCATATACTATGATTAGGGCGATGCCCACTTTTGATCACATGTTTTATTCTATGGTCTTTGACACTTACCAACCATGTAAATTCTAATATCTTCTATATTGAGATGAATATAATAAGACCAAGAAGATGTACCCTATGAAATCTAGAACCATGAAGATGAGATTTATACTTAAGACTGATAAGCTCTGCCCCCTCCCATTCTGTTACTAGCCCCCCCTCTCTCCCCCCATGTATCCCCATGCAATAACTATAACACTTAGATGTTAAAATGATTGATATTAAGTATAACCAAAGAAGTTCAATATAAATGTATCTCAAAAGTCAAGTAAAACTCTGTATTTATAGAGAATGGCAATCAACTACTATTATGAGGGCGACGCCCACTTTTGACCACTTATGTAATTGTATGGTCTTTGACACTTCCAGTCACATAAATTGCAATATTCTTTCACTTTAAACAAATGTTTGGACAGCCCTGGTGATTTTTAGAGTGCTAAAATGTTCTAATATCTGTTGATATAAAAAATAATCCATATTCTATATTATGTACAGGTACAGGTTTTACCAAAATTAAGGATTTTCTCAGCAAAAATTGTGGTTTCCATGGCAACCATGAGTGACAGACCATTGAAACTTTATATACTACCTCAGAATGATCTCATCAAGGCTCAATAAAATTATTATGATGATTGAAGATCAACTGAATGAATTATTAAATGATGATAATGTACCCCCTGTAATTTTCCTTTTTAGGGTCAAAAACCCAATTTTGACAAATTTCGCCCCGGATATGGCGCGTCAGACAAAAATTTTCTGAAGTATCACATAAAAATACATAAGAAACAAGTAATTTCAATTTGTTCAGAAGCCGGTACATTTTTCGGTGCTAGCTCACATACTATTTGACCTTTATTTATTACAGTCCGAGAAGATCTTTCCTGACGAAATACCCACATTATGAAACACCTCGTACGTCTTCTTATAAGTATAAGTATACGTTATAAGTTGTATTTTACGTATGTGCGAAATCTCTCTAGTCAACTTATAAACCAAAACAAACATACATGTAGGGTCTAAGCTGATGTCTCCTACTCTTCTCCCCGTTTCAAAATGGATAGACATACAATGGTCCTATATTTTTGAATTTCAGCTATTGAATATTTGGTGAAATAATTATCTCACATGGTTTCGGCTGACTCAAATAATCTCTTTAGGGATCAACGTCATCCATTTTGATACGGACACACCTTATTGTCCATGAGTATACATGTGCACAGAGAGTGTGAAACCCATTGCAGTAGGTATGTATTTTCGGTATATCAAAAATAGCTTTAAATATAAAATTAATTATGTTTTATTAAGAAATCCAAAGTATACAGTTAATTTGCTTACCAGTAAATTGACACACGGGGCCAGCATTCCCCCAACCCTTGCACAAGTGGAAGATGTACCAACGCCAAGGTTGCGGACCTGAGTGGGGAATACCTCGGCAGCGTAGTTATACACCATACCAAACCCAGCAGATATCAGGAATTTTCCAGTCATTGACAAAACAATGATTAGCAGAGTCATATCTATAAGAAAACAAAGAGTTTTTCAGTGACATCTGAGCACTAAAGCTTTTTGACACACAAAAGGGGTACCGAATCCTAATGAAGAAACCATGACAATGACAACCGTTTACAGTGGCGGATCCAGGGGGAGGGGGGACATAGGGCCCAGGCCCCCCTTTTGTGAGCTCAGAAAAAATCTTTAGGGCCCAAAAATTATTTAGACCCAGAAATTTTGTAGGGCCTCAAAAACGGGCCTTTTTTGGCATAATTCTGCCTTTTGAGGCCTTTCTTAGGCCAAATTTTTAAAAAATGGGATTTAAATTTTCAAAATTTTCGGATTTAGGGGCCCAATTTTTTTAAAAACATTCTTAATAACACTTTGTCCAATGAGTGTCGAATGTGTGTTGTATGACATTCTGTCCAATGAGTGTCAAATGTAACCCTACTGAATGGTCTGTCATTATTTATTCCTAAATTTAAGTCCTGAGAATAGCACAAGCAGTAAGCAGTATGCATAAGCAGTTAACTTATGTCAGGAAATCAATTTCCTGATGTAATATTTAACTCGTACTTACGTTTTGGAATTACCAAGATACAAAGTAAAGCTAATCCTCCACACATGAAAGCAAAGCTGATGGGGTATCTTCTCCCTATCTTCCAGAAACAAATATGGGCCAACACATAGGCAGGGACCTCAATTGCCCCGGATATGAGGAAATTGACGTAAGGATCACCTCCCCACGATGATGAATTGAGGGATAGACCATAGTAGACAAAGGCACACACAAACCTGAAAGCAAGTATGCGAAAATTCATTTGAGTTTTCCTATACGAAGAAATCATATGGATAGAAAAGGCCGTTAAGGTTGTCTATTTTACTTGAATACTTGTGGATTAATATATTGTCTGAAACGTTCATGACCCTTGCCCTGTGTCATCTTAAGAATTCTTTATTGGATTTAGGCTCACACTGTCATATGTTTTGTGTGAAGCATGACTGAGCTGGATCGTGGCGAATTTATTTCACAAATAGAGTTTTTATTCAAACGTCATGGCAAGTGCTCAGTATTAAAATATGGTATGAGTACCTCACCAGACGTAGAACATGGCAAGTGCTCAGTGTTAAAATATGGTATGAGTAACTCATCAGGCGTATAACATGACAAGTGCTCAGTGTTAAAATATGGTATGAGTAAGTCACCAGACGTAGAACATGGCAAGTGCTCAGTGTTAAAATATGGTATGAGTAACTCACCAGGCGTATATAATATCATGGCAAGTGCTCAGTGTTAAAATATGGTATGAGTAACTCATCAGGCGTAGAACATGGCAAGTGCTCAGCGTTAAAATATGGTATGAGTAACTCACCAGACGTAGAACATGGCAAGTGCTCAGTGTTAAAATATGGTATGAGTAACTCACCAGGCGTATAACATGGCAAGTGCTCAGTGTTAAAATATGGTATGAGTAACTCACCAGACGTAGAACATGGCAAGTGCTCAGTGTTAAAATATGGTATGAGTAACTCACCAGGCGTATAACATGGCAAATGCTCAGCGTTAAAATATGGTATGAGTAACTCACCAGGCGTATAACATGGCAAGTGCTCAGTGTTAAAATATGGTATGAGTAACTCACCAGGCGTATAACATGGCAAGTGTTCAGTGTTAAAATATGGTATGAGTAACTCATCAGGCGTATAACATGGCAAGTGTTCAGTGTTAAAATATGGTATGAGTAACTCATCAAGCGTATAACATGGCAAGTGCTCAGTGTTAAAATATGGTATGAGTAACTCACCAGACGTATAACATGGCAAGTGTTCAGTGTTAAAATATGGTATGAGTAACTCATCAAGCGTATAACATGGCAAGTGCTCAGTGTTAAAATATGGTATGAGTAACTCACCAGGCGTATAACATGGCAAGTGTTCAGTGTTAAAATATGGTATGAGTAACTCACCAGGCGTATAACATGGCAAGTGTTCAGTGTTAAAATATGGTATGAGTAAACACCAGACGTAGAACATGGCAAGTGTTCAGTGTTAAAATATGGTATGAGTAACTCATCAGGCGTAGAACATGGCAAGAGCTCAGTGTTAAAATATGGTATGAGTAACTCATCAGGCGTAGAACATGGCAAGTGCTCAGTGTTAAAATAATGGTATGAGTAACTCACCAGGCGTAGAACATGGCAAGTGCTCAGTGTTAAAATATGGTATGAGTAACTCATCAGGCGTATAACATGGCAAGTGTTCAGTGTTAAAATATGGTATGAGTAACTCACCAGGCGTAGAACATGGCAAGTGCCCTCTTTCTCATCCTTGGTGTCCGCATTAAATCAATGATTGTGTGGTTGGCAGCGTTTGTCTGAAATGCAAAAAATACCATAAGAAATTTTCCATTTTTAATTTTATAAAACACTATATTAACATAGTATTTGTTTTAAATCTGTTTAAATAAGCTAGGAAGTTTAACAAGTTGCAATGTTTCATAGAAATGACTATGGTGAGATGTGTAACATGCAGTTTGCTTATAAAATGATAAAGCAAATGTATATTTCAGGGTTTACCTTACTTTAATAGCAAACAAGAACTAATTGGCACGATAGAGACAATATGTTGGCTAAATTGTAAAATAGGTTGAGCTTTGAAAACATAAATCATATGAACCCATATTAAGCAAATAAATACGCCAAGTAGACACATTATACTGTTATAATACAGTTTACCATGACAATTTATGTCAAACGTACACATGTTTTAAAGAAAACCTTTACTTGAACGTGAAACATTATGTATTCCACACCTGATGAGGTTTCAGGGACGTATCAACCGGGAATATATTCCATATCCGGGAAATTTTTTTCGTATGTCCTGCACCAACGAGTATCCGGGACATATAAATCGTATGCCCCGCATAAGCCGTTCTCCGGGACATACGATGGCTATATGTCACGCCCCGGGAATTCATGTCATAACTGTTTCAGCCCTGGACTAAACAAGAGACAGAGGTGCCAAACGAACGGGGTAAACAGAATGGATGAATTCTAAGTAAACACAGGAAATGAACACACCGCAAAGAAACTCATTTGGATGTTCAAGTACTGAAGAAGTACTTGGCCACTAAGGGGAACTCCAGCCCGTCGACGATCTGCTTATTATTTCAAACTTCATCAGGTATGGAATACATAGTGGTTATGCAATATGCACGGTCGGTTTTGATACAGGTAATATCCTTTGGGATGTACAAAATATTGTATATCCCTCGGGATATTCCCTGTATCTAAAACCTTATGTATTCAATACCTGATGAGGTTTCAGGGACATATTAACCGTGAATGCATTCCAATTCCATTTCCGGGTGAAAATATTTCATATGTTCCGCGGGATCCCGGGTGTACAAATCCTATATTCCGCATAAAGCGTTCTCTGAGACATACGATTGCTATATACAAACCTCACCAGGTATGGAATACAACAGTTATGCACGGTCGGTTTTGATACAGAAAATACACCTAAGGATATACAATATATCTTCCCTTGATCCTATCGGGCCCTCGGAAAGATATATTGTATATCTCTCGGGATATTCCCTGTATCCAAAACCTCACAGTGCGTAACCTCTATAATTGCCACATGTGTTCTTAACTTTGCCAGTCTATGTATTGTATATTTAAATGTATTAAACTGAAATAAAAGAAAAAACACCATAATTCTACGACCACGTACAAGTTCTCTTAAAGCTAGTATATCCACCTCCTATCCCTTTTTATATTACACACTGTATATACGAGTAAGTTCTAATGATAATTGTGTCAATGATAATGTCCTGAGCAAGACAGTGTCATGGCGTAGCATATTCAGACGGTTTCTTCATAACACAGTTATAAATATAGTCCAAGACAAGTATACCACATCCTGCGATAAAACGGAGAGTCGAAAACGAGCTGCTCGCAAAAAGAGAGGAACGTTTTGTTTTCGACAACTATATCTTTACTATGTTTATGAATTCTAATGATCAATACTTAAAGTTGTATTTAGGATGTGAATCGCAGCTGTTGTCTCTTATAACCAGAACGCACAAATGTCTCACTGCGTATTGCATAATTGCACAATTGAATATCAAATATTACCTCCACATTTACATTGAGTGCCTTTGGGATGTCCTTCCTGTTCCACTTTGCAATTTTTCTGACAGCAGCATCGGCATTTTCGGTTTTACATTTAGCGTATAACCACCGAGGTGATTCTGGAAGAAAACTAGAACGACGACAATGATATTATGTTATTCTTTTTTATGCATGCGGATGTGTTTTTTAGTATATTTTTCAATAAGGGCACCAAATTCTTCACTTGCTAAATCACAGGGTGTGTACCAAATTAAGCGTGTCAGTTAAACGCACGGGGTAAACCTACAACTTTAAACTTCGAATGTAGCAAACGGTAAAACGCGCAGGTAAAGGAGTGGTATCGATATAGAGAACTTTTTGAAAACACGTTTCTCTTAAACCAGTCATAAAAAATCTAAAAATTTTACACATCGTCAATTTAATGGTCATCTTTTGAATGGTAACAATATAATTTGAAAAAATATATATACGTGCGCGTTCATCTATATTGTTTTAGAAAACACATCAAACACTTGTTGTGTTCTTGGTATCATGTTTCCAGAGTGAAATGAAACATCTTTCCGAACGGAACAAAACGACATAAACACAACATGTTTAGGTCTCTCAATATTGTGATTGTACAAAGGAAATTTTGGTTGATATTAAAAAAGTATCTCAGTGTTAATGAAATAAAAGGTTTATCTTGATTTTTATCTATTTTGGGGGGATTTTGTTTTAATTTTTTGAATACTTTTTTTTAAAAATCAACCAAAAATTCCTTTGTATAACTATAATATTGAGAGGTCTAAAAACATGTTGTATATGCTATTTTGTTCCAGCAAGGTTCGGAAAGACATTTTATTTCATTCTCAAGAATTGGTAGAAAGGAGCTAAAACAATTGCACTAAAAAACAAAAAAATGTTAACAAAAACAGTTATATAAAATATTTCTAAATAATTTTCGCATTAAATTGTTGTCAATCAGTCAACATTACATAAAATACCGTGCTTTTTACAGAATGTTATCAATGATTGGTTTAAGAGAAAAACATTGTTGAATTCAGTTCTCCATATCGATACCACTCCTTTACATGAAGTACGGTATAACGCAAATTCAAGTTCCTCGTGTTGTACTTTAACCTGCGCGTTCAACTGTCACGCTTAATTTGGTACAGTCCCTGTGTTCAGCAGTGTTGAGCGGGCGTTGTTTCTAGAACTCTAATCTAAAACCTGTTAAACAGGACTGGCATCTGTACTTACAAAATGAGGAAGCAATGCAGAGCAAGTGGTATGACCAACACCAACTGTAGCGTGGACCAATCTCTTATATAATAAGCTACAAGAGCAAGCACCATAAAACCCATCGACCAGGAATACTGCATTGACAACCCGCTCGTGTTCCTCCATGACGGACCAACAAGCTCCATATCTAAAATGATTGCTTCGAGTGATAAAATGATGATCATAAAAGGATGGTGGTGCAGTCCACTTGTTTATATATAATGAATGGTAACATGAACTACCATTAGTGCCATCTTTATATCGGCCTAAAACCTTGAAAGTGCATTTATGTTTTCAGGTTGAAGTCTACAATTTTTAACAGATTAATCTACAATGCTCTACAAGTATACATTGCATAGACCTACTGAATACGAATCCTATGGTATAACTGCTTATGCTGAAGACAGCCGTACAGAACCTCAAGATGGTGAATATCGTAAAGTTGGGCGAAAACGCAGTCGCAAAAGAGAACACAACAGTCAATGCATAACACCCAATGATGGTGTAACGTCTCCCAAATCTTGAATACAAAAATAAAATATGAGATGATTAACATGGGGTGATCAAATTTGGAGTAATGCCACGACTTTTTGTTATGGAAAATAGAACAACTGGATATACCATGCAAAATGATGAAGCACAAATGGGCAACATTTGAAACAAATCGAAAACCTATTTCAATTCTTTTTTAGAGATGAATCTCAGCATAATGTAATTTTGCATCTAAACACTTAGCTTGTATTCGCAAATGCAACTAACGCCTGTCGGCTACCGGATTAACCTGCTATTCTATGGGCAACTCATCTGAATATGAATAGTAATTGCCACAAGTCCATTCATATTTAAATGAGTTGGCCATAAAATAATAGATTAAACCGGTAGCCGGCAGGCGTTAGTTGCATTCGCGAATACAAGGCATGCCCGTAGCCAGCTTTTTGTAAGGGGGGGGGGGGGGGGGGGCTCGAACCCCCCCTACCCTCCCGCAAACCGCCCCCCCCAAAAGAAAATTCCCCATGCTAAACCAAGCCCCTTTGTATTGTAAAGGACAGTGGCAGATCCGGAAGCTAACAAGGGGGGACACAGACTTCAAGTCAGGAAAAAATATCCGCGCTTGCGCGGAAAAACTTTTCAGGGCACTAAAACAAGAATTTGGGCCAAAATTTAGAAAATCTATGGCATGTTTTTTGAAAATTTGGCCTAACATTGAAAAAAATAAGGCCCAAAAAGGTCAAGTAATGGCCAAAAAAGCCCATTGAAGATTTATGGCCCGTTCTTTGAATATTTTGCCTAAAATTGAAAAAATAAGGGGCAAAAAGGTCAAGTAATGCCCAAAAAGGCCCACTATAGGCCCTTCAATATTTTTGGGCCGACATTTTTTTCTGGGCCAATCCTATGGCTGCGTGGAAAACCTTTTAGGGCCCTAGAACCAAAATTTAGAAAATTTATGGCCCGTTTTTGAAAATATGGCCTAAAATTGAAAAAATAAGGCCCAAAAGGTCAAGTAAAAAGGTCAAGTAAAGGCCAACTAAAGAGGCCCTACAATATTTTTGGCCCAACATTTTTTTCTAAGCCCATCCTAGGGCCGTGCGTAAAATTTTAAAGGCCCTAAAACCCAAATTCAGGCGAAGTTTTTGAAAGTTTTTGGCCCGTTTTTTGAAAATTTAGCCTGAAATTGAAAAAAATAAAGCCCAAAAAGGTCAGGTAAAAAGGTCAAGCAAAGGCCAACTAAAGAGGCCCTACAATATTTTTGGCCCGACATTTTTTTCTTGGGCTATCCTAGGGCCGCGCATAAAATTTTTAGGGCCCTTTAACCCAAATTCGGGCCAAAATTTTGAAAATTTATAGCCCGTTTTTTGAAAATTTGGCCTGATATTGAAAAAAGTAAGGCCCAAAAGGTCAAGTAATGCCCAAATTCGAAAAACAATGCACAGTAATGCCAGTTTTTTAATCTTGATTGCCCAGTGAATGTGGGGAAGAGCAAGTTTTTCTTCAAGGAAGCAAAAAGGTAGGTCCACATTTTTTTAGGAGATATCGGGGGGGGGGGGGCTCGGACGAGCCCCCAGAGCCCCCCCTGGCTACGGGCCTGCAAGGTTCACCCCTCCATAAGTTTGGCAACCTTAGCTCCCCCATTGAACTACGTGTTAAAGCCTCTTTACTTCCTGCGATGAAAATACTTATACTATTGATTGAAACGTAATTTGACTTTATTTCCAATACCTCCCAATTTTCTCAATTTTTTCCTCAATTACAATAGTTCGAAAATTGATGTTTTGATGAATTTTTGAAAATCGACATTCCCATGTTAACCAATGGAAAATGGAAGGTTGTTTGCCTCAAGTCATGTGACAGAATATCCATCACTCTGAGTCCTTGCAAAAAATACAAGTTAGGTAGGCAATTGAATTTGCTAACTTTAACTTTAAAGTCCCCGTCTAAAGTTTGAAAATATTTTTTTATCATTCATTTACTATTTGTCAGGACTTAAAAAGTGATTTTAGAGATTTTTGAACAAAAAAATTTTTTTTGAAAAAAAAGTTGTGAGCATTTCATTTCTCAAATATTCAAATTTCCCGCCATTTTTCAAAAGAAGTTGAAATTTCTTAATCATCAAATATTTCTTAATGCATTTCAAAAAGGATTATCTTTTTAACACCAATGCAAAGATTGAACAAACGACACACTATTTCAATAATAAAATGTCATATTTAATGGGCCACTTCAATGTTTTAGCTTATCAAAAATATTTTGAAACATTAGTGATGTCACTAAGGTAACAAACACTTTTTGAAAAAAATTGAATTTTTTTTTCGATGTCAATCTTTTCTAAATATGCTAGATTTTCATAAAAAAACAATGTTGATTGTCTAACCAGGTTAAAAGGAAGAATAAATTATGTTTTAGATATCATTGTACCATTGGTTTCTATGAGAACTAAAATTTTGAAATGCATTTTTCTCAGAACCATTTTCATGCACTGATAAGTTCATTTCTCGCTTGTTTATCAACCGATTTTCTTAATTTTTTCGGCAGAAAACATGGGAGGATGAATGCTATGCATTGGTATTAATTGTGGCTAATTAGAAGATATGAATGACCTCTAAAAGTTGGTTTTAAATAAATTCACAAATTTTGGAACAAAAAGTCTTATCAAAAACCACTTTTTGAAATTTAAAAAAAAAGTTTCACATATCACACTTTGATAACATTGGGTAAGACTACAATATAAGCCAAAGTGGTTTAAACTTTACATGGGGCCTTTAACAAAAAATTGATACCTTTGTTCAGGATCAGCAAAGTTATAGGTCTTTAAAGTCAAAATTATTTTTCAAAAAACCTCTCCCATTGAAACAAGAGATCATTTTAAAAAATGAAGGCTCGTGTGAAGGAGATGTTTGCAGTGATGTAATGAATTGTATTGATAAATAGGGATGCTTACTTTTAACGCGGTTGTAATTTACCGAGCGGCAAAAGTAGAAAAATTCGAACATTTTGAACATAGCCAAGGGAAAAGTAATAGTAAGCTGTATATTAGAAGAGACAGGTGCACAAGTCTGACTTAGACCACTTGTTAAGAGGGAGATTTCAACAATATCTAGTGTATTATTTTCAAAAAGCAATGGGCAGTTGATAGAAAATTGATAGTTTGTAGCTCTTACCTAAGATTGAAACAAAGTCAGATGAAATAGAGTGAATAATGCTGTCTAAAAGAGAGAATTTCTGAAAACCTACAATTACCAGGCAAGTTCAGTATCCAGAAAAAATGAACAAGTGATCTGATTGGTCACTGCTGACCTCCCTGACCTCCAAAAGTGACAATTTCTGTATTAACCAACCAAATCACTTGTTACAAATTTCAGCTTGCCAGGCAATTGTAGATATCCATAGTTGTTGTTTTATAAGCACTATTATATGCAGTTTTAAGATAAAGATTTGAAAAAAACAATGATATAAGTTTGAAAAACACTTTAAAGAAGATTTTGGAGAGATTTGGGAATACAATTTGATACTAGCTGAGACTAACATATTATTACTAACACATTATGTTAGTCTCAGATACCAGTAAGGAGAACTAGTGCCAAGACTAAAAATATTTGAAAATTTTTCAATCTTACTTGTGCACCTGTCTCTTCTATATACAGCTTACTATTACTTTACCCTTGGCCTATGGTTTTGAACTGATTAAGATCTTTAACTTGTGAAGGTCTGAGTACCTGGACCTCTTAGAAAACATCCAAACATATCAAAAAGTGGAGATGGGTCAATTTGATTCTCGTTCTCCGAAGATATTAATAAAATAGTTAAATGTTTTTCACAATTATAAATCAAGAAGTCGCTCGTATTTCTGTCGTATTTAGGAAATCATGTTGCCGAAAATCAGTGCCCATAAAATAACAGTGTTCATGGTGTTGTTGTAAAATTGCGTATATGTCGTTTGAAACCCTCTCTAACTTTTGCTCGAGGAATTAACTCATTTTCATCAATAAATATTAACCCATCAGGTTTTCTACTAGTAAACTAACGTTTAAACCTCAGTCCATTGTCATTATCACTTACTATTAAACCCAAGTGAGATATGGCTCTTGCCTCAGCACGAGCCAATAACACAGGAGGCGAAAAATGATTTTCAAAAATGGCTTTGAAGCTCACTAACTTTAGTATTCATCAAGTAAGTTAAACACTTAGTGTTCAAAAAAGTTAGACAATCCAATTTTCTATATAAAATTATTTTTTGCTGAATCTTTTTGTGAACAGATATCATGATTTCTGATATGCCCCGAACCATTGGTTTACATGGGAATAACGATTTTCAAAAATTCATCAAAATCATCAATTTTCGACCTGTTGTAATCGAGGAAAAAAATTGGGAAATTTTGAAGGTATTGGAAATAAAGTCAAGTTACGTTTCCATCAATAGTTATAAGTTATTTCATCGCAGGTTAAGTGAATAAAAATTCAAACGTAAAGAGGCTTAAACACGTAGTTCAATGGGGGAGCTAAGGTTACCAAACTTGGGGAATGTAAGACACACAAGGATGATTAATAAAATTTCGCTGTTCTCGGCTTGTTCTCCAATTACACCTTAAATGACCCTTCCAGTTTCACCTACACCGTGATCAGCAGACTATGCCATTTAACATGTAATAAGGGAAGTTAACCTAAAAGGCCACTGAATTTGAAATAATTTACAAAGACGACGGCATATGGTAATACAGTGTCCGTTGTCCCGTATCTCATTTTGATCGGTTAAATTAAAGACTTTATGTCGATGGTAGAACATAATTAACAGTATAAAGTATAAATTTTGATTGATTGTTGTTCCAAAGGAATTTAGTCTATGTGCTCTATTAAACATACAGTTCGTGAAAATCTAATTGAAGCGACGGTAATGTCCGCCATTTGTGACAACGGTATTTGACTTTACCGTTGCCAGGCTATTCCGGCGTGACTCTGTTCAAATAGACAAATGATTGCATTATTGCAAAAATCTTTAGTTTTCCTCAATAAGTATATACTTGGGGTATTTTTAGAAAATAGGCATGACAAGGAATGATTTTTCTTGATTTTGAAGCAATTTTCGTCAAGATGAAGTAACCAAAGTAATTCCTAAATCTGATCCTGGATTTAACATGTTTAATTGCAATATAAATGACTAGTATGTGACTGAAATATAAAAAGTGTGACTCTAATGTTCTTTAACTTTACTGACCTGTCGGCTATTTGTCCTGATATCAGTGTACCGACGAGATAGCCGGCCATGAACATGATATTTGTTAAATATATCATCCATTCATAATCACACACCAGGCCAAACTGAAATAAAAAACACATAAACAAGTATAAAATATGAAAAATGTAAATATATATAAATACAATATATACATATATACCTCATAATAGTACTAAGACTATGACTACAGAAAATAAACTACCATTCACTCATAGCCCAACACCACCAAACTCGAAGCAACATACATGTACTACTCATAGCCCCATACAAACGCACCCGCAGCCACACACGACCACATTCAAAGCCTCACATGACCACACTCGTAACCTAATTATACAACACTCGCAACTCCATGCGACCACACTCGTAACCACACTCGTAATTCAACACTCCCAGATTCCCAGTCACACATGAAAACACTCGTAGCCACACATGACCAATCCGTAACCTCATTACAAGAGTACAATTATACTACACTCATAGTTCCAGTACACGACCACACTCGTACTCTCGTAGACTCACATGCCCACACTCGTAACCCAACTATACAACACTCGCAACTCCACACGACCACACTCGTAACCTCATTACACGAGTACAACTATACTACACGCATTGTTCCAGTGCACGACCACACTCGTACTGTCGTAGACTCACATGACCACACTCGTAACCCAACTATACAGCACTCGCAACTCCACACGACCACACTCGTAACCTCATTACACGAGTACAACTATACTACACTCATAGTTCCAGTGCACGACCACACTCGTACTCTCGTAGACTCACATGACCACACTCGTAACTAAACTATACAACACTCGCAACTCCACATGGCCACACTCGTAACCTCATTACACGAGTACAACTATACTACACTCATAGTTCCAGTACACGACCACACTCGTACTCTCGTACTCTCGCAGACTCACATGCCCACACTCGTAACCCAACTATACAACACTCGCAACTCCACACGACCACACTCGTAACCTCATTACACGAGTACAACTATACTACACTCATAGTTCCAGTACTGCACCCGAGCCCGACATAAGTGCCTTACAAGCTGATGACATGGATAATTGCACTCATAGATGAAATATTTAAAATATAACCATAGAAGTAGATGATGAATTAAAAACAGTTTCTCTTTTTATTTTGAGAAGGTGAAATCTCAAATAATTGGTCAATTTGAAGCAAGTTGAAAAAGACATTAAGAAGGTTATTGAAGGTCAAATCTTTTTTGACCTTGAAAATGTAATAGAAGGTCAAATTTAAAGTCAGATTTGAACTTCGGATAACTTGTAAATGATTTTGAAAAAAAGTCGACCTTTTACCCCTTTTTTATCTTGAAAAGGTCATTGAAGGTAAAATCTTAAATGTAAAGTCAGATTTGAACTTCTGAAAACTTCTAGATGATTTTGAAAAAAATAAAGTCAATCTAAACAGTAATTGTTAAATTTTTTTAAAAGACCTTTAATGACCTTGAGATGGTCATTGGAGGTCAAAACTCAAATCTTAAGTCAGATGCGAACTTCTGAGAACTTGTAGATGATTTTTAAAAATAATTGGTCAATTTGAAGCAAGTTGAAAAAGACCTTTTGACCTTGAGAAGGTCAAATCTTTTTTGACTTTGGGAATGTCATTTAAGGTCAAATCTATAGTCAAATTTGAACATTTAAGAACTTGTAGATAATTTAAAAAAAATGGTCAATTTGGAGCAAGTTGAAAAACGACCTTTTGACCTTTTTGACCTTGAGAAGGTTATTGAAGGTCAAATCTTAAATCTAAAGTAAGATTTGAACTTTTGATAACTTGTAGATGATTTTGAAAAAAAAGAACTTTTTTTAACCTTTTGTTACCTTGAAAAGGTCATTGACGGTCAAATCTTAAACGTAAAGTCAGATTTGAATTTCTGAAAACTTGTAGACGATTTTGAAAAAATTGAAGTCAGTCTAAACAATATTTGTTAAGTTATTTGAAGTTTTAAGAATTTGTTAGACGCCAACAGCCAACCGCCACCCGCCGATCACCAACCACCAATCGCCACAAAAAAACAGAGACCATAACAACTACAAAAATCAGCAAAAACAAATACCATGTGACCATGACATGACATGATGATTTAAGATTGGGTGGAGCGGGGCGTTCATGGGTAAGTGCATCGTTCCCTTTTGAATGGAATTATAATATTTGAATAATGGGTTATCTATTAACATTGTATTTCAATTCATATAATTTCAATAGCAAGTCTCAAGCGAACACTTTGTAAAGAAGCAAAACAACAATACTATTGGCCGATCAAACAACACTGTTCAATCAAAATATTGTAGATGTTTGCATTTTGGATTTGTCTGCTGGTGTAAAAGCTAATACCTCAGTCACATTTGCCTTTTATTTAGGCTGCAGATATCTCTCGATTTTGGGAAGCTGCAGCCGCCGTACGGTTACCGTTGGTCTCATGTGACTAAAGCACTATTACGTATCGAAGTCGTATATTGAATTTACTATTTTGACTGACTAATCTACATGTTTTGATTTGAAGTTACTGTTGTAGCAGGATGCTGACCCTTACTTGTATTTATACGAAGGGTCACATGATATTTTTTTGTTTTTCGGCGTCTGTAACAAATGTCATGTAATGACATTTTGCATGTAAATGCTTGTTGTTTTCATTCCTTACCGTGCGGGCAAGACCATGGGCTTTCAATTAAAGTTGACAGCCCATGGCAAGACCCCTCAATTTCATATACTAAAATGAATTAACAATTAACACCAAACCGAGATCTAGCCGAGATCAACAATGAAAATGGAAAAAGAATCGAGAAGAACAAAAAAGTCAGAACAGAGAAGTGAAATCATATCAAATCCTTTGAGATAAAGTTCAAGTTTATATTTCATTGTCAAATCAAGAAATGCGTATACCGCTACCAGTATAACTATACTGCATGTTAAATCCCTATCTAGGCCCATTAAGCTGTCAACGCAAACATTAATGTGGTTTCATATTCCAGCAAACTGTAGAAGTTGCTTCTCAAAGCAGAATTAGGGTTTTGCTAAAATGTTACTGTACACAGAGAAATATACTTCATTTCCCATCATTTTGTTTTTGAGATAATAATGTTATTTATCTTATTTGACTTAGTTTGTTGACAAAATATAAATAAATAGAATGCGTACTGTTAAAAAATCATTGTTAGATTATTTAAAAGGATGAGATTTCGTTGATTTATTTCTGAAAGGTTACTACACGCTAATATAAAGAGTTTACAGTAATAGTAATAGTAGAATAGTAGAAACCAAACTTTACATTCTAAATGTAGCAAACTTTATCATTTATATTATTTATCGAATCCATCTAGTCTTGGATCTATCAATGGTTTTCAATGTAGTGTACTGTGAAAGAATGCTGGCTATCTCAAATATTTTCAACGTTCTTTTTAATCTATTTTGAGTGACAAATATTTCAGAAGAGGTTGATTAGATGATACAAAATAGTAAACTTTGCAAACTTTTGTTGTGAATTTATATCCTTTCGGTTGCAATTTTTGGTAATTTTTGATATTCTACAAATACTGCACATATAGTGTGAGTGCACAGTAGGGTCAGCATTATAGTACCCCACACAAGTTTTTGATAATAACTTTAACCCGTGATTTGAACATTCCACCAAAATTGCTATATTGTTTCAATGAATATGATGTTAAAACTGTAGTGCATTTATGATTCAACCATGACAACACCTGGGCAACTAGATATCAAGCGCAAGTATATTCCAAAATAAAGCTTTGTCAATGAACCTGTCTATGTATAGACAGACTACTGATAGACTATTCAAAAATACCATAAAGATCTACTTTAAACAGAGTGTTATTGTTCAAATAAGTGATAAGTAAATAAAATTGTTTAAATCAATTCTAAATTTTGATTTTATGACGTCAAATTGGTTAAAAGCATTAATGACACCTGACCAGTGTGTTTCTATTGTTATTGATATTGAATTAAAATGAAAACAAAACTTTCCTATGTTGCCACTAGTTTATCTGTGTGCTAAATTTAATAACACATAGTTTAGGGTAGAATGTTAAAATCACGGGTCAAAGTTATTATCAAAAACTCGTGCGGGGTACTAGTGACTAGAAATTGAGCATTCTACACAGCTTTACATTTAATTAACATAAGACTTTTCAATGTTTTGACCATTAGACATTTTAACAGTTAAGTATTCATGTTTATGCCTTATCAATGTTAAGTAGTTACACTCTTCCAAGACTCCTACTGCAGACGTATCAGATGACAAACAAACTGGCTTAATCACTGATGATAAGGAAATTCTATACCGCTAGTGTAGCGGTATACGCTGCCATAGGAGATTTCTTGATTTGGTTAAGTCTGTTATGGCCAATGCTTCCCTCTCATCTCTCCCTTTATATGCAATTTGATTTCACGTACTTGTAGTCTGACTGCTCAAACTTTATACCTCTTTTTCAATATTGCATGTACACGCCTAACCATCGACAAGGTACAGTGACAAAATATACCGTAGTACACTTTAGATGTACCATGTCACTATTTAACCGATTTGAAGCAAAGACAATGATGTAGGTTTGATGTCTTTAAAATATAATCTGAGGGATGCAAATGTCGTCTCAAAGTGTCGAAGATTCTTATGAGAATATGTTTCTTTAAACAGCACAATTAAGGTCTGTTGAAGATTTAACGAGTATGAACAATTTGGCTATAATTTAAAAAATCAAAAGTGTATGTTGTCAACTCGAATGTACGTTGTCCCATTGAACTTACTCAATTCACACTTACTTACTCACAGTTAACCCTAATGCAGAGAACGTATTTTTCATAACACTAACAGACACAGGCCCGTAAGACACTTTTCTCCAAGGGGGGTGCGGTTTTTAGCTTACTAAAGAGAATATAAAATTGTCATTTTTTTGCCGCGTAAATCAAATCGCGGAGGACAGAGGGGGGGGGGGGGGGGGTCAGTTACTCCCTATATTGGTTTGGAATTAACAAATGGATGCAACTTCCAAACGTTCCAATTGTTTTGTGGGGTGTGTGAGGATTGGTCTACTCCCCCTAGAAAATTTTACAGTTTTGAGATGCTATTTGGTGCTTTCTGGACACTTTCAAAGTGTAAGTTTCTAAGTAGTACGCCACCACCACGGGAATAAGAGTTGAGTGAATAAAAACTGAGCATTCAGGGGGGTCTGGGGGTTCTCCCCCCAGGAAAATTTGGAAATTTGGTTGTATTTGGAGCGAATTTGCAACCATCTGGTACGCCTGTGCGTTATGAGTCAATAAGAAAAATGTGAATTTTTTTCAAATTCTTTTGGGGGTGTCAAAGAGGATGAGAGGGTGAAGTGGGGTGGGGTGCCAGTAGGGGAGCAAGGGGTTGTCCCCCAGAAACATTGACCATATCAAGGTGCTATTTGATGATGTCTGGGCACTTAAAAAATGTCTGAGACAATACATGATATTCAGAATATTTTCTTTTGTTTTGTGGGGGATGTGAGGGGTGGCTAACTCTCCTAGAAAAAATTACAATTTAAATATGATATTTGGTGCTTCTGGGCACTTTTAAAGTGTATTAGTCAATAAAAACATTGAAAAACAATCACAATTTTTTTCAAATTCTGGGGGTGTCAAAGGGGCGGGGAGGGGTGCCAGAGGGGGAGATGGGGCTGGGGTGCCAGAGGGGGAGAAAGTGTTTGTCCCCCATATCAAAATTTACAATATCAAGGTGCTATTCGATGAAGTTTGGGCAATTTTAAAGTGTCTGTGCCTAAAAGTGCCTATTTCCCAAGAAAATTTTACAATTTTAAGATGCTATTTGGTGCTTTCTTGGCACTTCCAAAGGGTATGAGTCAATAAAAAAATTTGAAAAATCTCATATCTCTTTTTGGGGGGGGGTGTTGAGGGGGGGGGTGTTGAGGGAGGGGGGCTGCTAGAGGGGGATGTGGAGTGGGGATGCCAGAGGGCGAGTAAGTGTTAGTCTTCCAGAATCATTAACTTTATCAAGGAGCTATTTGATGATGTCTGGGCAATTTAAAAGTGTCTGAGACAATACATAAAACAAATTCAGAACTTTTCCATTGTTTTGTTTGGGGTGTGAAGGGTGGCCCACTCCCCCTAGAAAATTTTACAATTTTACGACGCTATTTGGTGCTTTCTAGGCACTTTCAAAGTGTATGAGTCAATTAAAGAATTTGAGAAAATCACAATTTTTTTTGAGGGGGGGGGGGGGTCAAGGGGGGGGGGGGGGGGCGCCAGAGGGGGGGGGTATGCAAGTGCAAGATGCAAGAGAGGGAGTAAGTCCCCCAGAAATACTAACTATATCAAGGAGCTATTTGATGATATCTGGGCAGTGTCTGAGACAAAACTCTAAAATAAATTTAGAACTTTTCCATTGTTTTGTGGGGGGGGAGGGGTGAGGGGTGGCCAATACCCCTAGAAAATTTTACAATTTTAAGATGCTATTTGGTGCTTTCTGGGTACTTTCAAAGTGTATGAGTCAATGAAAAAAATATTTCAAAAAAATATTTTTCAAAAAAAAAAAATTTCCAAATTTTTTTTTTACATTTATTTTGGGGGGTGACAAAGGGGGGTGCGGTCGCACCCATCGCACCCCCCCATCTGACGGCCCTGAGACAGGGGGTCAGATGCATTTAAAATTGAAACAGAACAGAATTACTTCAATTTGATTGAACTATTAAAACTTTTCAGATATATCATAAACGGTATTTTAAAAAGTCATATCCAATAAGCTAGTATAGATCAGTAGATCTATCTAATGTAACTAACAAAACGTAAGATACAGACGCCAAATAATCAAACAGGCTGGAAGGAGACTCCGTGGCAGTATAACATATTCTATTCCGAGACACTGGATGGCCGGAGTTTGGGCTGGAAGCTAACACCAAATGGGCACAAATTAACCACCACCACAACAATACTTTCATAAAATGAAAAAGCAAAAAGGATACTTGAACATGTTCGTTAAAGATCACTTGTTACTCATAAAAACCTTAATGAATTTTGAAATGAAATCATTACATTGTTTAATATTACGTATATCTCAAGAATTTCAATTTCAGGGACAACGTACATTCGAGTTGACAACGCACATTTCTGATTTTTTAAAATTACAATAAATACTTGAATATTTATTAATCTCCACCCGTCCTAAATTGTGTAGTATAGAGAAACATATTCTCACAAAAATAATCGACACTCTTAGGCAACAGGGGAAAAAATGATCAAAGTAAATGTGAAAAACCCAACATTTTCAAACCGATCAATTTTCGTGGGTAGATTGACAACGAAAAAATCGAGCACTGTTCGAAAATCTTTAACGTTATTAGAAAGTTAAATGTCTTCCTAAAAGAATACACACGAAATTAAACAAGAAATCTTTCAAGTATTCCCAAGATTAATATTTTAAAACCTACATCACACCTGCATCCTTGCCTTTGATTCAAATCGGTTAAACAGTGACATCGTACATCTAAGGTGTACTACGGTATATTTTGTCACTGTAACTTGTCGATGGTCAGGCGTGACATCAACTTAAAAGAACTGAAATCCATACATTACAATTATTAAGATAAAAATAATAACAAATTATATTAATTTTTTTAAATGTCAGATGGCCAAAATGTTAGTATTGCAACCCCTCCTCAATACACACGACATTTATATGAAACACAGTCTGAAAACTGTAAAGAACAATGACATGCGATGGGCACATGTAAATGAAAGAGGAGTCATAGTTAATAATTGACCTCATAGTGTTATTAGTAATATTAGTTTCTTCTAATAAGGGGAGAATTAGTTGCTATGCATACGAGCAGATGGTGTGGTTTTGTAATCTGAAACACGAGTGACATTCTGATCTATAATACCCTCTTTACACCTAAATGTTGTCTTGCCTCAGGTAGTTGTGGATATAGATATTCATTGTGACTAATAGAATATATCTCCTTCCCCCAAAATGGGTAGGAACTGCGTATCTTAAACAATGGGGAGTACAATCAATTCACATAATTTACTAGTCTAGCTAATACCCCACGTGACCCCCCTATTACTCATACAACCCTAACAAGTGGTGAATTAGATAAGGGGGGGGGGTGAGGGGGCACAAAGACTTGAAGCAAGACCAATAATTTTTCACTTCAGTCATAAAGCAATGAACTAACCTGAGAAACCACAGTGGATATGTACTGCGATTGGTCGTAGTACCATTCCTTACATGGTACAATCTTAACACTAGACTCGTTCACCTCGCTCATCCAAGAGTTCAATTTCGAGGATGTAATATCGGAATAATTCCTGTCGTACATCTTACACTTTTGGAATCCTCCATTCTCACTGTCTCGGGGAATGCTAATATTACGAATGTCATCGATCGATATGTTTAACGTCGATTGCCAGAGTTCCTGTATGTAACAATGGTGTTCCGGCACGGCGGCAATGAAGACAATGCTTACGTTTGTAAAACTAACTGTCATACCCAGGATTGACAGCAGGGCTACGACCAAAATTTGATACAATCCGATTTCTCCGAGATACTGCTTCAACAATTGATCGAATTCCATCTTGGCTATGGCACTGCCTAGTTCAGCAAGTTACAAGAGAACATCCAATCCTGCAATGACTCCTCGTGGTCGGAAATGTCCTGGCTTTTCTAGTTACTCGATGACACACGTGTGAGATCTAGACAGACACTCTATTAGCCCTGTTCAGCGTGAGGAATATCCGCAGACTACAGCATGGAAGTAGACCGATTCATTAATTAGAGTCTTGCAGTGCTGCTAGTACTAGATAGTGCTCTGTAGTATATATATTACAAGACATCCAAATCTCTGCAATTGAAACTTTGGCTTCTATTATTTACGAAGTGTTTATCAAGGAATACGCTTAAATGTTAGATATGAGTTTTCTCCAGTGAATCTATAAGAAGGATTTACTCGGTAAAACTACACTACTGAAGAATACCGCAAATAACTTGCTATACCGCAAGAATCCGGCCAATATCGTGCAGTTCTACTATCCACTCTTGTACTTGAAGCCAATTCGCTAGTGTGACAGTATTAACCCAATGAACAAGTGGACACGAATGAAGGTCGGATGAAACATATCAATCAAAAGCCACACCATGTCACACATAGTGCACACTACCAGGTTCACTGAACAGAATATTCTATTTATGTGTGTATTAAAATGAGAAATCTCATTTAAGTATATCATGTTCATGTAATAGACTAATATTGTATATAAGTCTTTTTACGATAATTTGTATCGAAAATAGAAAAGCTAAATTCTAAAATACAAGGTTGGCAAAAGTTTCTTCTTGTTCTTGAATTGTAAAGGGAACACATTCTATTTTAAGATTTCGTTTGCGGAATCATTGTCCCCATGTTGACCTCTTGCTGAATTTTGTATATCCAAGGAAATGAAAAATTACGCTTTTTCTTTTGAACGTTGATTGAGATAAGCAATATGATTAAACAATTTTGAGAACGTGCAAATTAAAATTAAACATCTTTCCTCAGAAGGATGTATTGAAGAATCATGATTTAAATGTATATGGCTGTATGATTCAACACACAATTGTTCGAAAATATTATAGACTGTAAATCTAGTAAATCTCGTAAATCTAGTAAAATCTTGTAAAATCTTGTAAACTTTTTAGGGACCATTCATTTGATATCAATGTCAGTCTCTATGAAGAGTATTGGTGATTATGATTCCTTTTACAGCATTATTGTCCCAACGAACGGGAAGCTAACTCGAATACTACGAAGCCGATTCTCTCTATATTTGGTGGAAAGATGTATAATGGTAAATAACGTCATTTCAAAGGGCAATATAGTGAAATATTGGACCAAGGGCCACAGTGCCATCTTTTAACTTTATATCGGCAAGAAAATATGACCTGCGAACATTTTAGTATTGAACAGACCTCCGTATGCGTGATTTAATACGATTTCCTTATCAGTAAAAATTGCACACATGGTTCTATTTTATAAATAATTTATCTACAATAAACATATATTGTACAACAGTTGTATAATAAAGTACATGTACTAACGATATAATATATAATCTACTAAAATCATAATCACAGTACAAGCTACATGAAAGTTGCTTCTGGTCCCATTTTGAAAGGTGTATAATGTATAAGCCCAAGAAGATGACGTTCGGATAAATACTCGTGAAAATGCACCATTCGATGAGCTCGAGTGCATTACTGAAATACATGTATGTGTAATAAGCATTGTAAGCATTGTAAGCTGATAATCTAGACAGATCATTTGCATAATCAAAAATTGTAGACGTATTCCGTTCATCCAAACCAAATAAAGTCTGTATATTTTGCAGATATTTTGTCATGCGATTGTGTAAACAATAACAAAGAAATGCTCGAACATCGGGGAAAAGATCAGGTATGTTATCGCAAATGATTTTAGACGGTTAGATCTACCATGAGTATTTTCTCACCATTAATTCAACATGCCTCATAAAAATAATATGTTTTCCTCTGGGGTCTCTACAGGATAATAAAACAAGGCATTCACGTGCAAAATGTCACCGCCTGCCATCTGTTACAGACGCTAACCGCTCTCCGAGGCAGAGTGCCAAACGCTAACACATTTGGTGACACTCCGAAAAACAATGGATTTCTAAACGAAATGATCTTGTTTGTTTCACTTTAACCACATGAAACATGAAACGTTTCATCTGCACTATGTCAACAACTTCTGAAAGGAGGAAGGCCGTTGAAATGCGATGGAGTTGAAAACAACATAACCCTATGCTCATGCGGTCCATTGTTTTCAGCATAATTTTGGCCACCAAAATTTGAAACCTTCCAAATGAGGTTTTCTATGTCATTCTACCTTTAAAGAACTTATACATCTCTTCTTCCATAATCTATTATTGCAATAAAGGTGAGAAAAACAATATCATATTTTCACAAAATAAGTCCGATCATTTTGAAAAATAACATGGTCAAAGGTGTGACTGATAAGGGATTATTTTGAAAAATTGAAATTAAACCCCCATCTTTCCTGGCAGGTTCATTCAGAGTGTATTTGCTTCTCAGAAATTTTCTTTCCTTTTGGAATATTTCTCCTACTAAATAAAACATGCATTTTTGTATCAAATGACAGTTACTTAGTTTTGCATTTAAGATAACATAAAAATTATAGTTTTTCTAATTTCTCATAACAAAAGTAAAACAAGGCATTAACATGACAAAATGTTTGAGAAATAAAAAATGCACTGAATACAACTGTTAATAAGATTGTACACTGTTTTGTCTGCAATCAGTACTGTTGAAGCAGCACTGTTAATAGTCCACATGGCACAGTTCCATGAATATGGTATTGCAAAACCATATGGCACCTTGATTTTAGGATGAAGTCTGGTGATAATGTTCTACTAAATGTTAGCACTGTCAGACAAATGGTCATTGAGGTTAGCATCAAAATCTAACGTTTTTGTACAATTGACAAACTGAAAAACGTTTTTACTTCAGAGTTCTGACTCCAAATTTACCACAATTTATCCACTGGGATACATGAGTTTCATACTGAGTGGGGTACCTGTAGTGATTGGCAAATGGAGATCTTCTCTACACATAGGAACCTCTAGGGTACAACACATATGCTCCCAAATCTCAAATGGGAACCATTGATCTTCTTCCCAAATGTTTTCCTTTGCATTATACACTGCAATTCGATTTGTTTGTCGCATAGCTGTTTTCTTGTCGAATGATTCAAAACCTCCAATAATGAAGATTCTGGATCCAATTAAGGCAGCACCAGCGTGATATTTTGGCAAAGTTTGTTGATTGATTGTGATCCACTGGTCAATTTTGATATCATACATGTCAACTGTTTTGATGATTTCACGGTCATCGTCCAGGTCAGGGTTGATGTATTTCCAGCCTCCAGCCACAATTATCTTATCCTGAAATATCTCCATCATATGCCCCACCCGCTCTGTGGGCATGCTCTCTTTGATCTCCCATTGATTGTTTCTAGTGTCCAGTTTCAACAAGATTTCTGTGACGAGATATTCAACGTCATCATAATCTGATGCCATTGGTGTCTCATGTGTCCACATTCCACCGGATATGTAAATATTGTGACCATGAACCACCCCAGGAAAGTTATTGTAACTCTCCTTCGAATCTATTTCACATATGAATGACCACTTGTCAGTTTCTGGATCATATACTTCACAGGGTGACATCTGACTTGCCGTGGAAATATCTGGGTTCACGCCTTCAAGTTCTGTCAAGTCAATTAAACCAGCGCATGCATATAGTTTATTCCCAACGACCCCTAGGTAGAATTTGCAGCGCGGTCGTAACATTGAGCTTAAAGTGGTCCATTTGTCAGTTGCTGGGTTGTATTTAAAGAGAAAGCTGTGAGCACAATCATCTTGGATTCCCTGATGGTAGTTGCCCCCTGCTATATAAAGCTCATTGTTTAAGACAGCAACACCAAAATCAGTCTGCTGTAAATGAGGCACTGCACTTAATTTCTTCCATTTCTTATCATTTGTATGGAAGTACGATAGCCGATTGTTTAAGCCATGGTTTGGATCAAATCCCCCAATTGTCACAATGGTTTTCTCAAAACCACGTTTATTCATCAGAGTTTTTGCAAGGGTTTCACTTTTATTGTCCAGTGTACCACAAAATAGTTCTGTTTCAATGAAGGGGTGCTCTTGAACAATTCGTTGAAAAATATCCAGCTGGAGTGTTGCAGATAATGAGTGGACAGCAATATTTTGAAAGTTTATATGGCGAAGGACCTGCCCTGCTTGAGCCATTCTTTCACTTTCCTTGTATTCGACCCAATTCAACACAGCATTTAAGATATCTTCTTCACTACAACGAATTGGGTAATTGCACTCTAGTAGATATACTAAGTTCAACGTTGGCATATTGAGAAACTGTTCTGAACATGTTAAATTCATGAAATGTTTTCCAATGCAAATGTATGCCTTTTTCTTCAAATGTTGCAGAAAATAGGTCTCACTGATTGTGGCAACATCTATACAGTTTTCAAAATCAAGGAATCGCTCCAGATAGGTGGCGCATGATTCTATTATAGAGATGACCTGCGTGTGACTAGCTGTTGAGAGGACATCCTGGATGTTGCCTGAAAGTGGAGAAGATGTTTACTATAATCAGGTTTTGAAATATTAAAGATACAATAGCTGTATTTCCTATCCTATAACCTTGAACTTCAAACAAAAACTCCTTGCCCAAAAGGCAGGACAAGTTCCGTATTTTTTTCGATCTTAAAAGACAATTAATTCATTTTCTAAATGACTAAAAAGAAGGTTTATGTCCTATGAATTAAATATGAACTAAACAATTATGATTTTTCAGAAAAATACGTCTGATAAACCAACAAATCATTATATATTAATCACATGGAGTGATTGAAATGACTGTAGCAGCCGTAGCCAAGTTAGACTCCCATTAAATGGATATGAGCATTAGTTCAGATGAACTAATGCTTTGTTTGTATTAACCTCTTGAATCCCAGGCTCTAAAATCAGTTGAAACCAGAGAAGTTTTCATTTTTGCCTGCTTTTACGACACACATATACAACAGCTGATGCTCATCTTAGTAAAATTAGGGAACAGAGTTTCAACATTTCTACACATTTTAAAACAATTTTTGAGTAAATTGGATGAAAATTGTTCAAATAAGAGCAATTTTAGTGAAACATTTTGTGACAGATTATCTTGTCACTCAGGGTTTCAAGGAAGTCAAGAGGTTAAATAGATAAACAAAAAGATGGATGGAGTAATGGGCAATTCCATAGGCTCACAATGATAGCCAAAATACATAATTCCTTTAATTTTGAGGAACCCTTGACATCCCTCTGTTCTCTGCTGATTGCTCTGATGTGTTGTAACTCACCCACATCCAGCTTCAGTTTAGCAGTATAGGCAAAGTCTACAATGGCAGCTAGACCAGGGGCTGAGACACCATTCAGAGTGATCACATCCAATTTACATTCCTTCATCTCATCAGTGAACATAGCCCTGCAATAGCATATTTCATTTAGCAGTATAGGCAAAGTCTACAATGGCAGCTAGACCAGGGGCTGAGACACCATTCAGAGTGATCACATCCAGTTTACATTCCTTTATCTCATCAGTGAACATAGCCCTGCAATAGCATATTTCATTTAGCAGTATAGGCAAAGTCTACAATGGCAGCTAGACCAGAGGCTGAGACACCATTCAGAGTGATCACATCCAGTTTACATTCCTTCATCTTATCAGTGAACATAGCCCTGCAATAGCATATTTCATTTAGCAGTATAGGCAAAGTCTACAATGGCAGCTAGACCAGAGGCTGAGACACCATTCAGAGTGATCACATCCAGTTTACATTCCTTCATCTTATCAGTGAACATAGCCCTGCAATAGCATATTTCATTTAGCAGTATAGGCAAAGTCTACAATGGCAGCTAGACCAGAGGCTGAGACACCATTCAGAGTGATCACATCCAGTTTACATTCCTTCATCTTATCAGTGAACATAGCCCCGCAATAGCATATTTCATTTGGTTGAATATTGTAAGAAGTAAATGATTATGGTTACCTAAGTTTCTTAAAATTCTTAAAAACATCATGATTTCCACCTTACAATTGCTAAAATGCCCAAAATTGTTCTTAAAAGGTATGCAACGGTTTAGATTAGCTGATTTTGCATATTCTTTTAAATGTCTGTATATGTTGTAAAAAAACTTGGTTTACCCCAAAATTTAAAAAAGCAAATACCTAAAATATTCACTGCATGAAGCAAGTACAGCTTTATGTGCCTTGAATTCCTTCCCCTCTGCAATCAGTGTGATGTCAAACAGCAGTTTCTTGTCCCTCAGGGCATTCAGACCCTTCATGACAGCACGCTCATGACCCTCATCTTTGTGCTCCCAAGGGTCCATTGTCTCAGTAAAGCCTGAAAGGAACATGGTATTTTATATCACATATCTTTGAGGTTTTGAGCAGTTTGATTTGTCAGTTGTGATGATGAATGTTCAAATCTCATCACATGTCATCGAACTAATTAATTTCTGATGCTACAATGGACTGTATCACTTAAGACAAATGACATAATCTGTTCGCTTTATTGTTACATGATTTGTTTATTTGTTCTCATTGTTTAATAGTCTGAAAATTTTCAGTCATTTACAATCAATGGTTAACTTACTAAAGTATTCAAGTTTATCATAAATTCAAATGTCTCTAAGTTCTGAGTTGTTATAATTTTACCAAGATGTTTTTAAAGGGATATTCCTTGCCAGCCCATATCTTTCTCATTATGGTAGTTATAACCATTTATATACTTTCCATATCGAGCAAAACAAGGAAAAATGTTTTGATATAGTCAACAGTGGTCATTTAAAAATGTATTGCTCATTTCCAGTAGGTTGCCATTTTTGAAGATTTCACTCAGAAGTTGTCATCAACTCTTTACTTTGCATATAGCATTAGGCAATGACATATTGAGAAGAAGGACAAAACCAGCTGAATATTCTTTTTTATTTTTGTCTATGATTTAATTCTTCAAACAATCTGTTCTTTTTGAACAGAAAGTAAGGACCATAGGTTTTGGGCCAGAGATCTATTACCATGCCATCTTTACTTAAAAATTATTTATATCGACTTTAGCCTATAATAGGTAAGAACCATTTGTCTAGAAGTGATTTTGAGCTACTTTCCTATATTCAGATATTGTTGTAAGCAATGTTATAAAAGTTAAAAGTCCAAGACATCACATCCTGTGTAAAATCTAAAAAATGGCAGCCTTCTGAAAATAATCACTACATTTTTATATGATCAATGCTGACCATATCAATTCAAAATAACTACAGGGTTACCCCAAAAAATGCAACCCTCCATTTCTTCAATATTTTTCTTAAATGGAGGTAAATTGCTCTGGGATTTGGCACACAAGGACTTCTTTCAATGTGGGATCCACTGGCAAAGTTTCAATAATCATAGCTTTATATTGATTAGAGTTATGGTCATTCCAAAATATGCTCCAAATGTCGTCCATTTCCATTGTTAGGTTTTCGGATGAATCACATTCCCTTCTTTCTGAACATGTAAACTCAAGAAAGGGGAAGAAATAATGTGTTCTGGGATCACAAATTCCAGATGAAGTGCTTCAAAGGCCCCTTCATTCTGTTAAATGCACAGCTAGGGCTGCCAATTTCCAAACATGAAATCATCAACCCCTTTTGGTTTGAGGTTGGTAATAGCAACACTGTAACTGCCTTTTGGTTTGAGGTTGATAATAGCAACACTGTAACTGTTAACACACAGCGCAATATTGACGTTCCCAGGAAGTTCTAGGCAGTTCTAGAGTGACATAGAGGCTTCAATAGACAAGAACAGTGGTTCTAGAAGGATGGAGCTACTCCTCACACTTCTAATGATAGCATAGTCTGGCTCACTAGTCATTTCTATGAGAAGATTATCTCTCCTAGGATGGAGAACCCATGGTCATCCCACAGTCTTGATCTAGTAGTTATTTCATTCTTCAAAGTGTCAAAAGGTACTGAAAATACTCCTTTTCTTGATACTTGGAACATACGAAGATTCTATATATGGGGTTATTTAAAGGATAATGTGTAAGTGCCTTTTTTTGGGTCAACCTGTATTTTAATTTTTGCAGATTACCTCTGAGTAACAAATCATTATATCATAATAATTAGTATGATTTGTTAAGCGGTCAGCTGGCAGTTGCTTTCGGGAATGATACTTCAGTGTCTTTTTGAGTTAAATCAAGCAGATTATCAATTGTATAAAATTGGTATTCAATGCTAGGAGAATCACACTTTCAGTAATATCCCCATGACATCAGTGAAACACATGAGTTCAAAATCAAAGATTAACACTCAATCAATGCTACCAGTTCAGTGTTCTTCCCACAATTTTGAATCTGCAAAATTTTCACAATTCAGACCAGATGTAGTCAAAATATATCTATTTTTTCATGATTGTTTCAACAAATTGATTCTGGTTAAGAGATCACTGTAGTTGATCAAGGAAGCAGAGGCAGGAAAATCTCATTGCTGCCTAGCTACCTCATGTGGGGTATCCTTCAGACAAATAGATGTTTATAATCATCTGCGTATTATATTACCTCTGAATAATGGAACACCACGTAAGTAGAATATTTAGGCAGAACTAAGGGTGTTCCATTTACACAGGTTTTACTATAGGGAACATACGAGGGTATACCATAAAGTTCTCATAATATCTCTCTAATGTTTATATTTTTCAATATATTCTAATGCAATTTTCATAGAATCTGCAGTATAGAATACTGTATTAATCTAGACACAGACATTCTGTGAAAAATTCATCAGAATATATTTAAGAATAAAAAAATAGAGAGATATTATGAGATCTTCGTATGTTCCAAGTATCAAGAAAAGGAGTATTTTCAGTACCTTTTGACACTTTGAAGAATGAAATAACTACTATTGATTGAAAATAGAACATAAGAACATTTGGAACAATGGTCAGCGACCACCCAGCCAAAGGAATAAGTTAAGGACATATTGCACATTTAAACTAGATACATAGCCCCTGAGACTAATTTGAAGTCTGACATACATCTTTCATGTAGAAGGTCCGTGGACTTAACACCGGGCCATGAACCGCCACATATTAATGGGACAAACAAATTGACCTTTTATGCCATGGGGTCTCTAGACCCAGTGGAAAGCGACGATGGGCTCAGTGGAGAATTAAAATAATTTTATTTTGGACTGTGCTTTTTATGACCACCTAAGGTCAGAGCTGGATCACTAGTTGTTCAGAAGAGTTGTAAATCAAATCTCTGCATTTTTACAAATGAATTACTCATTGAATGGCCAAATGCCAAAACCTTTCTCGTATAAATGACCTACATGTATTTTACTTTATAGCGTCCTATAGGTCGTTGTTAGCCTAGGGTGTTTTAATCATATTGTATATGTTTTATGACTCATTGCACAATAAAATAAATAAAATGAAATAACAACATTTTTTATCTTACTTCTGGATCACCCTGTATGTTACCAAAATAAATTCTGATCAGGAAATGAGGAAAATAGAACCTGAGAATTTGGACATCACCAATCTAGGTACCCATAGTAGACTATAGACTATTTAACATATTTACCAATCATACCATTTTGGCTTATGTGATGCTTTGAACATCTCAGTGCTGCATACACTATTAACACTACCTCAAGCTTTGATTTTGCTAATGTAATAGTATCATCTATGGGTGGGGGGGGGGGGTGATGTTGGAACTCAACTCCCCTTTTGATCAAACTACACACCAGACCAGTATTTTTGTTTTGATAAACAAATTGTGAAATGCATACTTTGCAATCTTAAATCTATAGCGCACCTCATTAGGCTCAAATTAACCTCAGCAATACAACTAATAAAACGTTTTTGTAAAAAGTACTTATTCATACTTACTGTTGAAATAAAAGAACCGACCATCCATTATGAAATTCAAGCAAATCAAACGTAGTCTATGTATTACGAGAATATGTACTATTTAAATTGATCAACTCAACATGCTCAAGTTTTGCGTTCTAATATATAAACAAACAAAGAAAATTGTTCCCTTGCCCCAAGTTAATGTGTTCTTTGTGCGAAACTAAACATTAAACTTGAATAAGGTCCCAGTCGCAAAGTATACATGTAAATTAAAATGCCTTTAAGTTGTTCAAACAGTAAAATGTTTTATGTGATCATGATCATTTTTTACTGAAATGTGTATGTATTGGCATAAAAGCTGCCTATGAATGATGTCATCTTCTGGCCTACTGGCACCTGGTGGCTATATTTGTTACCAACTTTATCAACAGGCTGTCATGTCTAGAGATGTCACACTGACCCAAATCAGAAGGCCTGGGTGTTGGGTCACAAGCAACTACTTACCAAATTCAGGTCGAATCAGAACACTCAGTAATATCGTTAATTATCATCAAATGCTAAATTCCAAGCAAGAATCTCAAACTTCTAGCCGACCCATTTTATGTATACATTTAAATCATGAATAGAAAATAATTTACAGTTCTTCTCTAACAAATTATTGCTAAGTTTCTATCATTTTTCCTTTATCAACTAAACACGACAAAAGGCAGTATTTTGAGGTTATAAAATATAAATAAAAAATTCCATTTTTATATTTCCTGAATTGAACAAAGAAGCGAATGTTGCGATCTTTCAACTTTAGTCCGTTGTTTTTACCACTTTATGTGTAGCGTTTTAATTTACTTATTTCACGGGTGTTAAGCCACGATGATACCATGAGCACATGCTTTGAGGATCCGCGTTGTTTGAACCTACCGCTGAGCTCACTTATACATTAAGCCCCGTTACACAGTCATGATACCGCCGAGCAAGCTCATTGCATCATCGGGTCTGCTTTACCCCCGTGTATTTCAATGCATCATTTCAGGTCTTTATGATTCATAAAATCAATAAGTTTCCTAGCGTAATATCTTGAATAAAGTTGATTTTAAATAGTCAGTAGCTTCAGCAGCCCTTCATAGTTTATACAATATTTGACATTGCTACCTTGGAATATTTTCTCCTGTACTCAGCAGTAGATGTCCGAAAACCATTTTCTAATAAATCAATATCTTTCTTTGAAGACATGGTATTGGTTGAGCGACATGTCACAAGTCGCGTGATATCAACTAGTAACTAGACATGTCGTGATCAGACAGGTGAATGGCAAAATGGACGATCTAAATTTCGACAAATTCTGCTAAGATCAATATCTAGTTGAAAGCCCATGGTTGTTGCCTTCACTTTCGTATTTGGCAGCTGGGTTTCAAGATGTAACCTCGGACAAGAGATGACATAGAACATACTGGTAAATTTAAAGCGCAGCAAGTTTGGCAGAACAGTGTGAGCTTAATTCCATCAGTATTACCAAAAGCGAAGCATACAATATAATTCACCAATCAATCAAAAACAAATGGCAAAGACAGTATTCTAACTCTCTAAATCCAAAACTGCAGAATCTCCTGCATCATCAACCAGCTCATAAGTGGACATACCCAACTCAATAGCCACCAAGCCAAAATAAAACCAAGTACAACAAACCTCTGTGAACTGTGTAATAAACCAGAAACTGTGGACCACTACATAAGTTCATGTAAACTCTTCGAGTACTGAAGGGCTACAGCTCATGGCACAATGGTCTATAGATATCTTATTTTTCAGGTTCAACTGCTTGCCTTTGATTGAAGAAGTGTAACATCCGGGTGTAACATACTGTAGACTATCATTGTCATGGCGTATCATGATATCGATTTCAATAGAAATTTAATATAAACTCACTTTATGAAGTATATATATCCATCTGTATGACTGCAGGTACTGTAATGTTGCTATTATTTTGGTTAGGCAGGGAAATAAATATAGATCTATTTATGTACAACACTAAAAAGTTTGTTTTCCTGGTTTTAGGATAGAACTGTTATTGTAAATATTAGTAATATTATGATACTCAAATTTGTATCATGTTATAAACATTGAAATGTCTATGATTAATTCGAATTATTTGAAAAATCATATTCATCGTGAGAATGAATTACAAAATTATGCTAAATACTCCTGATAAATTGTTATTAAATTATTAATTATTCAACAATAGTAATGTCCTAGCGCACTTCCATGACACGCCAGTCCAAGGTTTCCTTATGATTCTAACCCTATCAAAATACAGATTTGCTGTGACGTCAGACTAAAAATTGCATTCAATGGCGGACGTGGCTTTGTTTCGCGTCCCAAAATTTGTTCCAAGTTTTTGAACTATACATAGAAAATAGGATTGCATATTTATAAATTGACAGTTAAACATCTTCATGAACATCCAGTGCACAGGTAGGATATCCTGATTCTATGTGATCACGTGCCTTTTCCATGCATTTGGTAGATTATTTCAAGTTTACAAATTGAAGAATTCTGAAGCTGATTCTCAAAATCACTGTTCCCCAAGTCAAATTGCAGTTTATAATTTTGCTCGGATTTAGAGAATTACAATATTTTCTATTTATCTGGTGCCAGGACTAGGGCAGAGGATTGTCACATCGATGCGTGGGGTAGGCCTAATGTCGACATGAGAAATGGGCCGGTTCAACTTCTAGATATTACATGTAGATTCTGTGGCCATTTAAAGTCCATTTCACTGTTTAACTGCGTCAGTAAAAGCTAAAAAATAAGAAATCAAAATATCATTTTTCAATAATATATGGAAAAATATATTCCTATTGTACATGAATGACATTTGTATATCTTGGATTGCTTCTAGTTTGGCTTATAAAGTGTGTGGCCTCTTATATTTGGATGCTTCTCTGCCATGTTATTTTCAATAAGATTAGCATGGCTGAAATTCTTCAAATTACAAGACGGCACAGGCTTATTGCACAAAAAACTAAAAAATCGGAAATATACAAATGTCATTCATGTACATTATGAATATACTTTTCCATATATTATTGCACAATGGTCTCCCAATTTCTTATTTTTGCCGTTCTACTGACGCAATGAAGCAGTGAAATGGACTCTAGGCTAGACAGAAGTCAGCTCTGGGAAGTTGGATGTATGTGTACTTGAAGAGAGTAAATCGAGCCCATTTTGACTAAACGCTGTGCTGAGTAGCCTTTATAATACGCTATATATTTGAATCAATACAAAATTTATTTGTTGTCACCTTATTTTGTTCCTCCAACAGTCTGTTGTTGTAGTAAATCAATGTTCTATGAGACAACAAAACTTTTGAATTTAGATTCCAGCCATTTTCGAAAGTAAAAATTTGCTACAAAATAACTCGCGTTGGCTAAATATGAACAGTCTCGTAATCTTTCAGCGGTAATACCCATGCGCATAAAAAGTACAATGCACATGTGCATGCATGCACAAAAAGTTAAAAAAATGGTGCGCGTCAGTTCTGGAATTTCTCCACTTTAACTGCAATTACACCAAAAGTAGGACTTATATTGTCACCACGCGTCATGAAAAGGGCAAGTTACATTCAATTATCTTCTTCAATACCGTTTCTTATTCCAGCGCACCTGCTGGAAGTTGGAGAAAACCACTTCACAAAGTCGTATAATTGGCATATTTTCTTGAATTTTAACATTTAATGTCCCAAACTCCCACAAACGCAGAAAAGTATACACCCTAAATCATATTTACCAAAATGAGTGTCTCCAAGGCTTAATACCAGCATATGCATAATGTATTTATCACGTGTTTGAGCTGAAAAAACACTAGGTTTCTAGAGACTACATTATTACAATTTCAGTCAGAAGCTGATTCACATCCAAGATGGGTGATACAGTGATTACCAGCTCTACAGATCATTCAAGACGGAACAACTCACACCATGGTCAGATGTCATCAGTGGCTGAGATTAACACTCCTAGCCCTGTGTCTCCAATGTCTCCACCCCAGTCACCAAATCCAATGCATGATCTCCCAATAGAGCTTCTACAAGCAGGTTGGAGGAAGTTCTGGAGTAAACGTGAAAACCGGCCTTATTATTTTAACAAAGTCACAAATACCAATTCCTGGGATATTCCCTCACTAGGGGTAGGTGTTAAATGGTGACTTGATGAGCTCTTTTTTAGGGTTTTGATGATGATATTTACCATATTCTCTCTAATAGGTGCTCATACTCTAATGAACGCACACCCGACTTTTCCTTGAAAGACTTGCAACTTGAGTAACAAAAATCAAGAAAATTAAAAACTTGAAAACAATAATTGGGTGATAATAGGGTAAATTCCATTAATTCACTTACCGCTGTTGGGTCATTTCTGTGCGTTCATGTTTATGATAACCTTCTAGTTTTCATCAATATTGACACATATTGAGTATGTTGATTTACCCACAAAAACACAGTCAAACGATTAATGCATGAGGAAAACATTTGAGTCCACTTTTAAAGAGGAAAATCATGAAATACCATCGCCCATATATTAATCTCCCCCAGGAGAATTTGGGAGCTGCACTGTACATTTATTAGAGAGAAACAGTATTTGACCTTTAATCTTTATGATAAAAGAGTGGTTTCCTCGGCATTGAAGCAGTTCAACATCAAATTGAGAAAAAAATCTATTTTGATACATAAATATTTTGTATCGATAGGATATCCAAACTCTATGACAATAAAACATATATTGCTTTCTGTATGCTCAGTTGGCATAAGTGTGTGTCTCCCATTCCCAGCTTAATGACACTATTATGAAACACTGTGTTATTTCAGCATGACCCATTATCAGATCCCCTGGGTATATCAGGTCCAGGTTCTGGCCCCAACCCCCATCAAAGTGATGTGAGAATGTCCAGATTAAGCACAGATATCCCTTCACCCAGGGTAGGGGAAAAGCGAAGAAGTAGTCAAGAAATGTTAGGTAGTCCAATGAAGAAATCATCCCAGAGTATAGGGTGAGTCAATGTCATTCAATTGTTATTGTCAACTTGTATTTGTTAGGCACAAATTTTACATCTCTATAAATGTGGTTTTATGAACTTTTATGATGATTTAATTTTTGTTGAAAGTGTGATATCTCAATGGAGCCCATGTTATAAAATCACTAAAAGTGAAATATCTTTAATTGTATTGAGATAACACTTTTTATAATATCGAACACATTTTAAATGATATAATTGTTAACGCCTAAAAGATAAGATGAGAATTGATCCACTAAAAATCAATTAATTTTAAATTAAAGTTTACTGCAATGTACATGTACTGCAATGTAATCTGACCCTAATCATCCACCTGGTGTTGAAACTGGTAATTAACTACAGGCACCTAATTAATTGCCAATGTTTTAATATTTCTAGATACACTTCACAGTATTTAAGTTGAGTATATTTTTAATGAACCATATGATATTTCTGCATGCAAATATATGATATGTTGGTTTTGATGGTTACATGTTGGATGTTAATGAAGAAAAGTAAGGATTGTAGATCGATTTACAAATTTATACAGTCGTGTTCTCTCCACATTCAAATGGCGCAGCACCTCCAATTTATTCATAAAACCAAAATGTTCCTCAAATAATTCAGTGTGAGCCATATAATGTAACACTGCAATATTCTAATTTCAAAATTCTCAATGTTTCACTTAAAGATAGCAAAATTTTTCCTGGAGAGCAGTATTACTAAGCGTTTACTTTATACAAATGGGTACTGTATTCTGGGGAGAGCACTATTGCATTTAATGTTTACTTTATACGTGTAAAGTATATCATATTGGATATTATGGGTACTGTATTCATATCAGGGATTTATAGAATATGGGACATTATGGGTACTGTATTCATATCAGGGATTTAAAGTATATGGGACATTATGGGTCCTGTATTCCTATTAGAGACTTATATAGGACATTATGAGTACTGTAATCATATCAGGGATTTATAATATATGAGACATTATGGGTAATGTATTCATGTCAGGAATTTATAGTACTTATGGGACATTAAAGGTATTTATATCAGGGATAAGTGAGCGTCCCACTTAATCTTGTCTACTTGTTTTCAGGCATACCATTTGACAGATTTCAAATTTTCAGGGATATTTTTTGGAAAATCTTCTCTGTTCATCTCTGCATGTGGCAAATCCAACATCATTGTAACATTGCGCTTTTATCGATACATGAAAATAATCCTAACATCAACTATAGTTCACAAAAAGTATGATTGGATACAACTTGGTGCCAAAATGCAATAATCCCAGAAAGTTTGAACTTAAATATTATGTACAATTCTTGCCATCCTCGGAGAAAGGCTTGAAGATTTTTTACTTTTTATATTTCAATGATATTAGTAAGTTGTTAAAAAAGTTCTGCTTTTTCATTTCAGTGATATAAAAGTTAGTAAAAAAAGTTTTCCTTTTTGGCTACTCAAGCAAATGCTAAAGCTGTACTAGAATATTAGAGGTGTATTTAGGTATAAAATAGACATTGTAGTGAAACAATATTGATTATGATTTTTTATGGAACTTTTGAGTAAGGGTAAGGCACAAAAAAGGATCATCCAAGAGATGCACTCATACAGCAAATTAGATAAATCTCCCATAGGAATAAAAAATGATTGTATATTGCTATGTTTTATAGGCCTTTCTGGAACTTTGAAATTCCAACAAACGTAATCATATACGAGAGGCAGATGTCCCGCGTGCTCCCACCTCATCCAGAGATGGAGGTCTACAGGTCACAACTTGTCACTAAATTACGCCAGAGTTACCAGGAAATGTGTCATTCTAGGGAAGGTTTGTTGTATTTCCTTATACCCACATTCAATTTACCTCAAACAATACAATATGAACCGCTTTCATGCATGGATGAGTTCATTTCTCACTTGTTTATCAATAAATTTTCTTAATTTCTTTGGGAAAAACAGCTTAGGATGTATGCTATGCATTGGTGTGAAGTATGGCTTATTAAAAGTCTGTGTGACCTCTAAAAATTAGTTTAAATAAATTCATGATTTTTCGAGTAAAAAGTTCTTCAAAAAGCCTATTACATAAGCCAAAGTGGTTCAAACTTTTTATGGGGGCTTTAAAATTTTTTATGTGATATGGAAAATGTTCAACTGGGTACAACATAGTTTGTCAGCTGGCCCAAAAATAATCAAATGTTCCTTTTGTTTTTCTCCAGGTATAGATGCACCGAAGGAATCCTTCAATAGATGGCTCTTAGAGCGCAATGTTATTAACAGGGGTCCTGACCCTATGTTACCTAGCGACTGTACTCCAGAAATCTCGCAATCCATGTATCGAGAAATAATCAATGATATACCAGTGAAACTGATCAAGCCCAAGTACTCAGCTGATGCTAGAAGACAGTTGTCAAAGTATGCAGAGGCAGCTAAATCAATGGTGGACAGCAGGTTAGAATTCATTACTGCTGTCTTTAGTAATTTAAAATCTGAACATAGCTAAGCCTTATAACAACAGTCTTGGCTGGCTTAGACAGGATAAAGGATTGTCTCAGATATGAACAAGACCATTCAAAATATTAACACTTAATAGAATCTATAATGCTTAAATACTGTATTTAGCTTAGCCCTAATGTTATTTGGACAAAAATAATTTAGGTATAATTTTTGTCACCACCAAAAAGTGGTGACATAGTGTTATAGTCTCCGTTTTTTGTGGCGGCGGTTGGTGATCGGCGGGTGGCGGTTGGTTGTTGGTGTCTGTAACAAATTCTTACAACTTAACTTATAACTTAACCCCCCTATCACACCAAACTAGTTCTTACCCGTTCTTGCCAGTCCTACGAAAATGTCGTAAACGGGCTCGATCTGGCTGCGGTCAGGATATATGTCTAAAATAATTAGCTACTTCGTTCATAAACAGTCTTCAATACGTCCATCTCGTTCGCAGTTCGTTCAGGTCGGTGTGCAACGTAGTATAAACCGTCCCATAGTCTAGATGTTCATCATGACCTGATTACAGAACGGTATGGTCGCCATCGAATTTTGAATCGATTCAAAATTCTAAATCACATACCCCATCCGGGAAAGTCCATGAAGTTCGTAAACAGACCATAGAAAGTTGTAGCTACGTTCATTCAGTTCGCACACAGTTTAAAACCGATTCGGCAACGTTTTGATGATCACCAGAAAATGTTGAGCATGCTCTAAGTTCTGGAGGACCTACTCGTTCTAGTAGTTTCATGAAGTTTGTAAACAGATCCCAAACGGTTCTTAGTTGGTTCTTAGTACGTCAAATCCGTTCGTGCACAGTTTAAGCCCATTTTCGAGAACGTAGTGAGAACTAGTTTGGTGTGATAGTAGGGTTCCAAATACTGTTCAGACTGACTTCAATTTTTTTTAAATCATCTACAAGTTTTCAGAAGTTCAAATCTGACTTTATATTTAAAATTTGACTTTCAACGAAGGTCAAAAAGGTTAAAAAAGGTCTTTTTATTCTTAACTTGCTTCAAATTGACCAAATTTTTTCTCAAAATCATCTACAAGTTATCAGAAGTTCAAATCTGACTTTAGATTTTAGATTCGACCTTCTGTGAGTCAAAAAAAGTCAAAATTGTATTTTTTTAACTTGCTTCAAATTGACCAGTTTCTTTTTTCAAAATCATCTACAAGTTCTCAAAACTTCAAATCTGACTATAAATTTGACCTTCAATTTTCAAGGTCATTCTCAAGGTCAAAAAGGTATTTTTTCAACTTGCTTCAAATTGACTAATTTTTTTCAAAATCATCTACAAGTTCTCAGAAATTCAAATCTGACTTAAGATTGAACTAATAATATTGTGAGAAACTTGGTGGTGTCATTTTGTCAATGTTAATGCCTTGTTTAATTCTATTCATCATTGTCTTGTTTCAGGTCTGTGTCTGCTGAAAGTAGAAAAATTGTAAAGTGGAATGCAGAAGACACATTTCAGTGGCTACGAAAAATGCAGAACCCATCATATGATGACTACCTCGTAAGTAACTCAAACATAGGACTCTTCATATTAAATAAAATTGCATTTGGAACATCAGCCTACATTATTGTTTACCACTAACATTCAGTTCATATGTGCAAGTTTCCATTGATGTTAATTAATTGATTATGAATTATTATTTATTAGCAATCCATGAAGCACGAAAATCATCAAAACATGATTGATTGAACAAGATTCTGGAATCAAAATTATTTAACTATTTCTTCAATTGTATGAGTATATTTCAACAACAAAACTAACATTAAAAGTGCGGCCCGATTTGTGGCCCGAACTAATTTGACCTGGCCTGAGCAAGCCCGACCCAAGGGCTGCCCGACTCACCCGTACTTCATATGATGACTACCTCCTTATTGTCTCAAATGCAGAACCATTCATGTTATGACTGATCACCTTATAAGTACCTTAAATGCAGATCCCTTCATGTAATGACTGACTACCTTATTAGTACCTTAAATGCAGATCCCTTCATGTAATGACTGACTACCTTATTAGTACCTTAAATGCAGAACCATTCATATTATGACTGACTTCCTTATAAGCACCTTAAATGCAGATCCCTTCATGTTATGACTGACTACCTTATAAGTACCTTAAATGCAGATCCCTTCATGTAATGACTGACTACCTTATTAGTACCTTAAATGCAGAACCATTCATATTATGACTGACTTCCTTATAAGCACCTTAAATGCAGATCCTTCATGTTATGACTGACTACCTTATAAGTACCTTAAATGCAGAACCCTTCATGTTATGACTGACTTCCTTATAAGTACCTTAAATGCAGATCCTTCATGTTATGACTGACTACCTTATAAGTACCTTAAATGCAGAACCATTCATATTATGACTGACTTCCTTATAAGCACCTTAAATGCAGATCTTTCAAGTTATGACTGACTACCTTATAAGTACCTTAAATGCAGATCCCTTCATGTAATGACTGACTACCTTATTAGTACCTTAAATGCAGAGTCCTTCATGTTATGACTGACTTCCTTATAAGTACCTTAAATGCAGATCCCTTCATGTAATGACTGACTACCTTATTAGTACCTTAAATGCAGAGTCCTTCATGTTATGACTGACTTCCTTATAAGTACCTTCAATGCAGATCCCTTCATGTTATGACTGACTACCTTATAAGTATCTTAAATGCAGAACCCTTCATGTAATGACTGACTACCTTATTAGTACCTTAAATGGAGAGTCCTTCATGTTATGACTGACTTCCTTATAAGTACCTTAAATGCAGATCCCTTCATGTTATGACTGACTACCTTATAAGTATCTTAAATGCAGAACCCTTCATGTAATGACTGACTACCTTATTAGTACCTTAAATGCAGAGTCCTTCATGTTATGACTGACTACCTTATAAGTACCTTAAATGCAGATCTCTTCATGTGATGACTGACTACCTTATTAGTACCTTAAATGCAGAGTCCTTCATGTTATGACTGACTACCTTATAAGTACCTTAAATGCAGAACCCTTCATGTTATGACTGACTACCTTATAAGTACCTTAAATGCAGAACCATTCATGTTATGACTGACTACCTTTTAAGTACCTTAAATGCAGAACCATTCATGTTATGACTGACTTCCTTATAAGTACCTTAAATACAGATCCTTCATGTTATGATTGACTACCTTATAAGTACCTTAAATGCAGAACCATTCATATTATGACTGACTTCCTTATAAGCACCTTAAATGCAGATCCTTCATGTTATGACTGACTACCTTATAAGTACCTTAAATGCAGATCCCTTCATGTTATGACTGACTACCTTATAAGTACCTTAAATGCAGAACCCTTCATGTTATGACTGACTACCATATAAGTACCTTAAATGCAGAGCCCTTCATGTGATGACTGACTACCTTATAAGTACATTACATTAAATGCAGAACCATTCATGTTATGACTGACTTCCTTATAAGTACCTTAAATGCAGATCCTTCATGTTATGACTGACTACCTTATAAGTACCTTAAATGCAGAACCATTCATGTTATGACTGACTTCCTTATAAGTACCTTAAATGCTGATCCTTCATGTTATGACTGACTACCTTATAAGTACCTTAAATGCAGAACCATTCATGTTATGACTGACTTCCTTATAAGTACCTTAAATGCAGATCCTTCATGTTATGACTGACTACCTTATAAGTACCTTAAATGCAGATCCTTCATGTTATGACTCACTACCTTATAAGTACCTTAAATGCAGAACCCTTCATGTTATGACTGACTACCTTATTAATACCTTAAATGCAGAACCATTCATGTTATGACTGACTTCCTTTTTAGAACCTTAAATGCAGATCCTTCATGTTATGACTGACTACCTTATAAGTACCTTAAATGCAGAACCCTTCATGTTATGACTGACTACCTTATAAGTACCTTAAATGCAGAACCCTTAATGTTATGACTGACTACCTTATAAGTACCTTAAATGCAGAACCATTCATGTTATGACTGACTACCTTATAAGTACCTTAAATGCAGAACCCTTCATGTTATGACTGACTACCATATAAGTACCTTAAATGCAGAACCCTTCATGTTATGACTGACTTCCTTAAAAGTACCTTAAATGCAGATCCTTCATGTTATGACTGACTACCATATAAGTACCTTAAATGCAGAACCCTTCATGTTATGACTGACTTCCTTATAAGTACCTTAAATGCAGATCCTTCATGTTATGACTGACTACCTTATAAGTACCTTAAATGCAGAACCCTTCATGTTATGACTGACTACCTTATAAGTTCCTTAAATGCAGAACCCTTCATGTTATGACTGACTACCTTATAAGTACCTTAAATGCAGAACCATTCATGTTATGACTGACTACCTTATAAGTATCTTAAATGCAGAACCCTTCATGTTATGACTGACTACCTTATTAGTACCTTAAATGCAGAGCCCTTCATGTGATGACTCATAAGGTGTTTTCAACTACTCAAAATCCTGTTTGAACCTCCCTGAAAATGAGGAAAAGACAGGAAAAATTGGCTTGTTTTAATTATTAGAGTCTATAAAGAACCCCAGAGTGAGAGGGTAATGAACTCAGAGTTTGTTATCTATTTGTATTCCAGGAACGTCTAGCACACCTGAAGCGCCAGTGTCAGCCCCACCTCACAGAAGCAGCCAAGGCATCAGTTGAGGGAATTTGCAGTAAAATATATCACCTCTCTCAAGAATACGTCAAAAAAATACTAGAAAAACATTGGGGAATTTTAAAGGAGCATTTCATAAAAGGTTTGAATCATTATAAGCGTTTGTTACTTTAAAATCAGTATATATCAGTAAAAATACAAAGCCCTGTCTGAAAATGTTAAATTACCCATGTTCTACTATACATTTGGTTGTCTATTGCAGAGCCCCCTGTTGAGACCCCACCAAAGAGAAAGGTGATGTGTTACCCTGTCCTCCTTGCCACTCCATGCCCTAGGGTCTCAACCCCTGATCTCAAAACAGAAGGCGATGTGACATTTATTCGCGTTCGAGGAGAAGCTTTAAAAATAAACACAGTCCACTTTCAAAAAATGGTAAGTGTATATCTTGAGTAATACATCATAAAGAGATGAAAATATTGCAAGTAATTTTTGAATGGACATCCTTTAAGAAAAATGAATTGTTAAGTTAATCCCTCCAGTTTGTGTGGAATTATCATTTCGACTGAACAAACCTTTAACAGCAGATCATTAGGTGTCACAAACTCAAGGCAGTTCAGTTCTTTCTACGTATGACATGAACTAAGTGATGGACCACTGAATAGCTTGTCAGAAAACTGCTCTATTTCTCAGTGTTTCCCAAGAAAGGACATTTTGTAGTATTTAAAAGAAGTCCAGAATAACAATCATAATGTAAAATGATTGTTGTAGGAACAGCTGTATAGGTGGAACTGTAAGGATGATCCAAAGTTTGAGTTCTTCCTAGCAAGAACTTGGTGTGTGCTGAGAAGATACCAAGTAAGAATTGCAGATGAACTTTATGTTTGTGGAAAACTAGAGATCGTGGAAGTGAGGGACTTGGGGAATGATGTAGACATGTAGTTAACAATTTGGATTAAATGAAATTGTCAGAAAAGTAGGTCCTTCAATCACTGTGTTGAGAAAAAACATGAAATATACAACAGAGAAACAAAGCAGGTAGAATATTACAGACAGTTATTTCTGGGATTGTGTTTGAATCTGGCTTTGCTATTGATGGACTATGTTTTCTTGTTCTATATTCAACATTTTACTGTAAAAGTCGAAACTACAATCATGGGATCAAAGATGGTTCAACAGTTTCTTGTTCTGTTATCTTAATGTGCAATTGATAAGTTCACAGGGCTCAATATGCAGTATATGTTTAATACTACAGTAGCGGGAACAATTGATTTACTGGTCTATAATCTAGTATCTAAATGTCATAAATGCAATAATGTTTCTCTGGATTGCTTATCATATAAGAATTGAATTGAATATTGGCTCTGATGAATAGCTTAATCATGCCAGTCCATTCCATGTAAAGCTTGTGTATGTCAAACTTAAAGGGTGACGCATATAATTTAGCAAATCGAACGCTCGTTTCTGGTGGTGCTCACTGTTATATAGCATTAGCATATAATAGATAGTCACACATTTATAAAAGAGGGGTTTTATTTTGACAAATCAAATCAAATCAAGTTTCAGGATCTTCTATTTGTGTATAAGGAAAAACTGACATCTAAAATTTCCCCATAATATATTGGCACACAGCTTTGCATATGAAATATTCTCCAAATGAAACAAAGCAGTTCTAATACAAGGATTCATATGGGTTGTTGTACATGCGTTCTTTGAACAATCACTCTCTCAATAACGTTTTCAGATTACTTTATCACCAAGACAATTTCAATACACTGGATTTTACAAAACTCCCCTTATTTCTTAAAAATGGACTGATCCAGTTGACTCGCCTGGAGCTGCCATATTGTTTTTATACAGGTAGCTTATCGGAACCCTTTAAGTGTGCAATTTGTATTTTAGACACTCTTTGGTCTACAACCCAAGGAAGGTTTTGGGATGCAAGGAGCCCTGCCTGTGCCTGTGTTTGAGTGTCTCAACAGGCAGTTTGGTGTCACCTTTGAGTGCTTTGCCTCACCCCTCAACTGTTACTTCAAGCAATACTGTTCAGCATTTGCTGACACAGATGGTTACTTTGGCTCTAGGGGGTGAGTGTCTTAAAATTGCCATTTTTGTATCAAAGTTTTGTGAAATATTTCTAGTATTTGCCTATTTCTGTATTTCCATGTTTTAGATTGAAATATAAGACCTTACTAAATATATTTGTCTCCAGTTTTTAAATTCCAATTTTTATGTCACCTCATGTCCATGAATCTGCCTCTGTAAAGTGGAAAATCATTTGTTATTGTAGACCCCTGTTAGATTTCCAACCGGTGAGTGGGTCTTTTGAAGCCAACCCACCATTCTGTGAAGAACTGATGGAGACCATGTGTGACCATTTTGAAAATCTTCTAGCAGAGTCCCAGGAACCTCTTTCTTTTATAGTGTTCATCCCTGACTGGAGAGATCCGCCCACAGAGGCCCTTATTAGGCTTGAATCAAGCAGGTCCGTCATGTACATTTTTATTCAGAGTTAATAAGTTACATAGTTATTTTCAAGATATATAATAAAGAGGTTTCAAAGCTCTTGGTTAACATTTAAAAAACATTTGAATGTGAAAAGATTGTCAATTTTTTTCTATTAGGGAAGGACTTTTTACTTTCAGATGCAAAAATAGGGATCAAAATATAAGATCAAGTGAATTGAATAATAGCATTATAAAACATAACTGTGTCATGTTTCAAGTATAAATAAGTCAATATTGTTCCAAGACTGAGGCCATGTTTGAATGCTGTAGATACACTTATTTTGATGTAACTTAATTTGACGGATTTGCTCAATTACAAATATTGGCAGCTATTTGATTTGGCGGATTCAGGACTGAAGTTTAATTTTTGTCAATGTTTATGTCATTAGGATAGGTATTTACTGAGATATTTTCTGTATTTCTTTTGGAATAATGTAGAATTGATGACTTGTTGACTCGAAAAGGGGGACCATAAGTTTAATTTCTGAAGTGCATTGGACAAAAATTCCAAACTGAAAGACAGATTTTTAATTTGGTGGATTTTCTGAATCTGCCAATCCATCAAATTAAAATGGGATCCAAATTAAGTATCCATAGTGATCAAATCATGTTTGAAGCATAACGCCATGTTCACACTACTATACCTAACACCTAGAAATGCATAAGATACTTTGTTTGTCTAATTGAATTGTTTAATATATTTTTGAAAGTGCCTTACTAGCATCTAATTTTCAACCGATAAACCATTCATAAGGAACAGACAAATAAAAACAAATACATAATCATTAGTAATAAGCCAAATGGGTTGCTCATGAACACCAAATGCAAGGTATAGTAGTGTGATGTTTGAATAATCGAGTTTTAATTAATTTAATGTTTTAATTGTCTGAGTAATTGAGTGGATACAATAGCAAATCATCTAGTATTTCAATTTGTCTCTTCTCCAGGTTCAACAAAAAGCAAGTTGTGATCAAGCCATATGAGCATGAATACAGACATGGCTTCCAACACCAGTGTTCTAAGTAAGTTACTCTCCCCCACTTCCACCAACCTATTCTCCCCCAGCTCCATCAACCTATTCTCCCCCACATCCACCAACATATTCTCCCCCCAGCCCCATCAACCCATTCTCCCCCAGCTCCATCAACGTATTCTCCCCCACTTAATCAACGGACCAATGAAAATTTGTCCCACTTGAAGTGATGCATTGCGGGAGATATTTATGTTAATGACCATGTTTTCGTCTATCGCTTATTAAGTCTATTTGATTGGAGATCGGAAAATGGGGAATCCCCGAATACGATAGAATATGAAAGAATTATGGGAGCTACTCACTTCTTCTGCACCCACCTACTCAACCCACCTTCCCCCACCTAATCAACTCCACCCACCTACTCAACCCACCTCATAACCTCCACCCACCTAATTACCCCCTCATCCACCCACCCACCTGCAAATTTTCTCAAACCTCTACCAACCTAATTCACCCCTGCCCCACATTCACTCATCTCCACCCACCTAATCACCCCCTCCTCCACCCACCTAATCACCCCCTCCTCTACCCACCTGTTCTCTCCAACCTCTACCAACCCAATTCACCCCTGCCCCACCTTCACCCACTCACCTCCACCTACTCACCCCACCTTAACCCACCTACTCACCCCTTCTTGGAACAACCAATTAACTCACACTCACCCCAATCACAATCTAAGCTTACTCATTTCACATATAACCATTTTAGATAGATATATAAGGGTTATGTACTGGGAGGTTTTGGATACAGGGTTTATCCCAAGGGAAATATGTGTATCTCCCGAGGGACCGCAGGGACCGAGGGAGATACACATATTCCCCGTGGGATAAACCCTGTATCCAAAACCGACCGTACCTAACTGGTGTATCTCATACTTGAGTGGGTTTGGGGTAGATATAACCTTTACCACCTTTTTCAAATGACAAGATAGGCCTATAATGTAAAAGCACAATTTATATTTAACATTTTCATAATATTCCTTCAGTTCAATACAATAGAATTGTAACATTTAAACTTTTTGAAAAATTTTAAACTTCTGAAATTTAAATTTTTAAAATTTTTAAACTTTTTTAAACTTTTGAAAAAATTCCCGGGAGCGGGATGGATATATTATATCTGCCCGCATTTGGCCTAGAGCGGGACATATACAATGTATCCTGTCCGCTCCTCAGATATGATATATATTCCCGGGTGATATCTACCCCAAACCCACTCAAGTATGAAATACAGATAGATATAGATTTATATTATTAGATGTCAAGACATAACTTTCCACAAAATTTACTTTGGTGAAAGCCTTATAGAAGTTATTTCATAAAAGTTAATATATAGAAGTTCATAATGTAATAATATGTAGTTTCTTTTGACTATTTCAGCTTATAGATGCTTTCACTTGATAGCTTTCTTATAATGTAACAATAATTTCAGAGATGACATGGACATTAAATCAAGTCACGGTACATTGGTGATTTTTCTACAAAATGACGCAGGGTATGCCAGGTGGGGACCAACTCAAGAGAAAGTGAAAGACTTAATTCTAGCATATAGACCCAAGGATTCAGTGAGCTGAGACAGAGAGTATCCCTTTATAGAGATCAGTTCCTTATGGTTATCAGTGCGGTGTACTTATAGCTTACATCTGTATGTAAACATGCTTGTACATAGCAATACCCATAGATCTACCAGTCATATACCATATTCCACACATGTCTTTAGTTAGGATAACACATACATGTACTTGGAGAAAGGTGAATGCCCTAAGTGCACATTGTTTATCCAAGAACATTTATTGATATTAAATGATGCGCAGAATAATGAAAGATTTTTGTTAAAGACACTAAGAGTGTAACTTTGAGTAAAGTTTGATAAATGACATCATAAACAGAACACTAGCATTCTTGAATATGTGTTTCATATGAAGTCACATATATCTTTTGATACTTAAATACATATATTAATAGAGGACTTCTATTTGTGATGTCATCACTTTATGTGCCCAAAGGTTTCTTAGGATTTACTAAGTATCCTTCATATTTTTGTGTTCACACATGCTTACCAGTAATAAGCTAGGAATTGTTCATCAATGCACTATTACATAAAACTTGTATTAAAGACTTCTTTGTTATGTCACCAACACAAGTGGTGACATATTGTTATACAAGTGGTGACATATTGTTATACAAGTGGTGACATATTGTAATAGTCTTTTTTAGTCTTTTTTGTGGACAGTGCTTGAAGTTCATCATCTGTAACAAATGGCAGGTGGTGACATTTTGCATGTTAATGTCTTGTTTTTTCCTGTTAAGCTCACAAAAAGTGACCTTACAGGTAAAAAAGTTGTCAAAACATTTTATACACAATGTATAGTTTGAAATTATGTCTGAACATTTCAGAGAAAGCACATATTTGGCAAGTCATGGCACTGTCGTGATATTTCTACAAAATCATGCTGGGTTCGCTAAGTGGAGAGCAACACAGGACAAAGTTAATGCCCTAACCTTAGCATATAGGTCTTCACTAAGAGAGAGAAAGGAAACTTTGGAATATCAGCTAAATAGAATGGAAGTTAATAACATCTAATTTAATTGTAGAAATGTCAAAAATCTGCATGTAGAGGACACTATCCATTAGCATAATAATAATGCCTTTTATAAGTTCCTTTCCAACATTGCTGAATGTTGTTCAAGCCATACTTATCATAAATGACAAAAGGTGCAATGTTTAATCATTTTTCACTAAACTTCCATCATCAGCCAAAACAATTAATGATTCATATTTTTTTTAATTTCTTCCATTGGCAGTTAGTTTAATGTTTGTTACATTTGTACATATTCATTTTTCATATTTTTATTGTACAGAAAATGTATATACTTCAATTATCAGACTTATTTATTAGAATTTTATCAGATTGTACAGAAAGAGAAGAGTTTTAGTTTAAACTGTAGACAAATAGGTTTATATTTTGTCATTTTTTGTAAACGTCTATATTTATTTTTCCTGTATATTATTAAAGGGATATTCCTTGCCAGACCATATCTCTCCTGCATTATTTCCATATTTAACAAAACATAGGAAATGTTTTAATATGGACAATATTGATCATTTCTAAAGATGTATTGCTCATTTTTTCCAATAGGCTTTCATCTTTTAAGGTTTCACACAGGAAGTGATGTCATCAACTCTTCATGAACTTGCCCATAAATATAAAGGAAAGTACCATAGAATCACCTCTAGACAAGCGGTTCTTACTTTCTTTGCAAAAATATATTCAGTGCTTGTCAATTTGAAATTGACAAAGAATATTCAGCTGGTTTTGTCCTTCTTATAACTCCTCATCAAATGGTACAGTATGTAGAGATGTATTTGCTAAGTTAAGAGTCCATGGCATCACTTCCTTTGTAACTTCTTGAAAGATAGCAGCTTATTTGAAATGAGTTCTACATTTTTACATGATCAATTCTGTCTATATCAAAAAAATTTTCCATGTTTTGCTAAGAAATTGTCTGGCAAGGAATACCCCTTTAAAAGTCAATTAGAATTAGAGAGCTTGTCATCCATTATAAAGCATGTTTTTATCAAAGGAAAATGTGGGACTTCAACTAAAACATGGTGCAATTTCCTTTGACTATACCATATATGTCCCATCAGACAAATGGGATATAGGGACACATTTGTCTGTATATGGGCTAATATAATCAAATATTGTTGCCCCAATATTTATATGCACGTGCCATGTTATGTAGAGGATGACAAGTTCTGCAAAAAAGAAAATATTTAATGAATAATGCTTGGAAGCTTTTGACAAAATGGTGGACATTTTATAATATATGTGTGTTGTCAAAACTTATTTGTGAAGAACATTATCTTTTGAAAATTTGTCCAATTTTGTGTTCATTTTGAGAAATGATGACTGGTAGTCACATTTGCCACCCACAAAACATCCAATATGATTTGCTACTTCTTGGCATTGCTGTTACCAAGTTAACTCTTAGAAAAGTTTCAAATAAATAATTTCATACTTTTTTAATTTTAGTAAATTCGTCATTAGTGTATTTTATGTATATATCTGTAGAGTACAATTACTACAGTTGTAAAGTTTTTTGTATTATAAATAACATTTTAAGATGGGAAGAATATTGCCTTGGAGTAGAAATTCTAATTCTTTTGAAAAAGTGATATAAAATGCCTAACCATGAATGTATTATGCATAATAAAAGGTGAACCTGTTATTATTTAATATGACCATCTCCTTTTATAATACCACATGAGGGTCAAATTTGAGTTGTTCTCATTAAGAGATGGTGCAATAGCTTCTACATTAAGGCAATGTTTATCCCCATCACCAGGAGGGGAAATATATATGTACATCATAATTAGAAATAGGGTCAGGTCAAGGAATTATTTCTACCCAAATTATATTGTGCCATGAACCATGGCAGTTGATCTACATTCGTTGTTTGCATGGATGGGTAAATCTGTTAATACATATAAGATTGTAAAGATGGCACTTCAAGCGAGTGACAAGTTTGTCTTAGATTTTCTAAATTTTTCATATTTTGGTTTAAAAAGATGTCATCCTCCACACAGGCTTAGCAGTAAACGCGCATGTGAATAACCTTGGAGTAGTGATGCCTTCAGTTAGGAAACTCCGATACTATGGTTTAAAAGAAATTCAATTATAATTGCAGTCAACTATACAGTCTCTTGCTTATGGGTTACAAATATTTTTATAATGAAAATCTTATTTAGAAGAACATATTACAGGAGCAAATCTAATCTAAAAGTGTACAACATTTTGACAAGATATTTTACCATGGTATTGCTGGTTGGTCCTGTAGTTTGTGAGTTTTCCATTGCAACTGCATGTGTAAAAATAAACAGTAATATAAAACGACGAACTTATCTACTTTTGTTTCTTAGATCTATAACAATGTAGTCTATATAAAAGCTGACAATAATTTTTTAAAAGATTGTCACAATATTACAATATATATACACTAAAAAGTATAAGCTATATTTCTGAATTATGAGCATGTATCACTGTGAACACTTTTTCTCCGTCCAATTTTGTTATCTCCCAGCGACTTCCATTTTAAAGGGAAATGTGGACACTTGCTAAACCAAACTGGCTGGTCTCATTAGCGTTCGAGTGGAGCATATTTTACTGCACTAATGCCTCAGTCACATTTGATCTACGGCAACCTTTCGTACAGGCGGTCGTAGCATCCCAAAATCGAAAGAAATATGCAGCATGAAATATTGGGATGAGCGGTACGATGAAGATTTTCTACATCGATTTTGTGAAGCTACGGCCGCCGTAGAGCAAACACAACCCCGGGAAGGGGCTCTGGGATGTTCCGATCTGATCACGATGTTCAATCACATCTGGCTCCTCTTCAGATACAAATTCATCATAATAAATTCAGACTCTTCTGCCATATTTTATGTTCACAGTTAGTATCTTAGAGATTTTCTAAACACACCACTATAAATGTTTATTCCATAGTAAACCTGTAGTAAATACTTGATTCACAGCGTCCGACATTGACCCAGTTTTGCAGTGATATTACTTCTAACGTTAATATGTGTTTGTGTTCACAGATAAATATTAGTGAATCTACGAATCCTGGAAATTCCAATTCACCACCATTGCGTTTCCGGGTTGAGTTCTATCTCTTATAAGCCATTCAAACTTTTAAACTCGTGTGTGATTTGATATAATTAGCCTTACCATGGATCAACTATGATGGCTTGAATTTCTAAATTCAGAAGCGTACGTGTAAAATATGGCGAAACTGAAATAATTATATTCTATTAAAACAGCTCTAATTTAATTTCATAGTATCGAAAAGTGAATATACTTACTGAGCTAAATATATTCCATATTTATTTTATTGATATAAACTAAGCACCAAATCGTCACTTTATGAAAGTACTAGCCCAAAAGCTACATTGACGAATAGATTCTTATAATCCTAATTGGTACATCTACGAAAGAAAGGGTAGACCGATACGTAAATGTTCTGTAGGCCTGCATTTTTTTATAAAATACGTTGAAAATAAAACAACCAGAAATAATATCGACGCTACCAAAATTAATCTGAAAATGATGATGTTATTCATTATCTCAAAGAGCTGATCTATTTTATATGATCATCACTCGTCAATGAATTGTGATGCCCACATTTTCTCTTGAAAATAGCACAAAAATCAACCGTTTGATTGAAAGTGAAAAATTAATCAGGCACCAGATACTTGACTCTGTTAAAATGTCAAATTCCATCACAGGGTCTACTTGATAATCAAAACCATAGAATTTATAAGAACGTAATTAAATGGAATATATTCGTTAATATCCATCGTCAGATATAGAGATAAGCAGCCTAGACCCAAAGATTACATTTCACCAGATATTCTTTTACATGTTTTGTTAATTTTAAGCCACAAATAATTTAGCTTTCTTCATTGAATAAACAATTAAACGATATGGAAATACTTAAACATTTTCGTTTCTCGTCTACAAGAACTATTGGATGAAGAGAAAGCTCCCGTCTGAATTTCCAGTCCGAGGCTTAATTTCATTTATTTGGCTGGCACTTTCTTAATCAGAACTTTTTCTAATACGTCATTAGACATTTAAATACATGTAGGATTGTAAGTGATACATAGTGTCGACCTGCTCGTCACCATTCTGATGCTCATATCTTCTTTCTGTTTCACATGAAACACATCTCAGGGCTGAGAAAGAAATGAAATGTCACGGTTTATCATGATGGCTCGTCACAGTCACAAGTGCTCTTGGGGGACGTAGATTGCTTTTCATTTTCAATAATATTGCTTTTCATTTTCAATAATATTTTATTGTTATTATAATTCTATATGCGTATGCCTCGGTAGACCTAACGAATTGTCTAATGGCGTTATCTGGAGTTATGTGTCGACCACATTAGTGACGCAAGTCCTGACTTGATAATGGCATGTGCACGTGGGGTGATGAAACACTTCAGCTATGCTTTCAATATGGCCGTCGTTTCTTTACTCTGGCATTTTGATAACGTCTTCTGTGTGATTGGTGGAGTCGTGTCACATGGCTTGGGCAAAGGGTATGTGGGATGATACACGAATTGGTAAAGTTCTTAACTAGCCAACTCAATCAACGCCTCCTTTTAGAGATATTCCGTTTGTTCTGGACCAAAAGGACATACGAGGCCCGATCAGAAAGTAAGTAACCAACTGCTCTCATTTTTTCATACTTCATTCAATCACACTGAAATTTTCACAGATGATGTAGAAAATATTAACCTATTAAAGAAGACCAAAGACAATGGGTTAGCGTCTATGCCATTGTTATGGCTGTTGCTATGGTGATTATTGTTTTGGGTAGGTGGTGCACCCTTTTGTAAGCCGCTTTGGAAGATGGTTTGTAGAGTTTTTTACATGCTGTATTCCTCCAAATGACCTAACGTTTTTTATGTAAGACTGGATAATTTGTTCTATGTATTATCACAATGGTAACTACACTCCATTGTCTCATTTATAAGTCATCGACACAAAGATATCAAGGGTGTATCTATCATAATGATGGTCATGATTTTGTCACAGTTTCAATCCAGTCAAATGTTGTTGAAGGGGGACTTTACTGCCATGATGACAATGGTCCACCTCCACAGAATCAACATCACCGAAGATACAGTAGATTAAGCATTTCCATGGCCACACAACTACCCCAGGCTCACTATTCCCCAGTCCTGGCCCCACGTGACTAAATTCTTTCCAAATGCAAAGATGTTGTTACGGAGAGTCCTTTTGGACAGCAATAAGGCCATCATTAAAGCTTTCAATGGCAGTTTGCAGTCATTGAATGGTGCCATGTTGCACTTCTTTAAGGACGGAGTGAAACATTGCCTCAACTGCATTGACTTTGGTGGCGATTAATTTGAAGGACTATGTGTTAAAATGTAGTCTTACATTTGAATTTGATATATTTGGAGGTATTAAAACGTATAGAAAAACTGTACAAATTATCTTCAAACGCCACTTAAAACAGGGTGCCCCGCCTACCGAAAACAATTGTCACCATAGCAACAGCAATAACAATGGAATTGACGCTAACCCATTGTCCTTGGTCTTTTTTAATAGGGTAATATTTTCTCCATCATCTGTGAAAATTTGAATGTGATTGAATAAAGTATGAAAAAATGAGAGCAGTTGGTTACTTACTTTCTGATCGGGCCTCGTATATTAGGATTTTACTCGTTACAGTTGATTCCTTCATGTTTTAAATATACATTTCCTTTTATATTGATTGGATGGAGTTCAATGTATGTTATTTGTGACACTTCGATTGCAATTAAATCTTTATCACGGGCTATATGTTTATAATGGGCTATATGCTGATAATGGGGTATATGTTATATATTCATAATGGTCTATATGTTAAAAATGGGCTATATGTTTATAATCGGCTATATGCTGATAATGGGGTATATGTTATATATTCAGAATGGTCTATATGTTAAAAATGGGCTATGTTTATAATGGGCTTTTTGTTTCTCATAGGCATGAAGCGACGTCCATTATTCCTCGGAAAACTGAGAAGTCAAAAAACAATGATATAATTTTATTTTTCCAGTAATGAATAACATAGTATTCAGAACTATGAATAATATGAAATCTACACTGGAAACATAATTCAAAACATGATAATATATTATTAATGCGACATGATAACATTGAAAAATTATTTGTAATTAAGAAACCAAAATGGATCGATTAATCAGAGATACCTTCTTAATGACCGTTGACAAAAAACTAGTGATTTATAGTTTTGAGAATTAGATTAATATACGTGATGATGCTCTGAAAAAACATTGATGCCACTTGGCCTCCCACCAAGGGACCCTGGTAATACTTTCTAAATATGCATTTCACCATGCAAATTACCCTTCCTCTCCACCCATTCCATTTTCAGCACATAGACAAGACAGTTGTGGCCTATATCCATACAATATGTACAATATTTTCTTGTGACAAAAAGTGACAAAGAAGTGACAAAAACGTGGCAATCTATTTTTATAAATCAATATCTACCTAACTGCCTAATGAAATTTTCGTGACAAGTGTCAAGATAATATTCTGAAAATTCTAAGAAAACTCCAAGCAAGGGAGAGCCATCAGCCGATATCAGTCTGGCAGTTTTATGCGTGCATTAATTTGACAAACGAGACTACAAATAAACAATAGGATGACTTCATTAATAAGACTATTTTAGAATGTGCGACCCCATTGTCCTTGCCATTCCAGGAACAATGTATGCACCATCCGTTATTTCTTTCTTTAAACAAATAAATAATTTATTTACAAAATGAAGTTTTGATTACTTAAAATCATTTATTTTTTTACAAATCTTTTATTTCTCGAATTGGGTAAGATAATTTGTATCGCAAACGGACACCCATTTTATAATTCTTTCATTCATTGGAAAATCCAGTGGTCTCAAAATATGCATATTTTAGACACGCCTAAGATAATATATAGAGATTATCCTATATGAGGTTCAGGATATTGGGATTATCTCGAGGCCAATATAATATATCTGCCCGAGGGCCGTAGGTCCCGAGGGTAGATATTTTATATTGGCCAAGGGATAATCAAAATATTCTGAACCGACTATAGGATGATCTGTTTATCCCATACCAATCACATTCTCCAATTGGCCACAGTTCAGAAACTTTGCAACGAACCGTGGAATTATTTTGAAATATTCATGTCCAGTTTTGTATTCTTGTCCGTAGCCGGTTTTCGATATTAACGGGGCATACTGCTCCTTCCTTCTTTAAAGCATCAAACAGATCGTGATTGTCTGCGTTTTTCTCCATTGTCGTTTACAGTATGCGAACGTTACAAAAACGAACCAATATGGGAACAGCGATTATGACGTAGCGGGCAGATATACTATATCTGCCCGCTCGGTGCGGGACGTAAAGCTATATATTTACAAACCGGCTTTATGTACCTGTAACACGTCCAAGTATGGGATAAACGTCTATACGTCTAACACGCCTAACCATCGACAACGTACAGTGACAAAATATACGGTAGTATACTTTATCTGTACGTTGTCATGTTTGAAGCAAAAAATGTGATGTAGGTTTTAAAAGATTTATTTAAGGAATATACATGTAAGGAAGTATTTTAGGTTTAATTTCGTGCGTATGCTCTTGATTACGTAAATAGATTCTCGAGCAGTGCCCGAATTTTTTCGAGGTATCCACCCACATAATTGACCGGTTGGAAAATGCTCACATGCACATGGGTGGAATTACCTAAAAAAAATTCGTAGTCTGTTTGAGAATCTGTTAACGCATGGGATTTCTCTTGAAAGTCCATGGTTAACGTAACTTACCAAGAGCATGAACTTCATCATATTCCTAAAACCTGCATCACAATTTTTGCTTCAAAAAGCTAAAGTGACACCCGTATATTTTGTCACTGTACGTTGTCGATGGTTAGGCGTGTTAGACGTATATTATCTTAGAGTTTTTTAAAAAGAAAATGCTTCGGTTACAAATTATCCCCACGTCTTTACCCCTGCGTTCTACGCCTCAGAAATGCAGGCACGAAAACTGTAATATTTATACAAATATATATATTCATACTATTGAGGTGAATATCCGTACTTATCCCATGGTTACAAGGATATAGATTGAACATCAGGTAAACATATATTTGATATGTAGATCAAGATATCATATTTTGGCAAAGAATCCCCAAACAACGAATATCACTTCTCAAAATATCGAATATCATTTCTCAAAACGTGATATTCGATGGTTTAGATTTTCCAATGTTTTTTCAAAACATTTTTTCAATATTTTATTTCAAATTTTTTTTCAATAGAAATATTTTCAATTTTTCAAGATTTTTGAATTTTAATTTAAAAAAAATTATATTGATTTGTTTTCACATTTTTTTTGCTGGGTTAAAATTTCCCATGGGATAATCGGAGAATTCTATGGTTTTGAACAAATATCAATTATAACCACTCATGGATATCAATATCTTCACTCATTCGCTGCGCTCACTCATGAAGATATCAATATCCAATCATGGATATAAATGATATTTTTTCAAAACCATTGAATATTTCTATAATCTTTCAATGATTCTAGCAAGGTGTATTTCCCAAAGCCCGAAGTGCGCTCACTCATGTAGATATCAATATTCACTCATGGATATAAATGATATTTTTTCAAAACCATAGGATATTCCTATAATCTTTCAATGATTCTAGCAAAGTGTATTCCCGAAGCCCGAAGGGCCAGGGATACATGCTCTTGACCATGGTATCCGGTCGTTATATTCACATGTCGGGATGATATGAGGAATGTCCCTAGGATGATGATATCAATATTGATATCATCCTTGTGATTTTCGCCATATCAAATCCCTCCTGATGAATAACTTCTTTGTACCATATACGTGCAATCTTTGCAAGTGTCACCAATTCAGTGGAATAGTATATTTATCGGTGCCAACTACTCATTTCCGATCGTGAAATACATCAAAATAATATATAAAAATAATATATATCATGGAAAAGGTCTATTTTTTATTTTCTATACCTCATCTACATAGTTGGAATTTTGAGGTTTTTATCTTGTTGTTCTACTTATCATATTGAATCACAATGTCATATTAGCAAGAATCAGAAAAACACCATCTCATTAAATAACCCTATTATTTATTTTCCGTGTAAGTATATGAGCTTTTCGCATTTCTGCTCGCTACCTCGGAATTTACCTTTCTAGTTAATCATCTCATGGGCGAGACAAAGTATGAGGCAGGCAACAATTGCTTCACCAAAATATTACAGACATACATTTTCAGACTAAGAAACAAACGGCAGTAATAAACCTCTTGAGATTTGCCTCGCCTAATTATCTTTGCCTCACATAATTTTAAATGTTGACTTCACCATTGCTTCTGTTCAAGTTTGCTAATCCTGAAAGTCAGTGAGTGAGTCAGTCTAGTGGCTGAATTTCCCCACAGCATGACGATCATGTCTTGTCACCTCCACATACTTTGCTAATTACTGCCAATTCATTAATTAATTAAGCCGTGCTTATGTAAATATCAACACCTAAATATACACACATCAAGACTGGATAGTGTTCCGTTAAGGATATACTTATGGTAAGACATAATTTTTCCGTGTGTGTCAATATACATGTAACCCTTGCCTTACACTTCGCCTCGCTTCGCTCACACTGTGCTGTGTGTTATTATGTAATCGTGTAACATTGTTTTGTCATTTTGTTCATTTTTACAAACTACATAGCTACAATGATATAAAATAATTATGGTTTATACATCTTGTTAAATACAGATATGCAATAAAATTTACAAATAATTATAAAGAATATGCGATGATTTTTGTCACATAAAATCCTTGTCCACAAAATGGATATGATATCTGCACAAGTTCTCACATTTGGTCATTTCCCATTTGAGTTATTGCTAACTCTAACATGTTTAAGTTGTTGGACTAGTCTATGACATGCCCTGCAGTTCTACCTAGATGTCTCGCATGATAACTAACAGACTTAAGACATCTACTTTTTGTGTGGGAACAGTATTCACGTACAGTTTATTAATTGCATATCTCATTTTCATCCATTATAATATTTGTAAGAATTAAGCATCGCATGCTTTTCATTAAAACTAATGACATTCTTATTGGGTACTATTTTGTATTGTTTTTACTGGACATGAGGGATCGGGTTTGGTTGTTTGTATTATTCCAATGTTGTCCTTTGTGTTGTCTCATTTTCAAGGGAACTTATTGCCCAAAGAAAGGATGAACTGTTTCATTTTGAATCAAGTGGGAAACATTCAAGGAAAGCAACACTGAAGGCTGAATGAGTGAGAATTATCAAGTGATATCTGACCTTTGTACCTGCAGCATTTCTCTAGCATCAGCGCACTCATCTCTGCAAAGATCTCAGTGTATCACTGCCCTCAGATTCCATCAACAATCCTTATCTGGCTATTCAGAGTTTTGTCAGTAAAAGACCATGGGATAAAGATACATTTCAATAAAATAACACGAGCAGTAAGCCCATGTGGATCACCATGGTTATATTTTACGATATGATTGGAATGGACTTTGGTATGGAAGTCAGAGGCCCTAAATACATTGTACTATATACTTTTTTTTTACATTTTTGTCAGTCACCTATCCTGTCACACCACCTTTCACCATAATTTAACCTTTCGTAGTTTTGATATTTGTCATTCTTGCATCGAATCTCAGACGCGGTCACTATTTTCAGGATTTTAAGAAAAATGCGGCCAACATCCAGGATTTGTTTGTCATTTGAATTGTCGAGGCGTATCGAGCATCATCTCTGCCAGGAGAATGAATTTCCATCAGGGAAATGTGTAGTTTATCTCCGTCTCACCTTACTTTGTGATGACTTAATTGAGGAGTAAACAGCCGAGAGAAAGCATCAAGGAGGCATCTTTCGAAATGAATCTGGGGAACATGGGCTGGCCTGTGAATCAAACATCACTCGGCCCATTTTTCCTCGTCATTTGAGCAACAATTGGGGGAATAAGCGAGGAACGAACAAAGCAGGTGTGAAAATAACAATTAATGGCAGATAGAAATACGTGAAAATGGAGCGTGTCATTCCGATTCTTTTTGGGGAAAGGGGAAATACGCAGTAGCTGAGTTTACTTGTTTTGGAAAGGTTTAGTCTCTCACATCAAAGAAGACCGTTTAGCTACCCTAGAACCCTGTCAGTGCCTACATAGCTTGCTAATTGGAGATGTGCATCAGCGAGAACTGATCAGTGGTATTACTCCGCACTAACCACAAATATCAATTTGCTCCATATGACTGCAGTTTTGATTAATATCCCCCACCCTCCCATTTGAAATAATAACATAATAGCCTGTTTTCTGGTCCTCTATTGACCAATTTACTGTGCGAAATGATGTGGATAAAGAAGTTGTGAAATTCATGGGTGAATTGATTCGATGTCAAAATCATCAATGAGTTTAATAAATATTTTGACTTGACTAAATTATACTTATATACAAGATTTCAGTGATTCATAATGCTTTCTTGTTTGTATTAAACATAAAGAGTGTCGGTCAATTCGAGTTAGAATAGTGTTTACTGTTTGGGAATATGATTTAGTTTTAGATGTGATATGGTCTCCATATTTTCCTGATTTCAAGTGGCGGAAATGCATAATCTATTTCAAAGCAAAGACTGATCTGATTTGCCATATCATTGTACAGTCGACACTTCCCATGACTTCAAACTGTAGACATGGTAGATCGAACCCAACTCTTTATGTCTCTGGACATTGTTAACAATTATTGAGATTTTTTGAATCAAAAAAGTTTCAGAAATCTAATTAAATGGTCATAAATATTCTCCTGAATGATGCTCACTAGAGGTGTGCACTGTTGGTAAATCACTTAATCGATCAACAAAATGTTTTAATCGATTAATCATCGATTAATCATTCTAATATAAATGATAGAGATCTGACATAATTTCCCTAAAATTTTCTAATTCTTTAGTAGTAGGCGATAATTCACTCGTTTGATTTGATTGCATACCTCTATTGAATAAAATATATCAATACGATGTTTCAGAAAACACAAAAACAACAAAGGTAAGCGTCTGGCTTAGGGTAATTAGCTTGTTTGGCAGTTTGATACCTCCTTCCTCGCTGGAAGGAATGTTATGGATGATGTCTTGAGCCCTGCGTTTGGCATCCTCCTATCACAGGGCGTCAACCTGACAAATTAGGTCTCAATCAGTCAGTGACATCATGTAAGCTTACTCACGGCAGGATACTGAAGATTATCTTTTTGAGAATAGGTTAATTGAGTATTAAAAATCTTAATCGATTAAACTTGTGTCGATCAATTAATCGATGATCGATTAAAAATTCACAACTCTAATGCTCACTGCGGTTTCCCAAATAGGAGACGTCTTTTTCTCCTCGTTTGTGAGTGGTGGGGCATATAAATATAATATGTTTCTCATCCAAACCATTATGAGTTATTATACATTCAGCTTTCGTAAAATCAAAACAAGACTTGGCTTGGGGTTTGTCTAATGTGCAAAGCATTAAGAGTTTCACAACCAATATGTTTCTCCAAGAAGTGCATTCAGCTGATTCTTGTTCCATTTATGGAGAATGCCGAAAGGTAAATGGATACATTTAATTTGGAAGCGATTTAAAGAATTGAAGCCTAATAGCAAAGGCATGTTCCTTGGTTCAAACTACCGTTACATAAAGTGGCATAAAACGGTGACTAATGGCTCTCGCGTGGTCCAGAGTAAACAATTTATGTATCCTTCCCTTGCCAACCAGAGTTATCCACATGTAGTTTTATGTTCCGTCACTTCATTGCATAGAATAAATATGAAATGGTATCTCCAAGACATAATTCTATCGCATACCATTTGCTTCATGCATTATGATGAATTATGTTTAGATTCCAAAGTATTTGATGAACTGTGAGATATGTAGGCAGAGTGAATTCGATTGCACAATAGAATGGAGGAAATTGGCCGACCAGATGGACGGCTATGACGATAAAGAGAAAAACGTGGCTGAGTGTCTTACAGTATGTAGGATACACTGGACACGGTCTTATGTGGAATGGACTGAATATAAGATTTATGTACAAAAATTAAAATGTCTTAATTAAAAAACAATTAGATTTTTTTATTTAAAAACTGAGAATGTAAAAACATATGGTTTAATAATTTAATTGGTTGCTTAAGTTAGTTCAGTCATGGCTGATAATCTCATCGGGGCTTTTTGATTTTTTCATGTTATTAGAAATTCTTAAAATCAAATGAGCAAAAGTAATGTATTTTCTTTGGATTTTTAAATCTAACGAATCATGTTATGGCTTATTCAATTGTATTTTTTAATTTGAGATTGTTGGCATAGTAACATAGGTGTCTGAAGATACACCGTCATATCAATCATTGTACCGGTAAGTTTGTGTTTAACAACATTAAGTACGTGAGAAAAATATTTTAGCAAAAGAAACAAGTATAAAGGGATACTATAGAATACCACAAACGTTTCAAACAATTCTAGCCACAAAATAAAACAAAACTTAAGAAAAAGGAAAGAAATTAAATTAATTGCCTTACTATCAAAACCGCCATCATCAAAATAAAGCTAAGTATGAAAGCGTATATTTTGATTGACATAAGATAAACTGGTAATAATGGCGTACTGTGAGGAGTCACGAAAACGCCCGGAATGAATTTCTCAATAAAAACAAGAATCTGGAAAACTATAGCAGTAATCTTAGAATAATCGAGAATTTGATATATTCCGATTAATGTAAAGATACGAAGGTTGCTTACTGAGCTTACACGATTGCCTCTGAGATTAAGGCATTAGTAGATAAGGTCCCATTACACTAATCCTTGCTTCTCACTCCGTGGGTAATCAGGGAGAAAAACCCTTAAATATAAATGCATGGTGGTCGATCGTGTTACCTGTACTGACACGTTTTCTGTAAATTCCATACATATCTAATGGGAGAGCGAAGCGAGTAAAAATAAAAGATTAATAAATATCAATTAATGCGATATCTATTGGTTTTGAGCTGAATCAGCAGAGAAACGGCAATATTGCATCATGAAACTAGTAACGAACCACATTATGATCACGTTGAGAAAGTTCATTAACAAATACGAAGGACTATTCAAATGTTTAATTAGTGCAAGTTCTTGAAAAAAGTAAATCCCATCTTTTCACCATCCTGAAATCCTGGATGTAATGGCCTTTATCACGAACTCCTTTGTTTCTAAAATTTAATGTTGGCAAATTGAGAAAAGAAACCCCAGTCGTCCAAATCATTTGATATAAGTCTAGTTGACGCTTATGGCGATGAAAAATTAAAGAATAAAGATCGACTTTTGACATTAACGTCAAATCCTGAAAAATAAGGAAAATTTATATAATTTGCTGAATTTGTCAGCATTGCTTTAATTATTACGTGTTGAAACTGTTTTACCCAACCTTGCAATTCTATAGCAGTGTTTTAAGAATACTAATTTTTGTATTTTCCTAGGAATGCAATTATACAAATCTTATATTTTTATTGAGCTTGGAATGAAACACTGACAGATACAATATTTCCCGTCCGTCTCTATAGAATAAAAAGTAATCTTTACAATTATTCTGGACAATTAATGATAAAACACATGCGCCATACTTGGATGGCGGAGCGATTCCATGTTGGCATTTCCAGATGGAAAGTCTCTCGAAGAGAATCAGTAGAGTTGTTTTTATATTGGAATTTATTTTCTAATAAAAGGTAACCCTGATTCGCCATTCATTTTCCGAATCACTATTCTACCAGCCCATCATGTCATTTTTAATCCATGTCTCCTACATCTTGGAGTTCATCTTACCAACGTACACTAGATTTGGGTTCATAAAACGAACCAAATAGCAAATTGCAATCGTTCCAAGCAGCTGACATTTTATTGGATCCGAACTCTGATCTCTTGAATATTTATTGATGGTGTTTTTGACCCATGCCACCCCTGATGAAACACATTTCCTGAGTTTTAACATCTCATAGATGGTGACATCTAAGTACATGCAACAATAGAATATGATAAAAACGGAAAACAATGAAGCAATGGAACAATGAAGGTATAGAGTTTATTAAATATCTTCTCTAATTAATGGCCTTTCAACGCTATCATTAAGAGCAGGGTTTCTAAACATTTTGTTTTTTTACAAGATCTATTGACTAGTCTTCACTAAAACCAGCTGTCAATTCCAACACTTTTGACTGTAATATAACATCACAGATAACTATTATTTTACATATTGCGAAGAACACATGCGCGTCATAACAATGTCATATTAGGTGGTTCTTTACACAAAGGTGATGTGAGAGTGCAACAAGTAGTCGATTAGTCAGCCATAAAATGTACACTTCCGCGATTCTTCAGCTCATGAGGTTACGATTAAAGGTGAGCAGATTGAGATATCCTGGATCAGTTCAAGTGTACGTGGACCCAGGTTAACGCGGACTGTAGTCAAGTCGGACCCAGGTTAACGCGAACTGTAGTCAAGTCGGACTCAGGTTAAAGCGGACTACAGTCAAGTCGGACTCAGGTTAAAGCGGACTATAGTCAAGTCGGACCCATGTTAAAGCAGACTATAGTCAAGTCGGATTCAGTTTAAAGCGGACTATATAGTCAAGTCGGACCCAGGTTAAAGCGGACTATAGTCAAGTCGGACCCATGTTAAAGCAGACTATAGTCAAGTCGGATTCAGTTTAAAGCGGACTATATAGTCAAGTCGGACCCATGTTAAAGCAGACTATAGTCAAGTCGGATTCAGTTTAAAGCGGACTATATAGTCAAGTCGGACCCAGGTTAACGCGGACTGTAGTCAAGTCGGATCCAGGTTAACGCGGACTATAGTCAAGTCGGATCCAGGTTAACGCGGACTGAAGTCTAGTCGGATCCAGATTACAGCGGACTATAGTTAAGTCGGCCCAAGCTGACACAGTGGACCCAGGTTAACGCAGACTGTAGTCAAGTCGGACCAAGGTTAACGCGAACTGTAGTCAAGTCGGACTCAGGTTAAAGCGGACTACAGTCAAGTCGGACTCAGGTTAAAGCGGACTATAGTCAAGTCGGACCCATGTTAAAGCAGACTATAGTCAAGTCGGATTCAGTTTAAAGCGGACTATATAGTCAAGTCGGACCCAGGTTAACGCGGACTACAGTCAAGTCGGACCCATGTTAAAGCAGACTATAGTCAAGTCGGACTCAGGTTAAAGCGGACTACAGTCAAGTCGGACTCAGGTTAAAGCGGACTATAGTCAAGTCGGACCCATGTTAAAGCAGACTATAGTCAAGTCGGATTCAGTTTAAAGCGGACTATATAGTCAAGTCGGACCCAGGTTAACGCGGACTACAGTCAAGTCGGACCCATGTTAAAGCAGACTATAGTCAAGTCGGATTCAGTTTAAAGCGGACTATATAGTCAAGTCGGACCCAGGTTAACGCGGACTGTAGTCAAGTCGGACCTAGGCTAACGCGGACTGTAGTCAAGTCGGACCCAGGCCAACGCGGACTGTCGTCAAGTCGGACCCAGCTGGTTGACGCGGACTGTAGTCAAGTCGGACCCAGATTAAAGCGAATTGTAGTCAATTGTAGGGTCGAGGTTAACACGGACCCATTCGAAAAAATGAATATCAAAATGTCGGATAATTTGATTTGGACTACTAGAACTGTCCGAGTTGCAATGCTGAAATGTTTTAAAGCTAAAATATTCATTATGCCTTGACAAGCTTAGTTGAATGTTTGAGTAAAAAACAAAAGCAATGAAATGGATATTATTGAAAAATCAATAGAAAGAGGAGTGTGTAATCAAAACTAGCAGACAGAACTGAACATATCACATAATGTATGAATGTACCTAAAGTATCATATTAATACGTTTCGCATTGGATCATATTAATACGTTTCGCATTGGATAGGATATAAACTGTTAAAGATGAACGCTAAGGATCAAAACAAAATGCTGAATCATATTTCAAAAGCGAAAGTCGTGACTTAGTTCTTGATAGGCCTACCACAATGCAGGATTGGGTTGTTCTTACAGAAAAAACGAAAGTACTTGTAATGCTCATTTAAAACCTAAATACATCTTTTTTGTTTTGCAGATTTTACACACTTGTACAATCTGATAATATTTCAAGAGTTGATAATTGGAAATGTGCCTTTTGGATTGAATTTTGAACTTGACTATCATGATATGGAAAGGACTTTATGATAGATTGCCTTCTTAACTTGTGGTGAAATGGTCGTAAAAAGCGTGTCAGGAGAGGTTCTACTTTGGAGGCTTACAAACCCCAGCTGTACGCTGTCCAAGCCACTTTTAAATGTTTTTGGTGCTTTCCAAGTTGTTGCTTAATTTCAAAATTGATAAGCAGTAATTATAACCAAACCGCCATATAATCAAATCCATAGGGTTGAGCTGTTGAACAAAAAGGAAAACATACATTACAAGACACGTACAATTAGGATGAAGATTTTGAAATAGAACCATTTCTACGATTAAAGGTCCATTCGTTCAAATTGTTCAAATTGTTTCATTGGTTGTTTTCGCCACATGAATATGGTTTTAGAAGGATTTGGGTTACAGATGACTGGGAAAGCGATACTATTTCGTGATATCTTAATCGTGTCCTAAAATCTTGCAGACGACCTTTTGGCGGTTGTTTTCTTATTTAAGTATTCTTTCAAGAAAAAATGAAAAGCGTCAAACTTTTTTGCATAGATTTATAGCAGGGGGTATGAATTGGTATGAATGTGACACATTTTCACCACGATTTCTCTGTTTCTCTGAGCTTTCCACTCGAGAAATGTTTGATATTTTAGGGTCGGTATCCATCATCATTTGAAGGCATTCTTGACATTGCTGGACCACCAATGAGAAACATCTTGTTTGTACTTCGAGGATTAGTGGTTACTTTGAAATTAAATTGCAATATATTCCATATAAAGATATTGATAGACATGTAATGATCGCCTATTATTATGAGATGGGCAGACCCATATATTATTCATTTACAGTATCAATATGGTTATTTCATGCAAAATATTTATCCATGGATTGCTGAATATCATATGAAATGTTAAATTCCTCTTACAACTTATATCCCTTTTTTAATACTGATACCATTGAAAGTGATATTCCGATTGTTGTCCCGTTCCTCACTAATAGCCAGCTATGCCACAACAGGTGGCAATTGTCTTGAAACCTAAAAACCGACGGCCATTTCCAGTTGAGGCCATCAAGGATCGTCATGTACACCCTTGTCCAGGGTATTTTGTCTGATGGGCTGATCAAGACGCCGATGACAGTGATGGTAATTTCAGCTGACTGCCTGTCGAAGGATAACTGACAATTCTTGGGTGTTCTGTTCCATAGCAGGGAGATTAATGTCCCCTACACAAGCACTCACTAAATCACGGTCCTTGGATTGCAGCTGGGCTCTTGTTCATTTGTTGGTGGTCATTGCATCGGAATTCAACTAAATCACATTTTAAAGAGCACTTTTGATCATATTTGAAACCACATTTCGTAATATATTATCGTACAAGGTTGGTCGAACATAAGCGCTCCCTACTCATCGTGTAAATCATTGCGTAGGAGTTCCACCCAGATTAAAACGCAGGGTATTTCAAATGTAAGCCATCGCTTCCGAGTCACTGCCTGGTGTGCAGTTGGGCTTGAATGGTAGAACCCATTGCACTGGACTCGCTTGTACTTTTTTTTTGGGGGGGGGGGGGGGGGTTGGACAAAGTTTGGGGACAGCTATTGTGTGAAGTTGCTGTTTGCCATTTGGCGGACATAACGAAGTGAAATGGTGAACATCGACGTCTTGCATTTTCCCATTGGTCTTGAAAAAGCGATGAAATAAATTATGAGGTAATAGCGTTTGAATATCACATACTCTGCGATCGTGGCATACACGAGTTTAAAAAAATGTTTAAGATTTGATTTAAATTTAAAAAAATGATGTAACTTCCTTAAAATTGAGCCAAAGGCTTCAAATAAAAAGCATCTTCGATCTAACGGTTTTATTTTGATTGGTTATGGAGGGGGGGGGGGGCGTTCGCACCAATCGCACCCCTTGGCTACGCCCATGATAAGTATCTGTAATAGAATGTTCCAGAACACTGACGTTATGTCAGTGAAGTTGAGCGTAATTTATGATAAATCTCCATAATGTCAGATTACTTCAAGAACAGACCCAGGCCTGTCAATAGAGTGATGAATCTATTCTAGTTCAAGAAATAACCAGAAAATAATGTAAAAGTATATCTCAGGTTTTTATTTTTTATTATAATAATCATACATAAAATATGGTTTACAGTATTGTAATATATATCAAATGCTAAAATACAATGAGTTGAGGTGTATATCTAAAATGGTTTGTGATAACAATGATGAACATTTTGGCACTCAATTAGAACATTGCACAATGTTGGCCTACAGCAGTATCATTCAATAAAAACATGTGTCAAAAAAGACTAACAATAGCATTATACCATCAGGTGTTTCTGTAATGCTAGTGAAAGATGGGATAATAACTATAATGCGTATATGAAGGCACATTTCGTGATGCCAGTCCATGGTACATTTCATAAATGCCAATTGAGGAACATATTTCGTGATCGGTGTCGAGAGTCTACTTTCCAATTTACAGATTCACACAATAATGACTTACATACAAACATAAATCAGGAATAAGAGAGTTTAAAAATTCACCATCAGTTTCACATGTACCAATAGCATGTATACGAGGATTGCCCGAAATATTTTTAACAAGTCTTGATACAGTAAATAATAAACGCATACAAAATGTAATTGTCTGCCCATGGGCATTTTCCTATGGATCCATTTTGCCAAACTTCCAAAAAAGATTGAAGGTCCTGAAGCTAGCAAATCTCTAGCAATGGAGGACTAAAAGTATAGTTCAATCATTTTTGGAAACACCTCGTATAAACCACTAATTTAAAGACGTGTAATCAACACAGGGTTTCTTGTTACGCGCCTTATCAGTCCAAGCCTCTTATTTATGCATTTTACTTGTTGTTAAAGACGGGTGGCGATGAAGCATGGCTGATATACCCGAAACTAGCAGGATAACGGTCCTTATCTTAACAGGGACCAAGGAGACCTTTCAGGAAGGCACACTTCAACTCAAATTAATGGCAAACTTATTATTTCAGTACTAGACTAACAGTGACTGACACGTTATTGGCAAAATATTAATAATACAGTATATAATTCCCCTGATTTTGTCTGACTCGAACGAGTAATGAATAAATGTAGGTATTTACAAAAATGACTAAAATGACTCATAAGTTCCAATTAGAAACTATTTGGCACTTTGTGATTTTGTACAAGTTTTTGTGCCATGTCGACGCAGCATAGAAAAAGTTCAGTCTTAATATAGATATTCAGTCCAAAATATACAAATATTTATGATCCCTAAAGTTTATAGATCAAGAGCTTGATGAATCCTTTGTTGGGGTCTTCACGGAGTTCCAGAATACAGTGGGTATTTTACACTATTGTCAAAATGGTGAGCGTATGAGGGTGTTGATTGAACGGTGGGTGAGCTAAGTCCATTCATTGCGCATGGGTAGTAGCTGGGTGCTTTTCTGTCGTACGCTTGCGCACTGTAGTTTACACTCTGTGAGCCTTTCAGTCCTGGAAATACATAAAAATGAATATATTAATAAGTTGTTATATACATTTGGTTTAATATCAATTAATTGAATAAACGTATTTATATTTAATGATAATAAACTCTTTATAATCGCTATGGTGGAGTAATTTGATCTTCTAAATGTCTGCTTATGTTTCAATGAATATCTACAATTTTTCTTAATTGAATGAAGCATAAATATTTTGTTTAATCGCTTGATTAAAGTGTGAAAACTTGGTCTACTTTAGTTTATTTTACTTAGACAAGGCGAGGAAAACAAAACCGTGGCTTATGCGACGTTACGTGAAATTGCGTTTGACTTGGACACCCACTTTTACAATTCGATACTGTGCTAAGGCGGTTATGTCACACTGGGAGTATTTGTGATACTTCATACAATATGAACCACACACATGTTCACAATATAACAAAGTTCTACAGCTGAAGATTCTAAAGATTGTGGAATTTTGGAGTTATGTTGCGTTCGAGTTAACTTGTCAAAACTTAGGAAATAGCACTGCCACAATGTGTTACTTTGGAGTAGTAAATACCTTATTGACAATTTTAGGAGGAAAATTCAGATTCAAACTTTCTTTTGTATGACTATATTCAAGTTTGTCAGTTTGGCTTTTAACAGCGTTCTGCAGTTTCACAGCTAATTACAAACTATTCCAACCATCTCCAGAACGTCTGTCCTAATCAAACTTGGCACAATGATATCCCATGTTATACCAACTCTGGACAGCCATATGGCCCTAGGGCAGTTAATTTCAATCTCTGCAATTCAAGAACCGACAACATTGCCATGGTTACGCAACAGCCAATCAAAATCAAAGAAAAGACGGCCATTTTATGCGTCTGGGATAGCGGGTGTAAGGCTACTGTTGCGAAGTGTGTGTGCGGCCAAGGTATCATATACCCACCCTATTTCCAGTGCTACTTTGAAGCCGCTTGAACAACCTGTAACACTTAGCCCGGTTGGCGTCTAACCCCTTAAATTCAACTCTCGAGACACATTCTCACTTAGATCTAACAACTAGATATTCCCAAATGGAAAATTATACCGTAATATTCTTATCTTATATCAGCCACCACCCATTAGTAATTTTCCTAACTTGATTAATTTTATGTTAGTATTACGCAATTAGATATTTCTAAAATGTGTCTACTTAATTTCGATTTGCGGATTAGTTTAGTGACCACTTTTAATTTAATATTCATTTTGAAAAATGTAACGAACAATCTCCATGTAAAACAAGCAGACAAGTGAACAAGTTGAATAAGGATACTTGTTTTCAAAAATCTCAATCCCATGAAAAAATACCATCAAATTCCTTACAAATTAGTCATACATGTAACAAAGAATATTTTTGTAATTAAATCTTTAATAAACTTAAATCAAAGTAACGTTGCATATTTCTTTGTGTATATAACATATATGTCTCCATTTGAATTTATTACAGCGTACTTTGTTATACAATTCCCTCTTCAAATATACTGGTGTGTTGCTAATTCGAATAAAATTACGGAGAATACAATCATCTAAAATTAAAATTCATTTGACAATCGTAATGAAAATCGTAAAAAAGTAATGAAAACAAAGCTGGAATATTTGATAATTCAGCTCACAGCCCATTAATCAACCTGTTCATCAATAGAGCAAGCCAAAATATAAAGGTATTATTTTAGTTTTTATATTGGAATGCAAAGTATCGACTCTTGTGTTGCATTCATGGCATTTAACTTTAAAAACAACAAAGTATCCCTTTGGCATATTTTGGGAAATCAAAAGACCAGAAAAATAACAACATTTGTCTTGGAGTTGTTGTTTTACCATGCAGTTTGCGAGACACAGAAATATTAAGTTTCTAAGAAAATTGAGCCAAGTCAGTTCTTTTAAAATATTGGATAGATCTAAAGAAACCCGACTGTAACCAATGAAAGTTAAGTTTTGTTGTTTTGGTATCTCATGCACATTAGTAGTTTTGATTTCAAGAAAAATACAGTCATTTTCTAGAAGTCGATCGAGTTCCTGAAAAAACAGAAGATTCTGTCTTGAAGTTTGAATTCTCCAGTGATGAGAGAGTTTTCTAAATAGCTTCATTGCTGAAAATCTGTCTTCCATTCAGCTAATGCTCTCAATACGGAATAGTTTTCATTACTAATGTTCTGCAAATATCTGCTTTCCCTTAGAATTTCTTCATCTCCCTTGGCTATCTAAACATTTCTGAAACATTCTCAGCGTTTCCTATCTTCATCTGTAAGACTATGGGATTAGTTAACCCCCTTCGGAATGTTTTGTATACTACGACGGCCGTATGCTTCAACGCTACCAACTTTAAAGTTTATTGTAGTTTATATTATACAGTAATCAACCAGCCATGTTGCCATTGAAGTTTGGTCTGAGGTGCGATTTGTATATAAATATAGTAAACTATCACACTCTGCAACTATTCATTAACACTTTCGCAAGACAAGGTACGCGCGTCGAAAGTTTACATATAAGTTTCAAAATTTGGTTGAGTTTATGGAACAGCGCTGGCTTTAAATAAACTGAGATGGAATCGTTTTGTAAACCGACTAAGTGATAATTCCAACGAGCAGCGTGAATATAATTCAAACCAATAACAAAATGAAGGATGTGTTTTTTCCAATGTTAAATCTGATTTTAGCATCTTCATGAATTTCAAATGCTTGAATTTCTGGCTGCCGCTGATTTAGCAGTTGATTTGTGTTTCACAATTTTGCCTGGTGTGTCTTCTGGTAGGAAAACTGAAGACATCATTGAGAAAAACAGATATTCTGTTGCAAGTGAAAACTGCCATAAAGAATCAGTATCATGTTACAAAACATATATAATGGCATGTGGCTATATGATTTGAACTAATGAACTTGGTTAGATGCGTCAGGTGACAACTTATTCTCCCCTTATCCCAAAAGTTTCATTTTCCTCCCCGAACCCGGACAAGCCTTATGAGTCCGAGGCAAAGTATTTCCATCGCAATTTGTTCCTAACCAATCCCTTTGAATAAGTATGGGGCAAAAATCATTATATTGGACTTTATTTCCAAAACATTCCAACAATGTAAAAATGGAAATGTAATTAAGTGCTCAAAGTTGACCCTTTGCCAGATGGATGAGTACAATGTAATACAGAAATGTCATCTCTTCTTCACTTGTCTTCTAATCTATTTGAGAAATTGTGTGAAAACCAAAGTCCAATGTAACAAGTTTAAGACTGTGTTATTTATTAGCCTGGCATGACCGCGTAGTGATAGGTTGAGATTCATTAGGTTTTTTAAGACCAACTTGACAAATTGGTGGCATTAAATACGAGCAAGAATGCACTAGGACCACCCTTTAGAAACCTCTGAATGCTCAGTAAGTATTCAAGCAGATGGGACCAGATGGTGAGCCTGTTAAAACCATTAGATCATAGAAATCTGAATTTTCTTCTTCTCTTACGCGAAAGATGTTTTCCCGCTTTGATGCTAAGCAGACGGCCTAACTCACAATGCGGTGAAACATCTCAATAAATCTTCCACAAAACCTTCTACAATCTTTGTACAAGATGTTAATTGAAACACATGTGTTTTACTTGATCTCACACGGGAATTTTTTGATTAATTTAATGATGTGATAATGTACATTAACGAAATGGTTCTCCAACTTTTACAGCATGAGAAAATCAGAACATAAACCTCACTCTATTTTGAAATAACCCCATACTCTTCCACCAAACAGGAACACCAGTTTGAGTGGTTTATTATTTCTTTCCTGGTCTTAATATATTCATGATATATTAATGAAGATAAAGAAATAAAGTTTATGAAGTAAACATGTAAAATAAGCGTGAAAGAGTATTTTGATTGAAAAGTTATAAATGGATTTTACCCACTTTTATATCATGCGCTACCAGCAACGAATAATCTATAAATGCACGTGTCAGATGAAAAAGAAAATAATGTCACGACACCAACAACCACGCTCAAATAATATTATATAATCTAATTAATACTAAGTCAATAAAAATTACAGATTGTAGCAGATTATCTCACCATCGCTAAATCCATAATCCTTTTACATCACATGGCTATCAGTATGAGATGATATTATCTTTCACTAGAATTTCTGACACTAATAATTCCGACAAGATATCAAAACAAGATTCAAGATTTCATGTCTAGCAAGAACAAGGCATTTTGTCTACCCTTGCCCGCCCGGAGTCATTTCTATACACTTAAATCTGTACAGTTTGGGTTTTATTTTGGCAACTGGAACTTACGAAATTCTTTTTATAATCGATGATTCAAATTTTATCCAATTTGTTAATCTTTATAAATACTTCCTGAGATTTATGTTTGAAATATATAAAGAAACATAATTTGCCTTCTAGGTTCTGGATGTTATTTTATGATGGATAACCGTGGAATTTATTGAAGTTCTGACATGGAAGCCATTAGAGCCATGCCATGATAACAATCTCGCTGTCCGATGATTCCCCAAGATTCGTTTTGTTTTCAAAACCTCAAGAATCTACACGTATCACTACGTGCTATGTTGTATACCACTACTGGACTCGAGTGCCCAAGCCAACAAGGCGTCAACGCTAGGCGTCAAGAACATACAGCTTTAAGCTTCCACTTTGCCCATGGCAACAAATAAGCCTCAAACCGTCAAATCTCAATTTGCTATTTGTTTTTTCATGAACTACTCTGGCTTACTCTGTTGACGAAAATGTTTTAATTACCCAGTGAATTTTCAATATTTCTGTATTATTAACGTTATGTTTGGAAAATGTAAAATGTGTCTTAAGATATTTATTGAGTATTTAGTGAATTGTGTTCTGCAAAATGTTGCCATATTCCCTTGTTCATCACAAACATTGTAAGAAACTTTGCAAGAAATATGTGAATTCCTTACTGGAACTCAAGGTAAGATTATGAATATCAAATATGTAAAAACTTCCTCCAAAAATGTCGTCGTGAAAATAATAGATGAACGCATTTTTAGATTTGGAGTTAAGAAAAATTACGAAATTACGCAAAATTCAAATGTTTCAAGTTTATCCAGAGTGGTGGGTATCAAAAGTGATTATTGAGCAATCAGCTGATCCGTTTATAACCCCGGGATCATCCGACAAGCATCTTGAACATGTAGGGTATAATCTGATCCACAAAACGATTGAAACTGCAGCAATTTGAGTTAGTCATGAACGTATGTGAACCAGATTGCTAATATATTGCACGATAGGGTAGCTGAGCTTTATCAGATAGATTTCAACTTGTCTGCACATCACATCCGTCAAGATTTCTTTGAAGAATTATTTTTTCTAGGCTATTTTAATCAAACGTGTGCTTTTGAAGAATTATGATTTTCAATACAACTATTTTAACCAAACAGGTCCTTATTGAAGATTTGTGTTTTAAACGCTATTTTAATCAAAGAATTATGATTTTCAATACAACTATTTTAACCAAACAGGTCCTTATTGAAGATTTGTGTTTTAAACGCTATTTTAATCAAAGAATTATGATTTTCAATACAACTATTTTAACCAAACAGGTCCTTATTGAAGATTTGTGTTTTAAACGCTATTTTAATCAAAGAATTATGATTTTCAATACAACTATTTTAACCAAACAGGTCCTTTTTGAAGAATTGTGTTTTAAACGCTATTTTAATCAAAGAATTATGATTTTCAATACAACTATTTTAACCAAACAGGTCCTTATTGAAGATTTGTGTTTTAAACGCTATTTTAATCAAATAATTATGATTTTCAATACAACTATTTTAACCAAACAGGTCCTTATTGAAGATTTGTGTTTTAAACGCTATTTTAATCAAATAATTATGATTTTCAATACAACTATTTTAACCAAACAGGTCCTTATTGAAGATTTGTGTTTTAAACGCTATTTTAATCAAAGAATTATGATTTTCAATACAACTATTTTAACCAAACAGGTCCTTATTGAAGAATTGTGTTTTAAACGCTATTTTAATCAAAGAATTATGATTTTCAATACAACTATTTTAACCAAACAGGTCCTTATTGAAGATTTGTGTTTTAAACGCTATTTTAATCAAAGAATTATGATTTTCAATACAACTATTTTAACCAAACAGGTCCTTATTGAAGATTTGTGTTTTAAACGCTATTTTAATCAAAGAATTGTGCTTTTCTATACAACTATTTTAATCAAACGTTTGCTTTTGAATGATTTTTCTTTAGGCTATTTTATTATAATGCGTTCTTTTGAAGAGTTAAATGTTTTTCTATACAACTTAAATTTAACCAATCGCGTACTTTTGAAGAATTGTGTTTTAAATGTTATTTAATCAAAGGTTTGCTTTTGAAGAGTTATGATTTTCTAAAGGATTATTTGAAATAACGCGTTCTTTTGAAGAATTATTTGTGAATACACAACTATTTTAACGAAACACGTGCTTTTGAAGAATTATGTTTTAAATGCTATTTTAATCAAATAATTATGTTTTCCTATGGGCTATTTCAATCAAACGTGTGCTTTTGAAGAATTGTGTTACTATTTTAAAATAACGCGTGGCTTTTGAATTGTTTTGAGACACGTTTTGGTTCAGTATTTTGTATGTATGTATTTAGAAATAAGCATATTAGCTATAGAATTTAGAATTCAGATATCATTTCATTTTAATCAAACACATGTGTTAGAGCTTTTTTTGTATACGGATAGCATGCTATTTAATTTTTTTGGCTTTTGGCATGGTGGATGCAGGTATTACTCAGGAGGAGGGGGCAACGTTGCAATATTAAATTCACCTTAAATTGTGTGTTTAAATAATGTTTAGAATAAAATTGTCCTGGAAGCTACCGTAAGAATTATATCGTGGATAGGACAACACGATTGTTATTTTTAATATTCTATATAGAACTCGTGTAGTTGTGAGATGAAAGTTCATCTTTCTTTACTTTCAACAAATAATTTGTCCATATTATAGACACCGGCTATAAGTTTCCCATGATAGTTTACGTTCTGAGTTCATAAAACACAAGTAGTGCGTCTTCGAAAAACTTAGGAAAATATACAAGAAACAAAGACAGAACCAAGTGAAATGTGTTCATAATCTTAGCATGTGGTAAAGATTTTTCTCACGTCGTATTTCACTCTAAACCGGCTCTATTCACCACCGATGCCCATAAATTAACACGATCCTTTACACCTGAGAAAACATGTTTTTTGACAGCCGAGGAGGATAGGCATAGATATGAGATATTCTGAAAAAAGAAGAAATTAGTAAGCCTTGTTAGATTATGATGAATCGTGTGTTTTGTTGCCTTCCACTGGAATTGAGAGAATTTCTTTGAAATGATATCGTATGGACAACACACTAAGTGTGCGAATGTTTGAAATCTAAAATGTCCAACTATAAAATTGAGGCACCCTAAAGTCAGCCGTATTATTTTTTAATAGATTCGTTTTTGATTTTTTAAAATAATATATGAACTTGAATTTATCAGCTAAAACCAAGTAACAGAAATGTAATTAAATCATGTTTTATTCGTGTTGATTAGATACATATTTGTTCCAATCTTTCTCTTATTCTTTCATTGCTTTGTTCCATAATTTAATACAACTTAAGAAAAGTCACATGGTTCCATTATTACTGGCGTTCATGTCTGAACAAAGTTACAAGATCCGAATTTCAAAACATGGCAACTGATCCGATGCCGACTATAAGACATAGGGAAGTAGCTTAAAGACGGAACTATTTACTTGAATTAAAACCGATTTTTGAATATATGTAGAGAACATTTCATTTATTCTAAAGCCTTTATTTTATTGTAAAGCTCATTGCTTATTCAAAAGTATAATTAATTTTTCAGAGGATTCCGTTATTGAAGCTTCAGGATAGATGTTAAGTAAACTATGAATTGAAATATTGTAGGTTGTTTATTTTTATTTATTTTACAATGATTGTATTTGTAAATATTTTTCTAAGTTGTGGGGCTTATGGTTAGTTAGTCTATATTTATGTAATTGCATAACTGAAGATAATATTGAAACATTAAACCTAAATATTTTGTAATCAATTTCTATAAAATAGTAAAACGGTATCTATAACAATGAAGCTCATGGTAAACAAATTGAACAACCACATCATTCTTTTTGGCCATTCAGTAATACCTCGTTCCCTATTTACAAACTGAAATGGTCGTTTAGAGCCTTACTCTTAGTTTATCTTTAATTCTGATAAATTACTGGACTGAATAACTTAGTTTGTGAAAGCATTTACACACAAAATATTTGAAATATTGTCTTGTATAAGAATTATTAGTACATACTAATAATTCTAGAAAACTTTTTGAAAATTATAATATTACCTGTTGATGCCGACATGGCGAGATCTACGGGTTCTAGGGTAGCTTGGGACACAGGCACCTGCTGTGCGTAACTCGTCTCGTTACTGGAGGTGGGAGATAAACTGAGGGACCCTGTGCTCCCCGTCGGCGACAGCGGTTGCTGTTTTACATTGTTATTACTGGATATGTTGTAGCGTTGAGCTTGGGACGCAGCACTCCATTGTTCCCGCGTCTCATATGGGCTAGGGTTAGAGGTAGGTAGTTGTGTCGTACTATAGTCTTTATAATCTTGAGATGTTGGGTTATATTTATAGTCTTGTGTGATTGGTGAGTACTTGTACTCAGATGGTGTCGTGGGTAGCGTATGCGATCCTACTCCGCTATATTGTTGAGAAAGGCTTGTATTTGGTCCCGTCATTGAGCCCATAATGTTTCCATATACGGTGGAGTTGCCCATGGCGGCTGCCATGTTGTTTGGATCGTATTGCTGAGCGGTGTTATTGCTAGGTGTTTGCATGTTCATCGTCATTCCATTTTGGTGGAACATATCGTAGGCACCTCCAAGCATGCCTGAGTTAGGGTGACCATGCATGGCAGCCATACCGTAAGGGTGCATCATTCCGCTCATCGCCTGACACTTGCGCCTAAACCCCCTCGGGCGTCGTCTATAAGATCCTTCTTCGAACATAAACTCAGCCGCAGGATCAATCGTCCAATAGTGTCCCTTCCCTGGTCGACCCAAACCCTTTGGGAGCTTCTTGAAGCATTCGTTCAGTGATAAGTTATGCCTCACCGAGTTTTTCCACCCTGTGTAAGAGCCTCGGAAAAATGGAAACCTTGTTTGCAGAAACTGGTAGATCTCACTAAGTGTGCATCGCTTCGTTGCACTCGCTTGGATTGCCATGACAATCAGTGCGATATAAGAATAGGGTGGTTTCTCTTGTCGTCTCAGTCCAGCGGGTTTCATCTTACCATTTTTAGGGCTACCAGGAGCTTCCTTAGCATCACTGTTTTTCTCCTCTATATTATTAAATACACGATCATTCTGATCAGTTGACGTTGAGTTACGGTCCATGCAAGATGTTGTATTTGGTGAAGTGTTTGCAATTTTTTGCAAAGTTGTATTGCTCGATTGTTCAAGTTCTTTTACGGCGCCTACACCTTGAGGCGCAAACTGGCGCTTTAGATCTTCTACTATATTATCACCCATCATGGTGATTGCCTCCTGCTTAACGTATGCATTGTTTGGATTCATCTTTAAGATATTCTCTGACTTTGTTTCCCCTACAGAGTCGCAATATTAAACACTGGGGCTGTTTGATGATAAGACCCTTAACGCACGAATAAGTTCTAAACGCCCAGAGATAACTACAGATTGCTTGCGTATGTCGGAGCGTTGCCTGTGCACAACTGGGGATTGTTCTTCATCAGCGCCGTCTCCACAACTCTGTATTATTTCTAAATGTTTACTTGACAGCTTCGGTTACTCAATGCTTTCCTGCTATGTGTCTAACTCGACAGAGAATGATCCAAATTCTTAACAGTTAGTCCTTTTAAACCTCCATGAAATTCAAGCTGAATCTTAATGCATAGTGAGCGTTATCAAATCCTCCCGCTGAGTCCAGACTCACCAAGAGCATACCCATCTGGACCACGTGACCTGTCAGTCTTTGATTCTGGATTATGATTGGCGCAGATCTCTAACGAACGCAAGCGATCCAAAGAATTCACAAATCCACATCAAGTGAAGAAAAAATGTTTGAAAACAAGTTTTAAGAATATGCCTACCCTATGGAGTAGTTGAAACGAACCGAGATAAACGGATAATGATGTTGCAGATTTGTATTGTTTTTCTAAAACTGGTATTTTATTCTTGCAATTACTAACACAGTATGGTGCCTGTTAAACTAATTAGGAATGAGATATTTGAGATCATCACATTTAAAATTCTGGGTCTAAACCACCGTACTAAGTCCGGGGCCACCCAATTGAATACAATCGGGCGAAATATGAGCCATTTTGACCCTAAATCCTTTTCACAATGTATTTATTTTCATATAGTCGATCTTAAGTCACTTCTAAGACTGTGTCTTATTTCTTGTGGACAGTGTTTGTTGTTTTCCCTGATTTTAAACTATTTCAAAGACCCCATTATCTAGTCTCAAAATGTACTCTGTCAACGAGCTCTTTGTATGATACCAATGGGTGACAATATTGCAAATAAATTGCAGATTTTCGGTTCATGCAAACGCGTTTGCTGTATTCAAATGTTGCCCTTGTGCTTTCTAATGAAGTACAGGACCAGGGATTATGGACCGAAAGAACATTATATAAATGCACGTATGAAGCAATGACCTCTTTGGCCACTTATGGAATTGCCTCCTGATCTAGGGGCCAAAGAAACCAATTATTTCCTCCAACTCCTTTTGAAATGCAAGAATGCTGAAACACCTGGTTAGTTCAATGCTGAGTAACATAAATCTACACGATTCTATGACTCTTTAGATCATTTCTTAATCTGATGACGTCAAACGCATTCATAAAGTCTAGAATAATGTCAAAAATACGACATCGTATAGGTTTTTAAGTAGCAACCTCACAGGTCCGGGGTTGGTAGGAAATATTTGCCGAGATTGTGTATACAGTCACTTAGTAGACCACTTGTAAGATTTAAAAACAATTCCTACTGTTACTAGTATTTTTTGTTTATCTAACAGTATCTTTTACTCTTTTTAAGATACCTCTCTGCTTGGGTTTAAAATGTTCAATTATTTCACCATATTTTCTTTTTGGCAGACTCATTTCAGAAGTTGTTTTACATGAAGTCGGGGTGGGGGTTAGATGGTTTGTTTTGAATGTGGCTTTTTGTTTTTACATTTTTTACTGTTTCATATATCTGTTATTGTTTTCTACTTGAACATGATTTAAAATCTCATGCACTGAACATGTCAATACGTGTTGTATGACACCGATATTGTCGAGAAAGAAGAAGGTGCAGCATGAGCAAAACGATGAGATAGGATGGTCTGAATAGAGTTTAAATCGGTTATATGAAACTAAATAATAAAGCTGAAAAAACTAAATATGACAATAATTATGGTGACGTACCACAAGCACATGTAACAGGTCCCGTCTTGTAAATTAAACCACCAGTTGAATATCAGGAAGGTCCCGAAACTGCGCGTAGAGAAATTAAAGTTGCTGAATGGAATATCAAAGATGCTATCATCTATAAAAACAATTGTGATTTATTTGACCAATCGCTTAAATACAGTTAATATACTAGGGTCCAAGATGAGAAAATTGAAACTCGATAGCAGGTCTGGAGGGGGTCCAAATGTAATAGGCGACAACTCAACCCAGAACTTTTCGAGTCAAGTGTTTCAAAAACATTCCTTCGCAACATGTATTTAAACGCAGTAGCCAATTTGACTGCTAGAGAAAATGCGATCCATTTTCAGTGGTTTTCTAAGTAATATCAGGTTGTCTAAGTGGCGTACTGATTTTCTTATAAAATTAGATAAAACATTGAAATAAAATAATTGTAATTTCCGTTACATTGCACCACGCCAGAAGTCCTAAATATTGGACATCAATCCAATCTAATAACTGTCTTTGGTTTTATTAAATGTTTATATGTTTATATATATTTTTAAAACTGGTTACGGATGTGTCTAGTATTATCATCGATGTAAACATACATGGCTTTTTTCTTTTGGACAATGCATTGACGAATAGCCGCAACACCCACAGCATTCTATGCATAACTTAAACATAATTATATCATATCTCGATATAATTTTAAGATATATGTATAATTTAAACGAATGAAGGTCTTTTGATATATGCAAACTGAAATATTAACTACTCATTAAAATGAAATGTTTAGGAAGTAAAGATACAACAAAAATGGTAAAGATACACTAAAGGATGAAACAAACACTAACAGTATTTACAACGCTAAGGGTCGCGTAAAATGAGACATGGCATATAGAAACCAGAACTTTCGGAACGACAAGGGGACCAACGAATGTTTCATGTCGAAGATCCTGACATTTTGACTCATGTACATAATTTACTGCAATAGTTTATGATTTTCCGCATTTCCATCTCCCCAAAATATGTAGCTCGAGTTATCGAGAGAGAAGCTAAAAGAATACTTTTAAATATTTTAAATAACTTGCTTTGTTTTATTGGAATTTAATCGAAGTACAACATGTGAGAATAATTCCCAATTGAGCAAGGCACAATAGTTCAATAGAGAGAGCCAACGGAGTTAGATTGAGCAAATCGCAAGACTGTTAAACATTAATAAAGCGAGTCACTTAAATTCAATGAGGTTCACGAAAGCAAATCACTAGTGCTCAATAGATAAAGCCCAAGGTTTCAATACAGCAAGCCAATTTAGTTCACTGGAGCAAGGCACCAAAGGATAAATCAAAAAACAAAATCCAGGGTCCTCAACGATCTAACACCAGAGAATTAATTGAGTCGGATAAGTTTTTCCAAATTCTTCCCACCATCTGGTCGCACGTGCTTATCGGCCACACAGTTTTTGCTGACAGTTTACGATGACAAATGGCGCATGATGACACCATTTCTTGGTTATAAATTAATGCTAAAATCTTGGGAGGCCATGTTATTTGTGCAGCTGCAACCGGTTGGTTACATTTACATCGAGTCACAATAGGTCATGGAAGCTTTTGTCTAAGCCAGGTTATTCATGTATTGTGTCAGGACCTAACGTTTTTTATACAATAAACCTAAAACTTTAAAACATTTAGTTGTCAGTCTTAATTCCCGAGAGATTGCAAAATCCCGCGACTCTCATCGTGAAATTGTCCAAAATGTCACGTCATATTGTGCGTGTGGCACAGCTTGAAGTGTATCTGTGCATCTGTAGTAATCTTTGTTATCACGTCTGGATTGTAATATAAGTTTAAAAACCAACAAAATAAAGTCCATTCGTCTATACAGGCTATGCTGCATCATTACATACTACTGCATAATAGGACCCCTGTGGTGAATTAATTTCCGGAATTCAATTTAATTATTTTTGTTATTTTTTTCAAAAGCATCCATTAAAATGATTGTTCAGACACCGGCACTTGTTGCTAGCCAGGCACCCAGGTCGTTTTTTGCAAACTGACTTAAATAACATTCCTTATAGTATCAAGAATTTACCAACGAGCAGAATAAGGATAATAGGGGTTCAGCAATTTCTGTTGCTCGGTGTTTAATGTCTAAATAGGTAACCATCCCTAATATTGCTCGCTCGTGAGCTAACGATGTCTTGTGAGATTAAACCAAGCTTATTTTGTATAAGAAATAGATAGATAATAGTATTAGAAATAATTTATCATTGGTTCAGAATTTGTTTTATATTTTAATATACCGCGCGATTATTAAATCAATGTACAATGAGGCATGTCGATTACAAAAATGGGTCTAACATGAACATCACTTGTGTTTCTTACGGATGATCTAAAACAACGTCTGATTAACAACAGGATAAGACGAAAATCTGCTAGATTAATTAAAAGGTGTTGGTTTTCACCTTTTGCTAACAGAGCTCTGATTTATGCATTTATAATAGGAACGCTAGCACTTGGAAGTGCTGTCAGTGGCAAAACGTTCCATTCTACACCGCTATTAGCACATACTTTAAAAAGTCTGGCAAATGTATTGTACATCTTGAATGCTTCATTAGAACCATTAAATCTGTAAGTGCCATCGGTGTGAGGAATCCTACGCTATTAGTGATGCGATGGGGCAATGTCGGCTCTATCTACAATTATCTAGCAATGGCCTTAGCAGATTTCAATGCTCAGTGTTCTCTTCGATTTCAGGTCTACTTCTATGTCAAACTACATAGAAACACTGCTGTGCGCGATTTGACTTACCAGATGAAGGGTGCATTATTTTCAACGTTTCCCTTGATGAGATCAGACACAATAAAGATATCTGCTCTTGTATTGTCTTTTCTGATTTAGGAACACCAATCGGAGTAATTTATTTTTCTTTCCTTGTCTTTTTAAGCTTCTTATACTTTAATCAAGAGGATGAAATTATTTTAATGATAAAAATTGATTTATCAGAAAGAGGTGGAGATTATATGAACCTTATCGCTGCTACTAATTACTCCCCGAATTACTGTTCGCTGGCAGAGAAACCGACAGATCTCAGATACCGTCTATGATGTTCCACGTAATCTTATGAAATTACTAAAATTATCTAAGTACTGTGGGAAACTAATTGCGAAGGAGCTAAAGTCGTTTGAGATCGCCTGGATCCGCAAGCATATTATAAACATTAATATACTGACATACTCTCTCACTCCACTGGTGCTGAATCAAGTCAAGCTAAATGAGGACCTTACCATGGCACTTATGTATTTCAGGAATGGGGGTGCTAAATAGTATATAACATATACTTGATCTCCTAATCAAAATAACCTTTTCACAAATTGCTTTTAATTCATTGTTTCTTTAGAAGAAAACTCTGTTTAGTAGTGTGCCTAATCAATTTATATTATACGTGGATCTTTCATTGGAGAGTTTCGCAAACGTTTTTAACCCAAACATCTCTATTATTTCCTGAATTGCTTCCTGAATCACAACATCTTATCCCCTGACAAATTTGGTTCAAGGAACAGATTGAACCAAGAGTAAATTCAATAAAACTACGATATCGGAATGTTTTAGAAACAAACAAGCCGCCCATATACACGCCATACTGAAAGTGTCATTTCGCCAACTACTTGAGGGATGTCCAGTTAACGTATTGGCCGTTCTAATGGACTCAAAACGTCCATAGATATATACAAAACGTGAAAAATGTCTGAAGGAATTATCTCAAAGGAAATAAATTATCCTGAGAGGAGAGCTTACGGCAAATGTTCCCACATTCATTAAACTTAGTTTCTTCAGTTTAGAAGAAATAAACGGATTTCGTTATCTAAGAGCCTAATATGAGATGCTGTATCACACACTCATCAAATCTCAGGCGTTATATTTATCTCTTCGAATGGGGTCTAATAATAATCCCATTTCCAGATTCGTAGAAACAGTTCTGGACAGATGGAGAAAAGTTTGCATTGAATTCAGCTTGGTAAAGACGCCGAGTCCGTCAGACCAGTCAGCATGGGGTTGTGCATCTTTCATGATATTAATACAGCGATGTATTTTTGCCCATAAATTGCAAATATGTAGTCAATAACACAAAGGAACTAGGCAAAATGACCAGAGAGAAGTGTCGGAACCCCAAAACCAAATCACAAATTAAACATACCCAAGAAAACCTTCTAGAAAAGCACATATTTGTATTTAAAGTATCATGAAACTGTGACAAATATATTTTACAAATCAGACGCCTGTACAAGAAATAACTTTTTAAATTCAGGAAATATTCCGTTGATGAAGATCATTAACTTAGTCTATCATGTCAAACTGACTTCAGTCGACAATTTGTTATGACATTTGGTGGTATGTTGGTATCAGAAAGCATAAATATATATTACGATACTATTAGATGTTACATTAAATAAATCTCATGACATCATACAGAAACACACTAACATACAACGAGATATTTACACATAATATTTACTTGAAGTGTGCCTCCCATAGTATACAAAGTAGTAAACGTTCGAGTCATTTTCGGAATAAATATTTGTTAAACATTATGGGGATGTTAAACAGAACCTTGAAAGATAATCGTGTCTAGTTATCACTTATAAAGATACACAAATACTAGTACACAGATTAATCATAAATGTGTTCAACTTTAATTCTTAAATCAATTTGTCTACTTTTCGATGTGGATCTCTGTCGACCCGGGGGATTCGAAAGTAGATATAATTATTTATTTGCATTTGGACGAATATCAGTTTCAATTAATTGATCAAAAATAAAATACAAACTCAAATAAAAGGAATGATATTAATTGTAAAAAGAAATAATGAATTAATTCAATTTTGATTGCATTTACTCGTAGTTTATCAACCGACCAACATTCAAATTCACTCCGGTTGGGTTCGGTTGGGCGGATTGCAATTGAGATTGCACGAGGCGATTTGGTGGTCTCTATCCTTTTTGCTCTGTTGAAATTCAAGACGACTTCAATCAAACCTGGCTGGCAGAAAATCTTTGAAATTGACATGCGGGGAAAGTAAAACATGAATTTGCAATTTAGCAAATTCTTACATAAAATCCACCCGGTTAAAACTGACGCGTTGGAGTGGTATTAAAATGTGAAAGAATTCCGCTGTTGGATATCGTTACATTAGTGTCATTTTAATGTCAATTTTTATGATACTTATCAATATATTTTCCTTACAACAATAATCAGTTGGAGATATAAACAAATTGCGGAATTTGTAGGGTCAATTGAGGAATCCTGTTGTATGTGGGATCTTTACTAGTGACATCTTTAAGTAAAGTGTCTTATGTACAGCAAGTCTGAGTATCACAATGCCATCTATATTCATTGAATAGTATTAATCTTGCATTCCATCACAAACGGAATGGCTCGTCGTCACTCTACTAATCTAGACCTTGCATTTGGTGTTAGTGAGCAATCCATTTGACTGATCAGTAATAATTATGTGATTTGTTTTTATGTGTCTGTTCCTTATGAATCGTTTATCGGATGACTGTTAATGTATTTATTAACCATGGCACTTAAATAAGATAAATATAAAAAATATAACATAATAAATAAATGTTAATAATAAGGTACTTTCAAAAATATACCAAACAATTCAATTTTACAAACATATCTTATGCATTTCTAGGGGTTAGGTATAGCAGAGTGTAATGCTTCTAGACTATTTATAATTAGAGGGTGGGCCAAAAATGATCGCATCAGATAAATAAAGGTAATGCAAAGGACGATTCTCGGTTTGGAGAACGAAGTTCATCAATCTAAATGAGCATTATCCCTGCTTCGGACAAATTTGATTTTTTTACATAATATAGATTTGAATGTCTTCTTTTGAATAGTCATAATTTAATTTGGGTATTATTTCTAGATTTTTCGCAAAAAATATATTAGCGCAGTACACTGATGAACTTCTTTCCCCAAATCGAGACTTGTATTTTATTGAATCGGTCTAATTGAGCGTTATCCCTGCTTCAGACCAATTTGTTATTTTTACAACTTGTAGATTTAAATGTCCTCTTTTGTATATGCATAGTTTAATTTGGGTAATATTTCTATATTTTCAATGAAAACAATTATTAGCCCCGGAGACTGTTCTCGAGAATCGTCCTTTGTAATGTATATACTTATAAAAGTGTAATGTTATTTGAAATATTTGATTGTTTTGAGGAATATCGCTATACAAGGGCCGATCAAAAAGTTTCTTACCGTTGCCTCTAGATTTTATAATAAGACAAGTTGGATGCTCAAACTTTCACATAAGACAGGGTAGTAAGTTTGCTTGAGACTGTCTGAGTTTCATTTAAATTGGTTCATTGGTATTGACACAGAGTCAATACATATTTTCAATGATTGAATTAGGTGGAGTGGCATTTTTTATAAAAAATTGTGCTAAGCTACAGTTTTGAAAGGACGATTCTCGGTTTGGAGAACGAAGTTCATCAATCTAAATGAGCATTATCCCTGCTTCGGACAAATTTGATTTTTTTACATAATATAGATTTGAATGTCCTCTTTTGAATAGTCATAATTTAATTTGGGTAATATTTCTAGATTTTTCTCAAAAAATATTAGCGCAATACACTGATGAACTTCTTTCCCCAAATCGAGACTTGTATTTTATTAAAATCGGTCTAATTGAGCGTTATCCCTGCTCCAGACCAATTTGATATTTTTACATCTTGTAGATTTAAATGTCCTCTTTTGAATATTCATAGTTTAATTTGGGTAATATTTCTATATTTTTCATGAAAAAAATATTAGCCCAGGAGACTGTTCTCCAAACCGAGAATCGTCCTTTCTAACACTATAAGTAGTGTCATCTGTCAACAGACTGTAGTTTAATCATGTTTAATTAGTTTTTCTGCTAATATTCATTTTCATTCAAAATATTCAACCCCAGTGGCAATGCACTTCCTATATCTGTCCACTCGATCCAAAAACACATGTTTAAGGCCTTCGTATGAGAGGTTTGAAACGATGTCAGTAAATTTCCAGAAACACAAGTCAGCAGATATTTTTTATATATAACGCTGCTCCACCTAACTTTGTCATTGAAAATATAAATTGACTCTGTGTCACTACCAATAAACCAATTTATATGAAACTCGAACAGTTTCAGGCAAACTAACTATCCTGTCTTGTGTTAAAGTTTGAGCTTCTAACTCCTCTCATTATAAAATTGAGAGCCAACGGTAAGAAACTTTTTGATCGGTCCTTGTAGTATTCATCGGTTTTCTAATTTGAAGTTATCTAAGCAATGCTTGTGAATATCGTCTGGTCTTTTGAAGCATGTGGGTTTTGACCAATCATAAAATACATATAATCAGAAAGGTCTTCCTCGTCTTACCATTTCATTCCATGTGCATTATAGAGAATCACCAATTATCCTATGTGAATGCAAAATGGATGAAATTAAATGTGTGTTGTTATAAATAGTTTTTTGTTGTACACACTTTAACATTATAACCACCATTATACTTTATTGATAACAATTGTATAAATAGGGTGATCAAGTATCAGATATTTTCAAAAATAAGCCCATTCTTTCGAGTCTTCTGAAAAATGAAATCTCGCTCAGACCTCACACAACAAAATTAGCCATTAAAATAACCAGTAGATTTTTTCTACAAGAGTCAATTGATAATAATTGTATTTGATATGTTCTAGCAAGCATAATGTACTGAACGAAACATCCATCCCCTAGACGACGAGAGACTCGCAACAGCAGACATCTGGGTCGCTATTGAACCACATCTGAAAGCCATCCATATCCATGGGACAACACTCAGATCTGAAACCGAGGAAAAAGTGAATTAATAGCGAACGATGTAGCCATGGATAGTAACGATATTGTACTGCTAGCCAGCCTGACCACCTACCTTGTTGTGCTAGCCTGCCTAACCACCTCCCTTGAAGTGCTGACCAGCCTGACCACCTACCTTGTAGTGTTACCCGTCCCTCCACCTACCTTGTAGAGTTGGCTGGTCCTCTACCTACCTTGTAGAGTTAGCTGGTCCTTTACCTACCTTGTAGAGTTGGCTGGTCCTCCACTTACCTTGCAGAGTTAGCTGGTCCTCTACCTACCTTGTAGAGTTAGCTGGTCCTCCACCTGCCTTGTATTGTTAGCTGGTCCTCCTCCTGCCTTGTAGTGTTAGCTGGTCCTCCACCTGCCTTGTAGAGTTAGCTGGCCCTCAACCTGCCTTGTAGAGTTAGCTGGTCCTCCACCTGCCTTGTAGAGTTAGCTGGTCCTCTACCTACCTTGTAGAGTTAGCTGGTCCTCCACTTGCCTTGTAGAGTTAGCTGGTCCTCCACCTGCCTTGTAGAGTTAGCTGGTTCTCCACCTGCCTTGTAAAGTTAGCTGGTCCTCTACCTACCTTGTAGAGTTAGCTGGTCCTCCACCTGCCTTGTAGAGTTAGCTGGTCCTCTACCTACCTTGTAGAGTTAGCTGGTCCTCCACCTGCCTTGTAGAGTTGGCTGGTCCTCAACCTACCTTGTAGTGTTAGCTGGTCCTCTACCTACCTTGTAGAGTTAGCTGGTCCTCCTCCTGCCTTGTAGAGTTAGCTGGTCCTCCACCTGCCTTGTAGAGTTAGCTGGTCCTCCATCTGCCTTGTAGAGTTGGCTGGTCCTCAACCTACCCTGTAGTGTTAGCTGGTCCTCCTCCTGCCTTGTAGAGTTAGTTGGTCCTCCACCTGCCTTGTAGAGTTAGCTGGTCCTCCACCTGCCTTGTCGAGTTAGCTGGTCCCCAACCTAGCTTGTCGAGTTAGCTGGTCCTCCACCTGCCTTGTAGAGTTAGCTGGTCCTCTACCTACCTTGTAGAGTTAGCTGGTCCTCTACCTACCTTGTAGAGTTAGCTGGTCCTCTACCTGCCTTGTAGAGTTAGCTGATCCTCTACCTACCTTGTAGAGTTAGCTGGTCCTCTACCTGCCTTGTAGAGTTAGCTGGTCCTCTACCTGCCTTGTAGTGTTAGCTGGTCCTCTACCTACCTTGTAGAGTTAGCTGGTCCTCCACCTGCCTTGTAGAGTTAGCTGGTCCTCTACCTACCTTGTAGAGTTAGCTGGTCCTCTACCTACCTTGTAGAGTTAGCTGGTCCTCCAACTACCTCGCGGTGTTAGCTGGTCCTCTACCTACCTCGCAGTGTCAGCTGGTCCTCTACCTACCATGCGGTGTAAACTGTTTCTCTACCTACCGCGTAGTGTTAGCTGGTCCTCAACCTACCTTGTAGTGTTACCTGGTCCTCCTCCTGCCTTGTAGTGTTAGCTGGTCCTCCACCTGCTTTGTAGTGTTAGCTGGTCCTCCACCTGCCTTGTAGAGTTAGCTGGTCCTCAACCTACCTTGTAGTGTTACCTGGTCCTCCTCCTGCCTTGTAGTGTTACCTGGTCCTCCTCCTGCCTTGTAGTGTTAGCTGGTCCTCCACCTGCCTTGTAGTGTTAGCTGGTCCTCCACCTGCCTTGTAGAGTTAGCTGGTCCTCAACCTACCTTGTAGTGTTAGCTGGTCCTCAACCTACCTTGTAGTGTTAGCTGGTCCCTCCACTATGACGTATTGAATTGGATGTTCGGGGTCCTCCTCGTATTCGAGAGTTTCATACCAATTTCCAGCTCTGCAGCACTCAGCTATAAAGTGAGTCACCACTATGAAATATATTCTTAATATCAATCAAATATTAATCTTGAAATCAGCAAGGTCGGTGAACAACATATACTTAACTAATCCTTATGCACTTTATTTGTTACATCACTGTGAACATATATAGTTCTGACCTACCCCCTTCGACAAAGGGAAATGGGTTGCAAGGTGGGTCTGTATTGGCGTCCTCGCAGAACACGCCCATGCACTCCATGATTGCACCACTCGAGTCGCATGTCTTCTCCTCGTCATTCCAAGCTGCAAAAGGTGACAAGGCGAAAGAATCGATATTGCATTTTGCAATACTTACAGGTTTCCAGTTTCCCAAGGAATTCCAAATGGGATATTTTTAATTCTCCTAACATTCCAAGGGCAAATGATGAGTGATATAGTCACAATTTGAATGCTTGTCTTCCTAGTTTCGATGTCGACTGGGGATCAATGACCCAGTTGCCATACTCGATTTCATACCCCGTTAACATTTGATATAAAAACAACATGATTCTTAATATGTAACATTTTAAGAGAGAGTTTCCGTTTCTTTTCTTTATTGTAATTTCTACTTACTTGATGGAGCAATACATCTTCCGGATGTGAAGCCAGTCCTGTTTTGGAAACACTGTACGAATGAACAGCAAGGATCAAATTCATCCGCAAAGAGAAAATGATCGTGGTTGTCACATGGAGGAATCTCTTCAACTGTTAAAAGTAGTTTCGTGGTGATACAAATGATACAAAAACATAAACTCAAAACTCATAACTGTACTGTTATGGGTTCTTATTATGAATAGATGAAGCTCAAAGAAGCAAAATCATACTGTTGAATGAGGTAGAAAGAGGAGAAAAGTAGTTGATCGAGGAGAAATAGCTTATTGAACCAACCGCAGCTACTTACAAACTTGGACACAAGCACACGCTTCGAGATCAAACACTTCGTCCAAAGGGCACTCCTGAAATTCTCTCATTCCATCTTGAATATATTGTGCGGGACCATCTCCTTTGCTATACATTGGTTTCACTCCGAATATACCTTCCTCTAAATTTTGTCCTACACAGCACGTGGTATCTATAAAAATCAGCAAAATGATTGATGAAACATATATATCACGAGAGAAATACAAATATTGTTTATTTCAAGGTAACAGGGTAACGTTTAGGTCATTTAAGATTTAACCACAGAAATACCAATTTTTCACATGAATTTCTCTCTTGAATGTGCAATTTCCCCCCAAAAGTCTTTAACTTTGGCAAAGGCTACAATTACGGTTTTAAAATGAATGTTTGAGACTCAATTCTAAACTGTATAGATAGATTAGATAGTATAGTTTGGCAAAAACTGACAAATATTTGCAGTTACTGATATGATGAGCGTTATTGATATCTCAAATTCTCAATACCGGTGGGCTGAGGGCTTTCACACTCCAACTCTTGAATATTTGGAACATCACATGACCCCACGTCACAATCGGGAACATATTTAGCGAGATCACATGTCAACAAGTCTTGATTCCAGGCAGTACCATCGTAACATTTTCCCACAAGTCCTGGATAAAAGCATTCGTCAGAAAATTAAAAATACCAGATTTTTTAATATCCTGGGATGAAGATAACAATGTGTCCCTCGTGTAGTACATAACTTCTTTATAGGGATATTTTTTAATGTAATTCTGTTTGACACGAGGGAATAACACAAAATTGAAACAATAGTTCAAAAGATATAACCATAAACGTATACTTTGACTTGTAGCCCGTTGAAATTATTTTTACCTGTTTTATTCAACTCGGGGTCGTCACAGAAAATGAAGGTACAGCAATCTTCTCCGAGCTCACTCCCAGCTATATATCCAAACTGGCTGAGACATAGGTCTACAATCGGATTTTATGTAAAACATGTTCATGACGGAGAAGCAAGTTGATCTGTCAAAATTTTACAGATTATGTAGACATTTTTAAATTAAAACCTTCGCTTAGACAAGAAGTGATCAAATATCGATTAAACACCAAAGAGGAGATGTAGTAATCGAATGGGAACAGTAACACGACTAGTGGGGACGAGAAGAATGGTCATAGTGGGGACAAGAAGTAATCAAATGGGAACAATAACACTAGTGGGGACGAGTAGTAAGAATAAATGTGAAGAATGGTCATAGTGGGGACAAGAAGTAATCAAATGGGAACAACAAAACTAGTGGGGACGAGTAGTAAGAATAAATGTGAAGAATGGTCATAGTGGGGACAAGAAGTAATCAAATGGGAACAACAAAACTAGTGGGGACGAGTAGTAAGAATAAATGTGAAGAATGGTCATAGTGGGGACAAGAAGTAATCAAATGGGAACAACAAAACTAGTGGGGACGAGTAGTAAGAATAAATGTGAAGAATGGTCATAGTGGGGACAAGAAGTAATCAATTGGGATCAACAAAACTAGTGGGGATGAGTAGTAAGAACAAATGTGAAGAATGGTCATAGTGGGGACAAGAAGTAATCAAATGGGAACAACAAAACTAGTGGGGACGAGTAGTAAGAATAAATGTGAAGAATGGTCATAGTGGGGACAAGAAGTAATCAATTGGGATCAACAAAACTAGTGGGGATGAGTAGTAAGAACAAATGTGAAGAATGGTCATAGTGGGGACAAGAAGTAATCAAATGGGAACAACAAAACTAGTGGGGACGAGTAGTAAGAACAAATGTGAAGAATGGTCATAGTGGGGACACGAAGTAATCAAATGGGAACAATAACACTAGTGGGGACGAGTAGTAAGAATAAATGTGAAGAATGGTCATTGTGGGAACAAGAAGTAATCAAATGGGAACAACAAAACTAGTGGGGACGAGTAGTAAGAATAAATGTGAAGAATGGTCATAGTGGGGACAAGAAGTAATCAAATGGGAACAATAACACTAGTGGGGACGAGTAGTAAGAATAAATGTGAAGAATGGACATAGTGGGGACAAGAAGTAATCAAATGGGAACAACAAAACTAGTGGGGACGAGTAGTAAGAATAAATGTGAAGAATGGTCATAGTGGGGACAAGAAGTAATCAAATGGGAACAATAACACTAGTGGGGACAAGTATTAAGAACAAATGTGAAGAATGGTCATACTGGGGCAAGACGTAATCAAATGGGAACAATAACACTACTGGGGACCAGTATTAAGAACAAATGTGAAGAATGGTCATAGTGGGGACAAGAAGTAATCAAATGGGAACAATAACACTAGTGGGGACGAGTAGTAAAAACAAATGTGAAGAATGGTTATAGTGGGGACAAGAAGTAATCAAATGGGAACAACACTTGTGGGGACGAGTAGTAAGAATAAATGTGAAGAATGGACATAGTGGGGACAAGAAGTAATCAAAGTGGAACAATAACACTAGTGGGGACGAGTAGTAAGAACAAATGTGAAGAATGGTCATAGTGGGGACAAGAAGTAATCAAAGTGGAACAATAACACTAGTGGGGACGAGTAGTAAGAACAAATGTGAAGAATGGTTATAGTGGGGACAAGAAGTAATCAAAGTGGAACAATAACACTAGTGGGGACGAGTAGTAAGAACAAATGTGAAGAATGGTTATAGTGGGGACAAGAAGTAATCAAAGTGAAACAATAACACTAGTGGGGACGAGTAGTAAGAACAAATGTGAAGAATGGTCATAGTGGGAACAAGAAGTAATCAAATGGGAACAACAAAACTAGTGGGGACGAGTAGTAAGAATAAATGTGAAGAATGGTCATAGTGGGGACAAGAAGTAATCAAATGGGAACAACAAAACTAGTGGGGACGAGTAGTAAGAATAAATGTGAAGAATGGTCATAGTGGGGACAAGAAGTAATCAAATGGGAACAATAACACTAGTGGGGACAAGTATTAAGAACAAATGTGAAGAATGGTCATACTGGGGCAAGACGTAATCAAATGGGAACAATAACACTACTCGGGACCAGTATTAAGAACAAATGTGAAGAATGGTCATAGTGGGGACAAGAAGTAATCAAATGGGAACAATAACACTAGTGGGGACGAGTAGTAAGAACAAATGTGAAGAATGGTTATAGTGGGGACAAGAAGTAATCAAATGGGAACAACACTTGTGGGGACGAGTAGTAAGAATAAATGTGAAGAAAGGACATAGTGGGGACAAGAAGTAATCAAAGTGGAACAATAACACTAGTGGGGACGAGTAGTAAGAACAAATGTGAAGAATGGTCATAGTGGGGACAAGAAGTAATCAAAGTGGAACAATAACACTAGTGGGGTCGAGTAGTAAGAACAAATGTGAAGAATGGTTATAGTGGGGACAAGAAGTAATCAAAGTGGAACAATAACACTAGTGGGGACGAGTAGTAAGAACAAATGTGAAGAATGGTTATAGTGGGGACAAGAAGTAATCAAAGTGGAACAATAACATTAGTGGGGACGAGTAGTAAGAACAAATGTGAAGAATGGTTATAGTGGGGACAAGAAGTAATCAAAGTGGAACAATAACACTAGTGGGGACGAGTAGTAAGAACAAATGTGAAGAATGGTTATAGTGGGGACAAGAAGTAATCAAAGTGGAACAATAACATTAGTGGGGACGAGTAGTAAGAACAAATGTGAAGAATGGTCACAGTGGGGAAAAGCAACAAACAAGCACCTACCTGGATCTGGTATATCCACCCCTAAAATGAAAATTTACAGAATTTCAACCATTAGTTATTATTATTTATTTATTTATTACTATATAAAGTATTTACATAAAAGCTACATGTTACACACAGAGACACCACAAGGCATATATCAGCATATAACAAGAGCAAATAACAATTAGGCTAACTAGTAAAAAAAGTGGAGACTCCTAATAGTCCTAAAAGTAATACTGATTAACATAAAACTACATATTTATACGAGGTGTAAAAACGAAAAACATATTAGGTACAATAAGGTTACACGATGTGCCCGAAAAGTAGAGGAAATAAACATTACACAAGGTTACATATATGATGATAAAATAGCATTTTTATATGTTTTTAAAGGTGCAAAGAGATTTAGTATTTTTTATTACATCGTCAAGGTCATTCCACAAGAGTGGTCCAAATTTTCTGATAGAAAAGCTAAGTAGGCCTTATCAATATGATAAAAACCTTTTTGCCTGGTATCATGCCTATGAATCGTTTCATTTTAGGAATGAGGTTTTGCCGAATTTTTATTGTAAGGCTAATTTCTTTGTTTGGTCCGAATAGGATTGATTTGGTTTTATCAATATCTAAAGAAAGTTTGTTCGCTTTAATCCAGTCGTCAATATTGTTTAATTCATTATTGGAGATAGTAAGTAGACTTTCAATGGTTTTATGAGAGGCAAATAGATTTGTATCATCAGCAAACATAATAAAATCAAAGAAATTAATATATTTGTACATGTCATTTACATAAAGTATAAATAAGATAGATTCAAGTTCGGATCTACGTATGGAATCTACGTTCACTATTCGAGCCCCTTCCCCTTGATATACGATGTATCAGAGTGTAATGTACAGGGTGGGTCAAAAACGTACATATTTTTTTATTCCGACTTTTGAATGTGCGTGGATTTCAATAAGATCTTGGCAGAACATGCAGGAATCTACATTACATTTAATTTGCTCCCGATATAGGATAAACTAGAAAACGGCAACTCCACGGCAAACAAGGCAAATATTTTCAAAAGTCTAAAATAGAAAGGGTTGTGGTCTTATGGCAAGCATATGGTAAAATATGTTTAAAAGTATCACCTCTTTGAGTAAAATTATGAAACCTTCGCAATTTAACACGATATTCAGAATTTTTGCTTAACAGTGTTTGCTTACTTACTGACTGCGAGCGTAAAAGAAATGAAAAGTCCTAGAATAACTACAAATTTCATCACTCGGCTACTGAAAGAAACGAAGTAGATATGTTCAGTGTATGTATAATATATGAAAAATAAGAATGCATACCTAGAAGAATCAATGAAATTTTATGCTTCTTGAATTTTTGCGCAGTTAGGTTTTAGCCGGGTTTGTTACATTTGTACATCATTCAATTTCCTACCACCCTATCATATTTCATGGCCATCAGACTGTTAGATACAATGACAGCACTTTAAACAACATGCTTCCGGTTTGGCCATCATTAGTCTACATCGTATACACAGTTGTCAATGATCCCAATGCATTTTTCAGCAGGTATGTCCTGAATGGCACGGATGATTTCATTTTTGAGGTCTGCAATAGTTCTGAGGTCATTCTCATACATTCTCTTTGCCGTATCCCCACAGGCAGGGATATTTTTGACAACGTGTGTAGGTTTGCCAACAGCGCAATAGTGGCCACTGGGGCATGTTTTTTAAAGTGCTGTAACATTGTAGCCATCAGTCTGATGGTCATGATATCTAGCTAGTGGGCTTGGTATGAAATTGAATGATGTACTATGTAATATATAAAGGAATTATTCCTAAAAATGACAAAGATATGAGGAAAATTGCACAAGGGTTTCCGTATTTGACCATCCTGTATAAAAATTGTCTGAAAAGTAATTAACACTCAGTAAAAGTTGGTGTATTTTAGTGAGAAAGAAGTTTTCTGCATACGATTATAACCAATGTTCCATTTTTTGGACAAGGCTGTATACTATTTATATACCTTCTAATTCTTTAATAAAGTACATTTGGATAACTTTATCTCTATGGAACATTTATTGAACAGTGCTTGTATTATAGCTACAAAAATGTACCATAGAATAACATATATATGATTGACATATAATATGTGATTGATGATACCATGCGCAATAATGCAAAATATATTATTCTGATATAATAATACAATATGATGGCATAGCCATTGATGGGTCATGGTTTTAATATACTGTATGTGAAAATTGAAACAATTTCAAGCTTTCCAATGACACCTCGATCAATAAAAAAGTACAGACATTCGACCTTTTTTCAAACATACGTAACTACTCAATTACATGCAATGTAGTATATTTCAGCGATATTATGTAATTTCTCTCATTTACAAGACAGTCATTGTATAGCATATCCAACTAAGACTTACAATGACTCAACTTACCTTTCAATTCCAAGATCCTCCAAATATCTTAATTATCAAAACTCAGGGGTCACCTATATGGGTGTGTACGATTCAGTAAAATACATGTGACATTTTCCTCATACTAGTAGAAGTATCTCGTCAAGCGCACAAACTCAAGAACACATGCAAATGAAAATACGTAAACCGATGGAATATTGGTTCAATTAAAGCCAGTATGTGAAGCCGTGCGTCTTACTGTATTGTTATTCCATTAATACCACTGCCTGGGGAAGCAGGGTGATTTGTTCTGATTTATAGTCTTAGCCAATACTAGCAGTTGAAATCTATGTTCACAACCATTTCAAGCCGATTATTTTCTTGAACAGAATATTTATTGTATAGGGTGGTCCAAAAAAGTGAACCATTGCAACAGGCTATACTATTTGAGCAGAAAACACATTTTACATTTTCAATGACCATTTTGAAGCAGTTTTAACCATTCAACAATTGAGGGTCATATTACCTACACAAACGGTTACAGAGGGGGGGGGGGGGGCAAAGTTACCCCCTGTGACCCAAACTCCGAGAAGCCATTCATATAAATATCTTACTGGAATCAAAGGGAAATCTAATATTCAGTGTTTTGAGCCATATTTCATTTGAATTGGTCCATGGTTAATGAAGATATTGACATTTTTTAGATTTCACTGGAAGATGTTTTCGTCTTTGGAAACTTAGAACATTTCTTTGGATCACAATAACTTTGCAACTAACCGAGACAGGATGCTAATTTATAGACCATAATGTGCAGGGTTCAAATCAAAACAAAGTCAGTAAAACATCAGGTTCTTCATGATCAGATGGCGACTAAAATTATTTCCACGGGAAGATTAATTGTTGAAGGGCTGAAGAATCGCAAATGTTGAAGTTCACATTTTATCGATTTTCAGTGATATTGGGTTAGGGCTTATAATTTCCGCAAATTTCAATACTACAAAAAGTTTATGGTACTGAAAAAAATTGTTCTTCTACAACATGGGAAAATATGAAAGTATTCCTGCTTGTAATAAGGGAAATGTAGCCCATGCATTTCAACAGTTCACTTTTTTGGACCACCCTGTATATTGTTGAGCGCCGGTTCGGAACCTCTATAGTCAGAGCAAATGTGACTTGAATACTAAACTAATACAACATTTATATTCCAAATAGATCCTGGGATTTTTTTTTACTTTTTCGAATTACATAATTGCAGATTATTATTCTATTAAAGCACATTATTCCAATTTAAAAATACCAACTGAACGCAAACAAAACTATCTTATCTCATTATCTATAATACAATACGCCGATCAATGCTCATTAGCAAGCTGATTTCAGAAATCCACAGGCGTAGTTAGGGGGGGGGGGGGGGGCGATGGATAGAAAAAGAACTTTAATGAAGCTTCTATAGCTACGTGGAGCTCAATTTTGAAGGAAGTTGCATAAATTATTGTAAAATTCAAGGTAAATCTGAATTTTTTGGCTTGTTTATGCCACAATCGCACCCCCTGACTGAAAACCGAATCTTTTGAAAACCGAATTTTGGCGATAACACCCCCCTGACTGAAAGCTGGCTACGCCCCTGGGAACATATTCATGTTTTCTTCTCTATTCGTGATTTCAGTAATGTCTTTCTTTTGATGATAATCCATTTCTGTAATAATTTCTAAATTGATTAATAACTTCCGTCAACGAGACATGACATGTAATTAGAAACCCAAATGCTATCTCATCACTTCATGGTTGAATGATCTGGTTTCGAAAAACCGTACGTTCGTTTGATAATTCAATGCCCATGCATATACTTTACACGCACGCCTTGTCGGAATGCAAACTAAGTAACCATTCTTATAGAAACTAATACATTATTGTAAAAATCTTTAGTTTTCTTGACATAAAGTGTGCACTTTTGGGATTTTTAGAAAATAGACATGAAAAGGAATGACCAGAAGCCAGAAATTTATAAGATTGAAACAATTTTTGTTAGGCTGCTCGCTAGCCCGAAAGAAATTATGGTCCCCGGGGATTATGGTCTCATTTTTAACGGCCTTTACTGGCCTGGCCCTGATTGCGTCTAGGAATATTCTAGCGTTTGAAAGAGGCAAACCGATACCAGTGTCATCGTCCCGGGCAAAATGAGAAATACTGTGTCTTTTTTCGTGCAGTGTATTTAAATGGACAACACATTCTAAATTTATTACAAGTTGACTAATAGATGATGAGATCCGTTGAAATTATATTATAGATATTGTAATTGTGAAAATAAATTATATTTACAATATTTGACAAATAAATCACGGAAATGATTTAATATCCAATACCTATCAATATAAGTTTTGATGTCATTAAAAATTAGAATGTGTAAACATTTGTAAACATTAGAAATGGCGCAAGGAGGTTCGACTTCTTACGACAATTTAGACGATGTGTCATGTCCCATATGCCTAGAAATATACGAAAAACCGTACAGGATATGTTGTGGTCACGTGTGAGTATATAAATTAATTTTAATCCCGAACCGGTTCTACAAGAAACAGTTCCCAGGTCTGGTGAAAATTTTATACATTCAATTCTGAGTGCCAAAAATACATTGATCTTAGTGCTCTTAGTGTATCAAGAGACCAAAACCTGGGGACCAAAGGCAGCATTAAAGTTCCAATGTGACATACAATTATAATGTCACAACAAGATATGGTTGCAGAAGTCTATACTGGAGAGACTGATAAGTCCATCTTGCCTATTATTACCACCTTGCAGGGCCTGTTCTAGGAGTTTTAGTACTAGTTGAGAAGGCATTTAAATTGCTATATTGACGTGAGCAAAATTGTGTCGGGCGTTAATGACTTTAGTCGGGCAATAATGACATTATCCGCCCAGCTATGTTTCCTGGGAAAAGTGATATCGTTCAGTGCGTAAGATTTTCTATTTCAAATTTGCTATTTCAGCCCTGGGCATTAACGGTGGTAATAAAAGTAATTACGCATTTCTACGGGCAAAATAGTGAAATATTGGTCCTTGGGCCTGTGGCCCAATATCACTATATTGCCCTTTGAAATGACGTTATTGTACTATTACACAATGAGCTGCCTAAATTCTAAGTTTTATGTATCAAACTCCGGGTATCAAACTCTCACAAATGCTTGAAAAATAATTCCCGTCCACTCTAAGAAGCACAACAAATGAATTAAAGGCTTCATACCTGCAACTGATTGAAGAATACGTACAAAAGCAACGCATGTCTTCATGGATCGCCACCGTTAGTATTGTGACCTAACCTTATTATCCCAACGAACGAAGTTCGGTAGGGATATAGTGAAGCCCTCCGTCCGTCCGTCAGTCAGTCAGTCCGTCCGTCCGTCCGGAAGATAACTCAAATACTAGTCAACTGATTTTCTTCATATTTAGTGGAAAGATGTATATTGGTAAATAGCTTTAAAAATGACGGGACTTTTTCGCAAAAATCATAAATTTTTCATTCTAAACCAAAGTAATGAATATTATTGTTTGAAATTTTGGTAGTATATTTGCAACATCTATCTATTTCACATATATTCCGTGTTTTTCATCCTGACCCCCAGGGGCCGTGTATGGGGGGTCAGGAAAACAGAAATTTTCGCTAATTTTTAGATATTTCTGAAGTATAGCTTTATTATACTCAAATGAAAGGCAATTAAGAGTAGATTGCAAATATTGTACCTTTTTCTTGATTCGAGCCTCGTAAAATTCAAAATGGCCGTCTAATGTACGATTTCGCAATAATTTTTTGATCCCTTCAAAGTATGGCTATATTATACTCAAATTGAAGGAATTTTGGAGTAGATCACAATTATGGTATTATTTTTCAGATTTGTACCTCAGAAAATTCAAAATGGCTGCTTTGCAGGAATTCGCAATTCTAAAATCTAAATTTTTCAATTTTAACCAAAGTAATGTCATGAGTATAATTGATTAGAATTTGGAAATTGATATTTTGTTCGTTGGGATTTGCTACTCCGCAGAGTTGCCATTATTTAGAAATGATAGGTTTCAAAATGGCAGAACTGCATTTTGAAAGCTGTCACGTGTCATGTTGCATTCTGGGAGCCAATCCTCCTTGGGGTGTAATCAGGGTCCAAAATCACCTCAACATTTGAAGAGTCGGTATTAAAGCGGCTACAAGGACTGTGGAGAGAAAAATTAATAAATTTTACCTTTTCTGAGCTATCGGGGCGAAGTTTGGTCTAACATCTTCTTCCTTGATAAATTGTTTAGAATCTATAATTCTATACAAGGAGTCCCACTTATAGATTTTTCAAATTCTTTCCAAGTCGACGTCGAAATACCTAGCGGGTGAAATTGAAACTAATTTTTCTGGCTGCTCGATTTGATAAAATCTCTGATAGTGTGAGTCTTTTTATGAAAATGTTTCTTATAGAAATCACTTGACGATTATTAGAAAGCATTAAAAGTTGAATCCAAAGCGTAATTTGAAATAAAAGTGAAAAAACATTGCGCGGACGTTAGAGAACAAACTTCCGGTAATATAAAAAATGGCGGACGAAGGAGAAGAAGAAGACGAAGAATTAGTGTCAAAGTTACCAATATCCCTTGGCCTCGGGTTCGATTCCTGGTTCAGACAAGTTTGTTTGTTCGTTATGTAATTCTCCGTGTTTGACTGAGTGGTTCACGACTCGTATAAAAGGCTGTGGTATGTACCTGTATGTCTGTATACCTGTGCACAAAAAAGAACACAGGGCCCCTCCAAGGAGGGGTTTCTGGCTCTTTCTTCGAGTGTAAAATACGTAAAATACGGAATATACCAATGAGGTATTGCTCGCCAAATATGGCGGTAACCAAGATATAATAATAATAATAATAGAGGATATTCTTTTGCCATTATCGATCGATATGTGCACAAATTCTAGTTGCATACATGGAAATAGATACATTTTTAAAGGCTATAACATATTCAACGCTTTCATTTTACGATAGGCCCAGGATCACTGGATACGACTCGGCAGTCCATACTGCTGCATTAACATGTGAAAATTGCTTCAAAGTTTTAAGTTCCCAATGGTCATTGTTATGGACACAAATTTCACTATATTTGTCCTTTCCAGGACGAAGAAAATAGAGCACTTAATTCCCTGAGGTAAGAGTTTACTATATGTGCGACAGAATGTCTTTTTGATTCTGATACTACTTATTTATGAAAATGACTGTATGATAATCCAACAGACTGAGTTAATATTTTTAACCAAATTAAAAAAAATTATCAGACGAGAGATTATTCTTCGGCCAGAGTGTGGCCTTACGCTGATCATAGAGCCATGTTTGTTTTATTGCTTTTTACGCTATCTCTCATAGACCGTTGCTATTAAACTAAAATGTAATAAACATACCTCCATTGAACTTAGTATGAAGTCTTAGTTCATATGTCTGTCTATATTGGCTTTTATTTAGTATTTAGCATGCAATATCTCACAAATGACAGTGTCCATTTAATCCTAACAGATGGAATCACTTCTAGCCAAGTGGCTAGAGACTCGAATAAAGTCTGTCAACCTTACTAAACATTATAAATGATTCATGTGTAATAAAAAAACTTGTTACACATACCATAGTGGTTATCGCTAGTGCTGCGTAACCCCCCTTCTTCCGAGCACTGATGGTCTGGATGGGGGTACAGCACTGAAGCTGGGGTCAAGTTAGAGTTGAAATTTTATCAGTTGCCGTGACATTGATTCAGATTAAGAACAATAAATGGATGATAAAATACCACAGCTAACTATCAAGCCTACCTGTCATGTGTATTTAAATTCAGTTCTGCATATCATACTTATCAATTTTATTTTTGAAGTCTGTCTGTGTTTCCCTTTTGTTTTTACAAGTAAAGAATGCCCAAAGTACTTGTGGGCCCAAGCTTACATGGAAGTAGTTATATCAATCATTAGTTAGAAAATCTTATATTCCTACTAATTATTCATTGGTAATTTCTTTTAAGGTTGTGTTCCCATTGCCTAGAGCAATATATGGCACTAGCAGAACCACATTGTCCAGTTTGCAGATGCATATTCAACCCACAGAAACGGAAGAAAGATTCAACCCTCATTAAATTGATCGCATCTCAAAAGGGCACTTGTAAAGGATGCAATAAAAAGGTATGATAATTGTTGCAATCTAAATCAAGGGACTATTATGCTTGAGAGGGTATGTTTTTCACCTAGATCATATCTAAATTAACATTTTTTGTCAAAGGGTTTTTATTTATACTGATCTAAACAATGAGAAAATTAATTTCTCTTGATTATCGAAGATTGACACAGAATTTATATGATGTAAAACATGTATGATTGCCTTCACAGATTTTGGCTATAGCCATGTTTCTCAGACCTTAGACTCACACCCCAAATATTTTCTCTGAATTCTTCCAAATACCTTGGGAATAGAAGTGTCTATAATGATAATTATATTGTTAAACTTTTCAATATATTATAATATTTTCACTTCCGAACTATTGTACTTACTAGAGGATAGTGATACTAGGTGTACCAGTCTGTTAATAGCACCCAGTTGGTAGGTCTGTGAGAATGGCATGCATCTTTCAAAAATGGAAATAAGCAAGTATTTAGTACAATATTTGGTGCCAGAATGACTGCAAATCATTTCATACAGTTCTTTTCCTTAGCTGCTCAAAAAATTCAAGTGTCGTTGTCTGGCACTTTGCCACAAAAATGAACATACTGTTGTATAGTACTGACTTCCCTTATGAAATAAATATTTGTTTTTGAGTGAAATAGGGACTTACCTCTAAAGTGGGGTAATACAAAGTTGCCTTCTAAAAAAACTTTTTATGTCCCCACCACATAGTGTGGGGCCATATTGTCGGCCTAGGCACGTCTGTCCGTCCGTCTGTCTGTACGTCCAACAGTTTTCCAAAACCACTACAGATATCACCTTCAAATTATCAGGGATAACTTACAAGTGCGTACAGATGTGGACTAAAAAGATTCTGCTCAATACCTTCTTCCCGTTGGCCATTTTGAAGTCACATGCTAGAATCCCTGTCTGCAAAATTTAAGAAAAAAACGGCTACACAGTTACTTTTAAAACTTTAGCATCTTGTTCAACTCATTTTATTCTACATCTGATTAGGTTATTTTGGGGGTGCGAATGTTGAATTTTTTTCCGGGTTCTAAGAATTTCCTGGTGAGAACCCTGAGTCCTGAACTACCAACTCCTTATCTAAGGCTCTTAAAAAATCATCTGAGGGACTATTCTGGTTGTACAAGGTGTAAGAGAATGAGGGAAGATATTCACTCTTCTTAATTTTCTTCATCTAGTTACAGTCAAAATTCCTGATTAACTGGTGTTCACATTTCAAATCTCTAATCTTTGATCATTAGAAAAATGGCACAATTGAATGGCTCAGTGTGTATATTCTATGTGACTTTGAAACAAAATGAAACAGATAACTTTTGAAGTGATATGGCAATCAAGTGAGTACATCAGCATCATGCAAAATTTGCAAAATTATTTTGCATTAAAACTGGGAAGTTTGTCTAACATTATGAAATGAAATGTCACCTCCACATTATTTATCATGGTGTCTATGCGCTCAGATCTAATTGTTGATTTATAAAAATACTTCAATGTTTTAATTTATTTGATCATTCATTTATTATTTAGATTTACATGTTTGACCATGCATAAAATCAGTTTTAGCAAATACATACTACTAATCAATGATTTTTTAATTTTACCTGTTTAAATCTAACAATGAAAATATTTTATCCCTTTTGTAGAATACAAATTATAATGTTTCTTTGGAGATCATGAATAATTGAGTTTGCCCAATGATTTATCTTTAAAAATAAGCAATGAAACTCCCCCGTGAAATCAAATTATGGGAATTAATTATCACTTCATGTATTGTATTTTTTACTTAATTGAAAAAAGCCTGATACCATATGCCGTACACGCAGTTTCAAACCAGTATCCAATTTAATTGATGAATTAATTAATATAGGAGATAGACAGGACATTTCATCAGGGTTTAGTTTAAAAATGGATTATATTGGCAAGAGAATGACTTGCCCTTCCTTAAAATATCACTCCAGGCATGCTATTTCCACTTTATTTTCTCTCATTTTAGAATTAGCATCATTTTCATTCAATTAAGGTTCTGAATTCAGGCATATATTTCATCATTTTTATTAGCAGGATTTGCCTCTATTTTATGCATATTGAAGGAAATATTTGGATGGCATTTTACCCATGGGTAATTGCTGTCATAATTTTGTATAAAACAGCAGAAAAGATTTCCTGGATGGTGTAACAGACTGGCTGCTCCATTGGAATGCAACAAGTCTTATCAAATTTTTTAAGATAATATTTTTGGGCCAATAATTCGCAAAGCAAAATGGTAAGTGTTTTTCATTCATTTGAAGAGACTCCCCTTATATGATGCTGTTGTTTTTTGAAAAGCTAAAATAGTTCTGTATTATTTCTTTTCTATAATGTGTTAAGATAGTTATATTTTAGATAATGGATTACTTTGTGATATCCATCATTTGTTATGCCTTAGATAAAAACTATATGAAACTTAAAATTAACTGAACCTCAAATCATTTATTTTAGAGAGAATGTATTTCAATTCACATTGGACAAGCAGGGGTTCAAATGGGCAATGCCTGCTGGGAGTTGTACTGCCTTGAGCATGGAATCGAACCAGATGGTCAGATGCCAAGTGACAAAACCATTGGATGGGGCAATGACTCATTCAATACATTCTTCAGTGAGACAGGATCAGGGAAACATGTCCCAAGAGCTGTGATAATGGATCTTGAACCCACTGTTGTTGGTATGTATCACAAACACAATGAATTATCAACATAAAGTATTTAGTCGGAATTCAAAATATTGAATTTACCCTTTGTTTGAACTAAAAGCCATGATGAAGGTCATATCAACATTAAAATTGTAGTCATTTTTTATAAATAGCAAGAGGGTTGTTTGATTTTCACCTGGGATTCATTGCATTTCACATATTTTCTTTTTTTATGATTTGGAGAATTATCATAGCCATTATTCAGACAAAATGAGTGGAGGATAGGAGCCTATTTCTGCGAAAAAATTCAACAATCTAAAATATTTATTTTTTCCAAAGAAAGTTAAATAAATTATTGCTATTCACATTCTGATGAAATCTGTTTGGTAATTTAGATGCGATGGAGGTCTACATAACTTTGGCAGAATAGTTTTGACTTTTCTGTCGGTGCTAAAATGCTTAGCTCTGAAGCCTTATTTAACCCTGGTTCCATATACTTGATACTCAGAAACATATTATTATAACATAAGCATTATCACCATACTATTTACTTGACAGTTTACCCCCAGTTTAATGTAATGATATAGATGAGATCAAAAAGTTCACTCCTCAATCTAAATAATGCGCGCTTTAAAGGGTTCAACATTTGTCTTTGAATTCCCTTTCATGCATATTAATTTAGAAAAATTATAGAGGATTTAAGACCAAGCATTTAGCTTGCATACTATGATAGTTGTTCTAAGTTAAGTGATAAATATTTGTTAACAGAATGAACATTTCTTGTGTTTCAGATGAGATCCGCACTGGAACTTACAGGCAACTGTTCCATCCAGAGCAACTGATTACTGGTAAGGAAGATGCCGCCAATAACTATGCAAGGGGTCACTACACAGTGGGCAAAGAGTATATAGACCAGTGCCTAGATCGTATAAGGAAACTAGCTGATAATTGCACTGGTCTTCAAGGCTTTCTTCTCTTCCATTCATTTGGTGGAGGCACTGGGTCTGGATTCACATCGTTGTTGATGGAACGTCTATCTGTGGATTATGGAAAGAAATCGAAGCTGGAGTTTGCTATTTATCCTGCTCCTCAGATATCAACAGCAGTTGTTGAGCCTTATAACTCAGTCCTGACAACCCACACAACCCTCGAACACTCTGACGTTGCCTTCATGGTTGACAATGAAGCTATCTATGATATATGTTGCCGTAATTTAGACATTGAACGTCCAGTATACAAAAATCTGAATCGTATTATTGCCCAGGTTGTCAGCTCAATCACTGCCTCCCTACGTTTTGATGGTTCCTTGAATGTTGATCTAACTGAGTTTCAGACTAATTTGGTCCCCTACCCACGTATCCATTTTCCTATGGCCTCCTATGCTCCAATTATGTCTGCTCAGAGAGCCTTCCATGAGCAGCTTACAGTTCCTGAAATCTCTAAATCATGCTTTGAACCTGGTAACCAGATGGTGAAATGTGATCCTCGTAAAGGCAAGTACATGGCTTGTTGTATGCTGTATCGTGGTGATGTCGTTCCAAAGGATGTTAATGCCTCCATTGCTGCCCTTAAAAGTTCACATTCGATTCAGTTTGTTGATTGGTGTCCAACTGGTTTCAAGGTTGGCATCAACTATCAGCCACCCACTGTTGTCTCTGGAGGGGATGTTGCCAAAGTGCAGCGTGCAGTCTGCATGTTGAGTAACACCACCGCCATTGCTGATGCGTGGGCTCGTCTTGACCATAAATTTGATCTTATGTATGCCAAGCGTGCTTTTGTCCACTGGTACGTAGGAGAGGGTATGGAGGAAGGAGAGTTCAATGAAGCTCGTGAGAATCTGGCAACACTCGAGAAGGACTATGAAGAAGTTGCAGCTGAGTCTGGAACTGGAGATGATACTGATGAAGGAGATGAGTACTAATCACGTTGTACTACCATGATACTCATAAAGCATAACAAATTTAGATATAGAACAAATGAAATAAGTATTCATTAATAGTAATTTCATGTTTAGGTGTTACCTATAGATAAAACAACATGAGTAATGTGACATATTGGTTCTTGTGGACATCTAGGTATTATTTATCAATAAATATTATTACAAATAAAAATAATATTCTGCTTAACATTAGTTGTGTCTATGAATGACCCCAGCTATGACTTCTTTAGTTAATGTTGCCAACAGAGACGCCAGAACTCCAAATTATAGGCATTTATTGAATTTTCATTTTGGAATCTTTTTATCGCACCCTAAGGTGCTATATTGTAATCAGTTTGCCTGGCGGTTGGGTGGGCGAGCAGGCAGGCGTCCCGAATAATCTTGTCTACAGGTTTCCAGCCAAACTGTTTGAAGGATTCATTTGAAATTCTCAGGGATGTTTCTACCTATAAAAGTTTAGAACTGATTAGTTTTACGGCATTCTGGGTAAATGTTAAGGCGGCCATTTTGGATTTTCCGTCCTAAAATCTTGTCTGTCAAGGCTTGTCTACAGGTTTCCAGCCAAACCGTTTGAGGGATTCATTTGAAATTCTCAGCGATGTTTCTACCTAAGAAAGTTTAGAACTGATTAGTTTTTTGGCATTCTGGGTAAATGTAAAGGCGGCCATTTTGGATTTTCCATCCTAAAATCTTGTCTGTCAAGGCTTGTCTACAGGTTTCCAGCCAAACCGTTTGAGGGATTCTTTGAAATTCTCAGGGATGTTTCTACCTATAAAAGTTTAGAACTGATTAGTTTTTCGGCATTCTTAGTAAAATGTAAACCCGGCCATTTTGGATTTTTCGTCCTAAAATAGTGTCTGTGAAGGCTTGTTTTAAAAAATAAAAAAGAATTTCCCATTGAGAGCAATGTTAAATTAAAAATTTTTTTTAGAAATAACTAAACGGTCAATCTTTCCAATTTTCACATATTTTGTAATACATCAGTATATCTTTTACCAGGATTTTTTTCAGGAAAATCTGAATTGTAGAAAAAAGCTGATACACTGTGATTTCCTTAAAACGTGTCTCTTGAGGGTTGTTTACAGGTTTCATGGATTCATCCTAAAATTCTAGAGATGTTTCTATGGAAAGTTTAGAACTGATTAGTTTTTAGGCTGTCTGGGTAAATGTTAAGGTGGCCATTTTGAATTTTTCATCCCGAAAAGTGCATTCTGTTCAAGGGTGCGATTCTGCTCACCCTTTGCCCTGTTCTGAATAGAATTACATGCAATTGCATAAAGGAGTATTGCAAATTGCTTTCAAAAAATTACCATATTGCAAGTATTGACTACTTTTGAATTACTTACATAATGGTGATTAATTGAAGAGAAAAATGTTAACAAATGAAACAGATTGTTTACTGGCCAAAGTTGGCCCCCTGCTATAGCGTAAGAGCAATTATTTAACAAGTGTTCAGTGGTCATATTATATTTTGTGATGTCACACTTTTAAAATGTTTTTTTACTTTGTATGAATACATAACTTTTGCAAATACTGGAAAGATTAATCATAACAGAAATTTTAAGATTATATAAATCATTGGGCAGTACAATCTTTCAATTATTTGTATGTTTTTGTCTAAACTGTTGCTAATTATGTACCAATGTGTAACAAAAATACATGAAAATGCCATTAGTGGTACAGTAGCTATGGGTAAAAAATGCACTTGCCATTAGATATCACTCAGTTGATTACAACCATTGTCATAACTGCACCCCATTTGTCTTGAAATTTCCAAAGTGACTGCGATATACTGTTCAGAAGCTGCCTACCTGCTTCATCATTATAATGGCAGATAACTATGGGCTGTCAATTTATTTAAACTGATCCGACCAAGCATATCACCTTTTTAGATTTTGACTAGTGAAAAAAGCCTTCCAGAAAGACATCAAACTCTACTCTTTAAACAGGTGTACCCAATAAAACAGATTACTTGCAAATGACAGATAAGAGAGGTTGGTAAATGTAAATGGATTATAAGACAATCATCGAAACTTGGTCCAATTCATGCATCTTTTAGAAAATATTTTTTCTCCCAAAAATGTGATGATAAACAGCAACCATCAAAGAAAATATGAATTAACTTCTATTTTTTGAGAGGCAAACTTTATGAATCAGATGACTGCAAACTGTGTACATGTTCATGTATATCATGAATTTTCAGACCTATCTTAACAAGCTGAGATCTCACATGGCAGGCTGCAATAAACTGCTGTCCACAGCTGCTGCAACAAAGTTCAAACCTGTTGCAGACACCTCCCAGCCAGCACCAAGGTACACTATTCAGCATTTTCATTACACTAAAAGTAGAAGGAATCTGACCTACATATTGATATAATCCCTGGAAATCATTCCCTGCATTAACCCAATTAGTGAACAATGACCTTGTGGTCAAGGGCAATATTGGTGACATTCAGCCCCAGCAAAACTCAACCCAAAGTTAACTCAATCCCAGTAAAACACAACCCCAAGTCAACTCAACCCCAGTAAAACACAACCCCAAGTCAACTCAACCCCAGTAAAACACATTCATTTCTACAATGTCTGTGTTGAGTTTAACTGGGGTTGAGATTAACTTAGGTTTGGTTTACTTGGGGTTGAGTCGTATCGGGTTGAGTTTTACTGGGTTGAATTGACTTCGGGTTGATATGACCATGAACCGTAATATCCACCTCAAAAACCCTCTTGATTTTGTAATTTGAAAATGTAGTCAAGTCAATAGTTGGTGAGAGCATATTATTTAAAGCAAACTCAACCCCAAATTAACCCAACCCCAGTAAAACCCAACCTAATTCATTTCTTTAGTGTCTGTGTTGAGTTTAACTGGGGTTGAGATGAACTTGGTTTTGGTTTCTTGGGGTTGAGTTGTATTGGGTTAAATTGACTTGGGGCTTAGTGTTACTGGGTTAAATTGACTTTGGGTTGAGATGCCCATGAAGCGTAATATCTACCTAAAAAACCCTCTTGATTTTGAAGTTTGAAAATGTTGTCAAGTCATTATTAGTTGGTGAGAGCATTTTATTTTAAGCATGTTTCTATTATTCTATATTTATTTGATTTCGAAAATAAGAGATACATTATTAAAAAGATGACTTCACAACAGCAAATCCTTGAATACATTTCATATTGTTTTGTTTTGCAGAGATGTACCAAATAGACAGACTTTCCAATGCCCATATTGTGGCCAAAGGAACTTTGACACAAACGGATTGAAAATCCATGTTAATGAGAATCACCAGTCAAGCAAGGCACAAGTAGTAAGTAATCTGCTATGATTGGTTGTACTTGTTTTCTATAATTTTTCTTCCTATACTTTATGTTCTCTGTTGCTTTGCAGTTCTTTGATTTATCACTCATTGCTATATTGCTCATTAATGGGTACTTTTGAATGTTGGTCTACTAGCAATTGGACTTTTTATGATCATATATCTGTTCTGTAAAAGAAAATTAATCTTAAGCATCCTTAGATAGGGACAATCTATTTACAAAATAATTAAATTTTGAATATATTTTTAGGTGTGTCCTATATGTTCATCTATGCCATGGGGGGACAGCAATCAAAGGAGTGGCAATTTTATCCAACATCTCAACCTGCGACATAAGTTTGAATATGATACATATGTGGTAAGTAAGATATGTGTATTTCAGGTTTTACATGTGACTAAAGGGTCAAGAAAGTGGATTTTTACATGTGAGTAGGGGGCACTAAGGGGTCATGAAAGTGCATATTTTACATGTGAGTAGGGGGCACTAAAGGGTTAAGAAAGTGCATTTTTACATGTGAGTAGGGGGCACCAAAGGGTCATGAAAGTGCATTTTTTACATGTGAGTAGGGGGCATTAAAGGGTCATTAAAGTGCATTTTGTACATGTGAGTAGGGGGCACTAAAGGGTCAAGAAAGTGCTTTTTTACATGTGAGAAGGGTGCACTAAAGGGTCATTAAAGTGCATTTTGTACATGTGAGTAGGGGGCACTAAAGGGTCAAGAAAGTGCATTTTTTACATGTGAGTAGGGGGCACTTAAGGGTCATGAAAGTGCACTTTTTACATGTGAGCAAGGGGCACTAAAGGGTCATGAAAGTGCATTTGAAATGAAGCTTAAATAGCGTTTGAGGATAAACCTAAAGACTTTAGACCTTATTATCATTTAAGAGCATGAGTGACATAATATGTGAAGGTAAGTTTCTGTAAATGTATTGCTTGTTGAGACTAGTGAAATAAATACCTTACTGACAATTGTAAATCATTATGGCATTGATGATTTATCAACTGAAATTAGCATATAAAGCTGGTTTATGTTAGTGGTCCCAAACATTTTTCCTTCGCTGCTTTTAAAATCTTTGATTATCTTTTCCCCAATTTTCACTATTTTTTAATTTTCTCACATTAATTAAATGGCAGGAAACAAATAATAAATCATTACGACCTCTGCAAAATATTGTCAATGCTCTAAATGTCAAAGTGTTGTCATAAATTATGCAATTTATGTAAATATTTACAAAACAAGCATTGCAGTGAAATAGTGTTGTGTATTCCTTCGGAACAATTAAGTCAACCAATCTGTTGAGCTTTTTCTATATCTTCCTATATGTTGACTTTTGGAGCAATACAGACCTTTGATATATTAAAAGTATTTGTAAAGAATTGGATTTTAATGAGCTATATTGTATCTGGTTTGTATAATGTATTTGCATTAATTACCCAATTACTTTTATCCAGCATGTAGTCTGCTGCGTCTGTATTGACATGCAGTAAATCCTCTATCATTCATCTAGAAGAAGCATATTTAGGAGTTATTATCCCAACGAACGAAGTTCGAGGGGAATATAGAAAAGCCATCCGTCTGTCCGTTCGTGTGTCCGTTCGTGTGTCTGGGCAATAACTCAAATACCAGTTGACGGATTTCATTCAAATTTTATAGGCTTATGCCTTATGAAATGGCGGCCATTTTTTTCGGAAACAATATAATCTTTGATTACTCAAATACTAGTTGATGGATTTGGTTCAAATTTTATATGCTGTTGCCAAGGTACAAAGGAGCCTTGCTGAAGAAGACATTTTCAAGATGGCCACCTTATTTTAAAATGGCGGCCATTTTTTGTAAAAAAAACGTTATCTTTGATAACTCAAGTACCATAGAATGGATTTGGATCAAATTTTATATGCTGTTGCCTGGGTACAAAGGAGCCTTGCTCAAGAAGACATTTTCAAGATGGCCACCATATTTCAAAATGGCGGCCATTTTTCGGAAAAAACGTTATCTTTGATAGCTCAAATACCATTGAATGGATTTGGTTCAAGTTTTACATGCTGATGCCAAGGGACATTGGAGCTCTGTTCCACAAGGGATTTTCAAGATGGCAGCTAAATTTCAAAATGGCCACCATTTTTCATAAAAGAATGTAACCTTTGATAAAAGTACCAGTTGAAGGATTTGGATTAAATGTATATGCTGATGCCTTTGGACATAGGAGCTCTGCTAAAGGAGAAATCTAAAGATGACAGCTGAATTTCAAAATGGCAACCATGTTTCATAAAAACACAATCTTTGATAATTCAAATACCAGTGGATGGATTTGGCTCAAATTTTATATGGCCGCTATTTACCAAAACATGTTTTATTCGGTGGGATTTGCTACTCTGTGGAGTTGCTGTTTTTCTAGTTTAAGAACAAAGAAGTTTTCACATAAAGAGATGGCTCAGAACTCAGCTTAGAAATGTGTTCTGAGCCATCCATGTGTTTTACTGTATTTCAAAATAGTTGTTTATACATGTATGAACAGATTTCTTAAGTGAAAACTTTTAAATATAAACTGTTTTTCATTTTCTGGAATACCTGAATATATGAGCTGTTTTCATCATTTTTGAAATGACCCCATGTCATCAAAAATGCTTAATATGATGACGATTCTTTTCATGAGCAAGTGGTCTTATTACTGAAACAATTGTTGTCTGACACTCATTAGATGTTTGATGTAATATGCTATACCATGGCTTTGCAGCCAAGCAAGTTATCATTAATCACTGATAGGCTTTCAAGAACATTAATTGATTATTAATTGATTTTGAATTTATTCATTAGTCTTTTGTTTAATAACAGTGAATAATAGTGAACCCAGCAGAGAGATGGCCAATATGCATATGTTGCCAGTAACATATTAATTATTAGGTTTTGGGAGGACTAAAAGTCCATTATGTTTGTTAGAAATGATAAATATTTAAAGGAAGCAAATCTTAATTTGAGAAGAATCATTAATTATCCAAATACTGTAAATTTCTGGAGAGGAGGATGTCAAAAAATACTGACATCAAAATATTGACATCATTATCATTGTCTGTTTATTCATTTACAGGCTTTACAATGCTTTCAAACTTGTGAAGGGGATTGTATATTTTATTTATTGGGTCAATGACATTCTCATCAAGGTTTGTTGTTTACAATACAGCATATTATTGTATTTAAATCCCATTATTGCAAAATATATTATGCTCAAGTTGCTCACATGATGAGCGTACCATATATGGAATGGCCATATGACTAAATCATTTCGTATTTGAGAAATACTGTCATCTAACATCAGCGTGGCTTTGTTTATCTGGGACAGTACATAATGAGTTCATTTGTCAAAGTACTACCAGGTCAGTACAACTTTATTCATATCATGCTATTGCATCAGAGGGCTTTGTACTTATTAATGTACTAATTTGAAATGGGAATATTGTTTTGATATGTTGTAAATACATGTAGACTACAATTGAAAACATGTACATGTATATAAGAACAAATAATTCAGTATTGTTAACAAAATTGACATTGATTATTATAAGCATGCAATACTTTCATCAAAATTGAATATCAAACTGCACACATAATATTTTAAAATAGCATTCATCTTATTCAAAGGCTTTAATTACCAATGATTCCTAGCCCCTAAAAATAAAAATACCTGGGTGCTTATATGTGGATTATCCTTGAGAATGAGAAATCATTTTTGGAGTATGATGTAAATCGAATGTTTCATTTTTTATTGTGTTTTTTTAGATGTTAAACTTAAGCAAGATGCATGAAAAACCATGCAATTCATTTTACATACAACTCAGGAGGTTAATGTTGAACAGTTCCTTTAATGTTGAACAGTTCCTTTAATGTTTCGGTACATTATGGCAGTTCTATAGCATTTGCCTTTGTGTTTCAGGAGATTAATGTTGCACAGTTCCTTTAATGTTTCGGTACATTATGGCAGTTCTATAGCATTTGCCTTTGTGTTTCAGGAGATTAATGTTGCACAGTTCCTTTAATGTTTCAGTACATAATGGCAGTTCTATAGCATTTGCCTTTGTGTTTCAGGAGATTAATGTTGAACAGTTCCTTTAATGTTTCAGTAAATTATGACAGTTCTATAGCATTTGCCTTTGTGTTTCAGGAGATTTATGTTGAACAGTTCCTTTAATGTTTCAGTAAATTATGACAGTTCTATAGCATTTGCTTTTGTGTTTCAGGAGATTAATGTTGCACAGTTCCTTTAATGTTTCAGTAAATTATGACAGTTCTATAGCATTTGCTTTTGTGTTTCAGGAGATTAATTTTGCACAGTTCCTTTAATGTTTCAGTACATTATTACAGTTCTATAGCATTTACCTTTGTGTTTCAGGAGATTAATGTTGCACAGTTCCTTTAATGTTTCAGTACATTATGACAGTTCTATAGCATTTGCCTTTGTTTTTCAGGAGATGAATGTTACACAGTTCCTTTAATGTTTCAGCACATTATGGCAGTTCTATAGCGTTTGCTTTTGTGTTTCAGGAGATTACTGTTGCACAGTTCCTTTAATGTTTCAGTATATTATGGCAGTTCTATAGCATTTGCCTTTGTTTTTCAGGAGATGAATGTTGCACAGTTTCTTTAATCTTTCAGTACATTATGACAGTTCTATAGCATTTGCTTTTGTGTTTCAGGAGATTAATTTTGCACAGTTCCTTTAATGTTTCAGTACATTATTACAGTTCTATAGCATTTACCTTTGTGTTTCAGGAGATTAATGTTGCACAGTTCCTTTAATGTTTCAGTACATTATGACAGTTCTATAGCATTTGCCTTTGTGTTTCAGGATTTTAGTATTGATGATGATACAATGTTACAAGCTGCACTCAAGGCATCATTAGAATCTCAGTGACTGACAGTGGGACATTGAAGTAATTATGCTGATGTAGCAATTTCAACATTGACGAAACAATGCAGCTAGAAGTACATTTACATGTAACAATGTGGATATAGGAACATTGTCTAACAGTTTGGATACAGGACGTTTAACATCAATGTTACAAAATGAATACAGATTCATTGCATACTGAAGCATACTGTAGACTTTAAAAATGAGTCTCAAGAACATTGACATATAATATGATTCAATAGTATTTGAAGCTTCAAAGCAAACTTAAGTACTTCAGTACTTAGAACTTAAGTACTGAACAGCAGCATAACACTAACTGTTATTATTCACTGTTTTATGTTGCTAAAATCAGTGCAAATAAGTGCAGAAATTGGAAACTCAGAAATGGATAAGATGAGACATGAAATGTCTTTTTGTAATTGTTGTATTTGCCTATCATCCAGGATATCTTTGTAACACTTGATTTATCAACTATCTAAGCCAATCAAATAAGCATTTGCTTTATAGCTTTGAAATCTCGAAGTCTCATTATAATGAGGTTTTAAGTGATTTGCATATTAAGCCACCAAGGACTACATATTTTCTTAAATTCCATAACATACATGTATTTGAATTCTGTGTAAAACTTTGATTTGCAGTATGGTTATTTATATTATTCAATGTCTAAGAATTTTCAACTTTTCAGAAAAAGATCAGTCCTTATTGACAGAATGTTAAAAAATCTTCAAAAGATAATTTTTAGGTTAAGCCCCGATCCACATGTCAACAATATCACCTTGTTGTATGCCAATGGAGTTTTACACTATAGTCCATTAATACTCAATAAAACAAAAAATTATAAGCAACTTTCAGTTTTTGCAATTGTCAATGATAGTATTTAGGCTTTCCAATGCTTAATGTTACATATCGTGTCATACCTTTAATTCTGGAGTAACTCATCAAATTTCATTTCATAAAACTTTATATTGAAAAAGTTACATTGTTTCAAAGTTTGCTACTTGGGTACTTTGATTGCTGCTCTGTTACTGGTTAAAAGTCAAATCTTGAGAAAGTGGAATATGAAAGAATTAGTCCAGATTATACATGTAACTGCACTGAACATATGGATTCAGTTCTGAAAAACATGGTGTAGGAATTGATGGACAAAGAGCCTCTTGAAAAAGATACAGCAAGGATGTAATTCTGAACAATGTGAGGAAAGTGCTTAGAGGATTATGCACTGCTATACCTTTCTCTGAATTTTTATTGAGATCATATCTATCCAGATAAGCTGCTGTTTGAGCAGCAAGTGGTGGTAATACCAACTACAAAGAATCAGCTGTAAATCTGTTAAATTATATAATATAATGCTGAAAGGATGTGTCCGGGTATATGCCCTTTTGGTCCCTCAGTCAAATGTATGTGAAATATGGTTTTATTACTGTCCTAGTTATATTTGATAAGTATATTTACTTTTTCACGAGTTTTGATGCATAATTAACCTCCTGCTGAGAGCCAGAATAAGTATCTTAACAAACAAAAAAATAGTCATTATCATAGAGAAGAACACCAATGGCAACATGTATGACATACAAAGAAGAAATAACTTAAGACCCAAGAAGAATTAAAAAGAAAATCAAATTTTTGAAATATATTTAAGGATAATAAAAAATTTTCAAATTTTTGAATTTCCCACCAGTTTAATTTGAAGGGGGAAAACAAGATGGCTGCCATTTGATGTAAGAAATATCAGAAAAAAGTTGCTTCACTTTTAGTTTTCACAATGAGCACAGTTTTCCCGTTTAGGTTTTTCGACTGATTCTGACTCTTCATCATCAGGGTCATGTATAGAGATTATAAAATTGAAACCAAAATGTTGTGCTCAGCATGAATTAGACTGAAATATGTGTAACTTCACCAACACAACTGAAGTCTCAAAACTGGATGCTCAGTAACTTTGAGTGACTATAATCCCTTGATTACCCAGATAAACACCAATTTACTTATCCAGAAATACCATTCAATGGCTATACAAAGAAAGTAACCAATGTTTTGGAGGATATGTTTCGAACTTTTTGTATAAATAATTCATTTAATATTTGCCATTGATTTTTTTTCATTTTTGACAAAGTGATATGCACTGTCTTTGATGCCAATATTCTTCATCAATTGTGATACAAATTGATATTTTTGTAATCTCAGAAGAAGGATAAGATATTGAAGTGTAATAATATGTGCGATTGAGTTGGTTTTTCAGACATTACAATTTTCAATATTTTCTAAGTCGATACCCAGACTCATTCCCAGACTCATCCTTTCTCAGGTAACTCCAGAATTAAATTGTCTTTAAAATGGGATATGACACACCCTGTATATCCATTTATAGGAAATGGTGCATTTTTTTTATTTCTTTCTATGAGTTGTCTGAGAGATGGTATAACATGAAGATACAACAATGGCCTTCTGGAGATAGGGGGTAACAGAAAGTAACATAGAAATTGAGCAAATTATGGGATAGATGTAATACTGACAGACTTGAGAGACTTGAATTGTGGCAGATTTGTGAATTTCGCAAGGCAACACTTTAAACATCAAGGAAAAATGAATGAATGAGAACGTTACATATCAATATGGCTGTCAATTAGACTTAGTATCATTACACCATGTTGATTTATTTGAATTAAGATAGATATCAGTAGTTACTATGAAACAACCATTAATTGATTATTTGCTTTTTTGATTAAGTAAAAATAGATAAGTTGTTAACATTTTAAAACTTCATTTACGATTGCTCATATGCGTTTTCGCTTGATTTAAATTTCAATCTATCGTCTAGTATTGAAGCGCATGTTTCACCTCTCTGGTTAATACTAATGTGTCTACATTTCACATGGATGTACAATCAGATTTAATGTTCAATATTCAATTTAATGATGGAAACAATTTGAATTCATTGTGAACTTTTTGCACCTTTTACACCTACACCATCCATTCTTATATGCAACGAGACAATACCAACGCATGAATACTTACACGTAGCGTGTTGGTGCGTCCATCACTAAGTCCAATTCTAATTATATTATCTGGTCCAATGTAGAAAATATCGAAAATTCAGATTTGAATTAGAACGATTGTCAGGTTACCGTCATCCGTCCGTCTGTCGGTCAATCCAAATATATAGAAGATTTAACCGAAGGATTACCGTGAACTATATTCAGATCCGTCTGTCTGTCGGTCCATCCATATAAAGAAGATTTGAATTTAAACGATTGCCAGATAACAGTATTAAACCGAAGGATTACCCTGAAATAAATTCAGATCTATTTTCTCTACTTGTTTTCAACCCTTGCCTATCCTGTCTACTTCGTATTTTAAATGGGGTTCCTCTTTTTTATTTGAATTAATATTTCTCGTTCATTGTTTTATGGAGCTCGTTAAAACTGAAAGTAGTTGTCCAAAAACACACCTCACTCTTAACATACAACCAATAAAGAGGATATTCATCTACTATTAAGGTTATATGTCACAATCAGCTCAAGGGAGTACGAAGCTTTAAAAGGGACATTTTTTCATTTCTATTTTTGAAAATCATAATTAACTTTTAAAAACTCACAAAATACTTATTGAAAATTTAAAAACTTTAATAAAAATAAAAATAGTTTTTTAAAATCATAATTAACTTATAAAAACTCACATAATACTTATTGAAAATTTAAAAACTTAAATAAAAATGTAAATAGTTTTTTAAAATCATAAATAACTTTTGAAAACTCGCAAAACACTTATTTAAAATTCAAAAACTTTAATAAAAATTGAAGTAACTTTTGTAATTTGAAAATTTAATTTTTTAATTTCAAAATATATATAAAAAAATTAAATAAATTGATTTAAAAATCAATTTAAAGATTTAAAAACACTTTTAGAAAATCCTTAAAACTTTAGACTCTATTTTAGGATTTCAAAAATCAAATATGTAAATGTAAAATGATTTATAGAAATTATAATAATTTTTTAGAAATATTTTTGCAATTTTTTTTTGCAAAACTGATTTTGGAAATTCATAAGTCAGTTCAGATTTTTAGATAAGTCTGAAATTTTTTAAAAGTCTTCTGTAAAGGAAAACTTTATGTGGCGTGTCACGGTTGAAATTAACGGAAGTGAAGGAAGCGGGAATTGTCAAGCAGAAAAGTGAGTATATGTAGGCCTAGTTGTCTATACTAGTGGACTATCTTTTATATATTTTACCTTTGTAAGGCAATCTGTTTGTTCAAAATAACGTAGATGTTGCACTTTACAGATAAACCATTCAAAAGCCAGACATGACGTGAACCACGTGTGCATCACCCCCCCTCAGACCGGCCTGGACAAAAATTCATTCAAAATCATGCAGTTTTTCAACAATTTAGAACTCAGTTCAAGTGATTTTTGGCCAAAGTTGATCACCCTGATTTTTTTTAATGGGATGGTTAGCTAGAGCAGGGGTTTCACTGACTGAATACTAGACACAGGGCCAGGGCTCCTAGCCTGGGGTGTTCACTGTATATAAACCTTGACGGGGGGGATCCTCGGCTCATGTGGGGTCCCTTTTTTGACATTTGGTATGGCAATGGACCCAATTTTTAGGATCTGGAATGAGAATGCCCCCTAAATTATGATTTGAGGTATGGCAATGGTCAGATTTTTCCACTCCTGGTATGAGAATGGTCATGGAAAATACATTGCCTCTCACTTGTGTATGGCATTGGTCTAGTAGTTACACATATCCTTAATTATCCCAACGAACGAAGTTCTGTAGGGATATAGTGAAGCCCTCCGTCTGTCAGTCCGTCCGTCCGTCCGTCCGGAAGATAACTCAAATACCAGTTGACGGATTTTCTTCATATTTGGTGGAACGATGTATATTGGTGAATAGTTTTACCCAAAAAAAAATTTTCCATGATGGCCGCCGCTTTAAAAATGACTAGACTTTTTCGTAAAAATCATGAATTTTTCATTCGAAACCAAAGTAATAAATATTTTTGTTTGAAATTTTGGTAGTATATTCACAACATCTATTTATTTCACATATATTCCTTGTTTTTCATGCTGACCCCCTGGGGCCGTGTATGGGGGGTCAGGAAAACAGAAATATTCGTTAATTTTGAGGTATTTCTGAAGTATAGCTTTATTATACTCAAATGAAAGGCAATTTAGAGTTGATTGTATCTTTTTTCAGATTCAGACCTCGTGAAATTCAAAATGGCCGCCTAATGTTGGATTTCGCAATAATTTTGCGATCCCTTCAAAGTATGCCTATATTATACTCAAATTGAAGGAATTTTAGAGTAGATCACAATTATGGTATTATTTTTCAGATTTGTACCTCAGAAAATTCAAAATGGCTGCCTTTCAGGAATTCGCAATCATAAAATCTAAATTTTTCAATTCTATGACTGATTGGAATTAATTTGGTAATTGATATATTGTTCGTTGGGATTTGCTACTTCGCGGAGTTGCAGTTTTCTAGTTTGAGGTTGTTTTGGATCGTTTTCCTCAAAGATCTGCCTTCTTCTCGGGGCTTTAGACATTTTAAATGGCCTTAGTCTTACATCTGGACATGTGGTATGGCAATGGTCTTATATTTGGACATTTGGTGTGCTTTGGGGCATTATTTTTGTCAGTATGGGAACACATTGAAATTTAACAGATTGGTATGGGAACATATTGATCATATTTGAGGGTTCAGCCTAGGAACCCGCTGAATTTTGTATACAGTGAACCTCCCGGGCCTAGGGCACTCCCCCCAGTTTTCCGTGAGTTAAAATACTGAATTCTGCAAGTGAAATTAGTGAATTCTGCAAAGAAAAAAGCCAATTCTGCTGGAATTCTGCGGGGTTCCTCTGAGTTTTTTTTGTGAAAAATAAGACATGGATAATAGGCTAAGAGTTAATGACCCGCTATCAAACATGTTAGAAATGAAAGTACCAGATCTTCGAAAAAAAAAAAAAAAAAAAAAAAAAAAAAAAAAAAAGATCTTCGATCGTTTTCATTGCAAATTCAGTTTAAAATCAACACGTAATCGCGTGGCGTTATATGTGGCACGATCACAGGAATTGTAAATCTTATCCAAATATGACATTGGGTCTGAAAAAAGAATGTCTGATTGAATATTTTCCAAAATATTTTGTCTTGCGTTGCCTTTGCCTATAGACACATTTCACCATGCAGCATATCAGTGCACCAGTAGGTGTTACCCCAGGACCGGGTGAATATCATACTGGTGACCTATACACAACAAATGCGTTATTGTTGATTATTTCATGCACTGCTGTCATGTAAAAATACTCTGTTCGGATTGGCTGGAATCTGACACACTTTGCCTAGCTATGTGTGAATTGATGATTAAGTGAGTTGAATGAATTGATATAATTTACCGGTGATTAGGCAAAATTTACATTTGCCATGTAAAGTATAATTGACTGGCTATGATGACAATGTACCATATATTTTGAAATGACCAATGACATTTATACTTTAATTTATGGTACTAATACATGCTTGGAAGGATGTACCATTCTCGGTAGTTTAGAAAATACATCACTAATAAAATGCATTTTGGGGTTCCTGAAGGGTAAATACAACATATACAATTTTAAATTACCAATTTTTATTCACATTTTCTAAAATACTAGTAAACATGCAGTATAAGCAGCATAGGCCTGGAAGCATGCATAAAAATAGAGTAGAATACACCATGACCATGCAGTAAAGCTTTGTTACGTAACCAATTATCACACTCAAGTAAGATTGAGTCTGATCGACCCTTTGTTCAACTTTTGTGCATACTGTATACACATTAATTAAATTTTACACAGACCATCATTAGCTTTAATTCACAAACAAATACCGTGAATTAATACAAACTCCCTCCATTTTGAATTCTATCTGGACCTGCAGCCATCTTGTTTTGGCAATACCATGGATGCCAATTACGACCAATTACATTTGAATTTCGAATGATTTAGGGTTTTACTGATACCAGAAGTTAAATCAATCATTTAGATGATTGCCGGTAAAATTGTAAATGTGGCTAGAATCTAATAAAGCCGTTTATTTAATTTGGTAAATCCCAATCTGGAAGTTCAGGATTTTCCATGACACAAATAAGAAACTTTATCTCCAATGACATTTAAACTTTAAATTAGCTCGATTTGTGACAACCACATCTGCTGACATTATTTTATTTTAAGATATTAAACCGTTTGAATTAAAACGTCCAGAATAAGTGATTAAATTTGCAAAGTTTTTCACGATTTCAATCGGGGGCCCCCTCAGATTTCGAAACAGGGTTTTCTCGTCTATGGTCCTAAATAATGCAAAGAAATAGTGAGCATATTCGCATATATGTGGAAATGTGATTAGAAATAGGTAAATTGTGCATGCTGCAATTATCCTACGGGAGCCCCATCATGCATTTTATTGGTGATGTATTTTCTAAACTACCACTATTCTCAGATTAATGAAATTTTTGTTTTACAGACATGTTTTGCACTGGCTGTGGGAAACCAGCTGTGGGAAACTTTTGCTGTCACTGTGGTGTAAAATGCCAACCAACACCAAATACCAGTCCAGGCACTAGTAGTGGTAGTGTGTCTTCAGGTATTTATTATTTATTTGGATATACAGGTACACTGTACACTTTTAACAGTAGCACTTTTATAATTTGTATAGAAGTATTTGTTTATAATCAATGTCAAATGAGTGTATTATTTTGCACCATTCACCAGTTTGGAGTAATTGGGGGTTTGGGTACTTTGAACCATCTTTGCTCAAGTACTTTTTAAATGGCTGTGTACTCTGTGTAATTATTTACCATAATTAAACTAATGGAGTATTAGTTTCACATTATGCTGCACTGGAATTACCCAGATGCAAGTAGGTAGTAATAACTAGTAACCAGTTTCACCACCAGGTGGCTAATTCGGCGTAAATAGCATGGCAGGTATAGCAGAAAGTGCCCTTAAACTTAAATATCCATCTGTTCTGGTCGAATAATTTTCATATAACCCTTATGTATCTGATAGTTATACAAATGAAAAAAATGTCAAGTAAAGCAAAATATTATCTGTCCACTATCTGTCCACTAAATGAAAAGACATCATTCACTTTTTGTGATTTTATAACATGGGCTCTATGGGGAATCTCCCCGACCTAGAAGTCACATTTTCAAAGAAAATTAAATTTTGAAAGTTGATTAACTGTTTTTGTTACCACATGTAGATTTCAATATGGTATCACATCGACTGAATTTTGAATATTTAATGATGTAAATCAAGATTATTTCTACTTGCATGTAGGCTAATAGGTTACATGCTTCCGAAAGTGGACTAGTCATATTAACAAATACTGAATTACATGACTATTACATATTTTGCACCAGTATGGAGTATTTAGGATTTTGAGTATGTACTTTAAATCTGTGTGTTTGAGATGTTTAAAATATATCACATTACACCTACTGATCAACATGTAAAGTGGTGTTACATATATGTAATATTACCTGTACCATCTATGTTGTCTCCTTGTAGTAGAACTGGGACAAGGTAAATTCCTTTGTCTGTGTTTTGAATTCTTCTATCTTTGTTTGGACTTTTGTAATGCTTTTTAACTTATCCTAACTAACTTATGACCTATATTTAAATGTGCACATTGACTGAATCTATATCATATCCTTTGAAAAGAACTAAATTCTATCTGAGTTATAATTTCATAAAATACCATAGCATCAATTCATAACTTTGATGTTCATTCTATAAAAACTTGGGCTCAACTGCCAGCTATTTGGCTTCTGTAGCATAGTTAGCCCTTTTTAAAAACGTGTATCCTTGAAATAACATAGCAATCAAGCAATTCCGCCCTTGCAATAGATTTTCTTACTTATTTATATTACATGTTAAATTCAAGAAATGTGCTCCAGCTATCTATTTATCAACATGCTGCAACAGCTGCTCTGAAATTGGGTTACATGCTTCCAAAAGTGAACTGGTCATGTAAATTAATGTTAAATATTTGAATTATTTTGCACCAGTATGGAGTATTTAGGGTTCTGAGTATGTTTGAGATGTTTAAGAGATATAATCAGATCTAGTGTTACATATTGAAAGGGAAACTGATCATGTAAATTGATGTGAAATATTTTGCACCAGTTCGGAACTTGAGGGTTGTGAGTACTTCAATTCACCATCACTTAGATACTCTGTACATTGCCACACGCTCCAGATATGATAGATATCTGTTACCATCATAAGACTAATGATCATTGGTAACACATTAAACTGCTCTGAAATTAGATTACATGCTTCCAAAAGTGAACTGATCATGTAAACAAATGTTAAAATATGTGATCTATTTTGCACCAGTATGGAGTATTTAGGTTTCTGAGTGTTTACTTTAAATCATTTCATTTGAGATCTTTAAAATATATTACTGCTGTAATCAGGTAATAACTTGAACTGATTGTGCTATTACCAACATGTATATGTTTACAATATTACATCAATACTAGTTGATTTTCTAGCGAATATACCAATGGCTAATCTGATACAATCCTTCAACCCTATGATTTAAAAATTGTTATGCATACCAAAGTGAACTGATCATGTATGTTTTAAATACAAGAAGTATTTTGCACCAGTTTGGAGTATTCAAGGTTGCGAGTACTTTAAATTGCTTAAGAGGTCAGGTCAATGTTTCAGTGTGCGTCAAAAAACGTAATTAATTATGTAAGGGGGGAGGGTGTAAATCCCTGTTATGACACCACCAAAAAGTGTTGACATATTGTTATGGTCTCCGTTTTTTTGTGATGGCGGTTGGTGGTTGGAGTCTGTAACAGATTCTTACAACTTCCAATAACTTAACAAATACTGTTTAGACTGACTTAAATTGTTTTCTAAATCATATACAAGTTCTCAGAAGTTCAAATCTGACTTTAGATTTGAGATTTGACCTTCAATAAAGTTCTTAATGTCAAAAAGGTCTTTTTTTAACTTGCTTCAAAATTTCAAAGTCATCTACAAGACCTCAGAAGCTCAAATCTGACTTAAGATTTCAGATTTGACCTTCAATGACCTTCCCAAGGTCAAAACGGTCTTTTTTCAACTTGCTTTAAATTAACCAATTTTTTAGGTGGTGACATTTTGCCATGTTAATGCCTTGTTTAATTAGGTGACAGACATTGATTTCAGAGTTTCATCTTCTGCAATGGTATGATCATTTAATATACAACAGATATGATAGAGAATTTGATATGTGTTTATAGCAGAAGCAGATATTGTGTGCTGGGGTTGTACTTGTACACTGCATGCAAATCAACATTTTGATTCTTTAACACTGTACACGAAACAACATTTTGACTTTTGTGAGAAGGGGGAGGGGGGTTAAAACCTTGCTAAATCAATTACGTTTTTTGACGAACAGTGAAATATTGACCTAACCCAACAACACTATTTACATGGCCAAGTGCTCCTGCTATTTACATCAATCAAATAAAGAGAATAAGTAAAACATTATGCTGCACTTGAATTAGGTTACAAGCATCCAAAAGTGAACTGGTCATGAACATTAATGTTTTATACTTGAATTATTTTGCACCAATAAGTTTGGAGTATTTAGGGTTCTGAGGGTCAGTACTTTAAATCACCATTACTTGTGAAAGTGAACTGATCATGTAAATTAATGTTTAATTCATGGGTCATTGTCCCCTAACCGTCCCCATAGTATTCATAACTAGTAAAGAATAAATGACCTTTAATAAAGCTAAAATAAGTTATTCTTTGTGGTAAAAGTATGTATCCTACTTTCCAGATGATAGGCGACAAAAGTTGCTGAAGATGATGATGAGCAGCACACAATCCAAAACTGAAAAAATGGGAAGACCGTTGAAAAGTTCGAGAGTGGTACAGTTTGGTCTTTATGTAGCCTCCGCATCAGAAAAGTCAAAGCTTACATTAGTGAAGTCTCCATTAGGAGATAAAAACTTTATTCAGCTAACTTGTGGAACACAAGACTCTTACCATGATATTCTTCAACAGGTGAAAGCTGCATTATTTCCCAAGGGTCTAAATATAATGATTGGAAATGTAAACTGTTATAATCTAACACTGACAGACATTACTGGGCGAAGTGTAGAGGATGCAGTGGATGGTGTTTTTTCATTACGAAAATATCTGGATGCTAAATTAATACCAGGACAGATAAGACTTTTTTGCAAGTGTATTCCAGTGAATGATGAAGAAAGTGACAGTGACAGCAATAGTGATATTGAAGTGATGAAGACTCGCTACCCATTCAGGTAATTAATATTCTATAAATAACAACATACAAGGTGATCCAGAAGTAATGTCACTACTAGACCAATCTTCTTGAAACTTGGCACAGATGTTCCCCAAACATTATTTAGTTAATACCTCAAGATTAAAGCTTCTACTATTTGATTGGTTCTGGACTTGATAATTCAATATAATTATCTATTTATTTCATTTTACCATGGGAATCTAATGTCAGTGATTCAATGTAGGATCATATATAATCTCAGACAATATTTAGTCAATTATTTTATTTTCTGAGAAAGCACCACAGTAGCAATTACATGACTGGGATAGATGATTCTTACAGCCTTCACTGGGAAAATGCCCTAGGACATAAGGCCATCCTCATAACCAAAAGCTCAGTGGAATCAGTTTTCAAACTTCTGATGAAGGAAATATGTCATGGGAGCAATCCAAGAAATGAGGAATGAGGCATTTTAAACGTGGAATGCTTCACTCCATATCCTTCAGAATTTAAAGAGTACCACCTCCCTGATCAAAACTACATGGATAAAATTAATGCCAATGCAGATTCCCTCTAAAATAGTCATTTTTTCCATGGGGAATTCAGATGAGACTCTTCATTAATATTAAGTCTCAAAAGAGACATAACAGAGTGATTTGCAGGGGTGGATCTTGAATTTGACAATTTTAGTGCTAAATTAGATTTTCCCAATTTTTGAAAATTAAATTGAGGTGCAAAGAAGACACTTAGAATGGTATAAAACAAAGAATAGTACCCTAACATCAAAGAATATGAGAATTGGTATAAAAATGACACCTCTTTAAATTTTCATTTTAGCTCAGCAATGACTGATGAAGAGGATCTCAATGGTTCGAGTGCAGACATTACGACATCGTAAGTACATACATGCACTATATGCGCATGCAGTATCAAAAGTAATAATCCATACTTAGAACTCCATATGTCTAAATGCTCTAACTGCCTGAATACATATTTGCCTTTTTCTTTTATTGTTATACCAATTTTTCAGACATTTACAGAAAAGAATGTTTTTAGTCACCGCCAAAAAGACTTGAACACATAATATTGTGAGCAACAAGGTGGTGACATTTTGTCATGTTAATGCCTTGTTAGAACTTGATGGTGCAATTTTGAGAGAATATTGTGAAAAGTTTCAGTTAATTTTGGTGTTTTCAGTTCAGGTGTATATTGTGTTACAGGCTGAGCCACTTTATTATTATGGGATGGAGTAAGATCAACTAGAAAAATCTGTAATCCAATGCAAATTTCCACATTTAGCCAGTCATCTTACAGTTTACAAAGCATGCCCAAAAGTAATCAGGTCTAGAATAATAAACCCAGAACCATTGGTAAAAAGTATTAATTAATTTTAGTTTACCTGTAGATATGTTAACAAAACGTGGCAGAAAATATTTAAGCATTTGTTTGAATTTTCAGGAAAGGGGATACCATCAGAAAGACAGTTGAAGCTGCCAGTGAAATACAGTAAGTTCATTAGAAAGCATTGTTATCTAACAGAAATAGTTAGGAGCAAAGATTTGAATAAGATTTTAAAAGTAATCGGTCCATTCAATCGTACAGTATTTGATCCATCCAATTTTTGTCCATTTATCCCAGAAGCACTCATTGGCATAGATTGCACCCTCAAAACCAGGTTTGCTGCTCTCCAAATTTACCTTTGCAAAAAACCATGTCATCTTTATATGAAAACAGGGTCCAATCTTGAATTCTGGGATTTTTCGACTTCTCCCCTGCGTGCAGAGTCTTGTTATAAATTCCAAAGACAAAGCTCTCTTTTAAGAGGCGAAGTCGAACAAATGCAAAGGGGACTCCTCTTCCATTATCTAATGTAGAAATAGAGACAGAATGAGTATAAGGGGTCTTCTAACTCTGCCTATTTTAGACCACTCATAATAAGTACTATTTCATATTTGTTTAATGTCTTGGTAGATAACACAAACAATTTTCTGATTAAGCGATTCTTTTATATTTTATGGCCTGGAATAGCCTCGAACCCTGGTCTGTGATACGAAAATCTAATAAGGGACTAGCAAACCTGGGTTTGACTGTTAACCTCCTGTTCATTGTGGTATGGATTACGAATGCAGTTTTGCACAGGTGTCAACAGAAACAAACAGTAAACCTGGTTTCCTGAAGCTGGGTTTACTGGATTTGCCAAGCACATCTTCGACTCTCTCAGTTATCCAGCCATAATGTGTACATCTCTTGATTAGAAAGATTTTTAAAAAATGAAACAGTTGTAGAAAAGCTGTTATTTAATGAAGCATTTGTTGAATTTTCAGGAATGAGGATACCATCAGAAAGGCAGTTGAAGGTGCCAGTGATATACAGTAAGTTCATTCAGTGTCATTAGAAAGTATTATTTAGGAGTGAACCTCTCAACAGGACCCTCATATGAATCTTCACTTAAAACAAGTCCACAAATACATGTATTCTGATGAGTGGCAGTAGGTTTATGATGAGCATTACCTTAGATTAACCCACATATACATACATGTACAGGCCCGTAGCCAGGATTTGCCAAAGGGGGGGGGTTGCTTTTTAAAAATTCAAGGGGGGTTCACTTTTGACAACTTTGGCCCAAAAATGCCCAAAATCACTTGAAAAGTGCTCAGAATGGTGAACCAAAAATGTAATTTCAGTATGGATTTAGCAAACCTAGACTTAACCAAAAAAGGTCCCCTTATAGGCTTGGTACTGAAAACAATTTGAAAGATACAACATTATACAAGCATTTCGAACAACATTGTATTGTAACTGTCTTATATTAGACAGTTAGAGTCTTATAAGAATACTATACAATACAATCAGTAACATTTATAACTTTTTACCTTGTAGGATGGACTATTGCCTTTCAAAAGAAGAGATGGAGGATTTTATATTCAACATGTAAGTAGAGCAGACTTCCTTTAAAGACAGAAATATATTTGGTAATTATCCCACCGAACAAAGTTCGAGGGGATATAGGAAAGCCGTCTGTCCGTCCGTCCATCTGTTTGTCCAGGAGATAACTCAAATACTGGTTGATGCATGGGGATAAGGGAGCTCTGTTCAAGAGGGCTGCTATTTATCGAGACATGTTTTGTTTGGTGGGATTTGCTACTCGGTGAAGTTGCTGTTTTCTAGTTTGTATATTTGAGGAAATAAAGCCCCACAGAGCAAGAATGACCATGGATTTTGTGTTTTGTATATTTAATATACAGTATGATCACAAAACCATGATTCTCATTTAAACATAAAAAGATGAACATATTGGAGCTTTTCAGAGGCATAGCCAGGATCTTAAATTTGACGAGGCAAATTTTATTTGGCGAGGCAAATTTGAGGCACTAGCGAAATAACACTATAAAGATAAAAAGAGTTCATTTTCACAACTTCAATTCAAAACAAATGTCTGAATTGATATTTTTCTATTAAATTTTGGCGAGGCAGTTGCCTCACCTGCCTTATGCCTGGCTAGTAGTGGCTATGGCCATGGTTTCACAATGAGGTTAGTGTTTATCAGGTTGACAGTATAGGGCATAAAAATGGCAGTAGTTCCCATCATTTACATCTATAGGAGTTAAGTGAATGTGCTTTCAGTCAAGGTGAGATTAAAATCCAATAACCCATATTTAGGCAGCATTTCGAGAAGACCATTATATCACTTTTGGCTGACAAAACAAGCCCATGGGATTGACTATACATTGATTGGTCAGTCATTCTATCAACATTGTTGATTTTTTAAATAAAATGATTGATGAAAGACATTTTCACTGCCTCTTATAATATCTATAATGGAACTGCCATGATAATAGAGATTTCGCAACTCACTTATAACTCACTTATATTATTCCCGTCTAATTATGTCACCACCAAAAAGGGGTGACATATTGTTATGGTCTCCGTTTTTTTGTGATGGCGGTTGGTGGTTGGAGTCTGTAACAGATTCTTACAACTTCCAATAACTTAACAAATACCGGAGTTTCTCGCGAATAGGCCCACGGGCGTTTATTTTGCACTGGGCGTTTATTTGAAAGAATTTTTAATAAACGCACATGGGCCTTTATTAAGAGGGAAAAAACATTTTTCCAAGGGGGGTGGGCGTTTATTTAGAGGGAAAATAGCTCTCCCAAGCCAGTGGGCGTTTATGTCGAGGGATATTATAGATCGCAAATATGACACATGTCCTTCATACTCATGCACTAGTATCATGAACGCGGGCAAGAACGTTGACCAATATGTAACCTCTTGTCATATTTTTATTAATTATTTGTACTAGAATGACAGTAATCACCTATTACCTTACATATGTACTGTTCGCAATTTCATTCCTTTTCTCGAATAATTCGCCCACTGGGCGTTTATTTGAAATCATTTTTAATAAACGCCCATGGGCCTTTATAAAGAGGGAAAAAAACTTTTTCATTCACCCCTCTTTCAAATAAACGCCCATGGGCCTATTCGCAAGAAACTCCGGTACTGTTTAGACTGACTTCAATTTTTTCTGAATCATCTACAAGTTCTCAGAAGTTCATATCTGATTTTAGATTTGACCTTCAATGACCTTCTCTAGGTCAAAAAAGGTCAAAAAGGTCTTTTTTCAACTTGCTTCAAATTGACTAAATTTTGTTTTCAAAATCAGCATTTGACTAAATTTTGTTTTCAAAATCATCTACAAGATCTCAGAAGCTCAAATCTGATTTTAGATCTGACCTTCATTGACCTTCTCAAGGGCAAAAAGGCCTTCCAACTTGTTTTAAATTTACCAAATTTTTTTAGGTGGTCACATTTTGTCATGTTAATGCCTTGTGTATAACTTATGAAGCGTTTGATTACGTCATCATTTACATGAATTGCGCAGGTCTGTAAGTACATAGTGTGATATTCTTATAAATCGTTGTCTATGTAAGAATATCACACTTATGGACGTATAGAGCTGCCCAATAAATGATGACATAATAAAACGCATCAAAAGTTATACGTTATTTGGGAATAATAAACATGCTATAAGTGAGTTGCAAAATCTCTTTAATAACATTCAATAATGCTTTATTTCAGGAAAAATGAAATAAATCCAGTGATTGTGTTGAAATCGTACCGTATCATGATTCTCAAGGGAGATGAAATGAACAATATGGATGACAATGGATTCGATAGAGGCAAAGAGACAGATGCTCTAATATGTGTGACTAGATTGACTGGAGATGATGGGAAAATCATTTTTGATGATTTTGATGAGCAAGTGCGAACATGGCCTCCTACACACTTTAGGCAGAGAATAGAGGTGATGTACGATGGTGAAAATGCCAAAGATCTTGGTGGGCCACGTCGAGAACTTCTTACAGATTTAATAAGGTAATATTCTCTCAATAGATATAATGTATGTGTAACTTGGAGCAAGTGAAAATATTATGAAGGAATTAATATTGTAACCTTTGCAAGATTTTTCATAAGGGGTTGGATTTTCATTCTTAAAATCTCGTCTGAAAAGTCTTGTCTGTATGTTTCAAGCCAAACCATTTGACCTAAATTTTTTAGCTCAATTATTTATTGAAAGTCTAGTAATGATTAGTTTTTGGTCATTCTGAGTAAATGTTAATATAGCCATTTTGGACTTTTCATTCCAAAAACTGTCTATTCTATTCAAGAGTGCAGTATTGTTTTCCTAGTGTCTTGTTTCTTTTTGCTACTGTATAATATTTTTTATGATATCTGATTTTCATTCAGTTTCAATGCAGATATAAAATTGGTCAAACAAAAAGCTGTATGTATGAATGTTCCTCCAAGAAAATCTTGGATTAAGATGTATATGGGAGGTGAGACCAGTACAAGTTATGTTCCCAGACTATTTTGTTTGTTTTGGGTTTTCTGAAAAACAACAGTGGATTGAGCATACTGTAATATAGAATTAGATAATGTATATTTAAAGGTTTTACTGAGACTTGATTTCAACAAAATAGAAAATGGGCTGCCAAATTCCCCATCTATGTAGCAATCAAGTGAGTTAAATTCCCCATCCTGGTAACAATAATAGCTGGTCAAATATAGTTGAAATACTGTAAAACGGGTAATTTTGACACCGGGAAATTTTAGCGATTTTTCAATTTTAGGGGGTTTTAGCGTGGGAAATTTTAGCGAAATGAAGATTAATCTTTAAAAAATCAAATTAGCGAAATGCATTAGAAATTTTATCATTCATGGCAGAAGAATGAATAACGGACATGACAGAGGAATTATCAAAATGTAAGACTTCTATTGCACATGTTATAATACTATTTCACTGATGGATGGCTATTTATCCTTCAGATATTGAAAGAAACATACGATTTAAAAATATTTACCTTTTTCAAATTACAAACCGGAAGTCGAGCACTGAACGAAAAGCTCCTTAAATACTAGTATTCATGTAGTTTCCCGGGAATTTGCAAATTTTAGCGCCCGTTTTATTTTAACCCCGGTTTACTTTAGCGAATTGAATTTTTAGCGAAACTATAGCGATCGCTAACAATCGCTAACAATTACCCCTCGCTAACAATACCCGTTTTACAGTACATGAAATACCCAGGAGGAATTCACATTTCAGAAGTTCCTACTCCCAGGAAACAGTATGATGGCAGTATCCCACCTCCTTGGATGCTACTGTGATAATTTTCTACCCTTTTGTGGGGTGTCTCATGCAAACATTTGAATGGTACATAATGCATTATTTAAACTTATTGAAGATTCACGAAGATAAATTATTGCAGGTACATCAAAGGCGATGATTCACCATTCCTAAATGTGATCAACAATGAGTGCTGGATCAGTACTAGTGAAAGAGAACACATAGGATATTTTGCTGCTGGTGTTGCTGTTGGTGAGTAGCTGTCTAAACTAATATTAGGCCTATGGGCTCTTTAATTTTTGCTTCTAAAGTTAATTATCCCATCCAGTGCTTGCCTTAAGGACTAATCCGTTGTCAGACATTTTGGCTGGACATAATTTTTTTCACCAGGCATTTTCAAATTTCCAAAGACATTTTAAATGGAAAAACTTTTCTAAAAACGTTTTAGAGTATTGACTTCCGCTTCAAAATAAGTTGAATAGTTTTCGTCATTTCGTCACTCTGATCTTTGATATGAAGTAGCCTTTGTACTTTCCATTAGATTCAAATGAAAGCTAAAAATATGTAGGGGTCATAAATGTTTTCTTTGAAGAAAATAAATGAAATATTTTTTTTAATTTAAGCTATGGCATTGCTTTTTGAGGGACCACCTGTCAACTTCCTGGCAGAGGGGCAGATGGATAGACTCTTAAATAAGGAAAGCTTAGAACTAAATGGAGGAGAGCGAGAGTTTTCAAGAGGAATGAACATGTATGGTGTGCTTGAGGTAAATATATATTTAAACCCAACAAAGTTCAGAGAGAGTACCCATCAATCCATTTATTTGAGTACCCATCAATCCATCTATTTTTTCATCTACATGTATTTGTGTGTTTGTGCAATAATTCAGGAACTTGTTCTCAAAAATGTTAAAACGGCAGCATCTGTAGCTAGACTTTGATTACAATGTCAGATGGGTTTTCTGAGAATCGTAAGGATATATTACAATATGGTTGCATGCACTTGTAGCATAAGATAAAAACTTTTCTTACAAATCCAAATGTTATATTAATTTGCCACTTGCATTCATTGAAACCTCTAACTGTACTTCAATCATTTTGTTTTAGCTTGTAAGGAAGAAGCCCGTTATGCGGTATCTGCTTCGCCCAGGAACCCAGGCAGTCATGACAATGCGCAAGTTGAAGAGTCTCGTAAAACCTGTGTTTTCCGAAGCGGGAACCAACAGTAAAATAAAAGAAGAGAAAATATTTCGAATGTTCAACAAATACTTAATAGAAGTACAGCGTAAATAACAATTTTTGATAATTATCTTCTATTTTTCATTTTTATGTCAGCACCCAAAGTGATGACATATTGTTATGGTCTCCAACTTTTTTGTGGATGGTGTTCGGTGGTTGGTGTTCAGTGTTCGGCAGTTTGTGTCTATCACAAATAGCTGAATGGCAGGTGGTGACATTTTGCATGTTAATGCCTTGTTGTACATGCAAGCGCAAGTAATGCTAATTAGAAGTATAAAACACTAAGTCTGACTTACATCTTCTGATTACAGTATATGGAATAAATATAAGTGCTTTAAAGAGGTCTCGTTTAAACAAAATTATCAAAGTGTCCTCTATTTATCAATACAGGTTAACTGTACTCACTCAATTATTTACTTTATTTGCTTTTCACATAATATTGCTACTACTAGTATAGTAACTTATGAATTACAAGTAAGTCTCTTTTGGAATGAAAATAAACATGTGTTTCACTTTTCATATTTTGTTTTTTCAGATGGCAACAGGCCAGTTGATATCCCAATGATACTTAAATTCATAACAGGCTCTGAAACGGAACCCATAACAGGGTTCGACCCGGGATTAACCATTGAATTCTATGACAACAATGATGATATCCCAACATCTTCTACATGCACAAATACTTTCCGCCTTCCATATTATGATGGGATCAAACAAGATAGTGTATTTGCAAAATTTGATTATGCATTTAGTAATAAGTACTTTGGCAAACATTAAAAGTCTTGTCTACATACTGTACATGTTTCCTGGCGCACTGTCAGGATTTACATTTTTTAGTGGACATTGCCTGAAGCTTAAGATTTCTTTAGCATTAGCATTTTAAAGCTATCATCTGAGAATTCATTTCTCTAATTATCCCATCGAACGAAGTTCGGAGGGATATAGGGAACGCCTCCGTCCGTACGTCCTTCCTTCCGTACATCCGTCTGTCCGGGGGATAACTCAAATACCGTTTGCCCGATTTTGTTTTGAGAGTAGAAGTTCTGCTCGAAAGCCGATTTTCAAAATGGCCACTCGTTTCAAAATGGCGGTCATTTTAGTGCCGATTTTACAGTAATTTAGGTACAATATATAAAACTGTAATAGCAATGTGTTTAAAATGTAAAAAAATTATATAGGACATTGATAAAGCAAGAAATGTAGATATTTAAGAAACACATGGCAGCCATCTTGAAAAATGGCGGCTTTTACACGCTACTTTACAATTTTTGCTGTAACTTCAAAAGTAGTGGAGCGATTTTGTTCATATTTGATATGTGAATACTCATAAGCATGGCACACTGTTTTATGACACTTTAGGTAGTAGGCAGCCATTTTGAAAAATGGCCACCATTTACATGTTTGTGTGTGTGATTTTGCTGAAATTGTATATGTGCCTACTTAGAAACATATATTACTCTTGGCTAGTGAGCGACCATTTTTAAAATGATGAATTTTTGCTATAACTGAAAAAGAAGAAGGATTTTGTAAAATGGCTGTTCGATGGGATTTGCTACGCTTCGGCGTTGCTCAGTGTTGTCTAGTTTGATGATTAGTTTGAAGGCAAAGGAGACTGCAGACGCTTCTATAACATAGTGGATTAAAATGGGGCTGTTTTGTGAATAGTGGACAGTGGAGGGTACAGTGAATATGTGTCAGGCATAGTGTCAAAAAGATTTAACATGAGAGAGCACTGACTATGACGTAATATTATTCTTGTGGTCTAATAAAGTTGACTATGGAGTAGTTCTACAGTGTAAATAGGATAGCTTTGGGTCCAGTCTCACACAATCTCATTAGAACTCCAGCAAAATTGAAACAGTTGATGACCAAACATTGTTAATTTGTGTATTTTCTTAAAATAGGATATATTTGGATGACGTTCATCATGTACAAGGGTGACGCAAAAAATGACACCCACCTTATGCTGCATAATTTATTTGTCCATTACCATATAGACTTGTCCTTTAGCACATTTGAAGTAGACATAATGCGTAAGCACCTCGAGAAATTTCAGATATGTAGCTCAAGTGGTTTAAATTTTATGAGCATTACAATAAATTCTCACTTTGGAGACTTTCTCATTAGCCGCAGATCTGAGATTGAGTGGGCACCCCATTCCCCTGATATTAACCCACCAAATTTTTACCTCGGGGTATTTAAAGGACCATATGTATGAGACAAAACATCCCCAAAACAGCTGACTTAAAGAGAGAAATTACAAGGAAGATCAGGGCCATATCTCAATGTGTAAGGGTAATCAACAACTTTGCCTGTAGAATTCATGTTCGCCTACAAAGGAATGTACGTCATATATGTCATATGGAACAAATCTTGTAACGCTCATAAAATTTGATCCATTTGAGCTACACATCTGAAATGTCTTGAGGTCTTTACACATTATGTCTTCTTTAAATGTGCTAAATGACAAGTCTGTATGACCATAGACCAACAAGTTATGCAACGAAAGGTGGGTGTCATTTTTTTTTGAGTCGCCCTGTATTTATCATTCCTAAGAAGAGAAATGCAATCAAAATTGTGACATATGTTATTGACTATGAATACTCAAATGTGATTGCTATTTTTATAGCTAAAATGGATGCATGTCCAACACATTGTGGGACCACTTGTAGTCTGATTCTGAAAGCTTTTTAAAAATATTTATTTAGTCATGATCAATATACCTATAGCATTAGCTTGCCTATGAAAAAGGTACTTGAGAAAGTTTGTTTTAAGATATTTTTAAGTGTTCCTGTACAGTACTTAGTATTAACAATTAGACGATTCTATACAAACTTTGATTACTAAATTTTGATGACTGTATGAGAGCTGTTATTAGGTATATCATATACATTCCTGAATAATTTAAGATGTTGATTATTGTTGCTATGGATTGTGTGATGTAATACTACTAGATGCTGAAAATGTGAATTTACATGTAAGTGTGAATTGTGGATAGAATGTGGAGATTTCTGTAAGTTGTATTGCCAATTAAGAAATCGGTTCAGTACTTGATTTGTGCATAATTTAAGCTGAAGTTTATCTGTTGTAAATTGATTGCTGTTACATCATGTTAAGAATTACTCTTCGAAGCATGTAAAATATTGCCAATATTTTGAACATGCCAAACATCATTATACCATGTCATTTTTATACCATATTTAGAAAGAATGAAGCAAATTTTCTTTAAATCTCTGATTTATAATTGTAAACTAGAGTATCTGACACTTGTATCAAAATAACAAGTACTTTTTAGTTTATAAGTTAAATTTCTTAAGATGCATTCATTATCCCAAAGAACGAAGAAGAACAATATTTGCAGTTGCAAAGAATTAAATAATGATGTTACTTTTTAAGGAATACTGAGTCCTAGTGCATCTTGGTGTGTATAATTCAGAAATACCTTATTCTGTGTAATATTAGTTATGAGAAATATAATGAGATACTAAAATGCTAAGTGTTTTTATTTCATTTTATTTGTCCCACAAGTATAATGGCATATTGTACAGGGTGGCCACAGTGGAAAAGTAAAACTCCAGTGCATCCCAATAGACTGGAATAAGAACAAGGCATTAACATGACAAAATGTCACCACCTAAAACAATTTGGTCAATTTAAAGCACGTCAAACCTTAAATCTAAAGTCTGATTTGAACTTCAGAAAACTTGTAGATGATTTTGAAAAAAAAATTGTGCAATTTGAAGCAGAGTAAAAAAGACCGTTTTGACCTTGAGAAGGTCATTAAAGGTCAAATCGTAAATCTAAAGTCAGATTTGAATTCCTGAGAACTTGTAGATGATTTGGAAAAAAATTTTGTCAATTTGAAGCAAGTTGAAAAAAGACCTTTTTGACCTTTTTTTGTTGATCTTGAGAAGGTCATTGAAGGTCAAATCTCATATTTTAAGTCAGATATGCACTTCTAAGACCTTGTAGATGCTTCAGAAAAAAATTGAAGTCAGTCTAAACAGTATTTGTAAAGTTATTGAAAGTTGTAAGAATTTGTTACAGACCAGATACCAGACACCAACCGCCGTAACAAAAAACAGACCACGAGACCATAACAATATGTCACCACTTTTGGTGGTGACATAAAAACTGGAAATGAATGAACATTATCAATATATTCAATACGATTATTATCCCACCGAAAGAGGAGCTCATGTTATGCAAGGAAAGGTGTCCAATTCCAGCTAATTACACAGTATTTCATATAATTGCATTGCATAATACTAGTCTAATGCACCCAAAGTCATTTTTTATAACATCCATTTAACAATTTCAAATTGGCTGTTCACTCACTCACCTCTTGTATTTTCAACAAAAAAACAGATGGATGCACTGACATAGAAATGAAAGAATTGCAATTCAAAGTAGGAGTTAGCCATTTGGTGATATTTTGAAAAAACCCTTGCACCGACAAACTACCTGAAAACTTCCAACCACTTGAAAAATCATTACAATTAACAGCTTTACGACCAAATTATACAGAATTGTAAAACATCAACACTTCAGGCTTGATTCAAAAAATCTGAAAGCCTACTGATGTGAATAAGCTTATTCAATGGATTATTGTTGCAGTTCATGATTAATTTTATCTAACAGAAAAACCAGCAACTCTCTTGCCTCCTCTAATGTGTTAGGGGTTGATTTTCCACTTTCCTCCATAAGCATTTGGAATAATTCTTTGAAGTGTTCCTTGTTAGTTTCTACAACACAAGTATTGTCAGATTCTAACTGAGCAAATATTTCTTGGTCAATCTTTTGCAACACATCCTTATGTCCAAATTCTTCAGGGGCAAAGTACAGAATATCTGGTTTCCCATTAACTGAACTGACAGATTTTGATTTTTGAATATGGTGTGTATTCCACATTCTTTGCGTTGTGTCAAGTTCTCTTTGCAGTAGATCCATGTAACAATATCTCATACACTCAATGTCTAGTATGTTTGAATTGTCAATAATGCCAACATCTAACAGCTGGCGGCAGTGAGATATCCACATTGCTGCTCCATATATTGGAAATTTACTCCAGAAACTTTCTATTCTCTGGTTTGCAGTTGATTTTCCATACAGAAATGCAACTTTACATGAACAGTCATCATTTACAGAGCGTAGAACAGTTTGAAGCAGTTCAACCTTGACATTCTCAGTCCCCCGATCTGCGCGAACAATCTTTGGAATACCATTTACATTTTTAACACAATCGCAAAAGTATTTGCAAATTAACATAGAGTTTTTATTTGAAGATCCTGCTTTGAGCCACAATATTCTTCTACTGAATCCATCCAAGCATCCATGGACAGTTAAACCATATGGAGTTAGTTTATCCCAGCCATCAATATGCCATATATAGTTGCTCCCTTCAGATGTATATTGTCGCCTTTGTAAGCGTCTCGTTGATCGTTTGTGTACACCTTCTGGGTCAAGAACTGAGAGCAAACGGCGAATTGTTTCATGATCTGTTTTCAGCCTGCAATTCACAAAAGCTGTCATACTTTATTTTATGCCAGAAAAAGGGGAGATAAAATAGTGAAATACAGTATAATGGTAAAGAACTTTATGAGTATCTTATTGGGCGGGATGACAGGTACAAAACTGAGTTGACGGGAACAACTGAATTGATGGGTAACAGAAAATGAAACAACAGCACTCTGAGGTGACATATACCAGAAAATGAGATGACGAGGACCAAAAAGGGGAAAATACATGTACTGAGATTAAGATACGACACAACTTTTTTAACTTATGCCACAAGTGGCAACGGTTTCAAACGTCATGATGACATCTTTTTATGTCCCCACCACATAGTGTGGGGCCATATTGTCGGCCTAGGTGCGTCCGTCTGTCTGTCCGTCCGTACGTCCGTCTGTCTGTCCGTCTGTCCGTACGTCCGGGAGTTTTCTCCAAAACCGCTATAGATATCACCTTCAAATTTTCAGGGATAACTTATGAGTGCATACAGATGTGGATGAAAAAATTTTAAGTCGATACCTACTTCCTGTCGGCCATTTTGAAGTCAAATGCTAAAATCCTTGTCTGCAAACTTTAAGAAAAACGGCTTCACAGTTGCTTTTAAAACTTTAACATCTTGTTCAGCTCACTTCATTCTAGATCTGATTAGGTTTTGGACCTGTTAGCTCAGTCATGTCAGCCATTTTGAATGTCTTAAGAAAGGTTAGCGCACGATAATACTTTGTATCATATTGAATGGTGTTTTTGAGTTTTCATACTTTAACTATTTAGTAGCTTTATAAATAATTTCAGATCTACTTTGTTGTAAAAGCCTATGTTATTGTTAACAGTAGTAATATGTGATAATTTTGTAAGAAGAAATCAGCAAAAACACATAATCACTTTTTTATTGTCGGCCATTTTGGATTTTTCCGTCCTAAAATCTTGTCTGTGAAGTCTTGTCTACGTGTTTTCAGGTGAACCGTTTGGTGGATCAATTTCAAATTTTCAGGGATGATTCTTAGTATAAAAATCTAGATCTGATTTGTTTTTTGGCATTCTGGGTAAATGTCAAGGCAGCCATTTTGGATTTTCCGTCCTAAAATCTTGTCTGTAAAGTCTTGTCTACGCGTTTTCAGGTGAACCGTTTGGTAGATCAATTTCAAATTTTCAGAGATGATTCTTAGTATGAAAATGTAGAACTGATTAGTTTTTTGGCATTCTGGGCAAATGTCAAGGCAGCCATTTTGGATTTTCTGTCCTAAAATCTTGTCTGTAAAGTCTTGTCTATGCATTTCCAGGTGAACCGTTCTGTAGATCAATTTCAAATTTTTAGGGATGATTCTTAGTATGAAAATCTAGATCTGATTAGTTTTTTGACATTCTGGATAAATGTCAAGGCAGCCATTTTGGATTTTCCGTCTTAAAATCTTGCCTGTAAAGTCTTGTCTACGGGTTTTTAGGTGAACTGTTTGGTAGATCAATTTCAAATTTTCAGGGATGATTCTTAGTGTGAAAATCTACATCTGATTAGTTTTTTGGCATTCTGTGTAAATGTCATGGCAGCCATTTTGGATTTTCTGTCCTAAAATCTTGTCTGTAAAGTCTTGTCTACGCGTTTTCAGGTGAACCATTTGGTAGATCAATGTCATATTTTCAGGGATGATTCTTACTTTTTAGTATGAAAATCTAGGAACAGATTAGTTTTTTGACATTCTGGGTAAATGTCAAGGCAGCCATTTTGGATTTTCCATCCTAAAATCTTGTCTGTAAAGCACAGATCCGGAGCCAGATCTAGCCCCTATTGGTAGTAGGCTCAAAGGTATATTTATTGAGCCTAGACACTGAGGAGCTTATCTGGCAGGGGTCCGTGCTGTAAAGTCTTGTTTACATGTTTTCTAGTTAACTGTGTGACGGATCAATTAAAATTGTGTTGGTAAAGTCTTGTCTACTCATTTTCAGGATAACCATTTGATGGGATCACCCATTGGTGGTGACATTTTGTACACATTTGTGTTCTTGTTAATAATTGAGTTTGCCTTCAATGAAAACTAAGCGACAGGTACAGGTACTGAGATGACCTAGGTAACATGTATTGAGTACTGGTGTATGTTGAACTGACTTGATGGGCAGCATACAGTAGGTATTTTCAAGAAAAGTATTCAGTTGACGGCAGAATAGTTGCTGGCCTTAAAGTGATCTGATTGGCGGAATCACATTCCAGCCTATGCCTTCCCATACATGTACCTCATAAATGTGGGGCTGATTTTTCAAATCCAATCTCCACAATGGGCCATTCCATTTAAAAAATGTACGGGGGGTATGGATGCACAGGCTGAGACACCCCCCCCCCAGAATTTTTTTTCTTGCTACCCCCCCCCCCAGAAAATTGCATCCATACCACCCCCCCCCGGAAATTTGCATCCATACCCCCCCCCCCAGAAATTTGCATCCATACCCCTCTCCCCTGGAAAATTGCATCCATACCCCCCCCCCCCCGAAACACGCAAAATCCCCCCTTGAGAAACAATATAAAGGTTATAAGTTGCTCCTACCATTGAAATAGGCAATCAGTTTGCAGAATTTACAAATTAGTGTTAAAGGCACATGTTCATGGAAATACCCACGTTATCGGTGTATATACAATAGAACCACATGTTATATTTCACAAGTCCAAAAATATCTGCACCAGCTATGCACATATTTCTTACCTCATTATTGATTAGTATCTAACAGACTGAGTGTGAACTCAGTTTGTTATCCTTATTTTCTGCCGTGTGGTTATTGCGGTGAATTGTATTGCACAAAATTATCAATTCATTAGAGGAAGCATTACTTCAATAAAATAAACATTATTAAGATTCAATTAGGTAGTAAGGTACAATTAAATGACATAAAAAGTAACACAGCATATTATCTAGTCTAAGAGAAAAAGCTACATGTAGTGCCCGGCACTATAATTTAAATATGCAAATTAATTTACTACATCAGTCACTTTGAATTATAATTTACATTAAAAAGATATGTTTGAACAACAACATTTAACATAGGCCGTTTACAGTCTGAGTATTTCCAACTAAATTTCAAAAAATACCGTCTAGAGGATGTAGTCTACTCAATTGATTCTATACACTAGCTTGAACATTCTCTCAAAGCTACAGCTGTCTTTTGAAATACTGGTCAATTTAAAAAGTCTGCGATTTGAGACAGCCGCAACTTTTGGGCTTTGAGAGAACACTTAGGCTGGTCTTTAGATTAAATTGAAGTAAGAAATATGTACATAGCTAGCACCGACTTTTATGTCTTTTGATAAATAACATAATGTTCTTTGGATTCGGTCTGCATAACCTGAGATTTTCTTGGCACAAGATAATTACCAGGCTTACTCAGTTACTTAAAGAAGGCAATGCAAAGATAATTTCCTGAAAAAGAACAAAGAAATAAAACACATGCCTTCATACTATATTTTGTACCAGAAATTTTCAAAATATTTCCATATACACGTGCCTTTAACAGAATGTCAGTAAGTCATACGCTCAGAATGAATTATTGCTTATATTACTGTAACAGGATATTTCTAGGTCAACTTTTTTTGCCTTAGCTATGGTGGTTTTGATGACATCTAGTCTCAACAGTATATTTTCACGTACTTAGTTAGCACAAAAAGTGTATGTATATAGTATCAAAGATACAATCTGATTGAATTAGTCTGAAAATATTGCTGGTAGTTTGAAGTAACTTTCCTCAATAATGTAGACAAAATGAGTGAAGTAATTTTGACTACCAGAAATTAGTGTACCTATTAACGGTTCACAATTCTTTAGAATGTATGAATAACTAGAATATTCAGTGGTTTACTTTTCAAACTACTGTCCTATATTTTCAAAAACACATGAAAAGTTCAATATGTGAAGCAAGTGACCACATAGTTTATGACTGAAATTAGATGCCCAAAATGTGGAACAGACATGACAGAAAATAATACTATGAACTTATAACAAAAGTGTTCTAGATACTCTCATCTACTTGAATAAAGTTATATTTGAAGGCTACACATGTTGCATAATTTGACCAAATTGTCTAAAAGTCTAAAGAACAAGGAAGTAATTGCCAGATTAGAACCTATATATTGGTTCCAACATTGCAGTTTACATGTAGGTCACTGTCACATACACTGTTTTTTGTTTGGATCTAGTGTACTATATACTGCTTGTAGCTCTCAATTCAGAGTAAGGTCATGTGCCTACTAGTGTAATGTATCCTGATCTCTAGACAAGTTCACTAATTTGTTATATTGAGGTTGTAATAGTTTTATCCTGATATATTCAGATGACCTGTGTACTTTCTCAACAGACTAAATGATTATGAAAAGCAAAAATAAAAACTGAATATTTCATAATTAGTTAGATGAACTCGCTAATATTGTTCACTTCACACTTAATGTTTCCATTGGTAACTACAATATTTTTTCATTATTTATTATTTCTTCAACATAAATTACACAATTCCGGGCTCAACGATGACATCAGAAGGAATGACCATATATAGAACGTCGGTCAAATTTGGCCAACGAACACTGATTGGCGCGGTGAATTCACAGGTTTATTTTAGTTTGAAAGAGTGAAGACGAAGCTCTCTTTTAAGAAGTGAAGTCAAACAAATGCAAAGGGTATACGATTCTGTTGTCCTCTGAGCTATTTTTTCGCACATTTTTAAAAACATATTGATACTGATACACGTTTGTGAGAAAGAATGTCGTGGGGAATCTGGCTACAACGCGTGAAATAAGGAAAAAGAAAAATCGTACCTTCGACGTTCCGACAAACCTTTTCGCTAACCAGTGTAATCAAGTGGATCCCCAGTATATAGGATGTATGATATAAATTAGAAAATGTACTGATCTCACTTGAGAATGAAGATATTCTAATTCTCATTGTCTGAATTTAAAAATGTTTAAATAATATGCAGTAACTGTTTCAGAGAAAAATGTCATATTTGTTAATTTTAATGATTTTCATGTTTTTGGGGATATCATGTTTTACTGTTCCAGAAATGAAGAGGAGTTCTATGAAAGCCATGACACTGTAGAGAAAGTTATACCCTTAACAAGAGCATACCAAAGTTTTCCTTATCTTAGCATTAAGCATTATATAGGATCACAAATACATTGCAAATATGAAAGTCAGAAAAACCTGTATACAGCTAGCTGTAGCATACTTTGTTCTGTTGGCTGGGATTAAATTTCGAAATAATAAACATGACCGAGATTTGGTGTCAGACAAGTCCATACACAAAATACTCAAAAAATACATGTACATTAACTGACTTATTACCGCCTTTTAAAAGCCTGAAAGACACTCCACCCTTATACCCCTATAGAATACTCCCCCACAGACTACCACCACCACCCCCTATTATTAACCCCCCCCCCTTCATAATGCCTTTGCAAATACCCCCCCCCAGAATATTCCATGGTCAATACCCCCCCCCAGAATATTCCATGGTCAATACCCCCCCCCCCCCCAGAATTTTTTCGGTCTCCTACCCCCCCCCCAGAATTTTTTGGTCTCCTACCCCCCCCCCCCCAGAATTTTTCGGTCAACACCCCCCCCCCCCAGAATTTTGCATCCATACCCCACGTACATTTTTTAAATGGAATGGCCCAATTTTACAATCGGGATTCGGGGTACCAGATACTATTCTCGATTCCGGAATCAGGACATTGATACTTCCCCGATGGTAAAATTGTGGAGATTGATCAATCAATTGACTTACCCATGGACTTTTGTGATTTTGCCATGCATACTCCGGTATCCCATTGCTGACCCACTGCCATGATCTATCTCTTGAATGATAGCGTCAGCAACTGTGCCAATGGCAGTTTTATCGAATTTTCTTGAGAGCCCCATCTTCTTTAAATCCCTCTTGATCTGTCTCTCCGAAAGTGTAATTCCATGACGGAACTTTAACAACATGCCGATCTCCTTGTACGTAAAACCGTCTTCAAAGTATGTGGCTATACATTCATCTCGATCTGACTCCATTTCTTCTTCGATTATAAGTCATGACACGCCGCATCTAGATTCTACAAAATCTCCTTTACAGAAGACTTTTGTAAAATTAAAATACTTATGCATTTTCAATATTAGTTTTGTAAAATTATTTTTTATTTTGCAAAATTATTTTTATAATTCTATACTTTTGGAAAATTATTTTGAAAATAATATTTTGAATTGCAAAAGTCCCATCGTATTTTATAAAACTATTTTTAAAATCTGTAAACTAATTTGATTTCTTTAAAGTAATCTAGGTATTTTTCCATAAATATAAAAAATAAATAAATTGAAAAATGAATTTCGAAATTACAAAAATCAAATCCTGTTTCATTCAAGTTTTTAGATTTTAGATAAGTATTTTGTGAATTTTTATAAGTTTTTTAGATTTAAAACAGAAAAATCGATTTTTCATTTAATATTTTGATATATTACAAAACTAAAATTGTGTTTTATTAAAGTTTTTAGATTTTATATAAGTACTTTGTGAATTTTTATAAGTTTTTTTGAGATTTGAAAAATTAAAATTGATTTTTTTTTAATTTGAAAAATATGTCCCTTTTAAAGCTTCGTAAGGGAGACTCTCGGATGTTACTTTGTACATCTACGCCTAATGCACTAGGCTCTGAGCCACTTGGGTAGCGGTCAATAGAAATTTTCCTTTTATAGTTTGCTTGTTAGGCAGGTAACATTTATTAAATAGGCGAGTCACATTTCAATTCTTTTCTTCATCTTTGCTAACACCAAACAGTGTATTTGATTGGATTGGTCAATTTTAAAGTAGATTTGAAAAGAAAACAAATATTTAAAAAGATATCAAGACAGACTATTTGCGGTCAATCGTAACACGTTTATTGTGTCGATTTATCATATTTGAATTAATGTTAATTGAATGCATATTATTTACAGAGGTTATAATTGTCTCTTGTTTCGGTCACTTGGTAAAAATTGTGATGCGACAATACAGACGGGGAGACAAACGAACTATGAGATGCCACAACCCAAAGTTCAAATAAGTTGCAATATCTACAACATAATACCCCAATTGTCTCCTGAAGCAAAAGTCTTGCAGTCTCTCTTTGAGTTTTTTGGTTGGCGTATGGGAGCCCTTCGTGCAACTGTGGAATAAAACGCTCTGAGGATTTGAGTTCTATAGATTATCTCAGATCAATCATGGCTCAAAATGTAACTTCAAATACAGTAATATCAAGCTGGCTGAACGCAGAAGGGATGGTGTCCCTAAAACAGAAGCTCTACCTCTATACTTCGGATCCTAAATAACTTCAAAATATACTTTTATACAACCCCCATATTATGTTAACAATGTATAACACTGATACTAATTTGATTCAAGTTGATTGATTGATTTATTTAACATAAGGTTAAAGTTATCTTAAATTTAAAGATTAAGATGACTTACAAATATAATTTTATTACAATAATATGACAACACATTTATTTACTATTTACATAATCAAAGTTTGTTGTTTACAAGCCTAATGGAGCATAACTTTCAATATCCTTTTATTGTTTCATCATCTTTGAACTTATTTTTTATTCATCTTTCACTTTTAAAGTTGCGAGGAAAGTTGAGCCTTATGACGATGACAAGTACGCTGTTTCATGTTGGTTTTGTTTTGATCATATCAATAGCGCAGATTGCTAGTGAAAAATGTGATCCAGAAGAGATAACTAATTCTGGCTGTAAGTAGTTCTTAATAATTTCAAACAATTTCTATGAATTGCTGTCGACATTTCGAGCACGCATGCGCACTATTGTGATGTACAATTGATAGGTCGCATTTTCGGAGCATGGCTTTGAATCGTCTCATTGTGGATCGGATAACCATTGATGAACATACTCACTGCGGTGTAACCCCTGAGTGCAACTTAAAATTGGTTACGAAAACTGATCCGATTCGATAACAAAACGGAACAGCCTCGAAGGTAGTACCCCGGACAGGTTGTATGATGCAGTCATTTTTTTACTCTATATTTGCAATAGAACAACCATTCTTATAAAAATTTTCATATGTTATTCTGGAGACAATTTCCAACATGGAAAAAAATATTTTAACGAAATTCCCAATTTTATGATTTTGACAGGCTTTTTTCAAAAACACTACACTGTCAATAAAATACAGGTTTTTGCTTGAACAATTGAACTTTTAACGTCATTTCAAATATTGTCTGGCCTATTGAATTTTCGGCCGCCTAAAGTCTTTCCAGATATATCTGTTGGCATATTAATAACTATGGCTGATTATTGTTATTCACTTGAGTCATATTCAATATTATTACAGTGGACCAGGACAATAAAAACTTGTTGCTCTGGGTCTTGTTTTGTGAAATGTTCCCTAGATTGAGCCCAGATAGAGGAGGTCAATCTTCTTGTCCACGGACATGAGTTCAACCCGATTCGAACTGTTCAATACTGTCCAAAATGAAGTAAAACATTACGAATCTCCAATTTCAAGTATTCTTGGCATTAGATCCTTCAGATATGTTAATATAGCTGTGTCAAATTTTATCATGAAATTGTCAGGGAGACCTGACATTTTAAAAGCATGGTACAATTTACGTGCCATGGGCTTGCATGCTGAGTGATGGTGGCGGAAAAAACCAGTGGAGAAAAAGGTGCGTTATCAGAGGAAACATGACTCAGAGTGACAAGTTTTTCATTGGCCTAATGCACTGTTACAATATTAGGCCTATTGAATATGACAAAAATAAATAACAATAATCAGCCATAATTAATATGGCATCAAATACATCTGGAAAGACTTTAGGCTGCCAAAAATTCAATAACTAGACAATCTTTGAAATGACATTAAAAGTTTAATTGTTCAAGCTAAACCTGTATTTTATTGACAGTGGAGTGTTTTTGAAAAAAGCCTATCAAAATCATAAAATTAGGAATTTCGTTAAAATATTTTTTTTCCATGTTGGAAATTGTCTCTAGATTAAAATATGAAAATTTTAATAAGAATGGTTGTTCTATTGCAAATATAGAGTAAAAAACGACTGCATCATACAACCTGTCCGGAATAGGAAATAAGGAATTCTTAGGGCGGAAAAGGCCGCCCTTTGAATCTGGAGCATGGATGGATTCAAGCAATGCCATAAAACGGAATAATAACGCGTAACGTGATAAGGCGGATGGCCTTTCTTGTCATACGGTCCTAATTTTACGTTGTCTCCTAAATAATACTCAAGTGATCAAATTCTTTGCGTTTTTGCAGTATGTGCTGACATTGTGTTTGGCTTCGATACTTCCTGCAGCATAAATGGATCAACAAAAGAAGAAATGAAACAATTCGCTCTGGAGTTTGTCGACCGATTTAGTGAGCGTATAGGCATGCCAGATTCGGAAAACAAAGCTACTTTTACCCAATTTGGCTTGCTGAGGTTTGACATCAGTGCATCAAAGGTTTTTGGCTTTGGGGAAGCTCCAACATCTGATGAAGTCGAGGCTGAAATTGATGAATTTGATTATGCGGAAGTCGACTGTAAAACAATAACTCACTTGGCTCTCGAACTAGCAAAAACAGACTTTTTCGAATCAGATAAAGTCGACACGAGAACTCCAAATATTCTCATCCTGCTAACAGACGGCCGAACGCAACCACAGAAATTCATCGATGAAATGAACAGAGCACGTGCCGAACTAAATATCAACAACACCTATGTTTTAGTAGTACAAGTTCCAAACAAGAACGACAAGACTGACGAGATGCTGACAACAGAGCAACTGCTGGTCTTAGCTCCATTAGACGAGGATAGGTTTACATACGACTCAACAGTTGACATTGAAGTTCTTGCGGATCAAGTGTATGAGAGAATTGGAGAAATCGTTCCATGTCCAGCATGCGTTTGTAAGTAACAGTTCAACAGATTTATTCATCCTAACACAGTGGAGTCAGATAGGTGTTCAATTGCACTTGCTATGTATACAGCACCATTTTTTAAGTATCATCAATACATATATTTTTGATATCTAACGAAGTGGTGTTGAAAAGAAGTGGTGTTGAAATATGGCTTTACTAAAGTATTCTTTTCTCAAAAATTCCAGTATGGAACAGCAGAACAGTTAATAAGTGATAAAGCCTATATTCCTATAAGGATGTTACAATCACATGATCATCTTCAAAATAAGAAGGGTTAATTTTTTTCTTTAACCTCGTTCCAAAGATACTGGCGTTTGAATTTTTGAAAATTCCCATTGACTGCCATAAACGGCTATTAATATGGCTTTATTTAGTGTTCGTTTAGGTAGCGGTTTATAATGGCCGCCAATGGGGATTTTCAAAAATCCAAACGCCAGTATCTTTTGAACAAGGTAAAAGAAAAATTTAACGGTTAAACCCATCTTATTTTGAAGATAATCATGTTATTGTAATATTGTAACATACTAGGAATAAGGGCATTATTACTTTAGAACTGTTCTGCAGCCCTGGGGTCTATTGAAGATTGATAAATTAACATGGAGCCCAATGTAAATGTGCAAAGTTTTCGAGGCTTGTTATTATCAACTGGGGCCACTTTTCAACACCACTTCGTGATTGATTCGTTAGCTATCAAAATATAACGTATGAAATAAACGTATGTCAAAAATGGTGCTGCAAGTGCAATTCAAGGGTTTTATTGCCACAACTGACTCCACTAACACTTTGTAAACGATATACGAACTTACATGTATATTTGGCCCTTACAGTATGCCTCTCCTCATTTGATTTTCAATTAGTGCCGATAAGAGGCAATAAACACTTTTTTATTTCACACATTTCCAAAACGACTGTACCTATACCTGTATAGCTTTACCTATATGAATGGAGACAATCAAACTGTCTAAAACTGTCAATGACCTCTGCTAAATAGAAAAATACAATGTCAATATTCAATGCTTAAGCTGGAATTCTCTCATTGAATTGTATTTCAAACATCGTTAATATTTTTTATTTTAGCTGAGGATGTTCCTTGCGACGAGGCGGATCTTGATGTCCTTGTTATAATTGATCACTCGAATAGCATTATAAGTTCAAACTTGGAAATCGTACGGAATAACACGAAGAGACTCGTTAACGCGTTCGAAAATGTCGGAGACTCCCGGAACCCAGAAAAGGGAAGTGTCAAGTTTGCATTAATCTCGTACAACAATAGGGTGAATCCAATCCTGTACTTTAATAGTTCAGGAGCTAGCACAAAAGAGGGCACTCTTGAAGCGATAGACAATGCGGACTTGTCTCAAGCCAAAGACACACGCACCGATTTAGCCCTCAAATTTGCCGATGAAACCATATTTAACCAGGATTATGGTGATCGAAAAGAAGCGCAAAACGTAATTGTTATTTTTACTGACGGTCGAACCATGAAGGCAAAGTTTCAGAACAATACAATTAAAGTGGCACAGAAGATAAAAGAACGGATGGATGGGCCAAACAGCACAAGCGTTGAAATATTTTTGTTGGGACTACCAGGTGCCAACGTTGAAAAAAACAGAGTGCAACGCGAAAGAGAATGGAATCTCATTCCTTCACAACCTTTAGATAAACATTTTGAAGAATTTAAAACTTTCACAGAAATTGAGTTCTTCATCGCAGAAGTAACTCGACGAATTTGTAATATTGCTTAATCTGATTTGCTGAAATTTCTCCATGTAGTAAAAACGACAAAATCATTGAATATAAACCTTAAGATAACATCTGCGTATAACCACATTTTCTCTCTGTTATTTGTAAGTTGCTAATTTATTATAAATTGTTTTGAACTAGTCTACATTTTCGGTAAACGGGTCAAGTTAGAAAATATTGCAAGTTTGAAAGGCCTATTTGATATATACTTAAAGGTTTAAAGTGTCTCACATATTCGATCAAAATTTGCCATGCAAACATGTTAGTCTACTTTACTGGCCCCCCTTGCTGTAACAAGGAACCCAAAACACATTAAAACGTAAACATAAACCAATTAGTCACTTCACTATGAAAGTGAGGGGTGTACGCTGTGTGCATGGCCTAACACAATATCAGTGGTCATTTACTGTGTCAACTTAGTAACCCTTGCATATCGTGCTCACTCAAGTATTGAATAATTTTTTTATGATCTAAATGTTTGTGGTTTATAAAAAAATGTGATATGTTTTAGTTAGAAATACATTAATTAATATATTCATTCAAACAGCACTAGAATGCGGGAAGAAACATGAGAAAGAGCAATGGTGACAAAATGCAGACAGAATTTTCCGTAAGGGTTTCAAACATTTCTGAACACAATCATACATGTACTTTATGTGTACTGTTATTTTTAGTGCTATATTTAAAGATATAATTTCACGTATTAAAATTATATTTTCCAGCAATGACTTCAAATTCGGAACCACACCCATATCACATTTTCTTCAATAACTCCAAACATGTGTAAACATTGACCATGTGCATATAAATTCAGATTTCACGAGCTCTTTCCTCGAGTACCTCATACACCCCTGCATGGATTTGAGTTGGATTCGCCTTTTATACGTGAGCCGACACACTCGCAAACGCTGATTGGATAAAGATTGCGAGAATCTTTAAGGTACATATAATCAGAGGGGTGACACAATTATAAGCAACAGCGTTTACCTTGTACCAATGTATTCTTTACCAACCTTAACATATTAAACAATAAAATGATTTCAAACTGCAAATTGTCTTTAATGATGAAATGCGAATATACACATTTATCGAAATTTATTTGCCTCGGAAGTTTCTAATAAAAACGTTTGATATATAAGTCAATGTGCCATATTGAACATAACTATTTTTATCCTGATTTAAAGTTGGGTATTGTTTTTTGGCCCACCCTGTATATTTTAATTAAAGTTAATTAATTAAAACTTATTTTGAAAATTTATTTTTGAGCATAAACTGACTACTTCAGCATGAATCATTCCAGATTAATACCAAGTATATAAATATATCAAAACGATTTTCACAAATATGTAATTATTAGTTATCAGATTTATTTAGTTTATCATAACATGATAGTTTTTTAGCAAGTTTAATTCACGAACAGGTAAAGTTCACCAATCCTGACCATTTTATGCCTTGGATTCCTACATGAGACGATCTTTTTTAATAGATTTTGATAACGTTCGCTAATTTTAACGACCGGCGATTTGACCGCTATTATTTATATAGTCAACATATTTGTATTTAAATATGAATAGTAGCAACTACTATTCATATTTGTATGACTTGGTCATAAAACAGTGTCAAGTCGTCAGTTGAATTTACAAATGGTACGTTCCATATACACCCCCAATCCGCAATCAAATTATCAGTGTGGAGTTAGTACTAATTTAGTGTGGAATTAGCGCTAAACTGTCAGTACTGATTAAGTACCAATCGAGCTGTACGGCAGGTACAAAATTCGCACTAACTCAGCGCTAACTCAGCAATAACCTTAGTGATGACTTTGCACCGAATTAGCGTGGAATTAGTGCTAAATTTGTATGAATTTTGTACCAACTTTTAAAAATAATCGGGGATGAATTTTTGTATATTGAATCGATAAAAATGTATTAAATTGACATTTTTATCAAGATCTTGTTTTTAATTAGACCATCAAGGGTAGGGATTTTTAAGGGTTATGATATCACATGATTTTGATGTATCTTGGTTTTTCTTCAGTTATTAATATTATAACCAAACAAGTATCCCAGCTATAATACCATTAAAAACATAATACATTATCTTGTTATATATACCAAATTATAAGTTTATTCATCATATCATTTACTAAAGGAGTATCGTATTGTTTTATTTCCTTCAGATTGAAGATTTACCACAGTAACAGTAAATAACAGTATATTACAAAAGATTCACTATGTACACAATGTACAAAAACTGTCGTTCTGTATATAAATGATGATGACCCTAACTCCCAATAACATACAACTGGTAAATGTCATTGCCTTTACAAGGGTATCAGTTCAAAGGTGTAGGGGTGTGTTTAGTCCATAATTGTTTTTGTCATTCCTTAATCATTCGTTAATGCTAACGCCCTGTCATTGTGCCTTCTTATTCGCCGATTTAGTTCTTCTGATGTAAAATCGTTATACCTGAAATGATAAAAAAGAAACGCTAATTTGAGGTTCCTCACATTTGTATTAAACATGCATATTCATAATTAGTTCAACCAATTAATCCATGATCGTGATTGCAGCTTACTAAGTACATATATATTTTCTATGTATAACATTTACATTTCCTAAATAGCGGTGATGCAATATTATTAAGGGTCCAATTTATGAGACATCAAGAGAACATGCTGTCATTGTTTAGTATCTATAGGTATAAGGCAATCTGAATTAATTCTGAATTAATCAATTAATTTGATAAATCAATACATACCTCGTGAAAGTTGTTCATAGTTTAACCATCCTTTTGGGTTTTTGCTCCACCCCACAAGCTTTTTGTTATCATAACTGATAACAGTTACCTGAAAATATAGTTTTCTATGAACAATCGCAGATTTGCTTAACGTAATAGTTAATGTTAATTAAAGTTCGAAATAATATCTTTGTACAGAGAATTCAGTTTGCATACACAAATTGTTTCCAATAATTTAACAGGGGCCAAAAGTTAATATATAATGCTTGATTATTTTGTCATAGTTAGGGTTGACATATTTACAATTTCATTATAGCCCTGTCAGGAAGCATAGGCTATTAAAATATTGAATTGGTGATATGACATGAGGGCATGAATAAGGTTATGAACATGGTAGCATGATGAAATGAATGGTGATATAACATTGGGGCATGATGATATAAAACAAACATGGTGATATAACATGGGAGCAGGTAATATGAAATGAACATGGTGATATAACATGGGAACATGGTGATATGAAATGAACATGGTGATATGGCATGGGGGCACCTTCCAAAGATACGCTGAATAAGCAAAATAAATTATTATTAGATTTCATAAAACTGTTAAAACGTTTACTCTACTCACCTAGCCTAAATAGCTTTAAGTATGTTGCATTTCCGGTTGCATTCCACATTGCTGATACATGGCCCTCCATCCATTGATTATGTAATTATTGTATTCTTCACTGCCTTCACTCCTCATGGTATGCCAACACCTGACCAATGCCAACATCAAGTCTATAAAATAATAAAAAGGTAGCCTAGAAATGCATTGCCGATAACTGATAAAAGAAAATGATCTTTTAGAGGTCTTTAAAGAATAAAAAATTTAATTTAAAACTGAAATCACTCAGAAATTACATTTTGGCCCATTCTACACTGTCAGACATCACACACTGTGGCTAGTCGATCTATGTGGATACAGTCAGGCACATGTAATGTTTCGTGAGTACCCGCCTCTGTACTTTTCAATGGAAGAATTTTGCACTTCTGTTTAAATAATCTATATTTACTCATCCGTGTATATCATACTTCATTGATTTACAAAACCAAAGCCACGCTATAAACACACATTCTCTGATATTTTTACGGAGAATAGAGTTCATTTAAACGAGTTCATTCGACCAGTTTTATCGTCTCGCTCATAGCTGTGAGAAGGTATGTATAAGTTGCCATAGGTTTACCTTATAATGGGGAATAAAAAATTCAAGTAATATAATTATTTCACGTACACAAATATGTCTGTGTGAAGTAAAATACAAATACAATGCGTTTTATAATATTTTTGGCGTTATGGTATGAAATATCCGCTTTAAAAAAGCAATTTAATTATGATGTATCATGTGGATTAGTAGACGTTCTTAATGGATTCAATGAACAGACTGGCTAGGTTTTAATTGAATCATTTTGAATGTGTGTTTTTTTAATAATTTAATCCATATATAATATTATTCTTGAATTTGGGTCATTTGTTTCAAGGAATCTGTAGACTCGTTCAGCTGAGCTGACAAAATCATCAAGATTTACGGATGGTCTATCTGTTGGCTGCTCATTGTCACTTTTAAGGAATGTTAATGGCTCTGAAACGCATAGCCTTGCCCAAGTCGGTATTTAGTTACCTATTTGATCTTGAATTATTACCACCTTGTACAATCCAATGCATCATCGCTGATATTATTCAGCGGTTCCGAGATTCCCATAATACCTACGCTACCTAAGGTTATCGCGAAACATTATTGATTGACAAGATCGCATGGACACGACCTGTGACTTCAGACTGATTGATCAATCAAAATGTTATCTGTTCTGATCGAGTGTTTCTTGAGAGTTACAATATATTATGTTATTAAATGTACATTGGAATGTAAGCAGTCATTAATACTCGTATAAATGAAATCATGCAATTCAATGTTGATTCGAAATCAAAACTGAATTCGCGATGGATATGCACGAAGACCTAGTCCGGCAATGTAGGACCGTCGTTGATTGGTCAAATTTTACCAACAAAAACATTGGGTCGGTAAAGCATGTGGCTTTCTCTTGGGTACAAGGCGGTTATAATAGAAATCAAGATAAGTAAAAGAGACCGACTTGGGCAAGGCTATGAAACTTGATTTTTTAATCATTTTATTTAACCTAGAAGGTAACAGTGAACAAGTACCATTATAACCCTCTAGGGTTCTACAATATATGCATTACAAATAGCATGTAAACTTAAATAAAACTTAAATAAATATGTCAGATGAATCTCTGGGTGTGTTGAATGAACTTCTGTACGTGAGTGAAAATAGTTAAATTATCGCTGACGGATATGACATCACTGCGATGATTTTTGAATATTTTGTTAAGTTCCGGTAGTTCCCAGTGTTCCCAATATCTCTCACTAGGGTGGCACGTGGGGCAGCGTAAAGGGGACAGTCAAAGAGAAAATGAGAGATATCTTCTTTAAAATAGCCACAAGGACAGTTTTGAAAGTCAATAAGATGATAAGAAAATCGCTGAGCATTCAAAGCACTAAGACCCATACGAATTCTGCTTGCCTTTAAGGAAAATAGTGGATTTTTGGGGTTGCAATGGGATAGTTTGTATTTGTGTTTGAAAGAGGAAGGTAGCTGATGCTTTTGAGTTCTTTGCTTAGATTGTTCCATTTATTTAAAATATAAGGTAAGAAGGAGGAGGAGGAGGTCATTTTTAATCGGCAGTGGGGTAACCTAAAATCATGGATGTTTCTGAGTCAATATCTCTGTTGGGGTTTTGGATGAATGGTTGAATCAGGTCACTTAGGTATTGGGGTGCATTTTTATTAGAAATTTTATGAAACAGGAATAGAGCATGCATTTCTCTTCTTTTCTTTAATGTATCCCAGCCGAGCTCTTTCAAAATATTATTGTAGTTAGTGTGTCTATAAGCTCTGGTACATATAATTGCTGCATCCCTCTGAACTTTTTCTAAGATTTTGCTTTGGTTGTCAGTACAGTTATTGTATATGACATCACAATATTCTAAGACAGATCTTACCATCGAAAAGTAGAGAGTTTCCAAATGTTTTTTTTTTTTTTATCTAGATTGTATCTAAAAGCTGATCTTTTTATTAGGGATAGGCGCCGATTTGCTTTTGAGGCAAGTTTATTTATATGAGAGTTCCAGTTCATTTTGGACTGAAGAGTTAACCCTAGGTGACAATCTCTTCGACATTCCTCAAAATGGTATTGTTTAAAGTTAAATCAGGGTAAAGAGAAAAGTTAACTTTCCATGTTTTGGACCATGCTTCCAGGCGTGCTAAATCAAGTTGTATCTTATTTGTACTGATTAATGGGTCTGATACAATCTCCATTAGAGATGTATCATCTGCAAATAAGTTAATATCTGTTTCCATTGATGCTACTATATCACTAATACAAAAAAAGAAATAATAAAGGGCCTAATATAGACCCTTGAGGAACACCAGCTTCAAACGCCAATCTGATTCGATTCCATCAATAACTACCCTTTGTTTTCTATTTGAAAGGTAACTATCCATCCATTCAAGAGTTGGCCAGAAATCCCATGCATTTGTAATTTATAAATAAGACCACGGTGCCAAACTTTATCGAATGCCTTGGAGATATCTAGGAAGACAAGAAGAATTTATTTTTGATCATCTAAACCATTATAGATTTTGTTCACTAAGTTCACTAACTGATTCACAGCTGAGTCAAGTGGTTTGAAACCAGAGCTTTTGAGAGTCGGTATGTTGTTTATTAAACAAAATCTATAAATAACATTAAAAACAAGACGCTCAAAAACTTTGGAAATGCAAGAAAGTAATGAAATTGGCCTGTAATTTCCCTTGATTTGTCTATCATCTTTTTTGAAAATCGGTGAAACATTTGCTTCTTTCAAGGTTGAAGGAAATATTCCAGTTAAAAGAGAATGGTTGAAAATACCGCATTAGGATGGTGCAAGTCCTAATGCACATTCTTTTAAAAGTTTATTTGAGACATCATCTGGACCATTTGATTTAGATATATTGAGAGAAGAAAGGACTTTAAATACTTCATGCTCTTCAAATTGAATTAGATCAAGTCTTGCATTAGTAATATATGTCAAGTTTGGAAGAGGCGGATCATTTTGATTAAGTGGTAAGTTATTCAAAACGTTTGCCTTGGCTTTAATGTCAGTAATTATAACATCATCATTTTCAATGAGAGGAGGTATACCCCTTGAAATTTTTGAGCCATATAAATTTTTCAAAATAGTAAAGTATAATTTAGGTGAGGTTTGATTGTCGGATAATTTTGTTTTGAGTGAATTAGTATGGTCATTTTTTTGCTTGGATGATTGCGTGTTTAACTTCGGTTCGTTTTCTACAAAATTTCTCATGATCATTTAAATTGTTAGATATTTTGAATTTATAATGAAAAGAATTCCTCTGTTTAATGAGACTTTTATTTGTTTAGTCATCAAAGGTTTGTCTCTGTTTGAAACTGTAATGATATTTCTGTGTACATACAAATTCACACAGGACCAAAATAGCAAGTACCAATCTCAAAGAATGTCATCTATGTTAATGTTGTGAAAATAAATTACCTCCCATGGTAAGGAGAGAAGATGGTCGCCTAAAAGCACAAAGTTTGTGTTTTTGTAGTCAAATATTGTTCGTTTATATGTAAGTTTTGCTTCACGCTTAAAATTGAGTGTGCCAAAAATGAAGCAGTGGTCAAGATTTGCGAGTGGTTCACCTACCCCTGAATTCAAAATATAAGCTGGGGAATCTGTTATTATAAGATCAAGAATATAGTTACCTCGAGTCTGTGTTTGGATCATTTGATAAAGATTGAAATGAGAAAGTAAATCAACAAGTGTGTTGCTTAATTTGCTTTGATTATGTTGGGAGTCCCATGAAGTGCAAGAGTCATTAAAATCACCTAGTAAGACAAGAGAATCTGGTTTCAGATTCACTACTTCATTCAGATTTTCAGATAAAAGATCAATAAAATGGTCAGCCTCAGTTTGGTTCATTCCTGGAGGGCGATAGCAAGTAAACTTGATTTGTGGGTATTCCAGTGGGTTGATGGGTCTTTGGCTCTGAATTCACTTCATTGGCGTACCTAATTTCAACATCTTCATTGTCATCGTTACATGTTATGGACCTGTTTTTCAAATAAAAGTATTAGGGATAAACCATAGTTTTTTCATCTGTAATGGCATTTTCCAGTTGATGGGTTTATATATAGTATTTTCAATTCTTCATGAGGCGGGTGTCTTGTAATGGCGTGGCTAATCACTTTACTGAGTGAGGAATGTTTATTCAAACAATGGATACAAAGAAATCTGGCCAGTTGTCCATCAGTAAATAAATCATCATGATTAAAGTATAATTTAATATAGCATCCATTTGTTACCGTTCTGAATCCAAATGATACATAGTGGAATCCATTTTATACATATATGTTGACGTTTACGAAATGTTTTTCAAATATCTTCCCTATAACAGGAATATGGAAGCTGAAACTTTCACACATTGTCATACTATGTATATTGAATATGTATGCAAGATTTCAAGTCACTATGTTAAGTAGAAACTCTGAGATCACTCACTTTGATTTGCTGTCATATTTTTGCAATGATCCCATTCCCTATAATGTACGCGAGTTCCCACGATACATTGCATATAAATGACTGCATCCACATAGATCGACTAGCCACAGTGTCACAATCATCTCGGGAAGGCTGTTCCAGTCATCAATAACCCTGTTGCTGAAGGAGTTTCTTCTCACAGTAGTGTTGCAGTGATGCTTGTATAGCTTCAAAGAATGCCCTCTGGTGGTAGTGGTAGCCTTAGTAAAGAAGGAGCTTGGCTCTATTGTGTCGATTCCATTCATTATTTTAAAGACTTGGATCATGTCGCCCCTTCTGCGTCTATATTGAAGTGAATGTAGCTTTAGCTCTTTCAGTCTTTCTTGGTAGGGCTTATCCTTTATTCCAGGTATTAATTTAGTAGCTCGTCTTTGTATTTGCTCTATTTTTCTGTTATCGCCTAAGAATCTTGGATGCCAGATGCTATTTCCGTAGTCTAGAATTGGTCGGATCATGGATTTATACAGTGGAATTATATTTTCCTTTATGTGTGTGAAACTCCTTTTAATAATACCTAGTTTACTATTGGCTTTCTTAGCTACTTGACTAATATGTTGCTTAAACTTAAGTTCAGTGTCCATGATCACTCCTAAGTCCTTTTGTTCTGACACTGATTCAATGTCTTTACCATCAAGTTTATACTTATGGTTCGTATTCATATTCTTTCTGCCTAGGTTAAGCACTTTGCACTTTTTTTGATTGAATCTCATTTGCCATTTATTTGACCAGTCTGTTAGAGTGTTTATATCTTGTTGGAGACTTTGTCGCTGTTCCTCAGTTTCACTTACTCCGTATAGTTTAGTGTCATCCGCAAAAATCTTTATCGAGTTCCTGATCTTGTCTGGAGCATCGTTGATGTATATGATGAACAGGGACGGCCCCAAAACGGTTCCTTGAGGCACAGCTATTGGCCAGATCGTTTTGTAGTAGGATCTCATAGGCTCAAAGAATAATTCACAAGATACGACACTAAATTGGAAAATTTCAAAAAAAAATTGACCACCTTTCAAAATGTTCCTTATACAAAACGGTACCTGCTTCCCTGTGACAGATTTTGCACTTATTTTATAGCTGAGATCTTCATCTTTCTATTTCTACTTGTTTGGTTCGAGTAAATAACCTATGGATGCAGTTATTTGACTTTTAATACGGCGAATATTTTTCACGAGATCCGGACTCTTGTGTGTCCAAATATCATTGTACTGATGACGTCACATTTCTGGAACCACAGGAGCAACATTCAGATTTGGACAGACAAGAGTCCGGCGATAAAATATCACTGTTTTGGCCTCTTATCAACGCAGTATTGCTTGAATAATGGTCATTGGTGATAAAAAAGTTAAAGAATAACAAGACGCTTCGAATGAGGTATGATTTGTCACATATTTTTCAGAAATGGTTCCACAATCGTCATTTTAAAATTTGAAATTTTCCGAGGTGTCTCATCTTGAGGAATATTTATTGAGCTACTGATTCTACTACAAAATAATCTTGCCGGGATCTATGCCTTGAGGTATTCCGGAGGCCACTGGCTTTGGTGAGGATGTGCTAGTGTTAACTTTCACTGTCTGTGTCCTGTTTGTAAGAAAACCTCTTATCCACTGAAGTACATTACCTCCAATTCCAACACTTTCAAGTTTTTTTAGTAGTCTCTGGTAGGGCACGGTATCAAACGCTTTCGCCAGGTCAAAATATATTGCGTCTAATCTTGTTCCATTGTCGAGTATCTCCGTCCACTTTTCCATTACAGTTAGGAGTTGCGTGATACATGATTTTCCTGGTAAAAATCCATACTGTTCATCAGCGAAAAGTCCATTTTCAAGCATGTAATTTATAATATCGTCCCTTATAATGGATTCTAGTAACTTGCAACACGAATTCATTTTTATCTTTGAATTTCACCCTAGCCTGTCCCACAGACTGACAGAGCCTATCTGGTATTTGAAAGTCTTCTATATAATATGTGCACCTTACATATGCTCATTTATTCATAACAAATCAATCAAATATATACTTACAAGTGAAAATTGCAGACAGATAGCAGAGACTGGCACAGAAATCAAAATTTAAAATATGTGGCATCTCAAACTTCCTGTATGAGTCATAGAATGTGTGACGTCATAGGTCAAAAGTTCAAGGGGATTTCCCAGGGATTTCCCTGAGATGTCAAACTCAATGAAGAAATCACAATACAGTGAATGTTATTTATAATAAAATATTTCAAACTCTAAATAAGTAATATCAATATTGCTTAAATCAATCAATAATACTGTAATAATAGTCAGAAAAAATATAAGTTTTGTTAGTGCTAAATCAGCACTAACTTAGCACTAAATTAGCACTGCTAAGTTAGTGCTGATTTCGCACTAACTGAGGTTTGTACTGATTTGGTACTGATTTATTAGCGCTAATTCCACACAAACATTATTTGTACCAATTCCATACCAAATCGGCGCTAAATTAGCGCGAAAAAAGATTAGCGCTGATTTAGCATGGAGTTATTTTGGCAGTGTATACTCGACGCACTCAAAAGAAAAGGTTGAGTCGTTTGCATTTTCTTCATACATTTAATAGGTTGATTCTCAATTTCGAGAATTTATACTTCTTATCAATGAGAATCTAGGATGAGATAATTAGTCATCCCATCCTCCATTTAAAGCAAGTGACTTCAGGGGCATACAAGATGCTATTAACCTGCATATTTGAAACCGGTACGTTGAACATGCATGAGAGAGGAGACTAGCATGAATAAGAGCGTAACCATAAAGTGTTAGAAGTCTACTTCGAGGGGGAAGTGTCTGTTTCATAAATTGCGAACGAGAAAAAATTGTAAATATATTATTAATGCTTCAGTCACATTCGATCTACGGCAACCGTACGGCAGCTGTAGCTTCCCAAATCGAGAGAAATAAGCAAAATATCGGGATAAGCAATTTTGATGTGGATTATCTGTGTCGAGTGTTTTTAGCCTCCCTATTATACATAGTGGTCTATTTGGATTTGTGGTATCCAGCATTGACGTAAATCAGAGCTCTGAAGGCCTCGCGTTTGAAATTGGTTCAAAGAGGTAAAAATTGTGAATTACAAAGTCACAATTGGATGGATTAGAGGACTCGCATCGTCCCGAAATGATGAGCAAAAAACACCTAGAACTGATACTGTAGAGAACTGATAGAACGTCATGGCAATCGTCTAACCTTCTTGAATTCAACTGTTTAACCTGGAGCCAAAACCGGTTCCAATAACGCAGATGCGAGTAGGTAGTTACCATATTCACCACCAGGTCTCTCGTTCGGGTCAGATACATGTAGCATGGCGGGTATAGTAGAAAGTTCCCTTTAACTTAAATTACATCTATTTGCGTGGTTCAATTTTCATATAACCCTTGTGTATCTAATAGTTATGCAAATTAAAATATGTCCAGTAAAAGAAAATGTTATCTGTCCAATACAAGAGAAGATAATTCACTTTTTGTGACTTTGGAACATGGGGTCTATGGGGAATCAACCCGAACAAGAAGTCACATTTTCAAAAAATAATTAAATTTTCAAAGTTGATAGACAATTTTCGAAACCATGTTTCTAGATGTACTTTTACATGCAGATTTCAAATATGACATCACTTTGACTGAATTTTGGATATTTAATAACGCAAATCAAGATTATTTCTACTCGCATCTAGTCTATTGAGGAGGGGACGTGGACGGGTCTTAAAAGCTTTTAAAAGATATGATACGTGATTGTTGCTCTGATAGAACGCCATTAGTGCAAGACATGCGAGGCAATCAATATCATCGTCTTGCACTAAAGCGACATCTATACAACGTGAATAAAATTTATAGATAATCAATTTGAAATTAAAGGCATCAAATAAAATTTCTCTCGGTCTGCTATTCTTTTTAGGTCTATTCTATAGCAGCAAGCTCTACTTAACACGTGGTTTCCCATAAACTAATGAAATTTATTACAACTGAATTTCAGCAGATTACAGAATTTTAACAGAACAGAACAGAAGTTACTATATACATTTTTTTATAACACCTGATTCAAGTCAAGTCTAAATTGGCATTGACGTAGACCCCTCTCCATTACAGCTGTATTTTCTGCCTCGATCATTTGATCTTGGTTGATATTTAATTTTGCTGATCAAAATCGATGGGCTTGAAATCTATGACTAATGAATATGCAACATAAAAAGAATTTAACATGTAATCCAACATTTCATTTAGGTTGGGATGATTTTTCTATTGTAAAAATCATTAAAGTCATCAGTCTGCCATCGAGTTTACTTAAAAATTTTCTTCTTCCCTGTTTTTTTCTGAAAAGAATAGCCGTCATAGGCGAATCCAGGGGGAGGGGGTGCGATTGATGCGAACCCCCTATAACCAATAAAAATAGAAGCTTTTTATTTGAAGGTTCTAGCCCAATTTTGAAGGAAGTTACATCAATTTTTGTAAAATTTTAAAATCCTAATTTTTTTGGGCTCGCTGCCAAGATCTGACCGAAAAAAATTGCAAAAACAATTTTGGGCGATCGCACCCCCTGATTGAAAGCTGGCTACCTCCATGGCAGTCCAGAAACACTAAAGCAGACCAACGAAATCGTGTATTCTGATACTAAATTGAGTCATCTCAAGATATAATTATAATTAATTAGTTGTTTGCCTTAGTACTTTAAGTTTTCAGGTCACAATGCGCATTACCATAATCAATTAGATAAATCGACAATGTTATAATATATAGGTTAATATTTCACGAGTAAAGCTCGTGTTAAAACAGCGACATATCCAAAATAAACCTGTATGGTAGGCTATTAAATCATTTTAAAAATGTTTCAATTCATTTCCATTATTCTCGTATATTATGCAATTGTATTTCAGTTTTTTTAGTTAATGTCACGATTGAGCAATAATTCTCGTTATTGGAATACGTTAGACATAAAATGATCTATGTTTATTGCATCATGCAATGTAGACTCACTGATTAATTACGATTATAAATGTAATTTCATTTAATCTCTGTTGTCTCTCAATTCGATCTCTGTGGTCTTTTTGGACAGACTGAGGGACACAAAATAAAATAATAACGTTATTATATGTCTCTCCTTTGGAATATCGAGGAGTCCTTTAAGATTTCTTTTGGCGTGTTTACATAATGTTATAATTTTTTATGAAAGTAGAAATATTAAGGACTATGCAATTGGTCGATACAACTACATGAGGACACTATGACCCCCACCTCAAATGACTTTAAAGACTTCTTCGATACTGTTTAAAATACTGTAGCATACTGTATGCACAGTACATAGTCGGCTAGACACCCCAATAGGCATATTCAGTCACTCAAAGAAATTAGAAGGGATAAAGAAAATAGTTATTGATTTGAAAGGGCAACATTGAAGTGGGTATTTAAGGGCAAAACCGATGGGTGTGTTTGAAGGCAACATAGGGGTGGTTGTTGGAGGACATAACAGCTTGAATATTAGAGGGCAATACGAGAATGGATGCTAGAGGGCTACACAAGGTTAGGTGTAAAAGGGTAACACAGGGATTGGTTAAAAGGGCAACACCGAGTTAGGTGTTTGGGGGCAAACACGGGTGGGTTTTAAAGGGCAGCACAGGGTGAGTGTTTGAGGGCAACACATGATTGGATGTTAAACACAGGTTTGGGTGTTAGAGGGTTACTCAAGGTTGGGCGTTAAAGGCAGTACGTGATTAGGTGTTAAAGGGCAACACAGGGGTGAGTGTTGAGGGGATTGGTATTAGAGGCAGAAAAGGGGTGGTTGTTTTAAGGCAACGTAGTATTTGATGTCAGGGATACACATGAAGTGGTGTTAGAGTTTAACACAGGTTGGGTGTTAAAGGGTATACACATAGGTTGGATGTTAAAGAGCGACGTACACATGGGTGGGTGTGTTTGAAGGCAACACGGCAACACAGGGTGGGTATTAGATGGCTACACAAGGTTGGGTGTTAGAAGGGTACATAAGATTTGGCGTTAGAGGGCTACACAGGATTGTGTGTTAACACTGTGTTGGTGTGAGAGGATCCGGAGGTGGATTTCAGAAGGCTGCACAAGTTTGAATGTTTTAGGGCTACACGGGATTGGGTGTTTAAGGGAAAAACAGGGGTTGGTGTTAAAGGGCAATCCAGGGGTGTTGAATGGCAACACAAGTGTTGATGTAAGATAGATGATAAGAGGTAGATTATATAGAGCAACATACGATGTTAGATGGCTAGAGATGGATTGGTGTTAAAGGGTAGCACAGCAATGGGTGTTTGAGGGCAGCATAGAGCTGGGTTTTGGAGGACAACATTTTATGTTGGCGGGAGAGAGCTTCGCAGGGATTGGTGTAAAATGGCAACACAGGGATGGATGTTAGAGGGCAGCATAGAGGGGTTTGGAGGACAACATAGGATTTGATTTGGGTGAAAGATTTAGTGTTAGAGGGCTACGCAGGATTTTGTGTTAGAAGGCTACATAGGATTTTGTGTTAGAGAGCTTCACAGGGATTGGTGTTAAAGGGCAGCACAGGATTGGGTGCTAGCGGGCTACACAGGATTTTGTATTAGAGGGCTACACAGGGATTGGTGTTTCAGGGCAGCAAAGGATTGGGTGCTAGTGGGCTACACAGGATTTTGTATTAGAGGGCTACACAGGGATTGGTGTTTCAGGGCAGCACAGGATTGGGTGCTAGCGGGCTACACAGGATTTTGTATTAGAGGGCTACACAGGGATTGGTGTTTCAGGGCAGCACAGGATTGGGTGCTAGCGGGCTACACAGGATTTTGTATAAGATGACTACATCGGATTTTGACAGTGACTGGTGTAAAAGGGAAACATAGGGGTTGGTGTGAGAGGGGAGCACAGGGATGGGTGTTAGAGGACAATACAGGATTGGATGTTAGCGGGCTACACAGAATTACTGTAAGAGGGCTACCTAGGATTCGGTGTCAGAGGGCTACACAGTGATTGGTGTTTCAGGGCAGCACAGGATTGGGTGTTAGCGAGCTACACATGATTTGGTGTTAGATGACTACATCGGATTTTGACAGTGTCTGGTGTAAACACAGGGATGGGTGTTAGAGAACATGACAGGATTGGATGTTAGCGGGCTACGTTATATAAAGCAACATACGATGTTAGATGGCTACACAGGGATCGGTGTTAAAAGACGGCACATTGTTGGTGTTAGAAGGTAGCACAGGGTTTGGTGCTTGAGGGTAACAGAGAATTGGTGTTAGAGTGCTGTCTAGGATTCGGTGTTTGAGGGCTACACAGGGATAGATGTTAAAAGGCAGCGCAAGGGTGTGTGTTATAAGGCAGCACAGGGTTAGGTGCTTGGGGGTAACACAGGTATTAATGTTAAGAGAAATGAATAGAGGTGAGCGTCAAGGGAATTTTGTTTTAGAGGGCTACAAATGGATTGGTTTAAATGAGCAGCACAGAGGTGGAGAGGACAAAACAGGATTGGGTGTTAGAAGGCAGCATAGGGGTGGGTTTTAGAGGACAACACATCATAGGTGTTAAAGGGCAACACAGGGGTGGGTGTCAGAGGGCAGCATAGGGTTGGGTTTTAGAGGACAACACAGGATGCTAAAAGGCAACACATGGGTTGGATTTAGAGGACAACACGGGATCTAGGATTGGTGTTAGAGGGCAGCATAGGTGTTGCTTTTAGAGGACAACACAGGATTGGTGTTAAGGGGCAACACTGGGTTGGATTTAGAGGACAACACGGGATCTAGGATTGGTGTTAGAGGGCAGCATAGGTGTTGCTTTTAGAGGACAACACAGGATTGGTGTTAAGGGGCAACACTGGGTTGGATTTAGAGGACAACACGGGATCTAGGATTGGTGTTAGAGGGCAGCATATGTGTTACTTTTAGAGGACAACACAGGATTGGTGTTAAGGGGCAACACTGGGTTGGTGTTAGAGAGTAGAACGGAGATGGGTGTTAGGGGACAATCCAGGATTTTTTTGTTTTAGAGGGCTACACAGAGATTGGTGATAGAGGGCAGTAGAGGATTGTGGGTGTTAGAGGGCCACACGGAGGTGTGTGGTTAGTTTGACCACTCAGGCGAGTTGCAAAATGCGACTAAGTGGTTGGCTTTATGAACTTATCTTATGATCGAGTGTTTGTAAGTGCATTTATTAACTCTCGAATGTTTTGATTCCCAACAAACGAATGAAACAAACAATATATTTGTGATTAATATACTTATGTTTATTTATATTGACCTCAATGAAAATCAATACTCATTAAGAGCCCTTTGTGTTTAATTTAAAGACTGTGTACTATAGTATGGTAAACAAAATATTTTAAAAGTGAGTGATGAATCTGGAATGTTTGTAATTAATATTGATGACATTTAATTAAGTGTTCATCATAATTCACAAGCCAGTTGCATCGGCTAGTAGATGTTTTTCAGTGTAGCTTAGCGTTGTATTTTATTCATGTACGTACATCATGTATGATACTCTTAAGAGTTATACTCAGAAACAAATTACTTTTAAGTGAAATATTACGACTAGGCATGAACCTACAGAGCTGGATAAAAATATTGTATCATTTGCAGAAGTGGTATGCTCAGAATTAAATGTTCCTTGATTGTAGTTAAATGTGACGTAATACGTGTCGTGTCAAGGACCATGTTACAAAATCGAAATGTATATGATTAAATTAACTATTTTTATTCTTGAGAAATGTATTTGGTATGTGCACTCATTATTACATGCCTGATGATAGGTGCAAAATCTAGAAAGATTAGTTAAAAACTGTAGAAATGGGAGAGATAGTGTCACAACTTAGTGAACACGCTGTATGTCCTTTATTTTACCCCATTTAGAATACGGTTCAGTTTTCTTTGATGCGGCTCAAAAACACGAACTTTGAAATTGCACAGGCTTCACTATAAGACAGCCTTAATCGTTAGCGGCTGCATTTCCAAAGAAGACCCAAATTGACATTGTCCACTTGAATTTAGACAGGCAAGCTGAAATAGTGCTTAATAAAACCAGATGTGATTTCATTTTACGTTACCACAAGTTCCAGTATCAATACAATAATGTTATCCTTAATGTACGTGTGGCTTTCTATGTCGGACAATCCAACACCTATTCTTTTCTTGGCCCCTATTACTTGATCTCAGGGAGCAACGAGCACTCAACCTTGCAGGGATAGCCAATGTTAACATTCACCATTATGACAAACTGTATTTAAAGAAAAACTAGATACATCATTCTATGTTTGCTCTCCATATAAAATTGAAACTTACAAAAACTTTCTTTCTTCAATTTTAGATTTTGTTTAATTTTTATATATTTGACGTATGCGTAATATTGCATTTAATATGTTTAAACGAGTGTTAAACAGCCTGACATTACTTGATTATTATGTGCCTACTAACTGTATTTTAAAGATTGTTTAAAAAGTATATGTGAAAATCGACATGGGCCACTAATGCCAATGGCCTTGGCCAATGGTCGGACATTGTATAATGATAATATTAAGTAAAACATAATCTTGAAAAAACTAATAAAAAGGTGCATTCTGGGGCAATAGATTTTGTAAATGGACATAAATATGGACCTAAATATGTCCACCATGGACATAAATATAAATAGATTGCTTCATAATTCATTGACTCCATCACAAAACATTCACTTTCTCAAGCGATTTATCATCATTATATCGGAATTGATTGTTAATTTTATAGATATTTGAGCATAGCATTGATTCATGGATACATGTAGTTTATTGTAATTTACAACTTTGGACTACGTTTATTCAAAAGGATCAAGTTAATGTGAAATATCACATAGAATATTTGCTCACTTTACTTGACTTGTTTTTGAAGAAGCAAAATGGCGACAGTTCATCAACGTATGCCAGTTTTGGATTAACCTCGCCAACGTGAGAATGCTCCGATTCTGAATTCGCCACCATTTTGATAATGATTATTCCTGATCATCCAAAGAACTGCTTTAGATTTAAAAGCGGCAAGTCACAGTTGAATGAATCTCCGTAAAATGAGGTTGAATTCTTCAAAATGTTGTTTTTATCAATTGAGGAACAACCTTCTCCATACAAATGTTTAAAAGTTAATTATAAATGTACATTATTTATTGAAATATTGACGGCTTCCCATATAAATTATATGTGATTGTTTGCACCTAGCTAGATAATACAGTGTGTCCTAATAATGGGCTGGGCTGTTGATTTGGAAGGCATTAATTAGTCATTAAATAAACTGTAAACATGTTATGACAATCGTCTTTGATGCGTATAAAATCAACCCATTTTTCATACAATCAATGTAAGATATAATGTTGCCACTCTCTATAATATTGTCCTTTTCAATCACCATTGATATCTAGTTTGGAAGACGTGACATATGCGTTGTTTATATTCCCCGCTAGAAATGGGGTTTGATATCATTCTAGATGTGCACGCATAGTATTTAATTGTAACCACGTAGTACTCCTAAGTTAGACGGCGTAGTAATTGGTACTATCTAGTAATAATTCATAACAAGCTTTGATTTAAGAACATTGATAAATTCTGTTCATCCTTCTCCCCATGACTCCGCCACTGCCTGACCAATAGTAGTCACCATTCGTCAAACGATGACATATAGCGTATATATTGTTTTTCGATGATCATAAATTCATTTGATGAAACCATTATCATATATTCTTCCTGATTTAATTTATGCTGGCCAGTGAAGCCTGACTGTAAAACATATATATGTAGATTAGCATAATTTGAATAATCACTCGGACAAGTGCTGTTTACAAAATAAAGCACCATGACAATTCTTAGGGTTTTAATAAGTTTGGGAATTCTTGGAACTATTTCTTATGCTCAGCAATGTGACACAAGCAGAGCTGTAAAATGTGAGTAGTAATTTATGAACTAGTAAAATTTATTTATATTTTAGATTATTATGTAGCACAAACGCTAAACGGGAAAATCAAAATTGAATTTTAGTGTGATTGGCGCTGCATAATGACCAATTGGGAAATGTGCAATATTTGTATAGAAATAATATTTCAATTCGACTTGGCTTTTTTCTTTGGTCTTGTCTCTTTAAACTGCATATTGTTGATAAGTAAACAACGGCAAATATCAATAGTTTAGAACAACATCAATAATGACATATAAAGCTATTATCCTCTTGCGTATCACTCACCAGAATGTCAATGAGTAAAAATTATAGTTTTTCATTTCTTTCATAACAATATTGGCTCAATCGAAGGATATCGAAGGAAGGATTCGTGATCATTTGATAATTTCCTTGATGTTCTACTTCTTAACAACACATGTTGATTATTTAAAAATTTCCACTGTACGTATGATTTTACCATATCATGCACGTATTCCTTTTGAAATTTTATTGGTAAAATTTCTTATTTTTGCATTTTTCCGTTTTACAGGCGTGTCTATAGGATACGGTATTTTCGTGCAATTATAGAAATACTTCAATTTAAAAAAAAACGCTTTCAATAACTGATCAGCCTCATATAATTATCATGAACTATTTCGTTGATGAAAGACAAGATTTGATGAGAAAATAGTCCTTATAGAGCAAACTAGGGTGATATAAATGACCACCTTTGAACTAAGGTTCCGATACACCATTGGAAAGCTGAAATCGTCAGCTTTAAGAATCTGAACTCCATTTGAATTTTGAGTGAATGCAAAATTAGATATTAACCCTTTCATTTCATTTCACCCATTTCAGTTTGAACCCATATAGGCTGAGATAGGGGACATTAAGTGAAGTGACCCCATAATGCTACAAAATGCGTCAACATTTTTGTTATCAGTAGAAATGAGATTTGATATTTGAAAATGATATGTATTTGATGTGTAATTTGGGTATTTAGAAATGTACAATACAAATTACTCATCTTCTCCTGAGTATATTAAGATTGCAGCAAGCGTGCATTGACTTAAGGTGAGAATATGCACCTTTGAATTAACATGGGGTACTATCAATAAACAATATCCCATTTTGTTTCACAGTGTAGAATTCCATCTCAAACATGCATACTGTCTAATATGGAGTAATTCCAATCAATAGTTTCCTAGACATAACAGTCCATAAAAGGCATTCTGGAACAATAAATTTTCACATACAACCACCCTCCCACCCTCATATAATCTAAGGAGAGAAGCAAAGTCGCACAACTGATCATGAAGAGTGACGCAAATATATCCTAAATAAAGTACATTCTCCTGTCAATGAAAAATTATGATGTAAAAAAGAAACTTGACATCGTTTTCATTGATATTTGGGTGGTTATTTCAACGAGAACATGTAATCCTAACAACAAAGTGTAAACATCATAATCATATACTGTTGTGTTGCCGAGTTGATTTCTTAAGTTCTTAGGTGATGAAAGGATTAAAATCTAATTTGCATTCAGCCAAAATTCGAATGGAGGTTTGATTCTTAAAGCTGACACCCTCAGCTTTCCAACGGTGTATTGGAACCTTAGTGCAGAGAAGTTATTTAAAAATCACTAAGGAGAGTACTTCGAGGCTCTATTTTGCTCAAGTATTATATCGGGTGGGCATAAAAATGAGCAGTACGTTGATGCAACATTGCTCCATTGTTCTTTGTTTAAACCCTTTCAAACCTATGGCATGGTGTGTTAAAATTGGTCAAAATGAAAAATAGCCTCAAAAACGCACGTTCCGGTGACCCACATTGCATCACCTCTCAGGTTCCATGCTACCCTTTGCATTCGTTTGACTTCACTTCTTAAAAGAGAGCTTCGTCGTTTAACTAGACTCTGCACGCAGGGTAGTTCCATGCGTAGAGAGCGCGCTACACCCGTCTGGTACGCGTTGAATCAATTGCTCTCTGGTTCTAAAGTATATGTGAATGTAGAAATGAGCATTTTTGCTATAATTTGAAATTGACAAGGAATTGATTGAAATATGTTTCAATGAAAATGGTTGGAGACTGTATTTTATTGCATTGCGTAATATTTTGATGACGTCCCCCCCCCCTCCAAAAAGAACACCAAGCCCTGCAGTGCTCATTACATGCTCACTTACTCACGTCGAGAGCTGCCATGTTAGGTTTTGAAAGTATAGCTCTCCATCGTGAGGATCTCCCAGCTGAAGAATTGTGACATCTAAATTTGATCAGCGCCAGTCAGCGGCTTGCTGTTTGTCTCAAACTGTAGCCTACATATGGGCTCATATGTGTCTACTTTCCCCTTGCATGTAGGATCGCGGATGTGCTTCTATGGCGATCAGGAGTTCTAATCGTTTTTTGTTCGATACCCATTTCCAATATGGCGGTTAAACGGAAATACTATCGACGCATGCGCAACTTGGGAAACGTCAAGCCGCCATATTGAATATACCTGGCCAAAACTTTTGACACGACCAATAAAATGAAGTCCTGATCGATACATAGGGCAGTGAGACGTTCTATAGTTGAGCTGAATGAAAGATGGCGATGTAGGATACATTTTCAGTTATATAATGTGCAACATGAGTCAGCTGAATTCCCTGAAATTTTCTTTGAAGTCAGGATTCTTAAGCTGTTGATTCTAGCGATAGAGAGCTATACTTTCAAAATCTAAGTAGCTCTCGACGGGAGTAAATGCTCACGTGTTTTCAAGCGCACCTACACTCACATAATTCTTTTGAAAGATACCACGGTTTAGTGCACTACAGAGGGATTAACCCCAGAGTTCAAAGATGACCTACATACTAAACCTGTATGGAGATGACCTACAATACCTCTCTGATTGGTCAAAATCGACAAACAAACGAAATATGGCTCGAATAATATATGTTTATTTCTGGCGTATCAACAAATACCATACCTTCTTATTTCATATAAAGATAGAGAAAGGTGTACGGAATATGCCTACATGAATTAAAACATCAGATCGGAGTGTAGTATTTGAAAACTAGCAGGTGAAAATTCGAACAAATGAACGTGGTAAGCAAGATACGTATTTATGTCTGTTCTCTCAACAGCTCTTGGGCTTTCCCTTCTCTTGGTGCACTTTTAACGAGCAGACGCGGTTGGCACACGTGAGCAGCCGATAAGGTTGCCACAGCGTAATAAGCGGTTTAAGTACGCTCGGATGAACTGCTTTTGTTGACATGTAATTTGCAACCCATGGGCTCATTGTTCTTTTTCACGATACATAGGGGGAAAACTTATTAGATATTATGCAATATGCTTGTGCCGCGGGCAGTTCAAAATCGCAGTCTAAATACATTTGAGAATGCGCGCAAAATCGTTTATGGAGACAGTACATTCTTGTAAGAGTCTGTCGACTGGTAGAATTCCTAAGGGGATTCAGGATTCATACAGTCCCTGTCAAAAGCTTGTGCGCACCATCGACTTGTACTGAGAAGATGGAGGATTCTTTTATTTTGGAAATTCTTCTATATTTCTATACAATAATAATTTTAAATAAATGACCATTTTGGCAATCAAACTGATGACTTCACTACTATATCATCAATTGCTCATATTGTTTAATCAAAACATATTTCATATTTTAGTATGTGCTGATATCGTCTTTGCCTTTGATACATCATGCAGTGTCTCAGATGAAACAAAGGATGGTGTTAAGACTTTCCTTGATGATTTCGTTGGCTTGTTCGACTCGGTTGGCAAACCAAACCTTCCAGCGGGAGATAGGGATCCCACCTTCACTCAGTTCGGGATGTTAGCTTATGACTTAGGGGCACGTAAAATATTTGGTTTTGGTGATCAACCATCAAAGGATGCTGTCCAGGGAGCCATTGATGAGTTCGACCACGCCGCCGCTGATTGTAAAACAACCACACAAGATGCTCTAATTATGGCCAGGGAGGAATTCTTTACGTCAGGTACCCAAGATGATCGTACACCTAATATCCTTGTGCTTCTAACAGACGGACGAACGCAGCCGCAGAAATTTATTGATGATACGGAACTCGAATTGGAAAAATTCAATATGATGAATAACACGTATCTGTTTGTGGTTGTTTTGCCTAATAAGAACGATAAAACGGAATTTGCCGATACATTGGAGCAACTTGAGATGTTGGCGCCCTCAAATAATCGATTTAGCTATCTTGAGGCTGAAAGTACTGACGCGTTGGCTGCCGATGTTCGGGAAAGAATAGCTGGATTCGACCCATGTCCACAATGTGTAGGTATGTATACAGACTTAATATAACCGACGTTAATTTCTTTTCATGTGGAGTAATAAGCTGTGAGTACACCATTGAATAATGTGGCATTGTGTCTGTGACATTTCATATCAAATGTTGAACATTTACACGGTGATGAATCACTGTGCAACAACCGTTTTGTAATATAGGAATATCCTATGGTTTGGAAAAAATATCATTTATATCCATGAGTGGTTATTGATATCTTCATGAGTGAGCGCAGCGAATGAGTGAAGATATTTGTATCCATGAGTGGATATAATTGATATTTTTGAAAATCCATAGGATTGTCCGTTTATCCCATGGGAAATCATCATCAGCGAAAAAAGTTGAAAAATATAATTTGAGAAAAAATTTGAAAAAATTATTGAAAAAATTGTGAAAAAAATTTTTTGAAAAAAATCGAAACCATCGAATATCACTTTTCAAACCATCGAATATCACTTTTTAAGACGTGATATTCGATAGTTTAAAAGTGATATTCGATGGTTTGTGAATTTTTTGCTAAAATATGATATCTTGATCCACATATCAAATATATCTTCATGTGATATTCGATCTATATCCTTGCAACCATGGGATAATATGTTTTATCCTACACTTAGTGTACTAAATGTATAATAACATGAAAAAATAAATTTGATATTTATTGGCAAAATGAATATCCGGAGGATATCGTAACGATATACTCCGGAAAACCCAATATGCGGAGGATATTGTGACGATATACTCCGCTTGTTGATTTCCCGCCAAATTGACTCTATTTGGCATGGAATTAATTTTACAATGATATTATACATTCAGTACACTCCTTGTAAGTGTAGGATAATAAGAACATCCTATGATTTTTTTCAGAATATCATTTTAATCTACTTGGTGATATTGATATATGCACTCGTTCGCTTCGCTCTCTCGTGCAGATATCAATATCACCTCGTAGATAAAAATGATATTCCTCAAAATCATAGGATATCCTATAAATATCTGTTTATTTTCTGTTCGAAATCTTATTTTGATATACGAACTGCAGACCATTTATTTGATCTTAAAATTAGGTGATGATCCATGCCCGGACACACCCCTTGACATCCTTCTTGTCCTTGACCATTCCAATAGTATCGGATATGATGATTTGAGAGAACTCCGTCGAGCGATGGTTGAACTTGTCGAGACATTTGTGGGTGTAGGCGATCTTGTGAAGTTCGCACTTATGACATATAACAGAAAGGTCGAAACGCTGTTGTATTTCAACAGCACAGAAAGCAACTCATTAGACGGAACGTTAAAGGTGTTGGAAGAAATGTCCCTAAAACAAGGTAAAGATACACGCACAGACCTCACACTAGAGCTTGCAAATGGTAAAATATTCACCAAGGCCTATGGAGATCGTCCAGAAGCTGCAAATGTCTTGGTCCTTGCAACCGATGGCCGGACAATGAAGAAGAAATTCCAAAAGAACACACTGAGAGCTGCGGCTGCTCTTAAAGCTCGTGAACCGCATAAGAGTGTCAACATATTCCTATTAGGTCTACCAGCACGTAGGAAGAAGAACATTGACGTACAGATTAAAGAATGGAACGAAATTCCCTCTGCACCACTTGAAGAGCATTTCAAAGAATTCAAACAATTTTCTGACATTATACCATATATAGCTCAATTACAAGGGCAGATTTGCGATGATCAACAAGTCTTTGAAATGGCATATTCCGAATTTGTTGCACAAAATCCAATAATGGAAAACGGTGAATAGATTCTGAAGCACAAGGAAGAAATGCTGATATTTATTTTCATGAATTACTACATATTATGTCATTCGGGAGGTGTTATTCAAACAAATTCAAACAATATAGGAAAATCGACTCTTACATCGTGCATTTAGATTGAAACATTTTGAAGCTGACAACATTGTATGAGTCTCATCGTGCCCCCATTATTCCCGCGAGCGAGAACATCAACTATAAACGATTGCAGAGTTAAAGTAGATCGGAATAAAATTGTTCAAAACTGAAAGAGATGTTCGTATTCACGTCTAAGAATCATTTTTTCTCAAACGTAAATATTTAAAGATTTTGATTTCTCTTGGTTACCAAATTAATACATTATGTAGCTGGAGATGATGAGCTAAGACTTATAAAAAAGGGGACCAATCCAGTGCAGCGACTATATTGTCACAATAGTCAAAACTTGAGGTTGAGTCGTAACATTTACAAGCTGTTGCGAATTCATTGTACAAAATAAAGTCGATTTTTCTCAAAACATACCAAATTGTCCTGTTAGATGTTTTCAGATAGCGTTCATGTTCAAGAAATTGGTATCATACGAAATATAAATACCAATAACTTTCATTTGAAAAGGTATATAAAATCAAATTTTTACTTGACTAAGTCGTGACTGTTTAGCAATATTATACGAATATTTAATTCTTTTAAGGTGAATACCTGTGCATCTTTCACAAGTGATATTCCACGAAACCCAAAGGGCTAGTGGAATATCATCCTGTGTAAGTGTCACAGGTATTCACCGAAAATTGAATTAGATATTTGTTTCATTATTCACTGTTATATTCCTCACTCATATTAATGGAATAACAAACTATTGATGTTTAATTAATCATAAATGTACTCCCGGGTAATATATAAAATTGAAATTACACTGGATTAATTCCTGACTGACAGAAGAAGTGAGTAGCTCCCATAATACTATCATATACTTTCGTATTCGGGGATTCCCCTTAGCCATCACATATGGTCATACAAGCCTTATATGGATCTATCACATGATATTCAAAATGTCGGACAACGGTCAGTTGGATTTCTATATGGCCATGTAAGCCTTATATGGATCTAATACATGGGTACCACGTGATCGAATATGTAGGCTGAACTTTGGGAGATCTCCCCCTGCCTGACTGGTGAATAGCATTTGATATTCAACGGAAGTCACGTGACTTCCGTTGAATCAGAGAGTGAGGAGTAAGACAGTGATATAATAACAGATAATTCACATGTTTCATAGTCATATATATGTACTGCTGTTGAATATTGTTTTTTACGTTTTAGTCACGTGTAGGGCAAAGACCAATCAGTGTGTGAGGAATAAGGCAGTGATATAATTATCAATGTTCCACAACTACAGGGTGGGCCAAAAACCACCCCCTAGCCAATATTCCTGATGAATATTCGATTATTAACATGCACACCAACAATGATGTATCATTTTAAAGATAATTCAATTTGCAACAACACGATATATAACAGAACGATTTTCAACAACCCTGGCTCGAGATATAACCATTTATGTGACACGGGGCGTCAAAAAACACCTTCTCAATTTTCATCGATTTTGCAAACAATAGCCTACCTGTATTTCTACCAAATTTTACTGTTCAGTTTAAAATTGCAACATTGTCACGAGTCTTTCATAATAGGATATTATTTATTGTTTTCAGTTTTGAACCATGCATGCTCAATATACATATGCTTATAAAACTAATTAATTTCTTCTTTAGTCTGTCCAAACATGGCTCAATAGACCCACCCCCCGGGCCCATCCTCTGACTGGATTATTCGCTTAAGAAGCGGAAGTCATTGGTTGATGGCATAATTGGTGGATGTATGCGGAAGTACCATTCTTTCTTTTAGTTCCTTTACATCCCTGATAGGCTGGGTATCTTTAAATTCCAACTGTTTTTGATGCCCCCAGGTATGGTAATCAACATTATTGGCTAGAGATGGTGACATTTCGGATCTCCAAAAACTCCAGGGTAGCATTGGACATGTGTGATGGAGCATTGTCCTATCAGAAAATGAAATTTCTTTCACATGTTTTTTATATCCTCGAGGAGTCATTTCATTAATAATTAATCAGTATATTTTTGCTCCTGGTTCAACAAAAACATGGCCCGTACGGTCTTTCCTTTTTGGTAAACACCGAGTGGACACCACTACCCTTTCAGAGAAATGTCATCCCGATTTGAATAGCCTTTTATCGCAAATGTCACTATTCTTGCTTACTGATATATAGAGTATCGTGTTGATTACGTGATTGTATAGTGCTTTGGGCATTTAGAACAGTTGGTCTATGAAGATCCCTAGCCCAACAGGAGTGTAGACAAATTGAAAGAATGAATAATTAGGAGTTGGATGGTACTTCCGCAGAGATCCATCAATTATACCAATGGCTTTCGCGTCTTAATCGAATAATCAGATCAGAAGGTGGGTCCGGGGGTGGGTTTATTGAGCCATATTTGGACAGACTGAAGAAGTACCTGTAATAAATTTGTTTTATAAGCATACCCCCATATCACATATTAGGTTACATTTCTACAGTGCGTATCAAAAAAAAACGCAACAGATTGTTATCTTAGAAAAGCACAAAACCAGTGATAACAGCATTGATTTCATTCAATACACCATAAAGCCATGTGTCTCCTCTTTACAATGATATATCATTCATTGATATTTGGTCATGGTTGGGCGAGCAATCATTCCATTTGCAAAGTGGGCCATTGGTTGATGAACAGTTGAAATCAGCTTCGGGCCAAGTTATAAACATTGCAAAAGTCGGTGTACGGAACCCGATGCAATATTGGACGAAAACATAAAACCAATGCTGACTGCATCCTTTTAATTCAATGTACCAAAAAGCCAAATTACTCCTCTTTGCAATGTAATATCATTCATTCACAGGGAGTCATCTCTGGCCGAATAATCATTAATTTTTCAAAGTGGGGCAAAATTCAGCTAGGACCCAAGTTTAAAACATTGCAAAAGTCAGTACAAGGGACATAGGGGCTATTGGAAGAAGGTGTGACAGGTATGGGCCATAGACAGTAAAGTGTTCATACTCAAACTCTTGCAAGAATACGTTCGATACCCCTCCAAATTGCCACCACTTCCTAGCACATAAAGATGCGCTCATCTGTCCACCTCATGCATGGTTCAGCCCTGAATCATGTGTGGGTTAAAGTAAAGAAAAGCAGCCCATGGGCAAATCTTTCTCGAGGTTTTGCAATATCTGGTGGAGGAATTGTGAGCACAGATGCTCCTGAGATAGCTCCAAAAGAAAAAGTCACGACAATTCAAGTCAGGGGAACTTCCATTAGCACTTAGCCCTTGCACTGATTTTTTCAATATCTAAAACTTGGTGCAGAGCCGATTTTGACCTACTCTGCAAAGGGAAGGATTTCTAACCCAACCATTACCACATGTGAATGAATGACATATCATTGCAAAGAGGAGAGACATGGCTTTATGTTACATTAAATGAAATTGATGTAGTCATCGCTAGTTTTGTGATTTTACGAGATAACTACTTGTTGCGTTTTTTTGATACGCCCTGTATATGGGGTTGTTTAAAATGGTGCTATTATAAATTATCTTTAATATGATATATCACTGTTGGTGTGATTGCTAAAACATAAATATTTATCGGGAATATTAGCTAGGGGTGAGTTTTTTGGGCCCATCCTGTAGTTACTTTGACAAAACGTCAATGTAACAAAATGGATGAACTTCCTGGATACGAGTTTTTTTTGTTTTCTCGATTTAAACCTTCTTAGTAAAGTTGTGGATTATCATTTGACACAAAGACAATATAGTCTAGTTTTAAGAAATACTCTCGGTTTGGAATTTGAATTTTGAATAAAGCTGTAATTCATGCATTTAGACCATCGCTTTTGTTACATTGACGTAAGTCGTCAAAGTAACATGCATGTACATTGGTAGTATATAATGGACTTTCGTCACTGTAACAAAAGCGAGGAGCTAAATGTATGAATTGCAACTTCATTTACAAAACAAAATCCAAATCGAGGAAACTAGACTATATATTTTCTCGCTTTGTGCCAAATTATAATCTGCAACTTGACTTATAAGTACGTTTTACGTACGTAACCAGGAAGTTCATCGTCCCGTCAAAGTAACTAGTTGTGGAACAGTGATTGATTATATAAGATATTTTAAAATCGATCTCTTATTTACAAGGAAATTAAATCATTCAGAACCCTGTTTTTCTGAGACAAAAGCTATTCCTCATGTTTACCTTATAATGAGGTTGTTTGTTTGTCATAAATGCATTATAAACAAATAGTAAGTACACGAATTATCCTTGCATATTGATGGCTATGGATCATGTGAATAATGACTCATATATAAATAATTGTCTTTTTGACCATATATCAATGACCGTTGACGTCAAAATACTATATTATCTAGTAATTTGAAAGTCGGTTAAATTTATATGTGTATAAATTAAACACTACTGCTATTGAAATGCTCGTCATTAGTGAACTAAAATAAATCTATATCTTGATGTTTTTCCATATTTCAATATCTAGTGTTGGTGATACTACTTAATAATTAATTTGTTTACTCCATATGTATACTGTTTTAATCTACAAATACCACATTTGCGGTGAAGTGTGTAAATAATATACTCATCAATGGCGTTGTCCTTATCAATCTGGAAGAGGGGGAGAAACCCCAGGGTTCAAAGATGACATACGCTTATAATGTAAATCTGTATTGAGATGACATCGTCGCTGATCGGTTTAGCGAGTCGATCGTTGATTGGTTTAAAACTAGGTCAATTTGCAAACTTTGAAAACCAAGATGGAGGGTAAGTTTTCGACCATAGGTGGTGCGCGAAGGAGGAAATCGTATGTCATCAATTGAATCATGAGGTTTCCCTCCTCTTTCTATTTGGTCAGCTTTATGGTGACGACATCACAATTTATATATTTTAATTTATGTGGTCTAATTGAAAGCCCATGTTGCAATCAATCAAAATATAAAAGTTCACACAATCATATCCTAGGATGTCGTACAAACAATGATAAAAAACGTTTACGCTATTTATTTACAGTTTGTAGATTAAAGATCCTTATTTAAAGACAACGTCGTCTTTATGAAGTATTTAAGACATCAGTAGTCACATAAATTGATTATCCGAAGCGGATACCAAGTTCTGACCAGCAGACGAACAATTGCAGACATGGGCTAAGTTTGTTTATTTTGTGGACTTACTGATCCGTATTGTAATCTCTGGGAAGACGTTATTTTTTATTTATTCTATACTTTGTATTTGCGTCCAATGTAGCAGAGTTGATACTTTTATGAACAAGAATGTCATTTTAATGGCCATTTTGTATGCCTTTTATTTCCACACCATGTTTTGATTTTGCCTCGATGTAATTGTGTCATAGTGTTTTTGCTATAAAATTCAAGAGATGTCAACTTTTTAATTAAGGAATGTTGGTTACTCTCTTGTGGTAAATCACATTGTTGATGATGTCAACGGACCATGAGATAACACATTTTCCGGGGAAAGATATCCGAATATCAGTTGTATATCGGATAGAAAAATAAATATTATAGTAGATGCTAATTGTTTGCTCTGAAATAATGTGACAAATGACTATTCCAGCGAATCAGGTAGATATTTCAACGGTTTTCGCGTAATGAAAGAATTTAGTTTTCGTTTCTATTAATTTGACAAGTAGGGTCCTTGATAAACACATTAACTGTAAAAGTATTTATTGGAAGTACTTGTTCTAACAGTCTTTTCGCTTCTTTTTTGTCTCTCGACAGGCATAGGCGTAGCCAGGGGGAGGGGGTTGCGGTGCATAACCAATAAAATAGAACCAAGAAATAGAAGAAGAGATAGAAGCTTCAAGCTCAATTTTGAAGGAAGTTGTATCTTTTGGCTTGCTTTTGCCACGATCGCAACCCCCTCCCCCGACTGAAAACCGTTATTGTTTTTTGGGGAGCGCACCCCCCCCCCCCCAACTGAAAGTTGGCTACGCCCCTGAACATGGATAATAGGGGCACTATTACGCTGCGTGCAGAGTCTAATTATAAACTACGAGAAGACGAAACACTCATTTAAGAAGTGAAGTCGAACAAATGCAAAGGATCATATAAAAGCACGATCTATTTCACAACGCCTTTAACTTTTGTTCTTCAACTGTTGCCCTTTGTGCATTTCAAAAATAAAACATCTTAATCTGATTTGTTCCACCTTTCTTTTCGCTCAGTTCTGCAATATTATGTCCACATGTTGTTTAGGATTATGTCATTTGCGAAATAGCTGTAAGACATTATGAGAATGAATATGGGAGTTTCCACGATTATGTTGTTCACATGATTTTATACACATACCTGCATAACAATCGGAGGCAGAAGTCTTAATATTGTCCAATAAAAAATAAAAATCTAACATTTAATGATAACAAAAGGATTAATTGCTTAGTTCTCTTTGTCTTAGTCTTTGTTTTCTTAAATGCGGAAGTGTACCAACATCACCTAGATTACATAAGAGATCATCTAACAGTCTAAAATTGCTTTTAATTGCAAGTTAATGCATTCCGACCAAAATTTGTATACCTGTATTTTTTTGTGGGGGGGGGGGGGCGATGTTACATCACATTACTTCAACGTTCATAGAGAAATATACAATAAGCATGTCCGTATAAAAGCTAAAATTATAAAAAACTCATTTCAAAGTCATTCTGTTCATGGAAGCGTCAAGTTATGAAAAACAATGCTAAACACTCAAACAAATCGACTTGATTACCTTTGAAAACTTCTTGAGAGGTGATGGACAAATGTATTTTTCTAACTCATTAGAACGTCTGTCTGATTGAAATACTATTTTTAATACAAACATAAATGATTTAATCTTGGTCAGAAGTCTGATCATTGTCCAACAAAATAATAAGAATCTAACATTTAATGATTACAAAACGATTAATTGCATATAGACTTTGTTTTTCTAACGGCGGAAGTGTACCAACATCACCTTGATTACAGAAGAGATCATCTAACAGTCTAAAATTACTTTTAATTCCCTTGTTTTAATTACATTTTATGAATAGACTTTTTTGCCTCTATTCTCATTTTTAAACCTGTTTCTGTTTGCGTATTTAACAATTGTGATAAATTATTCAGTTAGTGTCGAAATCAAAACAATTTTCTACATTATAGTCCCCTCCTCTTGCACTGACTAAATCTTAAAATAAGCCAGTCTGATTGCGAATTTACAAATCCTGTAAAAGTAGCTTCAAACCGCCTTTTAATCAGAGAAAACAATAAGTTAATTCATCTGATTGCGAAAATACGAATCAATCTGATTATCTGATCTCCATGCTATATTTGGTTCGTGCATTATCTACAAGTCAGTCGGGCAAGGGTGAAATTATTTCATTTGAAAACAGCATAACTATTCGGAAGAAATTCATACAAAAATAAGGTACACAACTGATGAAAGGTCGCACGCAATGCACGCACCCCTCTCCTCCTCCTCCGTGTTTGCCCACACACGACCATATTTGAAAATATTTTCTAAAAGCGTTTTCCCCGGGAATATAGGTGTAGCAGTTGCCAGAAGTCGCACAGCTTGATATTTAGAGGGGGCGCAAAAATTATTAGGGGGCGGGGTAAACGTGAAAGTTGCCAAAATATCCATAGGCGTAGCCAGGAGGGGAGAGGGGGGGGGGGGTGCGATCACAACCTCCCCAATAACAATAAAAATAAAACCCTGAGAAAGAAGGATAAAGGAGCTTTAAACTGCCACAATCATACCCTCCTGACTGAAAACCGAAATCTTTTTGGCGATCGCACCCCTCCCCCCTGACTGAAAGCTGGCTACGCCCTTGATATCTGTTTTTTGGTCATCAATAAAACTATATTTATATGGTGAGGATTTATGGATTTTGATAACAATAGGCTTTATATATGCTTTAATGCTTTATTTATCATGATGCTTTTATGTAGGCTATTAATTACAGTTCTTTTTGCAATATAAAACTGGTGTGTTTATGCAAATTCCGATTGGACTAATATAAAGGAATATTGTTTCATTATGTGGACTTGAGAAAGTCCGATATACTCATTGCTTTCAACCCAAAACTTAAAATAGGAAGTTATCAAGATCCCAAGTACCCTGCGTGCAGAGTCTGGTTAAACTACACTCTGCCTAGCAGAGACCATATCACAGTTTAGTAGCCCCGCCCCCACGACCGTGTCTTGTTTCAAATTATAGAGATGCCTGCAAGGGCGATTCTGGTGGCCCCTTCGTATGCCGTAGTATTACGAACAAGGGGAAGGAAGCAACGGTCCAGTACGGAATCGTTAGCAGGGGCCCGTCAGCACTTTTCTATGGTTGTGGACGGTTTTCTGGAGTCTACGTTAATGTGTCACACTATGTAAATTGGATCCAAAAAGTGTATAAGAAAAATATTAAATCAAAGTTATCCAAAGGCTGGGGACCATGGAGTACATATACCTGTTCTGTAACGTGTGGTAGAGGCTTTAGATCACGAGGAAGATCGTGTACCAATCCGTGGAGCTATATTCTCAGCCTAGGTGCTTCTGTCAGGCTTCCGTCCGTCCGTCCGTCCGTCCGTCCGTCCGTCCGTCCGTCCGTCCGTCCGTCTATATTTGTAGGTCTGAAGGCGCTTCTTCAAAATCGCTACATACTGTACGAGGGTTACCCAAAACGTTTTGAAATGTTTGCTCTAATGTTCTTGAATATTCTTCAATACAGCTAAAAGTCCACCAAGCAAAGAACGCCATTAAGCATTCTGATGTTGTTGCCTCAGTTCAATAGTCACAAATTCAAACTTGGTCACTGTCAAGAAATTACAATAGGGCTACGATTCTCTAATCTGATAGGAAATCATTCAGTTGTCGTGTTTCATACCTCGCTTGGTCTCACAGCCTTACGAACTCATGCTACCATGGTGGAAGAAATATCAACCATACACTTTTGTGGTGGCAGAGGAGATTTAAAAATGATAACTGGACTCTTGATTACAACTCCAACCTTGGAGGCAAAAGACTCCACGATTCATGGTGGAAAATTTGCCAGAATTGGATGAGAAGGCATCAAAAGTGAGTAACTTGCAAGCAAATGCCAATATTTTGAAAGTCTGAAATGGAACACAGGGGGCCGTTCTTGGTACAATAGCAACTTACGACCGGTCATAAGTCACTGATTAGTCTATGCGCATTCTGGGTACATTTTAGGTGGTCATTTTGAAAACATATCTCAATTTAAAAGACCAAATTCCTGTATAACAGGAGAGGGGGGTTGCTTAGAACAGTCAACGTCTGTTTGAAATTTTTCTATCCACAGAAACCAGTAAATTGTAATTGGTTTTGAGTCTTTCTTGGTAAAATGGCTTTTGTTTGTTGTGAAACTTGTGGTTATGTATAAACATTTGGAGGACATATCAGTTTGGTAAAATATCCTTCCAATTTTGAATAAGAACAAGTTAAAGTTTAATGCTACTTTAAAATTATTTACAGTAGAAAAATGCAACATTTGAATCTGACCAATAACGTCATCCAAAGCTTAGGCCAAAGATCAAATTTCAGGTCAAGAAGGGTTCAAGTAAACAATAACAGTTTCTGTTGTTAGCTGATTGGTCAACTCTTAAAGTCCCCGTCTAAAGTTTGAAAATGTTTTTTTTTATCATTCATTTACTATTTGTCAGGACTTAAAAAGTGATTTTAGAGATTTTTGAACAAAAATTTTTTTTGAAAAAATAGTTGTGAGCATTTCATTTCTCAAATATTCAAATTTCCCGCCATTTTTCAAAAAAAGTTGAAATTTCTTAATCATCAAATATTTCTTAATGCATTTCAAAAAAGATTATATTTTTAACACCAATGCAAAGATTGAACAAAGCACACACTATTTCAATAATAAAATATCATATTTAATGGACCACTTCAATGTTTTAGCTTATCAAAATATTTTGAAACATTAGTGATGTCACTAAGGTAACAAAAACTTTTTGAAAAACATTGAATTTTTTTTTCGATGTCAATCTTATCTAAATATGCTAGACTTTCATAAAAAACCAATGTTGATTGTCTAACCAGGTTTAAAGGAAGAATAAATTATGTTTTAGATATCATTGTACCATTGGTTTCTATGAGAACTAAAATTTTGAAATGCATTTTTCTCAGAACCATTTTCATGCACTGATAAGTTCATTTCTCGCTTGTTTATCAACCGATTTTCTTAACTTTTTCGGCAAAAAACATGGGAGGATGAATGCTATTCATTGGTATGAGTTGTGGCTAATTAGTAGATATGAGTGACCTCTAAAAGTTGGTTTTAAATAAATTTTACAAATTTTGGAACAAAAAGTCTATCAAAAACCACTTTTTGAAATTGAAAAAAAAGGTTTCACATATCACACTTTGATAACATTGGGTAAGACTACAATATAAGCTAAAGTGGTTTAAACTTTACATGGGGCCTTTAATTATAATGGGTATGTTAAGTAGCTCTGTGATTAAAACACCCTGGGTTTCTACTTAACATGAATTTAGGCCTTTATTGATATGAAAATGTTTTGGGGTACTTTTGGTTAAAATGGATATGCTCAGTAAATTCCAAGTTGGCCATTTCGATTTTCTGTTCTTAAATTCTGTCTCCTTTTACTGATTACTATTGGGTTCAGGATGAAAGATCTAACTGGGCTTGCTCAATGGTGGGACTTGTTGTACATGTAAGTGTCTCTTGCTCCAGTCAATCAAAGCTGACCCTATGTTTGACATTGAAACACCCATTAGTAGTAGTTGGTAGTAACACACATTATTTATTTAGATAGTGGGCTTAGCTTGGTATCTTTGAAACTGATGATTATACCGTAATTAATCAAAATATATTGAGCAAGAATGGATGAACTCCATGTAAAGTCATGGTTTTCCGGTTTAAAACGCAACATAAAGTATGATGAATTTAAACTATTTCATATACTGTACGTATATTGCTCATTATCAATATTCAATGAAGGAGATATAATTAATTTGTATTACGTATGCAATATGGATCGATCCTAATTATGTATAAACTTTGTTTCTGAAGAGTGTTTAATGTAATAGGCATAAGCCTGGTAATTAAGTCATATTAGTGTCACCAGTTCTTGTCATGAATGCACGACAATGACAAATAACATTTAATTGCTTTTAAACGATCTTACATTCTTCATATCAAAGCTTACATCAGTTAATTGCAAATCGGTTAAATTATACATATGTGATATATAGTTGACAATAATTCAAGTAACCACTCGGGGCAACTGCATACAGAATAAGGTATCATGCAAATGCTAAGGGCTCTTAGGGCTCTGATTTGTATAAGTATTTTTGGAACTACAACCTTTGCGATATGTCCAACTGGTGAAGGTGTGAAATGTGAGTACACGTATTTTATGTCAAATACAATGACATCGTATTTTCATTATATGATCAATGGAGATTATTAATGATTTTACAGTATTAATTTGGACAAATGTAAAAAATGTGAATTTATTTAGAATACTGTAAAGTTTTAGTTGACACACGTATCTATCATAAAGTAATAATTGCACCAATGATTACCATACATTCTGGTCTACGTTTTGTTAACAAATTAAGACTACATGTTGATATGGTGTGGGGCATTATTGAAAACAGTCATATATTTGACCATTTTTAACGATAAAACTACGGATTTAAATCTCCGAAAAGCCATTGATTATGACCCCATTTCAAAATGTCCAGCTTACATTCTTCCAAGATGACCTTCTTTTTCATTTACCATACCAAAGGTTTCATTTGCACTTCGTCAGCATGCACTTTCTGAAAGTGAGAACGGCGGTGAAATACGATTCCTTAAAAACATCATAGAAAATATGTCCGATATTGTTCATGTAGGGTCCTTTAATCCATAGTTTCGGGAAGTTGGGTGAATAGTTATGCTATTTGTAGACTTTACCGGGAGGAAAGGTCATTTTTATGAAGCGAATTGTCGTATTTATGGTGTGAAAATACCCATGGTCAAATACATGAAGGTCTCATATTATTCTACATGCTGGTCCTGGTTGCACTTTAACTAACACATACATATACTTGATGCTTATGCCTCTTTACAGAGTGATTGTGTCTATCATGTAAACTATTCACTTAATAAGTATAACTATTCCTCATAGTTAATTATTTACTTGTGAGAAGACACTCAAAATATGTTATATGTAACATATCCCACCACTCTTTCCAGTATGTGCCGACATCCTCTTTGCCTTTGATACATCATGCAGTGTCTCAGATGAAACAAAGGATGGTGTTAAGAGTTTCCTTGATGATTTCGTTGGCTTGTTCGACTCGGTTGGTAAACCAAACCTTCCAGTGGTAAACACAGATGATCCAACCTTTACTCAGTTTGGAATGTTGGCTTATGACTTAGGGGCACGTAAAATATTTGGTTTTGGTGATCAACCAACAAAGGATGCTGTCCAGGGAGCAATTGATGAGTTCGACCACGCACATGTAGATTGCAAAACTACCACACAAGATGCCCTTATTATGGCCAGGGAGGAATTCTTTACGTCAGGTGCCCAAGATGATCGTACACCTAATATCCTCGTGCTTCTAACGGACGGAAGAACACAGCCGCAGAAATTTATTGATGATACGGAACTCGAATTGGAAAAATTCAATATGATGAATAATACGTATTTGTTTGTGACTGTTTTGCCTAATAAGAACAATAAAACGGAATTTGCCGATACATTGGAGCAACTTGAGATGCTGGCGCCCTCAAATAATCGATTTAGCTATCTCGAGGCTGAAAGTACTAAGGCATTAGCTGTCGAGGTTCGCGCAAGAATTTCTGGATTTGACCCTTGTCCTCTATGTCTAGGTGAGTCAATACATGAACACTATTATATTTGTAAATGCAGGTACTATGAACGCCCCTTCTATACCATGAGCTGCTCGAGCTCAAGGTACACTCGGGGTGTAATTATCACCCTTGATTAAGAACGATCTTTTCATCTTTTCAAAGGAAATGTTTAATCTTTATTGGTCACCTTTGGGTGCATTGGTTTTTCATGAATTACTATACTTGTATGTTTGATCTAATATGAGATGAAATCATACCCCATCGTAATTTCATCAGTACATTTGAGTAATACTATACCAAGTAGTGATATAAATGTTGATACCGATTGCACATTAGAATAGGTCTGATGGAATATATTTGTCGCCTGTTCTTACATATAATTTACTTATTGGCGAGATTGAATTGTCATGTTTCCTCAATCTTCACACGTGTCTCAATGGATATTTTGGATTATATTGGATACAGAGCTGTTTATCCACAGGGTATTTCTAAAGTGAAAAATTCCTTGCCGGACATACGGACCTGACACTTTGAAATATGTTACGTCAGGTACGTTTTGGTTAACATATGTATGATTCATTCCATTTTTAAAATTAGGTGATGTAATTATTCCACCCCCTTGCCCACGAGAAGAACCACTTGACATTCTTCTTATTTTGGACCACTCCAACAGTATCGGACCTGAGGATCTTAGAGAACTCCGAAGGGCGATGGTTGAGCTTGTAAATGCGTTTAAAGGTGTGGGTGTGGGTGATCTCGTAAAATTCTCCATTATGACGTATAATTTCAAGGCAGAAATACTGTCGTATTTAAACAGTACGGAATCTAGTTCATTGAATGGAACACTTGGAATTCTGGAAGAGATGAGTTTAGAACAAGCTAAGGATACCCGCACCGATCTGACATTAGAACTGGCAAACGCTCAAATATTCACCGAGGCCTTTGGAGATCGACCCAATGCTGCTAATATTTTGGTACTTGCAACCGATGGCCGAACGATGAAGAAAAAATTCCAAAACAATACTCTAAAGGCAGCAGCTGCACTTAAAGCTCGCAAAGCTCATGACAGTGTGGACATATTTCTTTTAGGTCTTCCAGCGCATAGACAGAAGAACCTCGACGTACAGAATACCGAATGGAACGAGATTCCGTCCAAACCAAAGGCTACCCATTTTAAAGAATTTGGAAATTTCACTGAAATCATACCGTACATCTCTCAATTGCAATTGAGCGTCTGCGCTGACCAGACAGAATTTGAGCGGGCATATCGTGCGTATGCTGATTCCAGATGATTTAAAGGCTGGAAAAATTACAAGAAAAAGTAAAAAATAAAACACAAAATGTATTTTTGTTGTCAACTACAAGTTTCATTCATTGTGAGTACGCCTCACCATTATGAATTTATGAAAGTATATTTTTGAAAGCCTGGCATATGCCCTGTATGACATTAGAGCATATAACTGATGTGATATAGATCGATAAAAACAACTTTAAATTGCCATCATATTAATCATAGTTTTATAAAAGAAGCATTATTGTTGAGAGGGACTTACTTTGAAATGCAATAAATAACACATGCCCAAAACAAAAGTTTTCAAATATCCTTAAGGTTATTCTTTCCAAACAACATTTTTGAAAAACATTCCTTTACCTGCACATGTTATTTTTGTTGCTGCACTATATTGTGTTACGGATTCTTCATATTCGGACCCGGAGTCATACCATGGACTACTATATTAGGCAATACTTTCAATTGCACTGTAAGCCTGATGAATACAACATGGATAGAGGCACAACATGTGTAATGCTATCATTAGTACTTTTTAGATTATGTAAGAAATTGATCAATATTTTAATAATGGCCACACCCTAATTTGCATATAAAATTTTCCCTGAAATTAGTTACTTTTTGGCCACCCAATTAAATCAACGAGGAAATCCTTAATTACTTAATTAGTCAGTAATGTTCATTGTATTGCAAGCTTGATACAGAAAATTTTGAATAAATGCGACATTTCAATCATAAAATATGCTAAGTTGCAATTATCCACAATATCTAATAAGATATACTTGTATATTTTAACAGTATCATTAACCCTGAAAACACAAAAACATAATTATGCTGCTATCATTCTTACTTTTCAAGATATCGAAACCAATCAATATTTCATTAATGACCTCGCCAATTAGCCTATATTATTTTTTCCAAACTAACTTTTTGTCCAACCCGGCTAAATCTCTTCACAAATCCTTATCATCATGCAATGCAATGTCTTCTTTTAGTAAACCAGGTGGTAACAAGTCAATGGCAACTCCAGGAAATGCTGATATTTCAAGAAAAAACATTCAAAATGGGCGCCTTTTCAATTTTCCAAATTTCTTTTCCAAGTTTCTCAATAACACTGGATTTCCATTGGCCACTTACTAGGCTAACTTAGAGAAGTTATTGTAAGAGTGTTTTCCTGAAAAAAGCAAGGAAATACACACATGCCTTCATACTTTATTTGGTACCAGAAAATAACATGGGGAGGATAGCATTTTTTCAAAAATGTTGTTTGGAAAGAATAACCTTATAAAGTGTGTCCCAATCCGAATAAAAGCTCTATTTTATGAAGTCGAATGAGTTTATTTTTAACCCGTCTGCAATACTGTCAACACATTTCCAGTCAAACTCCTTGCGAGATTGGTTTTAAAGGATTGGTAGCAATGTGGTGAACTAAGTGAACATACGCTTCTCTTAAACCAGTTATCACATATTCTGAAAATTGAAACATCATCAAAAATAATGGTCATCTTTTTAATGGTTACAATTTAATTTGCAAATATTAATCTACCTTTTCATATATTGTTTTAGAAAACACACCAGACACTTCTTTTGTTCTTGGTACAAGATGTTTAGAATGAAATGGAACATCTATCCAAATGTCGTTGGAACAAAATGAACTTTACACAACATGTTCTCAATATTGTAATAATACAAAGGAAAGTTTATATTATTTTAAAATGATTGTCTTTAATAAATGAAATAAATGGTATACTTTAATTCTATCTATTTTGGAGGAAATTTATCTATTTTTGAGAAATGAAAGTACATAATAGAAGCGTTTAGATCATTGTTGTTTAATTTCTGAATTATTTCAATTATCTTGGGAAAACCTTATTAAGCATGTGTCATTGGATACAATATTACTTTAAAATCAAAAGTTAGTCGTAATCGTATTTTTATGTTTACAGTCCCCTCCATAAGTTTGGCAACCTTAGCTCCCCCATTAATTGGACGTGTTAAAGTCTCTTTACCTTTGAATTTTTATTTACTTTACCTGCGATGAAAATACATACTATTGATGGAAACGTAATTTGACTATATTTCCAGTACTTCCAAATTTTCTCAATTTTTTCCTCAATTACCAAAGGTGGAAAATTGATGATAAATTTGATGAATTTTTGAAAATCGACATTCTTATGTTAACCAATTACATACAGGATATGTTTTTACAGAATTTAGTTCACAATATCGCTACCAATCCTTTGTACAGTGCTCTCAATCATGATAATTCTTCTGGAATGCTTGCTAGATTACATTGCAACTCTTGTAGTTTTAGCCCGTTGTCAGGTGAACGCCTTTAAAGGGACACATAATGCAGGAGTATTATTTGTATACGAATAGAGAAAAGATATGCTATTAACACTTTAAATTATGCCAATGATTTAATGTAAAATATGTTTTCACCTAAAGCTCATTGATTAAGGGATTTAACTGAATTTAATTTTAAGTATGATCGACTTGTCTCCATATTTTTCAACATGTGACACCATTCACTATCATATTTTCTAGAAAGTTTTTAATTGAGCTTTTGACACATATTTGTCATAATTTGACACACATTTGTCATCATTTGTTATTTTGTACGTAATGTATTTAACGGTATGTCAAATGACTACATTGGTGATGATACTCTAAACTTCACTCATAGGAATAATTTCGATTCAACATTGTGACACTCGATTATGATGATGCTAACAGTTTTGTTCAGTGTAACAATATTTGCGCACAGCGTGACTTATGCCGCAAAATGCAATGCTGTCGATGAAGCAAAATGTAAGTACATAATTATACTGTAAAGAATTTTGTAGTTTAATTTTCTGACACTCCCTTTTTCCATTTTCTATTTCGACCCAAACTAGATATTTTATAAAACGATCAATAGGAGATATGCGTATTATATGCATGTACCAAAAAGCAATGCAAGCCTATACAGGGTGTCCAAAACAACGGCAATAATCACCCTCTACAGCAAAAAGTACTTAATGTTACATGGTGTCATATCTCATTTTAAGTCTCATTTTCAGCTTTATATCACATAATTTAACAGATTTACTGCTGATTCTTAGTAGTTGGTATGACCACATGTTGCTGCTCGAACTGCAGCTTATCTGGATGGATATGATTTCAATAAAAATTCAGAAAAGGGCACAGCAGTGCATAATCCTCTAAGCACTTTCTTCACAATCTTCAGAATTACACCCTTACTATATCAATTTTTAAGAGGCTCTTTGTCCATCAATTCCTATTTTCCGTTTTTCAGAACTAAACCCATATATTCAGTGCAGTTGAAATCTTGACTAATTCTTTCATATTCCACTTTCTGAAGATTTGACCTTTAACCAGTAACAGAGCAGCAAACAAAGTACTGAAGTAGCAAACTTTGAAACTATTTAGCTTTTTTAATATAAAGTTTTATTAAATTAAATTTGGTGAGTAACTCCAGAGTTAAAATATCCTTCAAATGAGGTATGACAGGATATGTAACATTAAGGATTTTGCTGTAGAGGGGGATGCCGTTGTTTTTTGACAGCCTGTACAGTTTTGGGATTTATTTGATTTTGAGAATGAAGTAGGCATAGGATACAATTATATACATATTTGAAATGACTTATGACTCATGAAACATATCTCGAATTCTAATATGATAGATACACAATAGCTAGAACAATTGATAAACTGGTCTATATTGGAGTATGTATGACCGCTAAAATTCATAAATGCAAATGGTTGTGTTTCTCGTCTGTTTATCATATTAGAATCGTAACAAGGAGACCTCGATTCTATGATTTATGTCAAATATATGACCTCAAATTCTATTCTGGCCATTGCCAAATACCTCAATCGCTACGCGATTTCGGTCTTTTATCAATGAACAGAATAAGATTTTCGGTCATATATTACGCCATAAATCCCTGGGGGGTACTCCGGTCAAATTTTTGTATAGGGGAGTGCCGCTGAGACTCAAGATACCCACATCTACGGATTTTTTCTCGAAAAATGGACCCACATCTAGGGGTTTTCTTTCAAAAATAGACCCACTTCAAGATAATTTTTAAGAAACATGACACCCTTTCGTCGATTTTTTTCCAAAAATTAAGATTTAGGCCCCCCATCTAGGGATTTTTCGGCGAAAAAGTGACCCACTTTAGCGGCACGTCCCCATATAGCTAATATATACCCGGGCATAAATCATAAAATCTTGGTCTTTATTTCTTAAATATGTACAAGTATGGGTCGATCGTGTGAAAATGTTACCAGTGTTATCAAGTCCCTTTGTAGCAAAATATTGTCATATGATCTGAATGAAATGATCGAAAAGGATTGATATGCAATTTGTTACAATGGATTTGTTGTTTGATTAAATTTTTATATTCCAGTATGTGCCGATATCGTACTTGCGTTTGACACATCGTGCAGTGTCTCAGATGCAACTAAAGATGGCGCAAAGGTATTCATGGATGATTTTGTTAGTTTATTCAACTCCGTAGGTAAACCAAATCTTCCGGCGAACTCAACTGATTTTACCTTTACTCAATTTGGTTTATTAGCATACGACTTAGAGGCTCGTAAAATATTCGGATTCGGAGATCAGCCGTCAAAAGATTTCGTCCAGGGAAAAATTGATGAGTTCGACCATACGCCAGTTACTTGTAAAACTGGCATTCATAGGGCGCTTAAAATGGCCAAAGAGGAATTCTTTGATTCTGGTACTCAAGATGACCGCACACCCAACATTCTCATACTGTTAACAGATGGACGAACTCAGCCCAAGAAATTTATACCCCAGGTAAATAAAACAATGAATGTCCTGCTGGAGCTGAACAACACATATGTTTTTGTGGTTGTTTTGCCTAATAAATTCGATAAGGATGACGAAAATGATACGTTGAAACAACTCAACATGTTGGCTCCAGAGGGGAACCGATTCAGCTATTTGAACGCAGAAAGTAACCTCAGCTTGGCTAAGGAGGTCCGACAGAGGATAGGCGGATTTGACCCTTGCCCCGTATGCGTCAGTAAGTACCTTTTACATAATAAAATATCCTTCGCAAATGTACCATTTAGCATATTATCTGTTTGTCATCCTTTAGGCCAATGATGTTTATATGATAATTTATGGAGCTCTTGCATTCTAAAACTTTTGTTTTATATTAAGCCTATGTTATCGCCCTCTCGTTGGACCTTTCATGGTTTACAAGGACTTTATGTTTTAAACCCAGGTGACGAGGGACAAGCGTGCATACCCGAGACACCTCTCGACATTCTGCTTATCATCGACCATTCTAAGAGTATCAAACCTGACAATTTGAAAGTGCTACAGGAAGCGATGATCGAACTTGTCAACGCGTTTGAAATCGTTGGTGATGAAGCACACGGGGTTAAGTTCTCCATTATCACGTACAACAAAAAAGCAGAAATATTGTTATATTTTAATAGTACAGAAGCCAGTTCAAAAGAAGGAACCCTTGGCATTCTTAAGACAATGTCTTTGAAACAAGGAAAAGACACCCGCACTGACCTTGCCCTGCAGCTCGCAAATAGCAAGATTTTCAATGCTGCTTTCGGCGACCGTCTTGGTGCTGCAAACATCATAATATTAGCTACAGACGGCAAAACAATGAAGAAAAAGTTTCAGAAAAATACAATTACTGCAGCGGACGAACTTAAAAGTCGCGGCGAGAGCGTCGACATTTTCTTGTTAGGCCTACCCACACGTCGAAAGAAAAACCTAGATGTACAGATTCGTGAATGGGACTCAATTCCATCAAAACCAGTTAAGGATCACTTCAAGAAATTCGAGTTTTTTACCGACATTGAACCTTATATATCTCAACTGAAATCTTTTATCTGTGAAGACCAGAAACGATTTATTGCTTCTTTTGATGTATAGAAAAATAAAAAATAAAATTTTACATACCCGAAGAATTTATATAAAGCTGTAAATGGAATCAGAATATTACTTCACTGACCAATTTTGCTCGCAACAATTTTTTTGTTGAAGGTGAGATACTTATCTCTGTTGAAACTGAATTATCTGTTATTATTTCAGAGCAATCATCAATTCAAAAATTCAAGATCTAACGGAATTTGACAATAGAATGCTTTTCAATTGAATTTAATTGCATATATTTTTTGACCTTTGATTGCATGAACTATGTTACATTTGCCCTCTCCTAAACTCTCTGCCCACGACCCGTATTTCTATCATTTGTACTTACGTTGATAAGCATACTGAACATTAGATGCGTGTAATGCATGTACGAGAAGTGCAATAGCATTAGTCTCAGCATGTCAGACTGTATAATGATCATTATTGATGTGCAAATATATGTTTTTGTGAGGGCTTTCAATGACGATGAAAGTTTTCAAATATGAACATTTTTCATATTTATAAAAAATTAACACGTCAACTTTTAATTTGTTTCAATTGTTTCAATGAGCTCTGATCAATTACATTTAAAGGACATCGATTGAATAATTTCGAACGTCCTTTCAACATTGGTCCTTATTGTGTACGGTATACGCGGGCGTGGATAGGATTGAAAATGGGCGAGGCACTGTAAGACACAAGGCAATAATTATAAGCTAAAGAGAATTCTATATTTCTAATTTATATCGGCAAAGAACTACACAACAGAACGTTTGCAATATTAAAATTTATTACTGTATTCGAAAACACAAATAACCTACAAATAAACATGTTTGGCAAAGGGAATACATCCACCAGGGCATTAGCTACAGAACCCGTTTGCGAAGTGAAGACAATATAATTTCTCCTCATGGTAAGGCTAAAATATAATCTATAAGTTAAATGTAATGAACATGATATAGTGAATCATATAAACGGTTAACGTATACTCCAGAACTAATATCCTCTATACAGAGAACTTACATATATAATGATAATAATATAAGGAGAACTATACACTCTTAAAAATTATTACTTGGATTTCCTTATATTGAGAAATTGTATTACTCATTTTAAGTCAAAAATTACTTAAATAATCTTGAACTACTGAATAATTTTTAAGTAATTTTTAAGTAATTCATTTATGGTGAATTTACTAATGCAAGGAGAGAACTTGAAATACTTACTGTAGTAATTGTAATACTCATTTACATAATTAAGCAATTAAAAAACTCAAAATGACAATATAAGTTAAACCTAAGTAAAATGAAGTAAAACTAAGTATTTAACTTTAAGTAATTTTTATACTTGAGAAATACTTGGGAAATACTCAAGTAGTTCATTTTTAAGAGTGTATATACTACAAGGATACCTTATAAACAATATAAGGAGTAAGTAAAATACAATAACGTCACCTCTCAAACATGAAATTATGTTAAAATCTCAAAAATAAAATACCTTATAGGTGTTTGTATTCCCCAAAGGTTGAAAGTCTAATGAACGTAATTTTCACAGTTTTAGTAAAAAAACAAAAACAAACAGTTTTAGTCTTAAAGGCGGCTATGGAATATGCTTTTCCTTCAATCTAATGAGACTTGCTTCGCTTGTCTTAAAGCCAGCAACTTATATGTTTTATGTTTTACTTTTCTAGAACACAACTGTGTTTTTGCAATGCACAAAATCAATGCTTACATAAAGCGTACTCTATGTAAACGCATATCCTGACTGACATAGCGTTTCCAATAATTTTCTATGGTTATGCAATTAATCATCATAAAAATCTCAAAAAATCAAAAACAAGATGATTGTGTAAAAGAGTGAAACAACTCAACAACATAGAATTTTAGCTAACTATTACCGAGGAAGCAAAACGAGAATAATGGAAGCGGAATTATGTCTCAGAGTTGCTATCGCCGTGATGCTTGGAGCAGCAACAACTCAAGGAGAAAGTAAGGGACTCTTAAAACTGTCATTTATTAGATTTTCAGGCTATTTGTATATAAGGGAGTATGAATTGATTGTTTATAGCTAAACATAAAACAGAATAAAACGATGTTGTTTAGGGGAACATGGGGAAAACGGCCCCGTGGGGCAAAGTGTCCCATCGAAATGTATTTTGAAACATAAAAAGTTGGTTCTTCAAAAGTCACATAATCAAATTTTGAAATTTCCGCCACCTTCTTGCGCGACCGCCCTTGTAGCGTCTCGCCTTACGTAAGAGTTAATTCTACTTTTCACCCTCTTTTTTTGGCAAAATACCCCTCCCTCGAGAATCTCTAAAAAATCCAGCAATAATAGAATATCGTTTTGAATTAACATTTTACATGCATATTTATTCTTTATTTGTCCTTCGAGCTTCAAATATTAGGGAAACTAAAAATGTCGTCTATTTGAAAATGCACATGCACAGCAAAATATCAATCCTGTATGAATTCTGCCTCCAGGATTCAGGGGTCTGGTTCACTTCTTTTGCTGTGATGATTGTGGGGCAAAACGGCCCACAAAGGGTATAACATACAAAAATACAAGAACAATGAATTTCAAATATAACGTTTGTAGCAGTCGGTTTCTACCTTATTTCCTCCCAACACATATCGAATGACTAGAATTATGGTAGGGGTTGAGAATACTTTATCTGTCTAAAGTTTGAACGTCTGAGATAAGACGTGTGTGGACGAGTCCTGTAATTGATTAATCTTGGTTTTCAAACTCATGTAATAGCTACCCTCTTTAGAGGGTGTGCCGTTTTGCCCCACCAATGGTCCGTTTTGCCCCACTTTCAACATTACTTTTGACCACTGAAAAATCACAGAAGATAGTTCTAGGCAAGTATAAAACACTCGAAAAATGTAAACCATAGCCCGGCCATTGATAAAGTTGAATATCAAAGTGCGCAATAATTGAGAGATAAGAAAATACCACATATGGAACAACTTAAAATATAATGTTGAGGGCCGTTTTGCCCCATGTCCCTCGACTGAAAATACACTTATTCTAATAAAACATGTAAAAGGACAAAAAATCGCGAGTGGCGATTGTCACTTGCATTTTTCTTATTTCAGTTTGTGCTAATATAGTATTTGGCTTTGATACGTCGTGTAGTATCTCAGACGATGTTAAAGAAGGCAACAAGTAATTCATGAATGAATTCGTCCGATTGTTTGATTCAATTGCCGCTCCAAATTTAAATGGGAAACGGTCGAGTCAGTTCGGACTGATTGCATTCGACAGAGATAGCCGCAACGTTTTGGAATTTGGTGATGCAAATACTCAACAGGAAGTGATCGACGACATAACTGAATTTGATCATGCCGCTTTAGATTGCAAAACCATCATCGGTGAAGGTATTGACATGGCAATTGAGGAGTTTTTCGACTCTGGCGACCAAGACGATGAAAGTCCAAATGTTTTGGTTCTTTTGACTGATGCTCGTACTCAGCCGCAAAAGTTTATAGAGAACACAACTGCCTCAATTAATCGACTCCATGCCAAACCCAATACGTATGTCTTTTTGGTACAATCACCCAACAAGAACGACAAAACTGAATTCGAGGACACGATAAAACAAGTAAATATGCTAGCTGATCAAGATAATATATTTCAATATGTATGATCGTTTCAACGTAATATCGCGAGATCTGCAATGTCAAGGTCGGTACTGAACATGTAGTACATGTAGTGTAGTTGTCTTAATAAATAACACACGACTCCGGAAAATCAATACCACACATTTTATAAGGCTATGAGGATCTAATGAAATCTGTCTAGTTCTTCACTATTTTAACGATTTACCATTGAATCGGTTTTGGCTTTTAAGAAACCGAGTTGTATTTCATTTCAGCACCAACCGGAAGTACGGTTCCATGCGATGAAAACGGCCCACTAGATGTTCTCATTATTCTCGACCATTCAAACAGCATTAAACCTGAAAACATCATTGATGTCCGAAATGCCATGGGGGAATTAGTTAACGAATTTGATAATGTCGGTGATGGAGACTACTCCGTAAAGTTCGCACTTCTGACGTATAATGATAAAGTAAAACCCGAGATGCTGTTTAACGACACCGCGTCCAGCACAAGAGAGGGAACACTGGCGGCAATTAACAACCAGTCGATGATACGCAGAAAAAACACGCGTACTGATCTCGCCCTTGAATTCGCAGATAATGTTGTATTCACTCCGGAGGCAGGCGATCGAGATTTTGCATTCAATGTACTTATCCTCGTAACGGACGGACGGACAATGAAAGCAAAATACCAAAAGCATACAATCAGGAACGCCGCTTCCATAAAAGCGAGAAATGGGACAAAGGAAGTTGCCATTTTTCTACTCGGGCTCCCTGGTGGGCGTGCAAAAAATCGTGATATCCAACAACAAGAATGGAATGAAATTCCAACGGCTCCAAAGAGTACACATTTCCAGAATTTCGATCATTTCGACGATTTACTGCCATTCATAAAAGAGCTCTCTCTTAGGGTATGCGCTAGCGGACGATAATTGACTTGCAATGATTAAAGAACTGATTGCTCTTACAAATAAATGTATCACGGGTCATTGTGGTCATCGAGATATAATTCATGTAAATGCGTATTATAAGTGTTATTCGATGGTTTCAAATTTAATACTCCATGGTTTTATTGATAACTCAGATGCTATTTTTCAAAACCATGGTTACAAGGATATAGATCGAATATCACGTGAAGATATAATTGATACGTGGATGGAGATATCATATTCTAGCAAACAATTTCCCAAATCATCGAATATCACTTTTGAAACCATCGAACATCACTTTTTGAAAGGTATATTCGATGGTTTTAAAAGTGATATTCGATGGTTTCAAAAGTGATATTCGATGGTTTTGATTTTTTCCATTTTTTATATTAATTCAGCAAAACGATTCTTTATATTTTTTTATTTTTTGAATCTAGTTTTTACAGCGTTCGCATTAAATACAAACCACCTTGTTACGTCACGTTTATGACGTTCGTTGAAATATTGCAATCAAAATGTCGAAATGGAAGGCGTACATTTATTCCATGATGGTGAAATTCCCTGCAATCTGATTGGTGCAAGTGACTTAAATATATCCTGTATTTACACGCACATTCCACTAAGCGTTGGATACAGAGTGAAAAAGACGCCAGCGTTGGGATACGGTATCCCAACGCCCCAGATTTCCATCCAGGTATGACTATTACTGAAAAAAATCAATGGTGATCAGTTTACACCAACGCATGCTAATATTTGCATTTTTGCTAGAAATATCTGATTTGAATATCAGGAAATGATACGGTGATCAATACAATTTATAATTTTAGGATAAAAAACACACATCTGTGAATATAAAAAGATCAATATGAAGCATGCACAATGTTTTCATGAACTTGTAAAAAATGTTAAAATCCAATATGGTAGACGAAAGTCGAAAAATCGTTTCGCTACACTGCACTTCCAGCTGATGAAATTGAAGAAAAAGAAAGAAAATCAAACGTCTCGTATAATACAATAAAAAGCAAACAACAAGGCCATAAAGATTTTGAAGGAATATCGATGTAAAATATCTTGAGAAGGTTGATCTGTTTCTCCGGCCCCAAGCCAAGGGACTTGATTTAGGCGAGTTTTATATGGGTAATCATGGAATAAAAACGTTATTCAATGATTTCTCGTGAAATACAGAAAATATTCTTCCCTTGAACGTCTGTATTTCACTCTGCTAGCGCATCGTGAAATACAACCTTCTCGGGAAGAATATTTTCTGTATTTCACTCGAATCATTGAATAACTTATAGTATTTTATTGCTGTGAATATCAATGTTGAAATGAATCTTGTTGAAATTTATATGACTATTCAATGTTCGCTGGATTATAATTGCCCATTGGATAAACTCATGGATATCAGTATGTTCACTCATTCGCTGCGCTCACTCGCGAAGATATCTTTATCCACTCATGGCTATAAGCGATATTTTTTTAAAGCCATGGAATATTCCTAATCATTTCTAAGGTTATCGATATTTTTATCATTATTATTATCATTATTACAGTCACGATGCCATGTTTGACAAGGGCCAAGGGGTGATGATTGGTTGGGTATAATTTTAAATGTACACATAGTGTACAAAATAGGTGCAAGGTTCCGTTTCAAATGTTTTACACTACATTTCAAATAAACTTAATGCAAGACCTACATGTTAATCCTCTTCATTTACAAAATTCGACTATATTTCAGGAAGTTTAATTTGTAAATAAAGGTAGACAAAGGCTTTGAAAACCAGGTGAAACATCCTGTTTAAGGACCCCTATTCTAACCAATTGGGTTTGATTTTAGTTAAACGCATCATATGTCTGCCTGGTTGACTCAATCATCCAAAGTTCTTCTGAGAAAAATGATCGAGAATTTCAGCAAGGGCGTATTTGGGATATGCATCCATCAAACCATCAAATCCTCACAATCTCAGAAGAACTTTTTGAATGTTTGAGTCTCAACCATTAAAATCATGTTACTGTGTCTATGTATTTTAAATTATCATTGGTCGGAATAGAGATTCTTAAAACAAGAAGTTTTAGCTTAACTTAAGCCTTTCTGAAAATGTTGGTTGCCTCTAATATATAGTATTCCATACCTGATTTCAGGGACGACCGAGAATATATATTCCATATCCGGACGAATAATTTTTTCGAACGGAGTGAACAAAATTTATAATTTAAAACAAGTTATGTGGATGACTTCTAAGTAAATGCACGGATTGAAAATGAACACACCGCGAAGGAGTACTTGGCCATTAAGAGGGAACTCCGGGTCGTTGGCGACCTGCTTATGATTTCAAACCTTATCAGGTATGGAATACATCTCAGTTATGCACGGTCGGTTTTGATACAGGACATATCCCTTGGAATATACAATTTATCTTCCCTTGGTCCCTTCGGGCCCTCACGGAAGATATATACCTCGAGATATTCCTTGTATCCAGCATAACCCCTTACTATTTATTCACCGACTAATTTTCACATTGACAACTTTGGAGCGAATGTTTAGAATATATAATTAGTATTGGTTATACTTCCACTTTTTATAAATGCGTTGAATGAATAACATAACAATTTTATTCCAGCTTCAATAATTACAAAGAAGAAGGCTTAAGTGTCCAAGATTGTGTAAGTTACATACCATTATGAATTTGAAAATGCAACACTTGATCATCATTGGTCCAAGAGTATTTCACTTTTTTCCAAAGCTGCTACAGCAGTGAAGTCTGGTCTTGAATGATGCACTTTGATGAATATTGTAAACTTGTTGAAATCGGACTATAAATATGAGGATTTCAGCTCTTTCGAATTTCCAGTATTTGCCATTGTTCAACTAAATAAAATGACTTATAGTAATCAACAATTCTAGTTGGGTATTGTAACCCTACTATCACACCAAACTAGTTCTCACTACGTTCTCGAAAACGGGCTTAAACTGTGCACGAACGGATTTGACGTACTGAGAACCCACTAAGAACCGTTTGGGAATCTGTTTACGAACTTCATGAAACAACTAGAGCGAGTAGGTCCTCCAGAACTTAGAGCATGCTCAAGATTTTCTGGTGATCGTCAAACGGTGCCAAATTGGCTGTAAACTGTGCGAACTGAATGAACGTAGCTACAACGTTCTACGGTCTGTTCACGAACTTCATGGACTTTCCCGGACGGGGAACGTGATTTAGAATTTTGAATCGATTCAAAATTCGATGGCGACCATACCGTTCTGTAATCAGGTCATGATGACCTTCTAGACCAAGGGACGCGTTATACGACGTGGCACACCGACGTGGTGCGACCTGAACGCACTGCGAATGAGATGGACGTATTGAAGACTGTTTATGAACGAAGTAGCTAATTATTTTAGACATATTTCCCGACCACAGTCAGATTGAGCCCGTTTTACGACGTTTTCGTAGGACTGGCAAGAACGGGTAAGAACAAGTTTGGTGTGATAGGGGGGTTATGGCCCGATTTGGAACGGGGTCCAAATTATTTAACTTTACATACTTAACTATATTCACAAATATTTTGCCACTTATACTCTACTATATTTGGCCTTAATGCACAGTGTTGCCTATGGTTTTTGTTAGAGCATTTGGTTGTCTTTTGGTGATGATATCGGGTATATGTAGTGATTCCCAATCGAGCTTCCAATTTTCTTGTTTACATTTTCAATTATATTTTTATTGTATGGCGTTAATGTTCACGGATGCAGACACAATCACACGACGCCTATGATTGCATTCTGACAGGCACTCCAATGATTTTCTATTATATTGTAATTAATCATAATCAAAATTTAATTTAATCATATCAGATTTGCACACGGTCCCACGAAACATGACTAATTCGGCTATAGGCTGATGTAAACGGGTCGAATGTTATAGCAATTTATAGATCTGTGCATCAAACTGACTTGACATCCGTTTAAATGATTGCATCACAATGAAGCATTATATTATTCTCAGACAAACCAACTAAGGCACTTCGAAACGCTTACACATAATGGACGGTGAGGTCTACATTAGAATCGTTTTGGCGGTCTTTCTGGGAACTACTGCAGTCCGAGGACAGGGTGCGCGACGTAAGTAATCATTGCACCATTTAGATTTAATTAAGATTGTTTCAATCTTTAAATTGCAAATACTATTCAAATACTATTCAAAACGTATTCCAAATTGGAATATTTTCCTTTTTATGGAGATGTAAGAATATAAAAATTATATATTTGGCATTGGTTGATATTTATAAGGATTTTATCTCATCGTTGACGACACTTTCTCACTTCTTGTACTATCCAATCAGTGGGCAATGGACAATAGGCATCATAATCAAAGAATTATTCATGCTTGAGCTTTTCAACATAAAATCATGAAATCATGAAATCATGTCTTTAAGTTAAAGCAAGAGATTTTTAAATTGTAAAGCTTAATTATAAGAATTAACCCTTGAAAATATAAAACTAAAACAAAAAACGACGCTGGGTATAATCTAATACGTTTCTTAACAGTAATGAACCTTTAGGATAATGTTCTGCGCAAACAAGTCCAGACCAACCCAAAACAGCCGCATAGTAGTTACATTTTCTTCAGTGATTTGGTGAAGTTATTTAAAATTCGAGTGAAATACAAATAACATAATATTGTACCGGAGAAAGTTTATATTTTGCGAAAAACCAGTTGGGTAAATGCCCATCAATGCATTGGACAATACCACGACAAAATATTCTCTTTTTATTTTATGATGTTGGTCATGTGCATTATATGCTATCTAAGATTTTGAGTTTTTGAACTTGACATATTTTCTTTCAGTTTGTGCTAACATTGTTTTTGCCTTCGATACATCATGCAGCATATCAGAGGAGACGAAAGAGGGCGCAGTCGAATTCATGGATGACTTCGTAGGGCTGTTTGATTCAATCGGTGATCCCAGTACCAGCAGCACTGGACGGTTTACCCAATTTGGCCTACTTGCCTTCGACATTAATTCCCGCAAGGTGTTCGGTTTCGGCGAAGCACCTTCTAAAGATGACGTCATCAATACAATCCAAGAGGAATTTGATACTTCACACGTGGATTGTAAAACAATCACAAATGAAGCTATTGACATGGCAATTGAGGATTTCTTTGAATCTGGCGACCAAGACGATAAAAGCCCAAATGTCTTGGTTCTTTTGACTGATGCTCGTACTCAGCCGCAAAAGTTTAGAGACGAAACAATAGTCTCTATAAATCGTCTCCGCGCCAAAAACAATACATATGTCTTCCTACTCCAGCTCCCAAACGCTAACGAGAAAACTGACTTTGAAGACACGATTGAGCAGGTCAATGTTCTCGCTGAACCAGAAAACATATTTCAATATTCAGAGGACACGAAGCAACTAGCCGAATCTGTTTACGGTCGTATGGCAAACATTGGGGAACTCACATGTCCAGGTATAGACGAGACATTAGCTCTTACCTATTTTGTTTAAGGTTGATCTGCACGATGAGTATTCATGTTATTATCAAAATTATTTCATCTTATGAAATGGGCATATTTTCCAAATTTTTGAATAGATAGTTGCAAAGTTTTACAGAAAACACATAGTTCATTATCAAAATAGTTTTTAGTGTCATGAAAAATCAAATATAGTATTTGGCCAATGTAAATTAGTTCTGAATATTCTCAACTTTCTTTTGGAATGGTAAACACATTGGTTAACTCAGTTGAATATGTTTTTTCAATGGTATATATCAATCTTTCTTTGTAAATTGTAAATGTTGCTCTAGAATTGTATGAATCATTTCCGCCATTTTGAATGAAAACAATCATTGGTTGTTTGTTTTTTGTTTTTGAATGTTATAAAGTTGCTCAGTTTCTAAAATGTTGTTTTGAAACAGTATATCACATATTAGAAGTTTCAATGTTGCTGTTTTTGAATGGCATATTACTCTTTGGTTTCTCCAATCGTGTGTACAATATGTCGCGTTCGTAACCCCTGACGCTTTTTATTTAACTATTAGATACTTTGTTTTAGGCGATGAAATAACTTGTGATGAATCACCTCTGGACATTCTTCTTATTCTCGATCATTCCAACAGCGTTAAACCAGAGAACATTATTGATGTCCGTGATGCTATGAAAGCATTAGTTAATACATTCAAAAATGTCGGAGATGGCGATACCTCCGTGAAATTCGCACTTCTAACGTACAACAATAAAGTAACACCCGAGATGCTGTTTAACGACACCGCGTCCAGCACAAGAGAGGGGACACTGAAGGCCATCGAAGACCAGACGATGGCACGTAGGAAAAACACTCGTACCGATTTAGCTCTTGAATTTGCAAATAGTGTTGTTTTTACACCAGAAGCGGGTGACCGAAAGTTTGCCTACAACATGATTGTTCTAGTGACAGATGGGCGAACAATGAAGGCTAAATATCAGAAATTTACGTTTAGAGCAGCTAACGCTTTAAAGGGCAGAACGGGAGATGATGAAGTTGGAATCTTTTTACTCGGACTACCGGGTGCACGGGCTAAAAATCTTGATGTTCAGAGAAAAGAATGGAATGAAATTCCATCTGAACCGAAAGAAACTCATTTTAAGGAATTTGACAAATTTGACGAACTACTGCCGTTCATCCAAGAATTATCACAGCGAGTTTGTGCAGTGGGTTTGGGATTTTAAGTGTCAGCAATGTTTTAGAAGCCATTGTTTATGCCCAAATAACTCAACAATACATGTATAATCCTAGTAATCAATTATTGGACATAATTATTGTTTCTTATATAAAATACAAGCAGAACTAAATAGAGAAGATCAAAGATGAAACTAACTTTCGGATTTACATTTGTTTTTCATTCGGAAAGAATGTCATCATTATCAATAAAACGATTTATAGCTTTGCAATATTCTATGGCAAATGGTTGACGGCTAGTATAAATGATATCCAGTTAGATGATATTCTCTATTTCAGGTCATAGTTACTTCCTACAATTTAGGACTCAGTGCATTGCTTGCTGAATCATACCTTCTTTAGTGAAACTAATAAAACCGTCAAAAGTGATCAATTTTATAGTTGAGTAAAAATCTATATGGGCAACGATAATTGATATTTTTTAAATTCCATGAATTCTGCTATTCTACCGCATCCTGCGCCATGTGTATTGAGGTCAACGACACTATATACAGTATGTGCTATTGTGCTTTCAACACAACTGTTTACCATGACCATGCAATATACATTGGAAATATTGCTTGTTATCTTTTAAAACAGCTTAATGGTGATTTTTGACAAAAATCAAATTTTGCTATGGAAACTCGGACAACATAACAGATTATGCTTCAAGTCCATCGATGATTTCTAACTGGTTAATAAAATATGTTTCCAACCATCTCTCAAAAGGGGTTGTTTGATATGTCGTACTCATTAAAAACCAACACGTTTTATAATGTCCATTTGCTTTGTATCCTCCAACACATACTCAACATATTCAATTTACTAAGAAGTTTGAATTAATTCAGAATATATATAACTATCATTTAAATACTACATTGGATTGGTCTAATTTCTGAAAATAATTGTTTGAAATAATTTATGTGGATTGATTAAATCTTAATGTTTGGAGGATACAAAATATTGGACAGCAGAACTTAAATCCACCACAAAAACAACAATATTTTGTCTGATGTTTTCATTGTCTGTCATTTAAGAGGTAACACTAAATGGCACTTTCTGGCGAAATCTCAAACAAATGATGCATCAGCAATATTAATTTAAACAGTGTGTTGGAGGATACAGAATATTAGACAAATGATATATGCATATACAAAGCATTTCATTGCATGGTTAACAAACATCTAACATCGCCCTCTTAAGACCTGTTGTCAAACATATTCTTTATGTAGTATGAAAAATATCAACGCAATTGATGCTCTGTATGTGCTGTAATCCGGTTTTGTATCACTACAAACAAAACAAAACAAAACAAAACTTTGTTTTCTGACAAAAATCATCATTTAAGCTGTTTTTGAAAAATAATAAGCAATATTTTCAGTATATATCGCATGATTATGATAACTAGTTGTGATGACTTTGAAATAGCGCACATCAAATGTACCTGGTATCAACACACATAGCACAGGCTTCAGTAAAACAAGTGATTTTGAAAATATCAATTATGGTAAAGGATTGGTATTGATATGGAGAACTTTTTGAACACACGTTTCTCTTAAACCAATCTAAAACAAAATCTAAAAATTTAACACATCGTCAATTTAATGGTCATCTTTTGAATGGTAACAATATACTTTGAAATATATATATATACTTCCATCTATATTGTTTTAGAAAACACATCTAACACTTGTTTTTTCTTGGTATCATGTTTCCAGAGTGAAATAAAACATCTTTCCGAACCTCATTGGAACAAAACGACATAAACACAACATGTTTAGGTCTCTCAATATTGTAATTGTACAAAGGAAATTTTGATTAATTTTAAAAAGTATCTTGTTAATGAAATAAAAGGTTTATCTTGATTTTTATCTATTTTGGAGGGATTTTGTTTTAATTTTTTGAATACTTTTTTAAAATCAACCAAAAATTCCTTTGTATAATTATAATATTAAGAGGTCTAAAAACATGTTGTATATGCTATTTTGTTCCAACAAGGTTCGGAAAGACATTTTATTTCATTCTCAAGAATTGGTAGAAAGGAGCAAAAACAATTGCACTAAAAAATGTTAACAAAAAAAGTTATATAAAATATTTCTAAATCATTTTCGCATTAAATCGTTGTCAATCAGTCAACATTACATAAAATACCGTGTTTTTTACAGAATGTTTTCAATGATTGGTTTAAGAGAAAACGTTGTTGATATTCAGTTCTCCATATTGATACCAATCCTTTGCCCATATAAAATAACATATAAGGGAATGATAAGCCAAACGCTTGGTTGTGCAAATTGTTGTGTTGTAAGTGTTGTAAGTGTTGAATGGCTGTCAAGGTGACAAAATGATTCAAGATTGCAAAATGTTTCCTTGAATACGAAGGGTGATCAATAAGTAATGGACGCTTTTTTACACAGATGCTTTTTCTAGGCCAATCCCTTTGATTTTCTTACCAGTGATACATCATTCAATTATCTATCAACTCTGAAGATTTGAAAACAAAACATGTAATATCTTTTGATATATCTTTATTTCTGTGAAGGATGTATGGGTACCCCGGGACCGACATTTACATGAAACATTCTGAAGCTATTTTAGCTTGTTTAATATGCAATGCAGTTGAATGCAGGCTGAACAAAACAAACCATAGTGGTCATGAATTACCCCATTTTGTTATGCAATAGTTGATTTTGAATATTTTATCATAACTATGTGGTATTCATGCCAAATTCATTCCACAGAGCCCTCTACATAGGTTCTACCAACCGATACATGTACACAATTCCTCATCCTCTTAATTCAAGATTGTGAGGCAAGGCTGCTGAATCCATTCTCTGACATGGTAGCAAGATGCACTTGCACGGGTTGTTTTATTTCATCAATATCAATAAACATGCATCCTTTCTCTATAGAAATAAGTAGTAATAGAAATAAATAAGTCACATGTGAGCAGATCTGGACAATATGGTGCATTGGCCAAGGGCTCAATTTTGAGGTCCATGGATATTGTTTTCTGAACATTTTGAGATCTGTGGGCAGGTGCAATGTCCATATGGAGTAGGGTGTTCCCTTCTCTCACCACCCCTTTCTTCCACAATGCTTTCTCAAATTGACCTGCAAACCCCTTCTATACAACACTCGGACATCACAAAATTTTCTGTTTATGTGTTGACCAGTCAGCAAAGTATTTCAAACAACAAAACACATGTTGCATAGGAAAAGTTTAAATCTAACTGAAATTTGCCAAACTGGCTGAAAACTGAATATGTGACGTAAATGTCGGTCCCGGGGTACCTGTACCTCCTTCACGGAAATAAGGATATATCAACATGTATTATATATTTTGTCTTCAAATCCTCAGAAATGATAGATAATTGAATGATGTATCACTGGTAGGAAAATCAAAGGGATTGGTCTATAAAAAGTATCTGTGTAAAAAAGCGTCCATTACTTATTGATCACCCCTCGTATGTATCATTTTACGTAATTTCATAGGTAATAATAGATATTTTGCAATGAGTGAAAAGATGCCCAAGATTTCTACCTTTAAATCACTGAATCAATCACTGGGTAATAAATAAATACCTACAATGCCTGGGTGTGTTATAGAATAAGAATTATAATTACTCTCTAGGTTAGAATACCTGCTTCTTACCTGCCTTAAAAGAAAGAAAATTGGAAATCTCCAATCCTAGTCTTGCAGCAATGCCTTTGATTTTAATATAGACAACAGATCCTCCCTTTCCAACCCCTGGCTTTGGATGGTAAGGCTAATTAGGCTATATGTCCCGTGATCTTAAAATATGAATATCAAATTGTCAAAACCAGAAAAGGAACTGAGGGGGAATCCCAACTTGAGAATGACTTCATCAAAAGTTGTGTAGTAGAGAACAAAACAAAGTGTGAGGTTTCTCATCTCAAATAAAAGAATTATAAGAATTCTCTCTTGGTCACCCGGGTTACGGCACACAGTATACCTTCCTAGATTTGATACCTTCTCTTTGACTCTTGTTTCAGAATTTGTTTTAAAAATCCATTGAACTCTTGGCAATGAGCTTTGCGTTATTTTGTTTATTAATAAGCTTCACAAAATAGCAACAATACATATTTACAGTTAGTACAGTACGAGTCTGCAGTAGGTTCAACTTTCATGGTTTGGCAAAATGTCTAAACATGAATAACAATAGGTTTATGTAATAGGTTCACGTATCCCCAAAGAACGCAAAAATATACGTTTTGTAGTAAACAAAGGTAATCTAGGATACATGCAATGGCAATCTAAACTCCAGTCCCTAATACCCGTTTTTAGCATGAATATAATATCATTTATATATCAAAGAGCACACGATAATGAATACTGGTGGAGTCTAGAGAAATCAATAGTCTATTGACTGTCCTTTAATTGTACGTTCGACGTAGACTTCGAAAGTTTATTGCCTCATTTGAAGTCTTTGTTTTGCGATCTATCAAGCTATAGGAAGCATACACGATACATTTAAATCGCCAGCCATGACAAAGCAGGGCATTTTGACAAATCAATTCCCTTACAATATTGGTCGATCTTTTAGTTATCTTTTATGGGATAACATATATTTATATATGTTGATTGGAATAATGGCATGAGTTTAAATTTTGAATGTTTCATGATATGTTCCCAAGTGAGTGTCGCAGTGAACCAGTGTACGATGATGATATTCAAACACAACTTGGTTCTGAGTTCTGACGAACTTTAATTGCTCACCAAATGCAATTACTGCATTATCTGGACACTCACTGAAATATCGAGAATCTAAACTGTTTACATTTCTCTCACATGTTATTATAAAAACCTAGAAATTCAATTTACCATCCTCCCCAAATTCATGAAATTGTACTGATTTTAGAGGTCGTTTCCCTTTTAATAGCAGCATCTTTATATGCAGTTGTGTTCTTCTTCAGGTTTAAGTGCATTATAATTACTATTCCGATGAACACCCAACCTTTTGAACAGACATGCAAAAAAGCAGCGATTGCTCTGTATTGGAGAATAACGGTCATCTTTATTAGGAGCATGAACCGACATGGTTACCGTCTCTATGTGTTTACTGTGTACAAATACCAACCTTATTTAGTTTATTTGATATAAAGAATCGGGGCCAGAAACGTTCAGATAAGGAGGACCATCATTTATTTTACACAGGTGTAAAAGGGTAGGTAGTGCTATCAAATTTTGGTATACTCTCTATTGATTTATATGGTGACCTAATTACAATTATCTTCCTTATCATTCATACACAGTCAGGGCCAGTAAGGGCCGTAAGGAAAGGGGACCATAATCCCCAAGGGACCATAATTTCTTTCACACCGGTATCACAGAATTAATATGTTTTACGTGTCTTTATGAAAACTATGTGTAGGGAACTGGAGTCTTTTGTTGTACGTTCTTATCAATTTCACTGTCCTCTTGGATAGCCCCAAATGCGCTGTCATCTGTAAATGCGAGTCCGTTCACACGAGCAGCATTCGAAAGCCGTTTCGGAGGGAAATAAAGTTCTTGTCTTGCGATAATCAAACTATTTCGGTGGGAAAGTGGAGGAAGGCTAACGGGGTGAATTTGATCATAGTCGGTATTTGGGGCCTCGAAAATTTCTGGAGTGGTTATTGTCGAGCTTCCAGGTGCCATTGAGTATTTCCGGGCAACTGATACAGGTCGCTGTACTTCGCGTAATGCGTCATCGTCGTCTGCAACTGCACCACGTGATTTATTTGGACCACATCTGAATATGAAAAGTTGCATCATTAGAATATGGTTAAATCATTGCGCATGCATCATTTTAAAAGTTTTTCATTAATAACAATCCACAATAACTACAGCAATACAATTTTGTTATCTATCATATTTATGATGATCGATTACTGAAACATTTCCAGTTCATTAAAACATAATTGTAAATCATTTGTCAGTGGAAAATTACTACTTCTATTAATCTAAATGAGAAAACAATTAATATGAATTTTATTTTAATTACTTGTATACAAAATGGTATGTCGTCACATTTTACGCTGTGTGTTAACAATTTTTTCAGGTGTTGATTGAGATTTCCACAAAATTGTATTTCTTTTCATATGTGTGAATGTGATCTCTCCGATTTGAAGCAATTAAAGAAACAAAATAACTTATTTGCATTTAATATTTTTTACAAACCCAATACCCACTACTCCATGTAGCTCCTTGTTTTCTTCGATCCAGATCCAGTTTTATGTTATATTCTTAAACAGTTGGATGCAAAGACGCCAGCGGATTCAGGTTTTGAGTTTTGCAACTTGACAATGAAGTTAAGCACGAATCTTGCCAAAATAGCGACAAAGGCAACATAAGAATTGCACGAAATAAAAAATCACAATTATTCAAATTTCAATGAGAATTACGTCTTTTGACCTTCCCCCCAATCCGCAACATCTTGCAGCGCTGTAAACAGTATTGAACAGTGCAGTTCGAGCACTGCACTGTACTTGTACAGTGCTTTTCTAATATCATCTGTTTTGAACAGCGTAGTACAATACAACAATGTACAGTACTGTTTTTACAGCGCTGTCCAGCACTGTTTCATAAGCAGCACTGTTTGGTGTAGTTTGAGATTGGCAACTTGTAAACCTATTCCCATCTATGACGACTACACTTACTTCTTTGATACAATGTTAAGAACGAGAGCAACCAGCACAGTCATGACTGCCAACGCTGCAACACCGATGACGTACAGCGACCATTCAGGCAGTGTATTCGATTCCACATAAGTGTTGGTGTCAAGTGGCGATGGTTTGGAGATGGAGAGGAATTCCACTTCACAGCATTCATCCATTGCAGAGGTGAGGTTGGCCTCTAATCCTTTGAGAGCTTCGTATATAACTTGCTGGGGTAATAGTTCCACTGGAATTGTTGGCACAACAATTGTTTTATTTGAACAAAATGTTATTTTAGTAGAAAGAATGGAGGGTGCATGAGAAAATTAATATCGAAATAATTACTAAAAAATATTTTAATTAATCTGACAAAATCTGAACAGCAGTCATACACACACAGTTTTCAGACTCTTAGCCGATTATCCTTAGTCTTTGTAGATACGAGATTTAAATGTGAAAGAAAGTATGATCCCCTCTTAACCTATGTATTTCTACTTTGTCGCTATAATTATAGGCTATGCCATCATGAGTTGGAATAGATCATGTTAATATAGTACGATCCATGATAAAAAGTCTTTATTGTTAATGTTTTTTTGAAAGATGGCACCTCAATGTTGAAGGAACAGGTTTTTCTTAAAATAGTTGTCATTTATTTATCTTAGTTGACCTAACTATAATCCAATTGATCGGTTATTAATAATCAAGACCCTTGGAACAAAATTCCCTTCATTCAGATTTTCCGTATCATGTGCATCGTATGGGATAGGGTGTGTCCATGCTTTATGGGTGACAAAACTTGTTCTCATATCATTATTCGCTCAAAACTTACATGTATCGTCATTCCTACGTTGTCTGTTCCTGACTAACTCAGCGTATCGTCTTTTTCTTGCAGAATTCCCAGTGCCAGAAAGGCAAAGGGGTGTATCTATTGGAATGAGAGAGTATATCAACGCAACTGTGACTGTTTTTGACGTCTCAAGCCTCTCCACAGGAAACCCTTTGCCCATTCGTATGTCAGAATCAGTGGCATAGATGAGGATTCCATCACTAATAAGCAAAAATAATCATCGACATTATGGTTAAACTTGACGCACTTGAGAACATTTCTTTGTAACCTTCAGTGAATGCCTTTCAGATATAAAATTAATAAACTATGGAACAAATTAATTGAGAAGTTTGTAAGATATTTTGTAAACAATCATGAATTTGAATACTTTCTTTGAAAGGCTCGTTTGTTCAGCTATTAAATGTTCTTTTAAACTTACGATGATTTTGTGCCCAAGTCTGGACAGCAGGAAGAGAAACGGCTATCGACATTGCAGTAACTATTTAAAAAATTCGCCACCAACGGACCGACCCTTTCCCACAACTGTGGCCACTAAAATAAAGGGATATAAAGGGTGTTAAAAGTATAAAACAGTATATACCAATATTTCCTACTACAGTATTATGGATGCCGATTTCTGATCATTGTTAAAGACCGAACTTTTATATGAAAGCATTCCATCCAATGAACAATGAACTTGGCGAGTTATAATAGATAGCAGGTCAGGCTTTATATACTCCTTATATCAGATTACAGATATAAATAACATATAACAAGTTCCAACTAATAATGATAATAAGATAATGAAGTATGTAGTATATACATTTAAGCCAGTGCGGTATATATTTGACAGTCGCATCACTTGTTTGATTATACCTTTTCTTTTGGTGCAGCAACTTTTACAAAAACTCCGTAATTTCTTTCTCTCACATTATCTACAAAACATAATGTGATATCGTGCATGCATGTTACTATAGTTTTTATGACACATTGCTTGATCACTTTGAAACTACCAAACTATCTGAAACGACCAAAGGAATTTATGGCCATGAAGTCAGCCTGCAGTCAAAAATCTTACAGTCAAAAATCTTACAGTCCAAAATCAATTATGTAGTCAATAATGATATATTTATGACCTCATTGAATAGTGTTAAAAGCCAATAATATATTTACGAACAGACATAATAGATTCTGCACCATTCGCCATTACAATCGATTGAACTTGAAATACTATTTCAGGAATACTATTAACGCATCAACTTACGCTGGCAGGTGTCTCCGTACCATTTGCTAGTGCAAGTACATATGCATTTTGCGTTGAAAGTTCTTACAGATCCTCCATTCTGACAGACGTGATGTCTGCACGCATTGGTTTCACCACTTTGAGTCGTTGTTGTGGTTGTAACTCCGCTTTGTGTTGTTGTTGTAGGGGTAACCCCACTTTGTGTTGTTGTAGGTGTAATCTCACTTTGAGTTGTTGTCGTGGGTGTAACTTCACTTCGAGTCGTTGTTGTAGTTGGAACTCCGCTTTGTGCCGTAGTTGTGGTTGTAACTCCGCTTTGTGTTGTTGTTGTAGGGGTAGCCCCACTTTGTGTTGTTGTTGATGTAATCTCACTTTGAGTTGTTGTCGTGGGTGTAACTCCACTCTGTGTTGTTTCTGACGTGGTGGTTGGACACGAACTCGTGTCATCAACGGGGACTTGGGTATATGCGGAGCATGTTAATGGGTCCGAACCAGCAGGAGCTAAAATATATACAAACGCACCGATAGTGACTTAGATATTTTTTGTACATACCGTGAGTCATGACCAGAACATTCGAATACAAAAGAACGATAGGATATGGTTTGAGAGGGGCCATTGGTGGAAGGGTTGAGTTGGGTGTTTTGGTTGGGTGGAGATGCAGGATATAATCTTAACTTTAATAATCAGATATTAATTTCGTTTTGAGATTACTGGATGTTTAAAGTAAAGATATGAACGTATTCTAAGTTATGATGAATATAATGAAATTGAGTCTTTATTAGTTTAGCCTCTACCTGTGATCACCAGACTATACTAAGTCTATCAAATAACAATTCTATGACCATTTTTTTCTCTGAAACGTTAGAGTAAAAACTGTATCTATCTTACTGCAAAGGGCGCAATCAACCATACAGTTAATACGCATCCAGGCTTGATAGGGGCTTCCATCTTCACAGTAACTATTAGGATAAAGGTTGCAGTTCCCCAAAGCGTTTACACACTCGACTGAAATGAAGACAATTATACATCATGTAACAGTAAATTTCAACTTGAGAATGATCGGAAAGAGGATCATTGTCAGGTAGGTCGACAAATTCATAAAAATTTGAAAAACAAATAATTTTGTAATCAAAACATTTATCTTCTGAACTGCTAACAGGTGAAGTTCAACACATGTGTTTTATCAATAGATTATTATAAGCATGGAGACATCATAAAGATTCTCGTTATTTAGATTATTTTATTATTTAGAAGTATTTTGTTTGTAGTTGAAGTCAAAATATCGAATGACACTTGTATTCTTCCTTTATTGAGAAAGTCAAAGAACTAAGATATTTATTACGTACCGTCACAACGATCACCCTTCCATCCATCTTGACACTGACACGTACAGTCTGTACTTAGAGAAGCACAGTTCTGGCACACCGCGTTCGATTTGCATTCTAAGGAAACAAGAAGTAATTGAATTAAAAATATGTTCTGCACATATTGAAGGTAAATTTTAGATTTACGTAACACACTTTTCTAATGTCTTGGTGGACATCATAACGTCAGGTGCTCAATGAATCTTCACCTTGTTACTAATTACAAAACATCGATATGGATTTTCTGATTAATGTCTTTCGCATCACATCACAATACAATGACATAAGATTTCATCTCCCAAGAATATATTTTTACTCACCACATCCAGAGTTGCATTTGGTACATTCCGATTCGATGGCTGCAATTAAAATAATACATCCCTTACATTTCTGTATCATTATTTACACATGGCAGTGTCATGTTCATGTTTTTCTTATCCTAAGTTCAAATAGAATGTAAAGAGACAGAACGAAATTGAATAATATATGGTCTGAAGGTGTCCAGGTCTTTAATTTGTTTCAATATTAAAATGATAAAAATAAGAAAAATTGCATGTTTAAGGAGTAAATAATGCTAGCCCATTCAATATGGTGAAATTCAGCATACGTTGAACAGAAGCTGAACTACTTACACCCGGTCACTCACATCTCAATACACACTTACCTCATAGTCAATACAAAAGAAATCATAAGAGTCGGTGCCCAGTGTGTGGTTTAAGTTAGATAAACCATTCTTATTGGGTCTTAGGAGAATTAACAGCCTCGGCCTGGAGGCTTCGGCTATTATTTTATCTAAAACCCAACACTCATAGTTTATCCTTAACCCCCCTATCACACCAAACTCGTTCTTACCCGTTCTTGCCAGTCCCATGAAAACGTCGTAAAACTGGCTCAATCTGGCTGTGGTCGGGAAATATGTCTAAAATAATTAGATACTTCGTTCATAAACAGTCTTCAATACGTCCATCTCATTCGCAGTTCGTTCAGGTCGCACCACGTCGGTGTGCAACGTCGTATAACGCGTCCCTTAGTCTAGAAGGTCATCATGACCTGATTACAGAACGGTATGGTCGCCATCGAATTATTCTAAATCACATTCCCCGTCCGGGAAAGTCCATGAAGTTCGTAAACAGACCGTAGAACGTTGAAGCTACGTTCATTCCGTTCGCAAACAGTTTAAAACCAGTTTTGATGAATGCAGTGGCAACGTGTTTGGTGTGATAGCTATATTTTTGCTAACTCGTTCATAAGCAGTCTTAAATACGTTCTTAATCAGTTTAAACCCGTTTGCAATTAGTTCTACCTCGTTCTCAATACATCCTCAGACAGTGCAGCTCGTTGTTAAAACGTCCCTAGTAGGATTGAAGTACGACGGTTCCGTTCGTAGTACGTCCAGCTCGTCATTAGTACGTTGTCACTCGTTCTAATTGTAGAACGTATCGACCACGAGAACATTTTGAGCATGTTCTAAGTTCTAGAGGACCTACCCGTTCGAGTACGTTCGATGAAGTTTGTAAATAGACCCCAAACGGTTCAAAGTACGTCCAGTCCGTTCGTACACAGTTGAAGCCCGTTTTCGAGAACGTAGTGAAAACTAGTTTGGTGTGATAGTAGGGTAACGGAATATTCTCGCAAAATAAGAAAATATGGTTTTTATTGAAGTTATTTTTGAATCCACGTGTAATATAAATGACAAACTCACGCGGCCATCTGTTTACCTACCACAAAGGCCGTCGATACAGAAGTATTGTCCAAGGTTACATGCTGTGCATGGTTCACCCACTTTGTATGGATCGGTTGGGTAGTTACCACTGCAATAAAAACAAATATATGCTTGTGCTCGCCATGTTTAACGAATACCCACATTAAAATTCTTCTGTAGCAGATGTAAATGTGTTCTTTAATCACTATTCTTACATCGGGTGTGGATCTATGCAAGGGATCGCCTTTTGGGTTTGTGTGTTTTGTGTTGTCATCTGAGACTATTTAGCATTTAACAAGACACAGAGTGAACAGTAGTGGACTGTTGAATCGAATAAAGAGTTTTCGGGATGGAAAAAACAGCCCCCTTCGAATTGAATTTATCCAGAATTCCCCAAAATTAATCATTATTTTACCTTCATACTTAGAAACATCCCCGAAAATTTCAGATGAATCCCTCAAACGGTTTGGCTGGAAACCTGCAGACAAGCCTCAAGAGACAAGATTTTAGGACGTAAAATCCAAAACTGCCATCTTATCAGTGAACCAGATTGCCCAAAAAACTAACCAGTTCTGAACTTTAATAGATAGAAATATTCTTGAAATTTTCACGTGAATCCCTGAAACGGTTTGGCTGGAAACCTGTAAACAAGGCTCGATAGAGAAGATTTTAAACGGAAAATAGCCGCCTCAACATGTACCAAGAATGTCCAAAACTATTCAGTTCTAAATGTTGCTGATTATATGGAAAACATACATGTATTTATACACATTTCCGTATTTGGGACATATTCCTCAATTCTAGACAAAACTGGACGTTTCCCATGGTAACCGTCGGACACACTAATATAAACTACTATAAAGTATAATCGGAGCTGTTGAAACGCTCTACTTACGCAGGCCCGTAGTGACAAACAAGCAGAGTGACGTCACTCCAAGTCTTTGTGGACGGTGCTTCGTCATACAGGATTGGACACCTATATGATCCGCAACCCAGTTCTCTCGAGTCTCCCCACACCACCTATGTTAAACATTAAAGCAAAGATTGAATTCCGACAGTTGACAATTAGTCAAACTCTTATAATATAAATATCAGAAAATATGTCAATATGTTCAGCTTTTCTCATGAAACTTAGATTGCAAAATGGTAAGAGGCGGAGTTATTCATTCGCATTATCATCAATTCTCCATTTCGCTGTTCGCTCTTTGAATCAGAACGTTCGCATATATGGTGCATATATGTACTCAAAAAGGACAAAATTTGATTGGTCAATATTTTTCAACGATGCATTTCGTGTAGCTATTTGTGAGACCCGAAAGTTCTAAATCAAATTAATTACGCAATTTTGTTTTTACACCCGCAAGTAAAATAAATAAATGACACCATCGGAATTCTTCTTCTTTGTCATTGAATTAATAGTCAGTATACCAGATTTAATCAATAAAAGATTATACAATTAACAACAAAATTCGGAAACGAGTATGTAAGATTTGCTTTCGAACCACTAAACTTGACCTAGATAATAGCGACGTGTCTTCTTTGGTCAAATGCTCAGTTGTTTGTGGGTTTTCAACGTAACTCTATAATGTAATATGAAGATGAGTACTTTTATTCAGTTGTTGCATCGATGTTACAGTTTGTAGTGCGGTAATATTGGCATGAACGTGTTGAAAGTCGAATGGAATTGCTTTTTCCAATATGGCGACTAGTCACGTGACTTCTTCTCTTCCGGAATATACTCCCATTTTCAATCATTGTTTTCACCCCGTTAGGAGCCAATAAAATGAAAAAAAATATATGTTATATAAAGATTATTAAAAGACTAATTGTTTCTGATAGTTTGTTTTCTCCGATCGCATGGAGATTCGATCGAAAATATCGCTTGAAAAATGGGTATGAAAATCCCCATGTTAAACCAACGGGGAAAAACAAGGTAGAAAAATTTTGTTCCCCCGCGAACTGCATCATGGGAAATATTTTGACCTTATAAGGAAAAACTTTCGCGCCATCTTTATTAGAGATTCAATACTACCGAATCCGCGATTTTAAGAATTTAATATATATATATATAATATATATCATAAATGGTCACTGTGCCCTATCACCTAAAGAAATTTAAAATGTACAGAATCATATTGAAACATCACTTACTTCGACTTTTGATCTGATGGATCACATATGATGAAAAATCGCAATTATTTGATTTAAATATTCCGTTCAATACATAATGTATATATTTTGTAATTGTAACGAGGAGATGACATTTTGTAACATCTTGGTAGATGCAGCTACACTAAACTGAGGCTGCGTTCCGATGTCCGATGGGCATGCAGTGAATTCTATCAGAGAGCGATTCTAATAGACAAATGCATTGAGAAGTGAAGAAACACGGAAAAGTGATTTGTCATATCATGGACGTATATCATACTGTACTTACTTGGGTATAATGGCCACAAGGTTTACCAGTCTGGCATGTTCTGGATGAAAAGTCGTAGAATGCGATCTCATCATACCATGCCTTAACACCAGATACAATGTTCAGATCCCCGCTTGCGAAGTATAGATTCTGCCCGAGTGTACCCGAGAAAGGGACGGTGCCAGCATCGCGGTCAGGAAACCCGTGGAACCAACCGCAAGCCTCTGCCCATTCCTGTGCCATGTCAGCGATAAACGAGTTCCACGTCTGAAAGGATGTTCATGAAATCTTAATTATTGTTAAAAATGCTAAATAGTGTTCTCTCTCAAAAGTATTACTTTTAAACGATTACAATTACAAATAAGCGTTTGTCTAGCATGGAGGGATGAAAAAGTAGTCTCTCCAAAATGTAAGGCAAAATACTAGAAATCCTTGGGTTTCCCTCAATTGTCATGACGTAACAGCGTATTTTGCAAAATGCATGGAAACCAATAGTGACCTTAACTTCACCGATCTTCAAAGGCGACGGACTCCATTTCAAGATGGACGTGATGCGCGTTTTGGCAAAGAAGTTTGTTTACGATTGGAATGGCTGCTGATTTCTTTGCGGGATGTGTCGGTGGCTGTGCTGGGGTACTGGTTGGCCACCCATTTGACACAGTAAAGGTTCGTCTGCAATGCCAAAGTGGTCCGCAACGCTATACTGGGACAATACAATGTATTCGTTCTGTCGTTAAACATGAATCGGCGATGGCAATGATGCGAGGCATTACCAGTCCATTGATTGGACTTAGCTTCATGAATGCCATTGTTTTTGGCGTCCAGGGCAACCTCCAACGTCAGATGGACCAACCTGATTCTCTCACCTCTCATTGGATATCTGGCTGCGCAGCGGGACTCGTCCAAACTATTGTCACGAGCCCAATGGAGCTTATAAAAACCAGAATGCAAATTCAAGGATCTGGTAAAAGATATAGTCATAAATCAAGCCGATTTTACAAATCCTCGATTCATTGCGTTAAACAGATTTATAAGTACGAAGGTCTAAAAGGATTGCGACGAGGGTTCTTATTGACCGCAATAAGAGATTGCCCAGGATTTGGACTGTACTTTGTTTCATATGAAATACTATGTGGATTATTTGCTAAAAGGGAGGCAGGGGGTTCCCAGGGTGAAATGGGCATACCTGGGCTCCTAGTGGCTGGAGGGTTAGCTGGAGTCATATCGTGGATCCCCTGCTACCCAATCGATGTTGTAAAAACTCGTATACAGGCTGATGGGATGACAGAAAGAATTTATAAAGGCGCTATAGATTGTACGAAGAAGTCTTACAACGCCGATGGTTTAATTGTGTTCACAAAAGGCATTACGCCGACTCTTGTTCGAGCGTTCCCCGTAAATGCTGTCACGTTTGCAGTATTTTCAATTGTGCATTATTATTTGAAGTCCGACAAAGACAACAAAGAGGACAGGCATTGGTTCATACACGAGACAATGCCAGAAGTGATCGAAGGAGTTATTCATATATAAAAAAGTGTTTTCTTTTTTTTCAACTCAATTGAAAAATATCAAACGTTTCAATTTTCATGTAAATTTCTGAGTCTCTAAGCTTACCAGACTCGAGGTCAACGACTGGGTCGACAATGAGCTGTTTTTCAAATGTTTCCCTTTGGTTCCATCCCATGATGTAAATGTATATTGCTATAACTTAAATACATCAAATTAATATCCAAATCCTCTTCAAATTCTGATAATTCTTTACTTTCAAAGATTCTATAACAAGAGTTATTAATTTTAATTCAAATGTTTGGTGTTTCAATCAATCTTGTAAATAAATGTCTAGAATTATAGACGCTATTCCCGAAGACCATTTTATTCTAACTTATCTTAATAATTGTATAAGTAATCGCTAAAAGCTCCAAAGATTAAAGTATATTATATACAGGAATAATAATTGAAATTAATAACCTTCTGTAAAGAAAAAATGTGCATTGTCCTTTACCAATCATATCTTTTTTATTTTTCGTTATTATCATACCAAACTGTCAGAGGTATAATGTATAAATACTTTGACCAAATGGAGAAAATCAAAGAATTTTTGTAAATATGGTAAAAAGTTGAATTAAGGGAAATGGTCACATTAGTGATTTTGTGTTGCTTTTTAACCATTGCTAACTTTTTTAAATTTTCATCTAATTTTCTAAAATTTCTACAAGTCATTCACAATAAATATGCCATGTGCCTTCAAGATTTTAGTATTATTATACAAATTTTGAAAATGTTATGACTGATAAAGGACCATGCACCTTTTATTCTTTACAGAAGGTATGTTGATTAATTACTCACATAAATTATTTGTTTATTTGCATCATAACTTGGCACATAGGTTAGCGTTTCCTACAAACTATTTACAGTGCAAATCTATTTTGTTGAATTTTTATGCGAGATATTTTTGGAAAAAAACAGTGACCTCAACCTTAAATTAGTGGGAACGTTTTTCGACGACTCATATTCCAAAATCTAAATAAAATAAGAAGACCACGATGAAAAAAATATTTTCATCTGTATTTATTGTTCTTATTGTATTTATTGTACTCATTGTATTTATTGTTACTTGTTGACGTACTCGTAGGAAGAGAGATGACGACATGCGATCTATGGTTGGCTTACCCGCCCAATGTATGGTGTCTAAATACGATGATTTTTTCGGATAATTCTCCGTAAGAGTCTAGGCGTCGGCTTCTGAGGCAGGGACTTAAGTTCACACGCATTGCAGCTTACAAAGCACTATATGCAGTCAGATCGCTAATGTATCCTTCTAAAGGATGTGTTCAGATACTAGAATTATAGTATCTTTATTCAGTCCTCTTTGGAGTCACATGTTATTTTCAGGAATATATATTAACTCATTTAAGGCAGACATATTCCACTGTCCTCATAGTATGTGTCATATATCATTTTAAAGCTTGTCCAAAGTTACATTGATTTGCCAAGTATCATGGTTTAACTCCCAAGTGGGAAAAAGTTACAGTCATTTTAAAAGTTAGTGTTTTGTCAAAATAAAGTTCAATTTTACACAACATTACTAGTAAATGTGTCCCCCTTTGGCCATGTTAAGAGCGGCAATTATTTTCAGATATGACCTTTAAAGCCCTTCAAATAGGAGTGTGGAATTTTATAACCCTCTAAAACCTGTTGAGGGACTTTAGAAGAGTTTCCTTGGAGTTTCTACCCTCGAGAGTCTCTTTTTCCAACTCAATATCCATCCGACCCGAAAAGAATTGCTGCTGTTAAAATGGCCCGGGAGGACACATTGACTAGTGATTTGGCGTAAAATTGAACTTAATTTCGACCAAACACTAAATTTTGAAATGCCTGTAATTTTTCACATTGGAGAGTTGAACCATGATACTTGGTGAATCAATGTTACTTTGGATTTAAAATGATATACGACACTAACTATGACGACACTGGTATATGTCTGCCTAGGGGGGCCCCATACTTTCGGGACACCAAGTACGTATATCTTTCACATTTGCACAAATAGTGCACCAAGATACCCAGAAAAGAAATAATATTTCATATGCCATCAATTGCAATAGTTGTTTCTGGCACAATCGTGAGTATGTTATTAACTTACACAAGGATCTTGGAGTTGCATTTTTAGCTAGAATGCATTGTATCATTATGTAAGCAAGATGATGATTCGGTTAATAATTTACGGCGCTAAAATGAACTCGACGGGCGAATAGATGTTTCTCACCACGTGTTAAATAATGTCTTAACGCACGCTATTGAACATTTTAACGCCATTAGTTTACGACTGTATTTTGCCAACCTACCCTCGTTGTTTACGGGTGTATAGGCGTTAATTACGCCCGTGCAGACGTGAAATTACACCCGTGCAGACGTAATTTACGCCCGTGTAGGCGTTAATTACGCCCGTGTAGGCGTTAATTAATTACTTTTTACCTGAGCATCTCTGTATTTTAGTTTGGCGTTTTTAGAAAAATGAAAGAAATCGAATGTTAATTTTAATGTTATCATTTTCAATAAAAAAAATTCGCGTGTAGTTCATTATTTTATATAGATCATCTTTTGAAATCTGATTACCCCCATGGATAATAGTGAAAAAACTCATTCAGTAGCATGTTACAAAACGCTTATTTCCTGGTCGGGATTGAATATGGCTTTTATATATTACTATATTTAGTAGATAGTACCTCGGTCGATGTGATATTTCCTTCAGTATGTTATGACAAGAATCAACTACAAAATGCATTGACCTTTAAAATAACAGTCCATCTATTAGGCCTATTGAATACACTTTGACCAGACCGGCTTCTATAGATAAAGATATAGATTATACAAACCATGAAGCACACTTCATGTCGTTTACTTCCCTTATCACTATTCTTAGATATTGACCATACTAATTATTTAACAAACATGACGTATTCATGTAGGAAACCTTTTTACTTAGACAACCGGTTCCAACTTCCCGGATATACAATACTTTCAATTGTTAAAAACAATGCGGGAAAGCTTTCTAAGGGGTCTATATAATAATGTCTGATCTTCTGATTATCATAAATATCTTACTATCTAAATGGATAAATGCAAGATTAAGACACGAATGTAAAAATGCCTATGAAGGGCCAAATTAGGGGTTAAGACGTATTATGTAACAAAGCAGGGTGTCTTGAAGAGGGACTTTGTGAAGTTAAGAATTCTTAACTAGATTTTTTTCTAACGATGACATCATTGTATCCATGGTTACGACAAATGATTTTATTGCAAACAACCTGTTATTTGAATGGCCTTCCTTAAAATCGAATCTTTTTTAATATTTACGTTGACATTTTGAGGACGTCGATAACCAATTTGCGAAACGTGTAGTAATTTGATAGTCGGATCTTATAGCATCTCGATTCCAAACATTCATTCAAAGAGGTAATTGAACTCGGTTATTATCAATTTAAACTTCGATACAACGTTAATTGAATTTAATTCAAAGCATTTCAAACATGTCTTTGAATTGGGTCTAGCCAGTTGTTTTTATAATAGTGAATCCTCATCTTTTTCCATTTGTAGTGTCAAAATTAAAAAAAGTCTACCATTTGTTTTTATTGGCGACTTGATCAAGAAGTTAATCAAGAATGATGATTACATGGGGAGTAAGATGATCCCTTATTTGAGCAGAATCAGGAAAACATTGAACACTGCGATGGGTTCCACAGAAAAGTCAGAATACTTTATACCATATTCAATGATTAACGGACTTTTGCCCGAGTGACTCAAAACGAGTATTTTAGTAACTATCCAATTCAGATTAGACGTTTGGAACGTTTGATTGAAGAAAAGACCATCCCATGTATATGAATATTGATGTCGCAAATCTATTGCAAAAATATTTAAAAAGTTCCATTCGAATTATAGGCCACATTGAAAGAAAGAAATCGACAAATGTTTCAGGAGAATGAAAAATGGGAAAATTTGGAGTCATAAGAATAAATTCAAGTAGCATGTCTTATCATGTCTTATATACACGTGATCCCCCTCCATCCGACCCCCCTCTATCCCAAATTAATTTATTTCGATTTTTTTTGTATAACGCATGGAAACTAACTTTAAAAAGTGAGCAATGTCATTAGTATTGTGATAATAACGTCCCTTATACCTATTTATTACAGGTCGTGTAGACCATTGTTGCCCGATTTATATCAAAAACATTGACTTTTGCACGTTAGTGATGATGTGCCTTTTTTAATAGATCTCATATCTTAGAAAGGTATCAGTTCAAAAAAATACGAGATGACCTAACATATTTGCCATGCACTGCGCCTATTCATTTGGCAATTCAGTTGTAAATTTTCTCTTGAAAAAATAAATCTTCCAAATTGGTTGAGTTTTCTTGCAGAAATCGCCTAATCCCCCCTCCATTTTTTGTGTACGATCACCGGGTGTGTATATATTGGACATATTTCTATATTAAGGAGTATATTAGGAACGGTGTATACAAACTACGTTATGCAAAATCAATGAACATTGGTGACTCGTATAAAAGGCGGGTCATAGTTCACAATAATTTCCAACGTCTTACCGCGTAACATTTTCTCCGATAAAAGCTAAAGTACATTCCCCTCCATTTTTTAATAGAAAGTCCTCTTCGGAGCGTGGTCATATTTTGCGATAAAAACATTAAATTTGGAATATTGACCCAATCTATCTAAGGAAGACATGAACAGATTAAAGGCAGATTTAGTGGCCTTAACAGCTATCCAATGAATCAGATTGCCAAATTCATCCGAGGGGGTGTCGATAGTTATTGCATGTGCTTATATTTCCCCAACAAAACAAAAAAACATATCACACTGATCAAATAAAACCGTTTAAGCTTACATTAATATAATAATGCACTGTTCAATATGAAGTATCGATGCAATGTTTGAGCTTATATAAGAAACAAACATATTTACACTCCCCTCAAATTCAAAGTTGGCAACCCAAATTTTTAATGGATAGCATATCCAAAGCCTCTCAGAGACTGAATCTCAAATGTGTTCCTTAGTTAATTACACTAGTTCAAAGTTTGACGCTCCGATTAATGTTTTTAAATCATCATACTATATAAAGGCTTTGATAATTGATACAAATGCTACATTTTGTCACGATAGTTGCATTTCAAGTCTTTTTTTCAGAAATCAAAATTAGGGCTAGCTGTGTGAAAAACATGTGCACGCTTTATCGATTCCTCCATCCCATATCTCGAAAGCCATTGCTCCAAAGCTTTAAGGAACATTTTCCATATACGAGTATTCAAGGGCTTTTGGATTTGAAAAAACTTATATTGGATACATAGAAAAAAACTACACACGATAATGCATTGGATTTACTACTAACAATTTTATATCTCATTTTTTATTTTCTACTCCACAAAAAAGAAAATATCAACTTACATGAATATACATTATTTTTCAAAATTGATCTTGAGTTTTTCACCGAAATATAAATATAGTCTAAATTGGAATCGACTTCCAATTTATATCTCGCATTTGCAATATAATCGTGTCGTTCCTGTATTTTAGAATCGTCCAAACTTCTAATCTTTTCACGCATCAAGCGATTTCGACCCCTGAGTTCAGTGTACTGTTTACGCTTGTCTTTATTTATTCATATTCCAAAGTGATTTCTAAAACATTTAAATGCTGATATTAACGTGTTCATCATCATTATATTTTGGAAGTATTTCACCTATTCTAAACAACTATTTTAAAATCTTAAACTTTCACACAAGTGAGAAATGCATATTAAAATGATGTTTTTGAAAATTACTTTACGTTATAAAAATATAGTTTGTTTTGATTCCGGTCTAATTCCGGTAACATCTACTTTACATATACCTATTTTTTCGAAAGAAATTGATGCCAATCGTATTTTATTAAAATAATTTCATTAAAATAATTTTATAGAATCACGGAATGCATTATTTCGAAAGAAATTAATGTCAATCGTATTTTATTAAAAAAAAATTCATTAAAATAGTTTTATAGAATCACGGAATGCATTTCTAAAAAAAATCATTATTACCGAGAATAAATATTTAATTGTAAAAAAAAAACAATTGAAATTATGATCCCATTTTTGTTTTAATTGCAATTTCAATCAAAATTGCTTAGCTAGTAAGAATTTTCAAATGTTGAAACTAGAACTGACATATGCTGGACAAGTTGTGAAATGTGCATTGGCGGACAATATACTTACCAGAAGGTACATATTAGAAGGAACTCTCGGTTCCGATCTTCTCTTGGTATTATGTTCATCGAGAACTCGTTGTATCTGGGCTTCTGTAAAGCCAGTTCCTTGAGCGTTCCTTTTCTGTCTTGGTGATCTCTTAACCATTTGATCTAAGCCGACATTAGCGTTCGATTTCATCGACACCGGTGCTTCTTCATGATTTGCTAGAGCATGATGGAATTGAAGAAATGCTAATATTGGCATCCACAAACGTAACTGTTGCAACAGTTCAAAATTATTCATATCTCTAATTATCAAATTTGTTGATTCAAAGTTAATGTATCTGTTTCCCTGGCTGTCTCGTCACCATCTAATTTCAAGTTCATATATGTCTTTAAGATTTTTAAAACGGTCCTTTTATATGTTCTTCGTCTTTTCAATAATGTTTGTTGATCATAATTGCAGTTTTCATTGACGCATTTTCAATTGATACTTTGGGTGTAAACCCATAAGATTGGCACGAAGCAATTGTCAAAGGTCCACAAAAATAGTTCCTATAGTACGTCGCTCCTATCCAATCGCTCTTCACAACTCCTCGGACGAAAAATGACTAAATTCAACAAAGTCCATACTTTTTTTATGACAGAAAGAGACCACGCCTCTTAAATGAGTTACTGTAGACATATTCTTCGATTATTAGTTAATGCTATTGTTTCTTGGCTCCGAACGATCAGAGGTAATTCATTCTTTTGTTTCTTCTCCGTTTTAGAATAGCAACCATTCTAACCAATTAACTGCATCACGAATTGCTATTATGAGGGGAAGCTTTATTGTTTGTATTTTAAACAATGTCCCTATAAGTCAACCCAGTGTCCTTGTATCTTTGTGTAGTTTTTTTTATTTTTAATTGAATTCGTCTTCATGGAACTCCCAGGGTAATCCAGAAACTCTATCAAATATAATTTTTACTTATAGCCAGACACCCAGCGTGAATGGATAAATAATTTAAGTTCCCTTTCAGCGTATGTCACCATTCTCAGCGGGATTCTCGGACATTTTGTGCGGCCGAGCTATCAATCAAATTATATTTTCTCGACTTGTACCAACTCTACGCAGCTTTTTTTTATCAACAGTTGCCAAACTTTTGTCAGGTTATCGATCGGGGGTATTGTCAATCGGGGTGTCGACCCTGGAAACTGTTTACATAAATATACAAGTCGTCACTTGTAGTTTTTTTACTTCTTACTAAGTAGTTAATCCATTGAGCCAAGAGAAATGTATTTCACCCGGGGCTAAAATATCGCTTACTCATAGTCATTACATGTTATTATACGGTAAAATGAGCAAAGTGTGTTATTCTATATATATTATAAGCAATTCTGGCTTCTTGCCTGTCAACTGAAGCCTTTGCCATTCTGTTTCCTCTTTACCCGAGTTGACGTTTTAAACCTGAATACCTAATAATTTCGAAAAGTATTTCATTGTAACAGTTTATAACAATAGTTGTAGAAATATGCCTCACGTGAACTCGATTTTATGGGCCATACGCCAGGGTGAGGACGTGCGCAGACTTTGCGCAATAAAAACAAATTAGACATTAAGATTCAACAAATTAAGAATAAAACAAAATGCACCGATAGTCTTTACGTGTATTTCCGAAAATCAACCTTTTTAATGTTTATAAGTTCAGTCAAATGCGTTTTAAGCTAATACATATTGAAAAGCAAGGATCGATAAAAATCATTTTATTAGCGATATATGATCAAAATGTCTCCAGGTTGCCTTTATATTTTGGTCGTAGCAAACAAAACCTCATGAGACGGGGATCTAGTTCGTTCCCTGTAACATTTTCCCAGGCGCTGATGTATTCAACAAGAAGATTAGTTTCCTTAAATGCTTAAACGAGTAATAAAAATGGATATTCATAGAGCTTAAAACTGTTCACCAACAAAATAAAAATCTAATGAAAATAAAAAGTAAAACACCTGGTCACTGAAAAGTCAATTTTAAAATTATTGCGTTACTGTACAAATAAAGCACCTTACTAATAATCTCATATTTAACGAAGCCCCCCCCCCCCAAAAAAAGAAATCACAAGTAAGGTCCCGCTGAAAACGCGAGGTAGGCTTCATAACTATTCCATGATATGATATCGAGCTTCTTTATATAAACGCACATGAATGTGCCAACAACGGACCACTGTCTTATTCTTGGCCAACATCGAATATGTTCCTTCTGCATTTTATGCCACTTGTTACGCTGTAAACACGATACAAAAATATGTCATATTCCGCAACGAATATGGCATATTCACTTGCGGTGTATGGCAGATTCACCTGCGGTATATGGCATACATACTAACCAATATGAACGCGATACGGAAGTACGCAATTGTCAATTACATCGATTGAACGAACAAGTAAAACGTTATAAATTATTATAATGATTACTGAATCAACAGTACTGTGTATCGAATATATTAACTTAGCAGAAGCATCAGTCACCAATCTCGCGTAATAAACTTTCTCAATCAAACCAGGATTCATATATTAGTACTCGACGCACTGACTATATTGGTAATCCAGCGTAGTTTTACATTTAGAGTCGATTTGCGCAACCAATCAAATCAAGGCTTTCTGTATCACGTTTTCACCTGCGGTATATGTCATATTCACCTGCAGTATACGGCATATTCCGCAAGTGAGTATGACATATTCTGCAGGTGAGTATCGGGTATTTACTGAAATCAATGTATCGCATATTCACTGCGGAATATCGCATACTCACCTGCGGAATATGCCATATACCGCAGGTGAGTATGGCATATTCACCCGTATCACGAATACCGCGCAACCATGAATGTATGCCATATACCGCGTAACACCACTTACCATCGACTTTAGATATGTTAAATGTGCTTTTAACAAACTCAGAGTGGGTCTTCTTTTAAAATAGCAGCTATATGCTCATAATTTCACCAGTGTTAGTGACCCCTTTTGTAAATGTAAAATGTCCTCTGCTTGTAAACGAGCGTGAAACTTTATTTGCAGGACTGCGAACTTCAGATCGTCATCTTTTGGTTCGGAGTTTGAACACAGTTGACAAAATTCAGCTTCTTTTGTATGGTGATGAAGATTTGGATAATTCATTAAATGAAAATTAATAGAACTAATGAGTCATTTTGTGAATCAAAGTTTGGTTTCGGTTTGGCTAATTTTTGCATGCATGTGTTAACTCATCCCTGGCCCGTGGGATTATAGTTTCTTATATGAGTTATAACATTACTTTTATTTTTAAATGTTAATGTATTCCTATTCATATTGTCTAAAATTGCCGCTAACGTTTTTCATAAAACTTTGGGAATCAATTGCATGTCCATTATTGTTAACTAAAGGAATAAATTTATGTATAAAACAATTGAATTAAAAAGCTTTGTACAGCATATACGTATAATTTGAGTGAACAAAAGATAAACCCCCTTTCTTTCGTGGGGCTTTAGCAGAACAAAATTCATCACCCCGTTTAAAATAGCCTCGGGGATAGCATATTCGCTTCCCAATTTTAGGCATTTACGTCGTCCAGTCCATGTATTTAAAATAGGGCGAATTTTACGGGGCCATGACATAGGCTCTTTCTAGGCGGGCATACGCGATTCTAGTATTTTACGCATAGGACATTTATTATAATGCAATACCCATTGAGAACATCAATATGAAAAGAAAATTAGAAAACAATCAATTGAGAGAAACGATCATTTTGCTTGTCCCTGGATAACTTGTCGTGTCAGATCGAGCGGTCGTTTACATCATTCAAGGTGAACGTATAATGAACATTCTAGCAAATTAATAATTAAGATTTTTACAAACGCAATTCTGCAAACTAATAGCATGCACACAAAAATACAGATCAAGTTCTAATTTTTTATTTCATTCTACAGTAGAACTGTATATATGTTTTTCAAAATTTTTCAATCACAAAATTCAAAATTTTCATTGTAGCGAAGCAACTGTTGGCAGTGAGAATACTTTCAAAATACATTTAAAATATCCTTTAACGTTTCAACACCTCAGAGACATGTTGTCCGAAAGCTTAGAACTCTTCAACCTGGTACCCTAAAAATAAAAATATGTTCACGTTTTCGTGTTTTAGATTTGAAATGACGAAAGGCAAATGTTATAACGTCAAAAGCTTTTTCGAATTTCAAAAATAAAAATTATAACAAAGTTCACATTTTTATAACATTTAAATTCACTTGAATGAGAAGCCTGGAGTTAGAGGTCATTTCAAAGGTCTAAACAAGACATGGATATGTTTGAATTCAGAACAACAATGCCAATTCACTAATAGGAGACGTTAATGTAGTCAAAATTCTAAAAAATATAATGATCGTTTTTAAGTGTATCAATTTTTCATTCGACAGATACGGCTTAAGAATCTGAACAACACTAATTCAATATTTGCCATGAAGTAGAACTTCGTTTAAAAAGACCAAATATTTATTGGATTCAATAACAAAAAAGAAACATGATACAATGTGGTTGCGCCTGATACTTTGAATGGGCAGTTTTTCAGAATAATTTCATAATGACAAAGGTATTTTGTTCCTGACGCCCCTGTGTCATGTGGCCCAGTACTAGAATCAACAAAAATGCAAACAAGCTATATTCCATCAGTTTATATTTTGAAATGTAACAAACTATTATTTACACAACAGGTTTTCAATAGAAAACGAAACACGCAAATATAGACGTATGTTATGAAACGACGTCAAAAACATAAACAGATATATCAACCATTGATTTGATAATTCGTAAAAAGTGTATACACAATGCAACAAAAAGCAAATGTTGTTGTTTGTTAAAAATAATTTGTTATTTATTTACTATTCATGAAGGCTGCACATGAACGCCATGTTGTTGTCTCTAAATATTCTTCAGTCAAAACTTTCCCGTAGATCCATTCAATGCGTTTATCGACAATTGCGAAGTCAAGTGGATCTTAGAACCCTTGACTTCTGGACAATTACCGGTTTAACGACTAGATATTTTATGAAGTCGATCCACAATTGCCTCGGGCGTTTCTTCACAATGGACTTGTTTATTGTCAATGAAGTGCATTGTGAATGAAATCAGCATCGAAATGCATCCTTCCCCTCAGCAGCGCAGCAAGGATTTGAAAGGAGGTGGTTCGAATATTATCGGCAATTTGTTGGAGGCATCTAATGGTGAATTTGGTGAAAATGTTTTCAAATAATCTCTACTTAATTTGATTAAATTTTGCCAAATTTGCTTAAGCTTTGTCAAATTTGCTTATAATTTTGTCAAAGGATGGGTATCGATATGCATGGTCAACTTTTTGAACACAGGTTTCTCTTAAACCAGTCATCAAAACATTCTGAAAATTTTACATATCGTCAATTTAATCCACAATTGCCTCGGGCGTTTCTTCACATCGTCAATTTAATGGTCATCTTTTGAATGGTAACAATATAATTTGAAATAAATATATACATGCTTTTCTCTATATTGTTTTAGAAAAACACCAGACCCTTCGAATTCTTTTTTTCTTGGTATCATATATTCGGAATGGAATGAAACATCTATCCGATCCTCATTGGAACAAAATGTCATAAACACAACGTGTTCAGGTCTCTCAATATTGTAATTATTCAAAAGTTTGGTTGATAAAATATTTTGTTAATGAAATAAAAGGTTTATCTTAATTTTTAGCTAGTTTGGGGGTTTTTGTTTTAATTTTTTGAATACTTTTTGTAAAATCAACCAAAATTTTCTTTATATAACTATAATTATAATATTTAGAGGTCAAAGACTGCTATTTTGTTCCAACAAACTTCGGTAAGATATTTTATTTCATTCTCAAGAATTGGTAAAAAGGAACAAAAAACAATTGCACTAAAAACAAAAACTTTTTACAAAAACTGTTATATAAGATACATATGAATATTTTTCGCATTAGATTGTTGTCAATCAGTCAAAATTACATAAAGGACCGTGTTTTTTACAGAATGTTTTCAGTAATTGGTTTAAGAGAAATACACGGTTAAATTCAGTTCACCATATTGATACCAATCCTTTGCTTAATTTTGGTCCATTTTATTTTTTTGTCAGTTTGCTGGAATTTAAAGTTATTCATTTGCCAAACAATTGCAAGAGCAAAATCATAAAGGAGGAGGGGAGTTAGCGCAACGGATGACCAAACTTAGCTGAAAGCAATGATTTTCCCTATCGGAAAATAACATGGGAAATATTGTTTTCCACTTTATCTAAAATGAATCACTTATTCCTTAGATCCATCTTCGGGTCTTTGCTCGGCGGTAGGTTGTATATAGGTTGGTAGACTTTCCCCCGTGGAGTAAAATTTCAGCGAAACCTTTGTTCGGACATGAAATGATTAACCACGTACATTTAAAATGATCATAATACAATTGCAAAGTTTTAAGCACAGAGACCACAAGCTAACAGTTTCACAAGCAGTAGAGAGGGAAAATCTGTCGGTGAATATGCGTCCATTTTGATGCGGAAAGGGCCCGTCCCGTCACAGAGTGTCATAGAGTCAGTGCACAGCGAATATAGTCCGTCAATGAAATCTCACCATGGGTTGTATTTATACCACAAACTATTTTGAATATAAGGTCTGTTTTTGAAATTTGATACTTTATAATAGGTATCTACTTTACTCTCTATTTGAACTTCCAATGTTCTATTGAAAATCGTAATGAACTACGTTAATCCAATACATGAAATATTTATGATGTCAGACGTTTCATATGTACTAGACCCATGACAATGATAAAAGTACGAACATGGGTCATAATAACCGATTAATAACAATGTATTTGTATTTCCCATAAAAATATGATTTCAATAAATATCCATTATTAATTCATCAGCTGATTTCAATACTTTACAACGCCTTTCAATTTGTGATCACGATATTTAACAACTTCACGTTTGAACAGCATATTGACATAAAACATGAACTATATATTGCTACAAAATCCATTCATTTATAATCAGTATGAAATATATGTGGTACTCCCACCCAATGCCCAACAATTTGTCATCTAGTCTGAGCCAAAGATAAGCCATCCGCACAAAATTATTAGGTGCTTTCACTTCTAAGCCAGGGTATACGAGGGTTGTCCCAGAAGTAATGCACTATTTGCTCTAACTTTGTCAATAATTGATATTTTTCCATGAAAGTTTCAGTAAATGTTCCTTAGAGATATTTTAATTATTCTACAAATTTGACTGATGATACTATGTTGAAGTTATAACAAATCAAGTTGGTGAGTTTGGGTAGGGTTGGGCAGGTTATACAGTCACGCCAAAAGGAATAGAAAATTGAAAATATGAAATAATTAATCAACAAATACCATTATGTGTAGCGATAAGAAGTATGCTCAAAAATACATTTTAAGATACTAAGATTTTAAGATACTATTAGGTGCACATCCTAGACTTAATGGATGTATATTGCACAGTGTACCATTTCACATGTTCTCAAAATATTGCCTTTTGCATGTTACGTACTTTCGATGCCTGTCAGGTCGAACACTCTTAGCAATTTCTTCAATCATGACTTGTGGAGCTTTTGTCTCCCATGTTTGGAGTTGTCATCCGGGGTCCAGTCATCACTTTTAAAGCTCTTCTGTCACCCCATAATTGTAGTTCTATCTGGTGTATACTCCTTTTATACTTTCTTCATGGTAGCATAAGGTTGTGTGGCCGTGAGTCCATGTAAAGTATGAAATTGGGCCACCAAACGCAAGGCCTTCTGTTATCAGGTGAGAATTGCAGCCATTTTTTGCAATTTTTGACCGTGACTGAATTTGAATTTGTGACTATTGAACTGTGGTATTATGACATCACAGTGCTAAATATCATAATTTGTACTTAAAGTAATATAGAATGAATTTAAGGCAATTTTAGCAAAAAATATTTCATATTATCTGAAGAACACTGTCTTACCTTGATACTAGGATATATTCAACCCATATAACTGAAGGATATCGGAGATTTCTCATTTTGAAGTGGGTACATTGAATTTGATTTCACATCGTCCAGTTCGAATAGACTAGGTGCGAGTAGAAATAATCTTGATTTACGTCATTAAATATTCAAAATTCAGTCAAGGTGATGTCATATTTGAAATCTGCATGTAAAAGTACATCTAGAAATATGGTTTCGAAAATTGTTTATCAACTTTGAAAATTTATTTTTTTTGAAAATGTGACTTCTTGTTCGGGTTGATTCCCCATAGACCCCATGATACAAAATCACAAAAAGTGAAATATCTTTTCTTGTATTGGATAGATAACATTTTCCTTTACTGGACATATTTCAGTTTGCATAACTATTAGATACATAAGGGTTATATGAAAATTGAATCATTAAAACAGATGTGATTTAAGTTTAAGGGAACTTTCTCCTATACCCGCCAGGCTATCTGACCCGAACGAGCCACCTGGTGGTGAATCTGGTAACTACCTACTCGCATCTGCGTTATTATGCGCACAAGTTGATGACGTCACCAAAGTATGTTTGTTTCCATATTTTCTTGCATATAAAACTTGGGAGAAAATTTGACCTACTTTTGAAATGAGTAATTTTCGTGTTCTGTACGTAGTGATTACACAATGTTTTCTTAATTATGTGTTCCTGATATAATGATTATTATTTTGCAAGAAATAGATTGAGTGATTGTCAGAAATAAGTGGAACCTAGAATATGAAAAAATTCTCCTAACCTCTCAATTTGAATAGCTCACAGTGAAGTCAAAACACAACCAAGGTCAGTATATATATAAAAACGATGTTTATATGTACCAATGTGCTTTGGGATTCAGATTTTCTTATTCATATATAGGTTGAACTAACATTTCATCCGTTCTAAATTACTTTAATGAACATCATGCTGAATAAATTGAACAATTTCTCAAACATTTTGTTCATTTAAAAGAAAAAATATTCATAAAATAACAGGTTGGAGCTTTTCATAATTAGAAAAATTGGTACCTGCCCCGCCTACCCCTACCCCCGTGTTGCTATAGCAACCATTTTAAGACTTAATATCAACGTATGATGCTGAAACTCTTCAGGATATAACATATAAAACCTCAATTGTTATATATACCAAATTTCAGCTGAAGTGAAGAGTATTGAAGAAAGTTAGAGCACATAGTGCATTTCTTCTGGGACAACCCTCGTACATGCAACAATTAGTGCAGAGTGGCCATTCAACGATCATCGAACAGTGTCAAAGTATATTTAAGTTTGGATATTTCATCAAGACTAACATATATTTTCATTATCTACAAAGAAACCCCCTGGATGAACATTATTTCTGCTGATATTCCTCTTGAAACGTGGCGGATCTTAAAATTCTTTAAGTGGGACTCCCTTTATAGGAGCTTTGAACTGAATTTACACTTCTTAATGCTGAAATTGATAGTTTTTCATAAAGATAGTTTATTCAGAAAGATGGCGGTAGTGAATAGATACTAACATTCGCATTCTATTTATAATCACTTATCTATATATACTTTAGGCAAGTATAATATTAAATATTCACAGTCGTCTCCGTATCGTATATTTTGTTAGTTTCTCATATCTTAACTCTGTGTCGAGAGGATTATATATACGAGGATTGATCATAAAGTTCTCATAATATACATTTAATACTATGTATTCTTTAAGGTATCGTATTGATAATTTCACGGAATACGAAATGCAACATAAAATAACCTTCTGATCCAGAAAAATATTAAGTATGCACCAGAAATATCCAATTAGAAATGGTTGCCAAAGTAACCAAAAATAAGAGGACAAAAAACTTGAAAGGATGATCCCCATTAACCCTGCTTTATGATCAGTTCTCAAATGAGCTATCAAACACACTGAAATTTTCATTTTTTCAATTAATTAAATGGTCATGTGAAAATTAAAGTATGATGTCACAAGAGATGTTTGTCATGCTTCATTTGCAATGATATAAGACCTTGTGGCTGCTTTGCACACGGTGTGTGATTTCATTGACATTTTTGTAATATTGTTGTTATTAATCAGTTTTAATCAGTTTTAGTATGGGCAAAGGATTTCCGAAACCCAAACATGTTTTATCATGATCAGCAATTTATTTTTCCCTCCCAGGATCCCTGGTCAGTCATTTTGCACCATGTCGTCCCATTATTTCCAGATTGTATTGTTACGATTGCATTTTAGCTGATGTTGAGAAATCAGAGGTTGCAGATTTGGGTCTACATATAACTTTTGAGTAGTGATTTTTAAGAACTTGTTTTTCGTATGGGTAATCATATGGATACGTATAGGCCTTGCAGAGCGAAAATCGCTGATGAACAATAACTAAAACACATTTTATTATGGTTCCTTGTTTGTCAAAATAACCATGAAAACTAAATTTTTATACACTTCCATTTTGTTTTTGTCTCATTGCCTTATTCTGCCCATCTAATTATACAGAATATGACTCATGTTCAATTTTGACTGGTAAGAGTATAAACGGTCAGTAATTGGTTCACCATGGGCGTTCAACTCTAATTGAAATGGCTTTCAACACTAATATAATTGAAAGACCATGAGTTCACTGAAAGAACTTTTATTTGGTGACAAATAATGTCAAATCTGCTTTTTTGTTTGCACTACATGTATATGCCATGGGTTATGATGTCCTTTGTTAATTACCTGCAAAGTACACTAGTAAGCGATCGTCCCATTATTTCCACATTGTTATAACTATTAGTTATGATCATGTGACTATTAGTCACATGGTTAAAATTATATAATCTGATTGGCTCTGCTGCCTACCCAAACGATATGACAAGGTGGGCCTAAATTGTTTCCCATTTTGCACTTATAACAATGTGGCACATAATATCTCCAAAAGGAGATAAGATCCATTGAAATGGACCTTAGGAATGAATACCTTGAGAAAGATAGCATACTTACCTCAAAACCTGCAAAAATGAGTGGAAATAAAAACAAACAAGTCCTTATTAGAGAGATGTGTAATAGGGGGGGGGGGGTCAGAAGGGCTGTAGCAAGACTATCTGCTAGATATGCGCTAAACAATTAATGAAAATTTCATCGGAATATATCGAAATTAAAGAAATTAGAGAGATAATGGGAATTTTGTGATCAACCCTCGTATATTTCAATGAAGTTGCGGTAGGTTAACACGTTTCCCCCCATTTTCACTCTAAAACACAGAAGTATCTGCCAAATGATCAAATCATAAAATGCAAGATTTAAAGTTTGACGAGGGGGAAGATTATTTAGACATCACCGCTGCACTAGATAAATGGAACTTTAATGTGTACCTGGTGTACGGGCCTAAGATAAAATAGACACGTTTACCCAAGCCATTGAAGTCCAATGTACACATTGAAAAAAATATAGTAGTACACTTGAATCAAATATAAGGACCTCAATTGATAGAACTGCATTTAAAACTCCAGTTTTTATCTCGATTAATGGCCTATAAAATGAGTACTGTACTAGTGGTTTGTACTTGAGTTTATATCTAATGACATTATTCTCATTTGTTGTTTTATAACCGTTAAACCAAATTTGAAACGGATGAATAAGGTTGAATAGACAAAAAACTGTTTCGATGCAACTCGAATAAAGAATTCGGTGGAAGCAGTGTTAATTTCAATCCCGAGATATTTAACGATATAAAAATACGTTTACAACGACAACTACGCCAACGAGAGGCCTATATACAGTATGTCTAAGACTATTTCACTCCAAATATATATATGACTTTGGAGGACTAAAATCGATGTCAAACAACGAAACAACACACCTTGGGATCACAAAGGCCTCCAATAGAATTCAACAAAGGTGAGTGGAATGAAGTTTTGCAAAAATACTAAATATCAATAGGCACCTGACTTTAAACATCTAGCATTTTGTTTAAAAATGGACTCGACGACTCAATATGTATCCTTTATTTTCTCTTATTGTATTAAATATACAATTGTTGATTTAAAAAAACTAATGAAATATCGTTGCAAGTAGATAAAAGGGATCACAATTTAAATAGCTTTTGCAATCATCGCAATATGCGATTGTATGTTTACAATATCAATACATACTAGCACATATCATTTTAAATTCAATAACACCATTCAAGTATGGAGGTGTTAATGTCTTTTTTATAATGTTTATCTTATTAATTTACGAGTATCTGCTGTGGGATGAATACAATCCCAGATGAACAGCAAGGTAAATCGAAATGAATTATGAATTATCTGACAATGTACATGTACTCCATCAATTAAACATATCTTAATAGTCCAAGGTGAAAAAGAGCAGCCCCTCTGTACCCCTCCCACCTATCACTCTTGTTTCCCACTCCTCGGTCCCTCTCCCTTGACACGTCACTCCATCATCATCTCGTTCCCATGCCTTCCCCAATCTCCCCCTCATTTCCTCCCTTGGCCCCCCTCCCTCGACACGTCACTCCATCATCATCTCTTCCCATGCCTTCCCCTATCTCCCCCTCATTTCCTCCCTTGGCCCCCTCCCTTGACATGTCACTCCATCATCATCTCTTCCCATGCCTTCCCCAATCGCCCCCTCATTTCCTCCCTCGGTCCCCCTCCCTTGACACGTCACTCCATCATCATCTCTTTCGCATGCCTTCCCCAATCTCCCCCTCATTTCCTCCCTCGGTCCCCCTCCCTTGACACGTCACTCAATCTCATCTCTTTCGCATGCCTTCCCCAATCTCCCCCTCATTTCCTCCCTCGGTCCCCCTCCCTTGACACGTCACTCAATCATCATCTCTTTCCCATGCCTTTCCCAATCTCCCCCTCATTTCCTCCCTCGGTCCCTCTCCCTTGACACGTCACTCCATCATCATCTCGTTTCCATGCCTTTCTCAATCCCTCATCATTCCCTCCCTCGCTCCCTCCCCCTTGACACGTCACTCCATCATCATCTCTTTCCGATGCCTTCCCCAATCTCCTCCCCATTTCCTCCCTTGTTCCTCCCTTGACACGTCAATCCATCATCATCTCTTCCCATGCCTTCCCCAATCGCCCCCTCATTTCCTCCTTTGGTCCCCCTCCCTTGACACGTCAATCCATCATCATCTCTTTCCCATGCCTTTCCCATGCCTTTCCCAATCTCCCCCTCATTTCTCCCTCGGCCCCTCTTCCTTGACAGGTCACTCCATCATCATCTCGTTCCCATGCCTTCCCAAATCTCCCCCTCATTTCCTCCCTCGCTCCCTCGCTCCCTCCCCCTTGACACGTAACTCCATCATCATCTCTTTCCCATGCCTTCCCCAATCCCCCATTTTCTCCCTCGGTCCATCCCCCTTGTCACGCCACTCCATCATCATTTCGTTCCCATGCCTTCCCCAATCTCTCATTTCCTCCCTCGGTCCCTCCCCCTTGACACGCCACTCCATCATCATCTCGTTCCCATGCCTTCCCAAATCCCCCATTTTCTCCTTCGGTCCATCCCCCTTGACACGCCACTCCATCATCATTTCGTTCCCATGCCTTCCCCAATCTCTCATTTTCTCCCTCGGTCCCTCCCCCTTGACACGTCACTCCATCATCATCTCGTTCCCATGCCTTCCCCAATCTCTCATTTCCTCCCTCGCTCCCTCCCCCTTGACACGTCACTCCATCATCATCTCGTTCCCATGCCTTCCCCAATCCCTCATTTCCTCCCTCGGTCCATCCCCCTTGCCACGCCACTCCATCATCATCCCTCTGCCATGCCTTCCCCAATCTCTCATTTCCTCCCTCGGTCCATCCCCCTTGCCACGCCACTCCATCATCATCCCTCTGCCATGCCTTCCCCAATCCCTCATTTCCTCCCTCGGTCCATCCCCCTTGCCACGCCACTCCATCATCATCCCTCTGCCATGCCTTCCCCAATCCCTCCTCATTTCCTCTCTCAGCGGTCGCGCTATCTCATCAATTTCGGTTCCACCCACCATTCCGTCTTCTATCTCTCATTCTCCCCCCTCTCTCACACATTTTCTCTCTCCATCTTCTCACTTCTGTTATTTAGCCAGCTGACAAACAAAGCCTGCTTGTCCGGGGATAGAGTTCAATGTCTTAGTTCAAGTACACAATCTTATACGCGTACTCTGTGATAGGTGAATTATTTGTAACACCAGCAATTACCACATGTAAAGAATGTTTATGCGTTGTCCTTTTAAAAAATATGTTTTATAAATGTTTCAGTCATGTGAAGGACGAGTGTATGAACAGCATTTGAATTGCAAAGAAACCGATGTTCGAAACAAGTTCGTGGAGGTCACAGAAATGTATGTACATTCCAGTTCGGGTATTAAAAGATCAGACGGAGTGGTTCTCTAGTTGAGTCAAGTAAACTAACATAACAATTAAAGGTAAGGGTACACTTCCTTTCAAAAATTTCAGAATCTTGCCTCTTCTTTGGATGGCCTATTCAAGCCTGTTTAAATTTACATTTAATGTTTTCTACTAAAATATCATATTGGGCATTTATGACATTTCATAATGTTGCCAGACATAACCGGATTAAATACATCATACGTATTGGGGTTTTATTGTTTTTTCATACTTCTAGAGAGGAGCGTATCATCATTTGGCATGTAACAGACCACACATTGTTACATAATCAATATCAAAGATAATGTATAAGTAAGCAAAGGAATGCCGAACAATCATATTAATAATTAATAACTACGTACGTAAGGACACCTGTTAGTTTTAATAAATAATATCAATATTTTCATTTTATTCAACTAAGTGTAATTAATATCTCATTGAATCATCAATAGTAGTGTTGATTAATTGAAAAATAAACTGAATATAATTTTGTTACAATAAAAAAGCTTCGCTTAAAACAATTGTATAACTGTGATTTCTATCGGTGAGCATAAAATGAAACCCTCCTATTTTACAGTGCTTCGGAATAAAGCCGAAATGTTGAAACGGGAAAGAGAACATTTTAGTTTATTTTCAACCTGCAAACCGTTAAAAGACCTCTCCAAGCGGCTCCTACATGCGATACAAATTGATGAAACTTTCGAAGTGACCTCTATTCTACGGGCAAATAAAGAATTGGCAAAAGGAATTATTCTAACATTCGTGTACATCCACAACTTTGGCGATGGTACGGCGCTACATGCCGCAGCTTATCTCGGACACAAGGATATAGTAAGAATATTTCTTAAATTAGAAATTGACGTGAACACAAGGGACACGAGGAATAGGATTGCCTTGCACGCAGCGTCCGTCGGAGGACTTGTTACAATGGTTGACTATCTTATAAAGGAAAACAGTGAAATAGACTCTCGGGACAGGTGGGGCCAAACGCCATTACACAAAGCTTGCAGCCATGGGTTCACAGAAGTGGCTTTACTGTTGATTAAGAAAGGTGCTCATCCCGATTCCACAGACAATTATGGCAGGACTCCTTTAGATTTAGCTGTTTTAATGAATAATTATAACACAGTAGAAACCCTTACAAAAAAGTTTAGACATAACTCAAAGGAAAAGAAGAGCGACTCAAAGAAAAAGAAGGGCGACTCAAAACAGAGAAAAAGTGACTCAAACGAGACTAAGAGTGATTCAAATGGTAAACAGACGGACCAAAACAAGAAAAATGGCGACCACTCGCAGGAAAGTTCAGTTTAGAAATTCAATTGCCTTAGTAATAGGGGTCGGGGGTTTAGCCAAAAAATCTTAAAATATCATGCAGTTTTTTACCAGTTTTTCTACCAGTTTTCACCAGTTTTTCTACCAGTTTTTCACTTATCAATTGATTTTAGCAATTTTTGGGCCAAAATTGTCAAAAAGGAAACCCCTGGAAATTTTTGAAAAGAAGCTGGCTACAGGCCTGAGTATATAAATCAAGATTATCTTATGATCGAGTCCTTCATAAGGTTTTGCAATATGTAAATTCTACACAAAGTGATAAAATGTGTCAGTTAATTGTGAGAGCTTAATGCTATGAGTACTTTATAGTGCAATTGCGATAGGTACTACATGGGTAAAGACTTAAATAATATGAACTGCGTACTTGTGTTTAAAATATGCATAAAATTATACAATATTATGTGTGGAAAGTAAGTAGTAGTCTTCAATGTGAACAACACAACACTTAAAACACTGTCAGGTAAAAAATATGCAAAATTTCATGAGCAATTAAACTCATGGACATTTTCTCCAATTATGATGTACTATGATGCAATAAGTCATACAATACGTATGTATGCACTGTATTAACTAGTTAACTATACAATGTACAGATGTTACAAAACAAAATTCTAAAACCACTGCATACGATTATTCAACATGTACTGAATAAAAGTTTACAATATGTAATATGTACACACTGTGTAATACACAACACTATAAAAAACATTTGCGGTGTTAAAGATTCATTATGTCAGTTAACACTCATTCTTGGATCCATAGCCTTTGCTATATCCCTTGGAATACCCTCTCAAGCATTAGATAAACAGGGGCTCTGATAATTCCGAATGCACGGATAACAATACTATGTATAACATAAAGATATACAATGTGTAATTTAATAATGCATATATAGTGTAACATATGATTTGCATCAGCAAACAAACAAACATTGAATGAGGAGTATTTTATAACTGCTTTTTATATCATCAGCAACAGTCCTGCTGATGATGTTTTCTTCAAATAATCAAACATACTACAAAAAAGTTTTTATTGCTAAAAATATATTTATTGAGATACATGTATGCATTTGATTTGCTAGAACAGAAAACAGTAAAAGTATACATAATGTTCAATGTCATATATTCTACCACTACTTTAAAGGCTATACATCCGCTCAATGAAGATCTTTGCCATTGCTGATATCAACATTTATGATTTATGCACGTTATGCGAAGGAGACCTCGATAAAGGATCAAGTGCGCTCTCCATCCTGATCTCCCCATGAACAAAAATTAATTCATCTGATTTTTCAAAATGATTTTACTGCTTTTATTATTACATTTACATGTAAACTAGTATCTTGTTGACCTATATTTAGCACTGTATTGATGAATGGACCACTTATTAGGGCCAATATTCAATCACAAAGTGTACAGGTGTAGAGATGACAAACCAGGAAGTCTTTTTGTGTCTGTCAAAATCCATTTGCATCCTAGGCATCCTTACATCTTATCCAAATATGTTATTGATTCATAAAACATAACAGTATAATCTTTGGATTTACAAAGTTGTATGGCATTTCATAAGTGTAAACGTTGCTTTGGCATTTTTCTATAGCCATTATTAGGAAAAAATGATGAAAAAATGTATAATCTTTTCATTTGAAGTATGACCTGAATCGATTGCAAACTTCATATTTGCACATCTGATGTGATATACCATTTGTGTCATATTGTGAAATTATTTAATTTGCAATCGATTCAGGTCATAGTGTATTTTAGGTATTTTTGTGAAAATGAATAGAAACCAATGACCTCCATTGTAATCTGATGATATCCACATGTTAAGTCAATGGAGAACATCCAATGTCAAGTCAATACACCCTTGCTGAACTAACAATATAGGAACGTTTCAGCTACTACATTCCTGTTATAGAGAAGATATTTGAACAGTATTTCCTGTGTATCTATTGCTTGGATAAACATTCCCCATTCTCTGAAGCAAATGACCACACCATTCCAAGACACCCTCATGAAGAATTGAAAATTGATAGACTAGATATAAATCCATCACTGGAAAATGCTATTACAGAAGAGAAAAACTATGGTGTCATCTCTCATACTGTGAACTTGAAAAATGGGTCCATATTATGTAATGATGACGATGAAACAGGTATAACAATCAAGAGAATCCAGAGTCCAAAACTCATCAACCGACTGTTTTGCCCAAAAATCGAGTTTCAGAGCCATTAACATTCCTTGACAGTGACGATGAGCAATCAACAGATGGACCATCCGTAAATCTCGATGAATTTGTAAGCTCAGCTGAACGAGCCTTTTAAGGAACAGATTCCTTAAAACAAATGATTCAATTTCAAGAATTATAATATTATCGATTTCCATTTTTTGAAATAGTGGTAAGTGGAATCTTTCTAATGACCAAATGAATGTAGCATTGTTATTGTTTTTGGACACCTTGGATACTAGATTTATTGCAACATATATCAGGTGTCCCAAAAAATGACAAGTATTTTCTCAGCAACTGATGGTCCAAATTCATTAAAAAATTGCAAAGTTGCCTTAGAGTATCATTAGCAAGTTGTAAAAATATATAAAAGATCAAGTAAATATTCTGTGACTTCAAAATAGCGTGTCAAAAATTCACATACCAGAGCTCTACAATGAGACCTCTTTTGTGCTTGTCCCAGCTACCAGGTGATAGTATCTGTCAATCAGTCAGAATAGCTTGCCTGTGTGTCATGTCTAATTAATTCTTTCATTCTTACCAATATACAAAATCCATTCATTCTCAAAATTCATTGGAGGTGATATTGTTAGAATAGATATGGAGAAGTATTTTTGCTTGGAAATTGATTAATAAGTGACTTTTACAATGAAAATTGTTATTTTAACATAGTTGTCTTTAATTTAAAAGTACATATATAATATGAGACCAATCTCTAACGTGTTCATAACACTAGCAGGAGATATCCTAAAGTACCTCAAGTAAAGTTATTAAAGAATTTGGCTCATTCATTGCTGAGAAATTACTTGTCAAATTGCTTCCCATTTTTGGTACAAACATCATTGCGCTGCTCCGGTATGGGATATTTTAACATGCCATGTCGAATTTCTTAGTACTCACATAAAATTTACCTGATCTTCTTCATATTTTTATACCTTGCTAGGGATACTCTTGGGCTACTTTCTACAAATTTTCAGTAAATTTAAAAATAAAGTAAACCTTTGGCAAATCATACATACCTTCGGACAGCTGTGAACAAGATGAAAAATTGGTCAAGAGAACTCGTTTGAGTTATCTAATCTCCGTAAAATATTACCAAATATGTGTTTATAGCGTAGCTTTGGTTTGGTAAATCATTTAAGTATGATAAAGTGCAAAATTCTTCCATTGAAAACTACAAAAAACTAATAACTACTTTTACTGTATCCACAAATTTCGACTAGCCACAGTGTGTAAAAGTAAATCTAGAAATAATGTGGTTTCGAAAATTGTTTATCAACTTTGAAAATTAAATTTTTTATGAAATGTGATTTCTAGTTCGGGAGATTCCCATAGACCCCATGTTATAAACCACAAAATGTGAAATATCTTTTCTTGTATTGGACAGATAATATTTTCTTTGACTGGGCATATTTTAATTTCTATATCTATTAGATACATAAAAATACTAGCACATCATGCTGTTATGTTTCCCACCTTCAAAATCTACTTTGCCATCTTTGTTAAGGTCTGCTTCTTTAATCATCTCTACCACATCATTCTGCAATTATAGAAGTTCGTTAGAGTACGACAAACGCAGACCCCCACAAAGCATACAATTGCTTCTTGTATCAATGTATTATAGTTCTTCCTTATATCAAATGTGATATCAAAAGAGCTACATGTTTAAGATAGAACTCGCGCTTGAATGTGTATAATAATTTAAAAAGAGCTGCCTTGCTTCCGTATGACGTTACAGTTCACTGATTATTAACGTACCTCTGAAATGTGTTCTCCTAATTTACAGAGGACATCGTATAACTCCTCCTTCGAGATATATCCATCTTTATTCTGATCAAAAACGGTGAAGACTTCCTGTAATTCTATCTCGGGATCTTTTGTCATCCGGTTAGCCATCAGGGTGACGAATTCATCAAAATCTATCCTTCCATTTTCTAGAATAAAACACAAAGTTTATAAAGAACAGAGTTTAAAACAAGGTGGAGCACAAAGACCTATTAACCCAGACTAGTTATCGACATGGACACATATTATAATATTATGTTGCTGAAGTAACAGGGATTAAATGTCAATGAATTCACCATTCATTTCAATATTCGAATTCAATATTAGTTCAATATGCCTTGAAGTTGTAATATCAAAATTGCAAAAGCATTTAACGAAACGTTTTGACACAATTATTCAATTTTAAGAAGTTTTTCGATGAAGTTTTTAAAACCTTTTGAAACGTTTCAGGGAAAATTAGTATACGATATTCGTCAATATAATAACATATTCCGAGGATATACTTTTAAGTGAAAATGCGTTAGATTGATACTTTATGGTATGAGTCGGAACTACAATTTATAAAGCATACACACGTGGTATCATTAAGGTAAACATAAATATATCACATCGTCATTAATTTAGATTCCCGTAAAAATACGGTAGGTTGTCAGGTCTGATATCAACTTACTATCTGTATCTACTGATTTAATGAGAGCCTTGATCTCGCGAGGGGTAGGCCTCAGCCCCAAAGCCATCATAATGCGGGTCAGCTCATCTTCGCAAATCTCGCCATCACTGTTAAGATCAAATACGCTGAATGCTTCTTGGAACTCTAAATGAAAAATAATTAAGTGCCCAAATCAAAAACATACTTAATGCTTACGAATAATAAATCAAAAATAAGTGACTGTCCAGTTCAAAGATATTGAATATTTATTGAAAACCTAAATTAGAAATAACTGCTCAGATCAACCATATATTGACAGGCTATCATCAAACATTGAATCATTCTAGAAATCAGAAAATAAAAAGTATTGTAATCAAATAGGGCATATTTTACTTTATTATATCATAACCATAAAACGGGTGATTTGATTGGCTAATTCAGTACCATGTTATCAAAAATACCATGGCGCATTTCACAGCTCCCCTAATTTTGGGAATAAAAGACGTATTGCTCGGCGTTCTCGCCCGGCTGGGAATTCTGACAGCTGCACTGGACGAAAAACTTTTACAATGATACTTGTATGTTTTTTATAATGATTGATTGAAATAAATGTTCACATGTTAAAACAGTTTTTTCTATATTTCTATGAAATGCAAAGTGATCGTAGAGGATGTCTAGCAATGATATAATAAAACAAATATTTCATTCTATGTTCGGGCAATACCTATTGCACTTTCAATAGTTTTTGCAGCATGTATTTCCCTCGACTGTAGGCTGTAGGTTGTGGGCAATACATACTGCAAAAATCATTGAAAGATGAAAGGGTATTGCCCAAACATAGAATATAATATTTGCCTAATATTTCTGCCTTATATAATACTGTTGTAATTATTGGAAGTGAAGACTTTCCCGAAGAACCAATTCCATTATATAACATGAGTAGGCCTAGTTTCAATTATATAACATGGTTAGTTTCAATTAAAGCTCGTTTTCATTGTAATAGCCGACTATGTCACGATACGTGAACTGTAGGTACACTCATGTTAAATGCAACACATGTCAAAATAGTTAACAAAAAACAGCAATAAACACCAGTAAAAGACCACGAACCTTACTAAATTTTTAGAATTTTGTATCCTGAATCTGGTAGTAATCTGGCCTAATGAATATACGGAGAATGCAAGCCGAGTTCATAATATTTACCCAGGTTTAATACTATGAGGATGATAGCAATGGAAATGATTAACCTTTAATGCATAGTTGAGCGATATTATAATCAAATCAGGAATCTGTGTAATTTGTGTTACTCTAGGAACGGAAGGGGAAATCCTTAATAGATGAATAAATGATGTCTTCCCACTTTTATAGTATTTTCATTTAGAGGGATGCCTTTGGCTTCGACAAAATACCTGAGTAATGCTTTCACGGAACCATACAAATTTATTTTTGAGGGGTAAGCCTCACCCCTAGAAATCAACCCTCCTGTGGAAAAAACGTTTGTTAGTGTAATTAATTTTTTTCTATTATAATTTATTGCCATGATACTCAAGAAATTTGAATTTTGGGCCAAAGTATCCACCGCCGGGAGAAAAATTATGACCCAAGTCTTAAGATTTTACAATTTTGTAAAGGTAAAGGACCCTATCTTCTGAGAACACACTAAACTGTGCATCTGTCTGTGTGAAGGTGCCTCTCCACTACTTCATCAAGTGCTTGGTTCCCCAAGAATACATAATTGTTAGAGTTTACCAGTGCGTCAAGTTCGAAATGGACTTCATTTGAATAACAGACCAGCTCAAACAGCCCGAAAGTGGCCATCTGTGGCATGTTGCTTGGAATGCAGAAATATTGTGACTATCAGTCCGATGGTCATGAAATATGGTAGGTTGGTAGGAAATTAAATGATGTACAAATGCGTAAAATATCAGGGAGTTATTTTTAAGAATGACAAAGATAATAGTAAAAACTAGGGTTGCCGTTTTTTTGACCACCCTGTATTTCAATGCTTCATTCGGACCCGAAGTATCATTCGACTTCAAATGTATGATTCCCGTTATTACTTAAATTATATAATATGTATATCATTCGGGCTTCAACACGGAGCAATACAATTGAATTCCTCTTTTGTACTGCACTAGCTTGTATCCTCACCACTCATTCGTTTTTCTGTGAAACCATAGTTTTTGTTTCGTGATGGGCTGGTTGCAAGATGAGTGTGACGCATTTGTACTTCGCTTTCCTGAAACAATAGAATGTAGTCAAAACATGCCCCGGCGATCGTGCTTGAAAATATTAAACAGGTGGTAAACAAACAAAGGACCGAGTGTGTTGTATGAATTGTTGTCAACACTCTTAACAGAACTACTGGAGCAATCATTTTCATTAATATTTTAACAGACTAAAATGATTCAAAGTAAGGCTAAATTTAAGAAAAAAATCATACAAAATGCCAACGTGAATCATGTATTTGATATTCATATAAATCGGAGCACGTCAGATTGAAATGATTGAAACCTGCTGTTTGTAAAAATACACTCCAGTTTTTAGTTTAAGATCATAGGCTGACATATGGGTTATGAGTGAAATTATGGCACAGTGTATGGTATTCATTTTGAAAATTTTTGCAAACTCAAGTAATAGGTTCCTAAACTGATGATGATTATTAGATATTGCAATGAAAAAGTATTCGTTAATGATATCACTGGTTTTGATCAAAGCCTTTGCAAATATGAATAAATACTTTTTAAACGACAAACTACTTAATGACTGCTGGTTTTCTAATAAATATACTTACCATTGTTTATCCACATATAAGCTCATTAAAACAATAACAAAGTCTGTCAATTTCTTCTCTTTGCATAAGGATTCGGATGTAAATGATTCAATTCTTCGCACCAGTCTCTCCCAACTAGATTTACGTTTTTAGGCTTTTAATGAGGAATGCTTTTCAGGTCATATTAAGCTGTTTTTATAAGAGCCTTAATCTGTCATGGTCGAAACATGTCAACGCTATAGGCCAATGGTTCGTGTTATGTTTATTAACATTTGTAAGTAAATCAGCTGCTTGATTTAATATTGCCAACTCTAGATGTATGCAGAGTTTGACCTGAAAAATCATTAAATTGTTGTTCAAATTATCCGAAAGTGTCCTAGACTTGGTTCAATCTACAAGTTGCAGATAACATCCTCAAGTTAGCGCATCTACAAGAAGTTTCCTAAAATTATCTCTGTGTTTCATACGTGTTTATGTTTATCGAGGTGCAATATAATCGCTTTGATTACTCAAGGGCTCTCATACTCCCAAACTGTATTGTCGGCCAATGCGGCAGTTGCAGAAGGTAAAATGCAGAACAGAAGTTTTAGGGTCTGTGCCTAGTCGGAGTTTGGACTTCCTTGAAACATTTGTTGAGTTGTATTGATTGACAAACTAAGAGCAAGTTTGTCAGTAAAATCCGTTTTAAACTAGCAAGTATTGTTCACAAATGGTGACCGCGACCTTGTACTTATGAGTGGTCCTATATGCGGTGCTGTATAAATGAACATTTATTTAGTGGCTTAAGGTTCACGATGCGTAAAGCCAAGCGTTGTTGTCTGGCTTCTCTTTAGAAATAAACATATGCATCGCAAACTGGCTATACCTTTTTGATTCACCATCAAAATCTCATACAAACTGCACTTAACTTTGAAACGTCGGTTGAATGATATTCCTTGCATGCACCTGTCCTCCATGTTTGATCACTTTTTATGATGTCAAGTATGTTCCTTGATTTGTACCGACTCCTAAGAAACAACCAGTATTAGTGAGTATGGGGAAATTTATCTTGTACAGCCTTTTATTACAATGCATCCTCAGAACACAGGCCTATGGCTCCAAAATCCAGAATATCTTCAGATCTTCGTACGAGTAACAAGTTCAGTAGCATTGTGTTCGGAGGATGTATACATGTCATTATTGATTTTCTTTTGCCCTATTAAAATGATGTAACATATGAAAAAATATCAAAGATTAAGTGTATGAATTGTTTTTATAACTATGTGACGTCTTCTCAATATACTAAAAAGGGGCATCCCACTTTTAGCATATCTCATTTGGATTGCATCTGGTTTATTCAGCGTGTTGTTTATGCGAGGACTTTGGCAAGCTTCATTGCCGACCTTGCAGAAACCATTTACCTCTACATGAATTGCAATATGTATCATATATCAATTTTCGAAATGTAGAGTTTCGATTAGAGTAAGAAACAGACGTGGGGTCATTATTTTGAATTATAAATATTAAATTCAGAAGTTTGGTCAGGCAATGCTATTATTTTCATAAAATACTAAGCAACTATTTCATTCTATGGAGGGCAATACCTGTTCATCTTTCAATGATTTTTGCAGCATGTATTGCCCGCAGCCCGGAGGGCGAGGGAAATACATGCTGCAAAAATCATTGAAAGTGCAACAGGTATTGCCCGAACATAGAATGAAATATTTGTTTTATTATATCATTGCTAGACATTCGCTTACTTTGCAGACTGGCACTCTTGTAATATTCCCCATCCTTCGTTCGCAGTTCCCCAAAAAATCCTCTAAAATTCCATCCAGAACGATTTTATCGATAGATTTAACGTGTATTTCGTCCACATAACACTTGAAAATGTTCTAAGACATTAGATGTCATTCCGTTGATATAATGGTGTTTTTAGAATGCACATCCCTCAAGATGTCGTTCTTTTCATCGGAATTCAGACTTTTAAATCTTTTTCCGTCTGCCATTTCGATGCACGTCACAACTGTACTGGACGAAACGGGACGATTCAGAATTCCCGGGCGGGCAATACGCCGGGCAATACGTCTTTTATAATTCCAAAATTAAGGGAGCTGTGAAATACGCTTTGGTATTTTTGATCACATGGTACTGAATCAGCCAATCAAAGGACACAAATTCTAGCAATGATATAATAATATTAATTATTGCAGCAGAAAAATGGAAATTTCACGAATGGGTATATTTATGTTATGTTTAAGGTTTGAGCATTCGTCCCGTTATTCTCGACTTATTTATATTTTTGGAATGGAGTTTGGACTGTGTTAAAATCTTCTCACATTCGACTGTTTTCTTTTCAAAATTCATATTTGCAAGTTAATCAAATAATATGTAGAGATTTCGTTCATACACGAAAGCATAACTTATATAGCTATAACGTTATAATTATAACTTGTGAATATACAAGATGCGAATAGAAATACTCTTTAGGATGTAACTAACATGGTCTCCAAAAGTCTACCTCCATACCACAAGTATAGAAATATGGTTTCGAAAATTGTTTATCAACTTTGATATTTTTTAAATGTGACTTCTAGTTCGGGGATAACACAACTAAATGCTATAACATGCGTATTCCCATACAAACGATCTGTCTTCCAGAGAAAACTAAGATTTGTGGACATGTTTTGATATCATGCCATCATACCCGAGTATGTCCTCTGTCAAGTTTAAGAGTGTACTATCCTTACTCTTTTGTTTATTTCGTGGTATGACGAAAGTAGTTCTATTAAAAACCTGTTTGGGGACTTCAATGGTATACTACAGCACCATCTTTGGATAGAATACTCTAATTTGCAGGCATATATGAATAACTTGGAAACATGTGAGCATAACAGTGAACGGTAAAATCTTTGAAATTATTTTCTGCTGATGAATGACCTTGGAAGTGGTGAATTGGTCAATGTACACAAATATGATGACGTTTTGGTACTCCTACTATGTAAGAGAGCAGAACTTCTGATTTTTGTGGGATATTCTTGTTGAAATCTTTTGACATGAAGGTGAGATGTCGCTGTATTTCTCTGAAATTCTTTGAAAATCGATGGGCTGCGATTTGAGAAATTCTAATTTGAACTTTGTCAATTGAACATGCATCCTAATGGTACAAAAAGTAAGGAGAGTTCTACCGAATCAAAACTTGTCATTAATTTTTTCGTTTTTTTATAACCCGTAACTTTTTGTGATTTTGCAATGGGGAATCAACAAGAACTACATAGTCACATTTTCGAAAGAATTAAATGTTCAAAGTTTTTAAACATTTCTAGATGGCATTTTTAGCGTCTTTTTCATATTTTTAATTTCATGTTTGAAATTTCAATTTTCTTGTCAACCATTTTTTCAATTCTATGTTTGACAATCAATATTTCTTGTTTGATATTACACTTTTTAATTCAAAGTTTTTATTCAGTTTTAGTGGTGTTGTTTAAAAATAAATCTTTAGTATTTGATTGATATTCTAAATGAGCAATTACACGTCTATCAAACTGCGAAAAACAGCTTGGAAAAGGGAAAATTAAACATCAAAGACCATAAGAAAAATGTATATATGTTTTTCTAATTTGAAGTTATCAACATTTACTTTGAATTTTTTTCCTTATTCCTTATTTGATGTTTTTGAAAAATTGCTTTGATTTTAGATTTTTTAATTTTAAACATATTTCCTTATTTGATGTTTTAAATATATATATTTCCTTTGTTTAACTCCGGACTCTCCAAATTAAGTTCGGACTTACCGCCAGTGTACATGCAAGAATGCTTTGTAACCTCGTTTTGAATTACGCGATTCATAGTCCGCGGATGTGCCCTCGTTTTGATTCCCCATCGTGATATATATTTATGTCATCAAATTATTATTTTTTCGAATACTATGTTCTCAATTCCCAACTACGTATACGTTCGTCAGAAAATAAGAAATTACGCCAATGAAGAATTTATTATACACTTGTCACTGGTATTTTGTATACTAGCTTTTTGTATGTCTATTTACAAATTCGTTACAATGAAACGAAATGTACACAAACGCATAAAACGGTGTTTAATGACATGAGTCCCATTAAACTACAGTTTTTTTGTTTAAAAAAGAATGACAACAATCGGGTGAATTTCATATTGACTTTATGCGAAATTTGCAATTCAATAAAAACCTTTATACTTATTGTTGGCTTAGGATTTCATGAACTACCAACATGTGTATACGATCTGATCAGTTAATTACTGAGGCATTCTACTAATGATAATATATATACAACTGTATATCCGTACTAATTACTGTTGTAGTTAACAATGCCGTGATCATTTAAATAACTGTTTTGAAATAATTTTAATTGTTAAACAGTATTGTGGACGATAATGTATAAAAGTGAAATAAAACACATGTATTGCCTCATTACTACACGTGTCTCAGGACGCTCGGGCCACGATACTTAGCATGAGGAAACTTCTTTTACTAAGCCTTTTGGGGTATGTGATATCGTTAGTTTAATTTTAATTGAGATGCCGGGTTTACTAGGCTCAGTTAATGGCTCTTATAAGCACATATAAATATTTTTAACATTCATAATTGTTGCTTTAGTAGGAAACACATCTTTCTATTGGACTTATTTATATTATAACATGGTTAATGCAATATCAAATATGTCATATTCTGATTGTTTCGAACGGCTCGCAATTAGACCATCAAGACTGAAGAAACGGGAATTCAAAAGTTCAAATGAGGTCAAAACTTGATTAGGTAAACCCAGGGGAGGGGGGGGGGGGGTCGAGTATTTTTTAGTATTCGTAGAATATTGAAATTGAAGGAAATCATATGTGATTGCAATTTGAGAAATTATGTAGTCGAATTTCATGGCATTATACGTTAAAATAATAATTACTTTGTTTGATAATTATTTTGACTTTTGACTTTGTTTTAATGGCGTTTTTAAATGTGGTGAAACAAGTTTTCGCCTAACACATCCATCGGGACCGAATGGTAAATATGTTTTATAAAAAATAGTACGTGATTAGACAGTTTGATATGTCAAGAGAACTAGGCCGCTTTTGATCTTTTACTCTTTTACTGTAGTATTGTAATGAAGCGAGTATGAAATTAAAATAGACTTTTGGTTTTCTGTTTGTCAATGGGATATTGGAGCCTTGTTTTTCTTCTGATTGGTAACGCCAGATTTTTTACCAACTGTGTTTTGTAGTGCTTTTTTCTTCCCCCTTTGACACTTATACCTACATAGGTTCTGGATTAATTGAACTGCATCTCAAAGTTTCGACAATTTAATCTCCGGTTCAGAGTAGCCAATAATGGAGAGGTTAAGCTAACGATGTTTTTCACAACGTAACCGTGAACGCAAAGTACAAAAATTAACAAAGGAATGTATCGAGCGCTCATAGTTTCATGCGCGCTTAGTCTACTTCAGATACTCTTTCAGCATCAGAGTTTCGGGTTTAGAACGGGATAATTTGAAATTTGACGTTGGGTCAACGGGAACCATTTTACTCGTGTCTATTGAACACTATGCTGTCAATTTTGATTTCGATGCACAGTTGAATTCTTGCTGAACACGATGATGTATGTCATGCATGATTTAGCGCCAAAAATCTTACGAAACGAGCTCGTTTAAAATATGTATTAGAAAACCAGCTATAAAACCGCATCAATGACATACTATAGAATCATTACACGCTATGGTGTAGTCTAAACAAACACTGGATTTGAACGGCTATTTATATGAGAAGGCTACATGAATTTGTATATGGTCAAGTGATACGTACAGGTTTAGTTTCGATTATATATGCAAAGCTTAACCTCTCCAATGACAGAATGGGTGCCGCAACAAAAAGGACGGGGATTAAATTGTGTCGATTGCATTAGGTTAAATAGTTAAATACAGGTACTGTAATTATCATATACACATTTACATTTGATAGCTTGTGTTTGGTACAACACATATCGGCTGGAGGTAGGAAAAAGAATAGAAATAAAAAAAATCGCAACAAAACAACAACAACCGAGGCACCCGGTGATGGTGATGATACAGGCTTCCGAGGAGGATTCGGGGGATACCCTGGAGGAGGTGGGGAATACGGCGGCGGATTCAATCCAGACTTTGATGGCGACGGCAGGGGAAGTGACGGATGTGGAGCTGGTGGTTGCGGATCTGACACAAGTATTACAACAACTACCCAACGACCCAATGTTAGTGATGTTGATGAACAAGGGCTGCCAATTCCTGATCCAAAGGAGGACACCACATCATCGGAGGAAGCTCCTCGGACTTTAGATGAATGTAAGCATCTTGTGTTACTGGTATACTCCTAACGTGTAGGCCAGAGCGACATGTCCAGGCATGGTTTCCCAGGGGTGACAGTCCCTTTCTCGTACATGTTAACATATCGCTTTATATCTAAGCCTAAATACAAAGCGTCAGCAGGACTCATACAAAATATGGAGGCAGGATAACTATATGCCTTTATTACTTATTGATCTACAGTAGCTATATCTGTGTGTCACCAATTCTTTGCCATTGTAGTTTCGATTGGACCTGAAGAAGATGGCATTACATCAGCCCAGAGTGCAAAAGTTTACTCCATCCCTCCTCCTGGGTTTGACGGGTCGGATAGCAAGGCTGACGATGCTCCAGCTGAAATGAAATCTTTAACTAATGATGTGAAAACAATAACTGAGAATAATGTTTTGGAAAGAAATTCGATCGGTAAGTCTTCATAATAATTGAATTACAATTGGTGCAGCAATAACATCTGCAAAATTGTATGAAACATTTGCAATTCCTTCCATGACACACTAATGTAATTCCATATTCGTCAAATGCGATATCACAGATGGAAACTGTACAGCGTAAGGTAGGAAGGAGGATTCCGCTTTTGCAGAGTGCCCGTTGCATACGAACCCCTCGATTGGTGGGGAATGGAATACAGAGTTAATTAATGTTTATATGGATGCTCCAAAACCTGCCAATGGCTAATATATACAAACTGGTGATGATTTTTAGAATGACAGTTATGGAATTTAAAATTGCTTGTATACGAATGACCTCTCCAATTGCATATATATATTCAATTTGAACTCTTGTAAGAAATGGAATAGGTCAAATTATAACCTACAGTGTACTCTTAGTGGTAAAAAGGAACCTGAAACAATGGATCATTTCCTGTTTCAATGTGATGCATTCAGCTTTGAGCGTCTGCAAATGAACAATACACATCATGGAACATTTGATAACGATTATAACATAATTTAATATTATGAATGTTGCTTTGACGTGGTAGGTCAATGTAACAAGAAGGGGGTAGTGTAGCTTCATTTAATATTACAAATGTTGATTTGACGTGGTAGGTCAATGTAACAAGAAGAGGGTAGTTAAGCTTCATTTAACAATAAATCAGAAACAGTTACAATAAACATAGTAGTATTATAACCAAACCAAAGTTCCTCCATTTTGCTAATTTGACACAACGTCAAAGTAAGCAGTTATGGAATAGTAATGAAATTGAAATAACTTAACTACAATATACTATAGAAGAGAGATGATATACGACAATATGATATTTAAAACAATATGACAACACATACCAACACCTAGATATATAAAATATGCATTCGACAGATCGATGCATTACACCATGCAAATGTGATAATATATTCGGTTGAAACACTTTTTATGTCCCCACCACATAGTGTGGGGCCATATTGTCGGCCTAGGCGCGTCCGTCCGTCTGTCCGTCTGTCTGTCTGTCTGTCCGTCTGTCTGTCCGTCCGTACGTCCGGCAGTTTTCTCAAAAACCGCTACAGATATCACCTTCAAATTTTCAGGGATAACTTATGAGTGCATACAGATGTGGTACCTACTCGATACCTACTTCCTGTCGGCCATTTTGAAGTCAAATGCTAAATTCTTTGTCTGCAAACTTTAAGAAAAACGGCTTCACAGTTGCTTTTAAAACTTTATCATCTTGTTCAGCTCACTTCATTCTAGATCTGATTAGGTTTTGGACCTGTTAGCTCAATCATGTCAGCCATTTTGAATGTTTTAAGAAAAGTTACAGCACGATAATACTTTTGTATCATATTGAATGGTGTTTTTCAGTTTTCATACTTTAACTATTTAGTAGCTTTATAAATAATATCAGGTGTACCTTGTTGTAAAAGCCTATGTTATTGTTAACAGTAGTTATATGTGATAATTTTGTAAAAAGAAATCAGCAAAAACTCATAATCACTTTTTTATTGTCGGCCATTTTGGATTTTTCCGTCCTAAAATCTTGTCTGTAAAGTCTTGTCTACGCGTTTTCAGGTGAACCGTTTGGTAGATTAATTTCAAATTTTCAGGGATGATTTTTAGTATGAGAATCTAGATCTGATTAGTTTTTGGGCATTCTGGGTAAATGTCAAGGCAGCCATTTTGGATTTTCCGTCCTAAAATCTTGTCTACGCATTTTCAGGTGAACCGTTTGGTAGATCAATTTCAAATTTTCAGGGATGATTCTCAGTGCATTCTGGATAAATGTCAAGGCAGCCATTTTGGATTTTCTGTCCTCAAATCTTGTCTGTAAAGTCTTGTTTACATGTTTTCTGGTTTACTGTGTGACGGATCAATTTCAAATTTTCAGGGGTGGTTTTTAGTATGAAAATCTAGAACTGACTAATTTTTGGGCATTCTGGGTAAATTTTAAGGTGGCCATTTTGGATTTTCCGTCCTCAAATTGTGTCGGTAAAGTCTTGTCTACTCATTTTTAGGATAACCATTTGACGGGATCACCCATAGGTGGGCACATTTTGTACACATTTGTGTTCTTGTTTAAATCAGCAATTGATTAATTGAACATCTATTTATTTTCATGAAAATATTGAATAATCCAAAATGATTGTATTATTTATTATCTAATAATTGAGGTATTGTCAAAAAATTAAATTTATCTATTCTTTTTCAACATGGTCCCGCTGATACTTTGATTTCACGATTCCTTCAATAGATATTGGTGATGGGCTAACAGCGGACAAAATTGAAAAATCTGATACACCAAGCGAAAACAAGAACGAGGATGCTTCGATGGTCGGTCGATCAAATTCATTCACAAAAAAGTATTGGTACTATCCCCCCGCACCAGTTCGATGTGCTGGCCAATTATTCGACCCCATACGCTACTTTTGCTGTTCCGGTAAACTCTACTGGAAAACTTTCTTTTATCGTTATTATTGGTACAGCAGTGTGCCGTATGTAGACGCATGTTGCTGCGGAACGCCGTACAATTCGCAAATATCATTTTGCTGTAAAGATAGGGTGTACTCGATCGAAAAGATTGGTCGACCAGGCTATATTGGTTGCTGTAACGGCCAAGCATACAACAAAGACAAGCAGTTGTGCTGTGGTGGAAAACTGTACAACAATGAATATGGATGTAGTTTGCAATGCTGCGGTAGTAAGGCGTACAGTAAGACAAACGGCTTGTGTTGTAATGATATACTCATACCGCGTAGAGGGAACACTCCAATGTCGTGCTGCGGGAACAGCGTTTACAATCCCCAAACTGAAAAATGCTGCGGAAATTGTGCGACAAAATTGGTTTCAGGGGAGGAGTGCTGTGGGGAAGGTATATACAAGCCTGCAACGGAGATATGCTGTGGGGGAAAGGCGTATCCCAAGAGCAGATACAATTCGTGTTGCTGGAATCCTCCTAATGGAGTCGGTAGTCGTCCGTACGATAGTCGAAACTATTTATGCTGCGGGAGCAGAGTGTATCGTAAAATATACGGCATTGGCACGAAATGTTGTAGCTGCTACATGAATGGGAAATACATTGCAAAGATTTATAACAACGCCAAAAGTCGATGTTGCGGGTGTCGCGTTTACACTATGCCCAACCCCAGTTACACAAGTTGTTGTTGCAACTATAAATACTATTACTTCAATCGATACTGCCCGTACTTCCCGTATTACTATTACTTCCCCAGGCCATACTATTACCATCACAACTATCCGACATGTAGACTTATAGATCCATCTCAACATTCCTGCTGTAATGGCAATGTATTTGATAAGTTTGGGCCATACGACAGATGCTGTAACACTGTACGCTACGATAGAAGATATTACATCTGCTGCAATGGACAAGTGAGAAAGAGAGTGAGCCCAACGACAACAACCTGCTGTGGAACAGAGCCGTATAACTACCGTGAAAACACATGTTGTTACAACCAGGTAGACGAATTGCCGTTGCATATATTTTTATTTCTTCATCCTAGAGTAAAAATACCATTTCTTTCTTCAAAGCTTAAAATTATGTATTACTGGTTGGAATATTAAGTAATGATGATACATATAGGTTCTCCGAATAACTGATGGCAAACGCTCATGTTGTGGATACGAACTATACAACTACAAGACACACAAATGCTGTAATGGTATTGTGATACCCGGTGGGAACAACTATATATGCTGCGGGAACAGAGCGTGGGACGGCACGCTTTATGGATGTTGCGGCAATGAACCATTTTATAAACCACGTTGGAGTTGCTGTAATGGCATGAAAGTCAAAGGCGGAGGCAATGATGCAAGGTAAGTAAAACAGAATTTAAAAAATCAAATGCAAAATACGTATGGTGTATCGGCTTAGTCTCTACGCTTAAATGACAGAGGGGTGGCTAGCTTTGCAACTGCCAAAGGGAAGGTCGTTATGCATACATATGTGAGAATACGACTTTAATATGTTTGTTATGGTTCAACCCCCACCTATAATGAAAATGTCAAACATGATTTAAGGATCAATATTTTGTTATTTTACTAAACCGAATTAAAGGAATAAATCATTCATGATAGTAAAACGTGTGCGAGCCTCACAAGCACAAAATGACCATCTGGGGTACCTTATTGAGAGGTAACACATGAAGCAACATCTCAGAAACACATGCCAAATAAACTATTCATAAATATAATCATACTGCTCGTAATTGTGTTTTCAAAGGTTATCATCATAACGTCTATCTTCCCCTGTTGATTATACCTGACAACATCTCTGGGCCCTAGATATGTTTACTTGTTTCATTAATGTGTAGATTGACATAATTAATATGGTTACTAATTGCAGGTGCTGTGGGCTGAAGACGTATAACATAAACACACATTTATGTTGCTGCAGATGCATCCATCCGAAACAGTCTTCGGACCAGAGTTGTTGCGGCTCCCGCACATATGACAGGCGAAATGAGAAGTGTTGCCGTAACACTGATACGGTTGTCCCATCAAATCAAATGTGTATTGCGGGGAGTTAATTGTTGCTGAATTGAACTGTGTCTGTTGAACCATCACATATTTAACAACAACATGCATGTAAATAGTTCCAATTCAAATAAACAGTAAATGTACTGCAATAATTACTTTCCGTTACAATAAGGTTGCTTAGCTAATGTATTTTACGAATATGCATTCTCTCAACAACCAACCTCCAGGGATTATTTTGATGTCTTTGGAAAACAAATCATTGTTACTCACCTTCTGGGCTTATCAATAAAGTTCCAAGGCAATGACTGACGGCAGATGAAACAAGCAACCTACGTCTTCCGTGCAAATAAGCAAGACGGTCTTGACGGCAAGTGATAAATTAATTGAAGGAGCTTTAGGAAAGACCGGGTGCACTTTATAAATTAAAATTGAGTTAACATAAATGGAAAACCCAAACCTTAATCGATTTTGGTCATCTTAGCAAATATCAATTCCAAGAAAGTAAACAAGACAGGGGGTGAACAGTATCCCTCCCTTGCATAGAACAGACAGTTTTCCGGACGGAAAATTCAAATTGGCATCGTTAACTCGAACGAAATGACTAAAGAACTAAATCAACTCATAGTTTTCATACCACGACACATATATTCCTTAAAAGATTTAAAATCAACTCATCAAACGATTAAACGTATAGACAAGACTACGCTTTACAAATCTAGAAATTTCAGATGAATCCATAAATCGGGTTTGTTTGAAACGTGTCGACAAGACTTTACAGACAAGATTTTTGGACGGAAAATCCAAAACGGCCGTCTTGCCGTCTTTACCTTTACCCAGAGTGACCATGCAAAGAAACATACCTGAAAATTTGAAATCAATCCGTCAAAAGGTTCGTGTATAAACACGTAGATATATAAACAAGACTACAGACAAGATTTTAGACCGGAAATCCAAAATAACTGAAAATTTAAATCAATCCGTCATATAGTTTGGAGACGCCTTGACAAAATTAAGTTGACGCCCGCCAAGCAAACTGATCTAAATATGGAACCCAAGGGTGCGATACAAATACGCGTATGATAGGTATAATGACATACCAATGACTGTCCAAACATATGGTTTCCTGAATATCTAGGATCAGGAATGGAATTTAAAAAGTTTATTCAAATGGCGAATTCAAAGGATAGCGAGAGTAAAATGTTGGCGTCAATGAAATCGGATGCCACTATTTTTCCATTTCAATCCTTACTTTTATTTCTGACAATTAGATATCTGATTAAATTATGACAATTTAGAATACAGGTCAGTCAAGTTTCACTAGAATTAAAAGGATCTACTTTTTCAAAATTATTGACAATATAACCCGAGTTATCAAGACCTTATGATGAAAGACAGAAAAGTGTCGTGTAGACACTCTTAAAAATGAATTACTTGAGTATTTCCCAAGTATTCCCCAAGTATAAAAATTACTTAAAGTTAAATACTTAGGTTTACTTCATTTTACTTAGGGTTAACTTATATTGTCATTTTGAGTTTTTTAATTGCTTAATTATGTAAATGAGTATTACAATTACTACAGTAAGTATTTCAATTTATTTCCTTGTATTAGTAAATTCACCATAAATGAATTACTTAAAAATTACTTAAAAATTATTCAGTAGTTCAAGATTATTTAAGTAATTTTTGACTTAAAATGAGTAGTACAATTTCTCAGTATAAGGAAATCCAAGTAATCATTTTTAAGAGTGGACGATCATTTTACGAGCAATCACTCTACATAATTTTATTCGACAATCGATGTTCAGAAAATTCCATTATTTTTAACTTCGTGACAATGAAGGCAAATTACACATATTCACAAAACATATTCAAAAGACCAGAATCCCATAAAACCCATCGTTTTTGTTGCATAAACAATCAGACGAGATGATTATTGACTATATGCTATACAACTTTATGTTTATATCTCGTTGGCTTAGAATTCTGCCGGCAATGGATGATTAGTAAATTACCTATTCAACTTTTTGTTTAATTTTTAACATGTTCGCATTTACTATTGAACAACTGATAGCATCCATAAAAATGTTGAAAACGTTTCAAATTGTAAAACAATGATGTGGGCGATAATGTATAAAATCGCAGAAATAACAAATTACATCATAGTTGACAAGTGCCTCCCAACGCTAAGACTAGAATGCTTGGATTAAAGAGAATTTTTCTAATAGGTTTTATAAGGTACGTAATATATGTTATTTTAGTAAGTGCTTATTTCACTATGAATCATTACAAATTAGTAGGTTGTTATCATATTTTGAGTTTGACTATTTTCAGCGAAATATTATACTTGTTTATGTTGCTCTTTTTTTCATAATACTTAAGTAAATCACATTGATATGTATACATCTGAATTCGAGTTTGTCGAACCCATATACACTGAAATTGTAATTAAGGGATGTCAACTTCCGTCACCTAGTACATTTCACTGACAGATATGTCAGTTAACTTTGAACTAATTGTGTATACTAGTGTGTTCAGTCTTATCATTCACGTATTGTAGTTTGTGCTTGGTACACTATATATCCGCTGGACAGAAAAAGAATAGGACCAAGCCTACAAAGAAACTACGCAGAACCGAACCCCCGGAAACTACGAAAACGACAACAATAAACACAACCACATCAGATGGCAATAACGTCACAACACCGACAATAATAACCACGACCACATCAAATGATCTTGGAAAGAATAAGAATAAGAATAGGAATAAGAATAAAAAAAATAAGACTAAGGCACGCAAACCCAAACGTCCCAAGAATACGCCATTAACCACAACCACATCAAATGGCCTTCGTTCTGGATTAGAAATTCCCGAGTGTGTTCCTAGTGATGTCCCTGATTTTTCAGGCTATTGCCCACCCGGGTATAATCTCAAAATTCCCGAGTGTTGTGTTCCTGTACATGTGGATTTTGACCCATTCGGGGGTGGGATTTCTGGCGAAGGAAATGACATTTGTCCAACCGGGTATGAACTCAATATAACATGTACTACAAATAGTACTACTACTACAACTGAAAAACCTGTTAGTGATGTTGACGAAAACGGACTCAAAATTACTAATCCAGTGGAGGACAAAACAACATCTGAGGAGGCTCCTCTACCAAATGATTTAGGTGAATATTGTTTGTTAATTTTGCATTATTCTTATGTTAATGTTTGCCAAATGAAACGGAAATAAAAGAAAATAAAAAAGCATTATTACTTTACTGATTTCAGATACGTTGAGCTAAATACGTTGTGTGAAACCCCTCTTATTTGAAGATAAACTTAATCGAAGTATTTTTTTTAGTTTCGAGTGGAGCTGAAGAAGATGGCATTGCATCGGCCGAGAGAGCAACAAATAATTTACCTCCTCCTGGATATGACGGGTCGGATTCCAAAGCTGACGACACTCCAGCGGAACTAAAATCGTTGTCCGATGAGGAAAAAACGATTTCCGAGAAAGCCGTTTTGGAAGGCAATACAATTGGTAGGTTACTGTTTAGTCGCTTTGACATGTCTATTGAGGGCGAAGAATGCACATATATTTTGGAAGGATTAAATATTAGATGTTAACACATAAATCACATAAATTCACAATGTGATAAATCAGAATAGGTTAGTAAAAGTGTCTGAAAAATACCGAACAAAGTCTGTGTCTTTTTATGAGAGATGCTCGAGTATAGAATTTGCTATACAATATTTATATTCTTTTATGAACTTCTTTGTGAGAACCATGTACATTAAGTAATAGCCAGTGATTACCCAATACCCGTTCTCATATATTTATAAAGATTTACCATTGAGTTTTTCGATCATTTCATTTGAGAATGTGGTTGTTATGAGATATAATGCACAGCGAAAAATGATAAAGTATCCTGCCTGGATACTTTCGGGATATTATATGAATATGGAACACATCCTTAAGAATCCGTGATAAATACTCTAAGTATCACGATTTCGGAGATGCATGGATATTATTGAGAGACGGAACACTAATATCCAGAAATATCCGTAGTTCTGGAAACTACTGATATATGTCTCGTTTATTCACGGATACTTCAGGATTCAACTGTTATATCATTCGGATACTCAGAAATACGGTTGAATATTCAATTATATTTTCGGGATATTTAGGGATACTTTTGGAATATTAATAAATACGGTCGGGATTCTTTACATACAGCAAGGATATTTTCGTTCACATTGACTCTAAAACTCGGAGAGCTATTTGCATACATAACATGTCCAAGCTGAGAATACATTGATATATATCGAGCATTAATATGTGAAAAGCTCTCAAAGCCCGACAAACTAAACACAAAGAGATTTAATAACTTTGTACAGTATTGACGACCTTTTTCGCTTTAAGCGGTCATTGCATACTAATACTAAATATTTCAACTTTGAAAATGCTTCGAAGTTTATCCTAGGAGTCCAAAATAACGTTCTGAGCTGTGTCGATATTTCTTCTCAATTTATTGATATCGCGCCGACGTCAGAGAACAAGCTTCCGGTTTAATCGGCTCAGCCAGGAAGTATGCAATGGCGACTAATATTTGTGTTTGTTTCCTTAATTCGAAGCCATTTTTCAATGTCTTCGAATATCAAAATGTAGTCAACAAAAGCTTGTTAGTAAAGTGCATAACATCCCCTACAAGATGAATTCACGTTTATATCTTGAAAGTTCGACTGAAGCCAGATAAAATGAGAAAACTACGAAATGCACACACTAAAATTCGACGGATTCACAGTATTATTCAAATAAATCAGTCGACATGAAGGAAATGGTATTTCTACTCGAGTCCTTTTTAACTTTAATACATCTTCCGTGCTTAGAAGCAAATTTTTCATCATAGAGCGGCTTATTGTTGATGTAATCGTCGATTGAATTTCCCAAACTACCACAAGTTTTTCGATGGCAGCCATCGTTTTGAGTGGTTTAGATATCACGAAGAGAATGTTGTTTCAGCAGAAGATACAATATATTTCACATTCTATATTTGGTGAAACGCCAAACAAACGTTTTAAATACACTCAAGTTGTAAATTGAACGTTAACTATATTAATTATTCCGGATACTCAAAAATATTTCTGAATACTATGGAAGTCAAGTATCCTGGAATATCCTTAATTCGGATATGTTGAAATTTGGAAACTTTGAGTATCCAGAAATATCCTTTTAAATATATTTCTGGATATTTGAAGTATCGGTATATTTTAGGATATTCCAGAATACGACAAATATCCGGGATTTGGGATATCTATAAAAACTATTGGATACTATGCCATTTTTCGCTGTGATGTATGTGTGGGGTGGTAACATTTCTCCATTTCTAAACGATTTACTAGTCTAATTTCTTGATTATATTTTCCGATATCACCTTAAAGCTCAAATGGAACCAAGTGATACACATTATGATCTATAGAAGAATAAACTGCAATTTGAATTTAAAATGACCACCACCAGTAGTTGATTCAATTAAGGGGGAAATATGTCCAAATCATTGGCCCTACATGTGTATGCTAATTTACCCGTGTTCACGACGTCTTTTTACTGTAATAGGAACTTCTATATGGAAATGGTCAATCGTTACAATTGAGATGAGCTCCTCTCTTGATAACAAACATAAAATTAACAATAAGGAATACATAATTATTTAACATAGTACTATGCAATACATTCTCTTCAATATGGTTCCGCTAATATTTTAATTTCATGATTTCTTCAAATTTATCTATTCTTTTTCAACATGGTCCCGCTGATACTTTGATTTCACGATTCCTTCAATAGATATTGGTGATGGGCTAACAGCGGACAAAATTGAAAAATCTGATACACCAAGCGAAAACAAGAACGAGGATGCTTCGATGGTCGGTCGATCAAATTCATTCACAAAAAAGTATTGGTACTATCCCCCCGCACCAGTTCGATGTGCTGGCCAATTATTCGACCCCATACGCTACTTTTGCTGTTCCGGTAAACTCTACTGGAAAACTTTCTTTTATCGTTATTATTGGTACAGCAGTGTGCCGTATGTCGACGCATGTTGCTGCGGAACGCCGTTCAATTCGCAAATATCATTTTGCTGTAAAGATAAGGTGTACTCGATCGAAAAGATTGGTCGACCAGGCTATATTGGTTGCTGTAACGGCCAAGCATACAACAAAGACAAGCAGTTGTGCTGTGGTGGAAAACTGTACAACAATGAATATGGATGTAGTTTGCAATGCTGCGGTAGTAAGGCGTACAGTAAGACAAACGGCTTGTGTTGTAATGATATACTCATACCGCGTAGAGGGAACACTCCAATGTCGTGCTGCGGGAACAGCGTTTACAATCCCCAAACTGAAAAATGCTGCGGAAATTGTGCGACAAAATTGATTTCAGGGGAGGAGTGCTGTGGGGAAGGTATATACAAGCCTGCAACGGAGATATGCTGTGGGGGAAAGGCGTATCCCAAGAGCAGATACAATTCGTGTTGCTGGAATCCTCCTAATGGAGTCGGTAGTCGTCCGTACGATAGTCGAAACTATTTATGCTGCGGGAGCAGAGTGTATCGTAAAATATACGGCATTGGCACGAAATGTTGTAGCTGCTACATGAATGGGAAATACATTGCAAAGATTTACAACAACGCCAAAAGTCGATGTTGCGGGTGTCGCGTTTACACTATGCCCAACTCCAGTTACACAAGTTGTTGTTGCAACTATAAATACTATTACTTCAATCGCTACTGCCCGTACTTCCCGTATTACTATTACTTCCCCAGGCCATACTATTACCATCACAACTATCCGACATGTAGACTTATAGATCCATCTCAACATTCCTGCTGTAATGGCAATGTATTTAATAAGTTTGGGCCATACGACAGATGCTGTAACACTGTACGCTACGATAGAAGATATTACATCTGCTGTAATGGACAAGTGAGAAAGAGAGTGAGCCCAACGACAACAACCTGCTGTGGAACAGAGCCGTATAACTACCGTGAAAACACATGTTGTTACAACCAGGTAGACGAATTGCCGTTGCATATATTTTTATTTCTTCATCCTTGAGTAAAAACACCATTTCTTCCTTCAAAGCTTAAAATTATGTATTACTGGTTGAAATATTAAGTAATGACTCGATGATACATATAGGTTCTCCGAATAACTGATGGCAAACGCTCATGTTGTGGATACGAACTATACAACTACAAGACACACAAATGCTGTAATGGTATTGTGGTACCCGGTGGGAACAACTATATATGCTGCGGGAACAGAGCGTGGGACGGCACGCTTTATGTATGTTGCGGCAATGAACCATTTTATAAACCACGTTGGAGTTGCTGTAATGGCATGAAAGTCAAAGGCGGAGGCAATGATGCAAGGTAAGTAAAACAGAATTTAAAAAATCAAATGCAAAATACGTATGGTGTATTGGCTTAGTCTCTACGCTTAAATGACAGAGGGGTGGCTAGCTTTGCAACTGCCAAAGGGAAGGTCGTTATGCATACATATGTGAGAATACGACTTTAATATGTTTGTTATGGTTCAACCCCCACCTATAATGAAAATGTTAAACATGATTTAAGGATCAATATTTTGTTATTTTACTAAACCGAATTAAAGGAATAAATCATTCATGATAATAAAACGTGTGCGAGCCTCACAAGCACAAAATAACTATCTGGGGTACCTTATTGAGAGGTAACACATGAAGCAACATCTCAGAAACACATGCCAAATAAACTATTCATAAATATAATCATACTGCTCGTAATTGTGTTTTCAAAGGTTATCATCATAACGTCTATCTTCCCCTGTTGATTATACCTGACAACATCTCTGGGCCCTAGATATGTTTACTTGTTTCATTAATGTGTAGATTGACATAATTAATATGGTTACTAATTGCAGGTGCTGTGGGCTGAAGACGTATAACAGAAACACACATTTATGTTGCTGCAGATGCATCCATCCGAAACAGTCTTCGTACCAGAGTTGTTGTGGTTCACGCACATATGACAGGCGAAATGAGAAGTGTTGCCGTAACACTGATACGGTTGTCCCATCAAATCAAATGTGTATTGCGGGGAGTTAAGTGTTGCTGAATTGAACTGTGTCTGTTGAACCATCACATATTTAATAACAACAACATGCATGTAAATAGTTCCAACAATTCAAATAAACAGAAAATGTACTGCAATAATTACTTTCCGTTACTATAAGGTTGCTTAGCTAATGTATTTTACGAATATGCATTCTCTCAACAACCAACCTCCAGAGATTATTTTGATGTCTTTGGAAAACAAATCATTGTTACTCACCTTCTGGGCTTATCAATAAAGTTCCAAGGCAATGACTGACGGCAGATGAAACAAGCAACCTACGTCTTCCGTGCAAATAAGCAAGACGGTCTTGACGGCAAGTGATAAAATAATTGAAGAACTTTAGGAAAGACCGGGTGCACTTTATAAATTAAAATTGAGTTAACATAAATGGAAAACCTACACCTTAATCGATTTTGGTCATCTTAAATTAGCAAATATCAATTCCAAGAAAGTAAACAAGACAGGGGGTGAGCAGTATCCCTCCCTTGAATAGAACAGACAGTTTTCTGGACGGAAAATTCAAATTGGCATCGTTAACTCAACGAAACTAGAATGACTAAAAACTAAATCAATTCATAGTTTTCATACCACGACACATATATTCCTTAAAAGATTTTAAATCAATCCATCAAACGATTTGACTTTAAACGTATAGACAAGACTACGCTTTACAAATCTAGAAATTTCAGATGAATCCATAAATCGGGTTTGTTTGAAACGTGTCGACAAGACTTTACAGACAAGATTTTTGGACGGAAAATCCAAAACGGCCGTCTTGCCGTCTTTACCTTTACCCAGAGTGACCATGCAAAGAAACATACCTGAAAATTTGAAATCAATCCGTCAAAAGATTCGTGTATAAACACGTAGATATATAAATAAGACTACAGACAAGATTTTAGACCGGAAATCCAAAATAACTGAAAATTTGAAATCAATCCGTCATATAGTTTGGAGACGCCTAGACAAAATTAAGTTGACGCCCGCCAAGCAAACTGATCTAAATATGGAACCCAAGGGTGCGATACAAATACGCGTATGATAGGTATAATGACATACCAATGACTGTCCAAACATATGGTTACCTGAATATCTAGGATCAGGAATGGAATTTAAAAAGTTTATTCAAATGGCGAATTCAAAGGATAGCGAGAGTAAAATGTTGGCGTCAATGAAATCGGATGCCACTATTTTTCCATTTCAATCCTTACTTTTATTTCTGACAATTAGATATCTGATTAAATTATGACAATTTAGAATACAGGTCAGTCAAGTTTCGCTAGAATTAAAAGGATCTACTTTTTCAAAATTATTGACAATATAACCCGAGTTATCAAGACCTTATAATGAAAGACAGAAAAGTGTCGTGTGGACGATCATTTTAACATTGTCTAGAAATGAAGTAACTCCCTACCCGTCTTTATCATTTGCTACATTCTTAATAAGTAATGTTTGAAAAAAACATGAACCTGCTTTTTTAACTGGTTTCCTGTCAGTTTCGTTACGAGCAATCACTCTACATAATTTTATTCGACAATCGATGTTCAGAAAATTCAATTATTTTCAACTTCATGACAATGAAGGCAAATTACACATATTCACAAAACATATTCAAAAGACCAGAATCCCATAAAACCCATCGTTTTTGTTGCATAAACAATCAGACGAGATGATTATTGACTATATGCTATACAACTTTATGTTTATACCTCGTTGGCTTAGAATTCTGCCGGCAATGGATGATTGGTAAATTACCTATTCAACTTTTTGTTTAATTTTTAACATGTTCGCATTTACTATTGAACAACTGATAGCATTCATAAAAATGTTGAAAACGTTTCAAATTGTAAAACAATGATGTGGGCGATAATGTATAAAATCGCAGAAATAACAAATTACATCATAGTTGACAAGTGCCTCCCAACGATAAGACTAGAATGCTTGGATTAAAGAGAATTCTTCTAATAGGTTTTATAAGGTACGTAATATATGTTTTTTAGTAGTGCTTATTTCACTATGAATCATTACAAATTAGTAGGTTGTTATCATATTTTGAGTTTGACTATTTTCAGAGAAATATTATACTTGTTTATGTTGCTCGTTTTTTTCATAATACTTAAGTAAATCACATTGATATGTATACATCTAAATTTGAGTTTGTCGAACCCATATACACTGAAATTGTAATAACGGCATGTCAACTTCCGTCACCTAGTACATTTCACTGACAGATATGTCAGTTAACTTTGAACTAATTGTGTATACTAGTGTATTGAATCTTATTATTCACGTATTGTAGCTTGTGCTTGGTACACTATATATCCGCTGGAAAGAAAAATAATAGGACCAAGCCTACAAAGAAACTACGCAGAACCGAACCCCCGGAAACTACGAAAACGACAACAATAAACACAACCACATCAGATGGCAATAACGTCACAACACCGACAATAATAGCCACGACCACATCAAATGATCTTGGAAAGAATAAGAATAAGAATAGGAATAAGAATAAAAAAAATAAGACTAAGGCACGCAAACCCAAACGTCCCAAGAATACGCCATTAACCACAACCACATCAAATGGCCTTCGTTCTGGATTAGAAATTCCCGAGTGTGTTCCTAGTGATGTTCCTGATTTTTCAGGCTATTGCCCACCCGGGTATAATCTCAAAATTCCCGAGTGTTGTGTTCCTGTACATGTGGATTTTGACCCATTCGGCGGTGGGATTTCTGGCGAAGGAAATGACATTTGTCCAACCGGGTATGAACTCAATATAACATGTACTACAAATAGTACTACTACTACAACTGAAAAACCTGTTAGTGATGTTGACGAAAACGGACTCAAAATTACTAATCCAGTGGAGGACAAAACAGCATCTGAGGAGGCTCCTCTACCAAATGATTTAGGTGAATATTGTTTGTTAATTTTGCATTATTCTTATGTTAATGTTTGCCAAATGAAACGGAAATAAAATAAAAAAGCATTATTACTTTACTGATTTCAGATACGTTGAGCTAAATACGTTGTGTGAAACCCCTCTTATTTGAAGATAAACTTAATCGAAGTATTTTTTTTAGTTTCGAGTGGAGCTGAAGAAGATGGCATTGCATCGGCCGAGAGAGCAACAAATAATTTACCTCCTCCTGGATATGACGGGTCGGATTCCAAAGCTGACGACACTCCAGCGGAACTAAAATCGTTGTCCGATGAGGAAAAAACGATTTCCGAGAAAGCCGTTTTGGAAGGCAATACAATTGGTAGGTTACTGTTTAGTCGCTTTGACATGTCTATTGAGGGCGAAGAATGCACATATATTTTGGAAGGATTAAATATTAGATGTTAACACATAAATCACATAAATTCACAATGTGATAAATCAGAATAGGTTAGTAAAAGTGTCTGAAAAATACCGAACAAAGTCTGTGTCTTTTTATGAGAGATGCTCGAGTATAGAATTTGCTATACAATATTTATATTCTTTTATGAACTTCTTTGTGAGAACCATGTACATTAAGTAATAGCCAGTGATTACCCAATACCCGTTCTCATATATTTATAAAGATTTACCATTGAGTTTTTCGATCATTTCATTTGAGAATGTGGTTGTTATGAGATATAATGTATGTGTGGGGTGGTAACATTTCTCCATTTCTAAACGATTTACTAGTCTAATTTCTTGATTATATTTTCCGATCTATAGAAGAATAAACTGCAATTTGAATTTAAAATGACCACCACCAGTAGTTGATTCAATTAAGGGGGAAATATGTCCAAATCATTGGCCCTACATGTGTATGCTAATTTACCCGTGTTCACGACGTCTTTTTACTGTAATAGGAACTTCTATATGGAAATGGTCAATCGTTACAATTGAGATGAGCTCCTCTCTTGATAACAAACATAAAATTAACAATAAGGAATACATAATTATTTAACATAGTACTATGCAATACATTCTCTTCAATATGGTTCCGCTAATATTTTAATTTCATGATTTCTTCAAATTTATCTATTCTTTTTCAACATGGTCCCGCTGATACTTTGATTTCACGATTCCTTCAATAGATGTTGGTGATGGACTAACAGCGGACAAAATTGAAAAATCTGATACACCAAGCGAAAACAAGAACGAGGATGCTCTGATGGTCGGTCGATCAAATTCATTCACAAAAAAGTATTGGTACTATCCCCCAGCACCAGTTCGATGTGCTGGTCAATTATTCGACCCCATACGCTACTTTTGCTGTTCCGGTAAACTCTACTGGAAAACTTTCTTTTATCGTTATTATTGGTACAGCAGTGTGCCGTATGTCGACGCATGTTGCTGCGGAACGCCGTACAATTCGCAAATATCATTTTGCTGTAAAGATAAGGTGTACTCGATCGAAAAGATTGGTCGACCAGGCTATATTGGTTGCTGTAACGGCCAAGCTTACAACAAAGGCAAGCAGATGTGCTGTGGTGGAAAACTGTACAACAATGAATATGGATGTAGTTTGCAATGCTGCGGCAGTAAAGCGTACAGTAAGACAAACGGCTTGTGTTGTAATGATATACTTATACCGCGTAGAGGGAACACTCCAATGTCGTGCTGCGGGAACAACGCTTACAATCCCCAAACTGAAAAATGCTGCGGAAATTGTGCAACAAAATTGGTTTCAGGGGAGGAGTGCTGTGGGGAAGGTATATACAAGCCTTCAACGGAAATATGCTGTGGGGGAAAGGCGTATCCCAAGAGCAGATACAATTCGTGTTGCTGGAATCCTCCTAATGGAGTCGGTAGTCGTCCGTACGATAGTAGAAACTTTTTGTGCTGCGGGAGCAGAGTGTATCGTAAAATATTCGGCATTGGCACGAAATGTTGTAGCTGCTACATGAATGGGAAATACATTGCAAAGATTTACAACTACGCCAAAAGTCGTTGCTGCGGCTGTCGCGTTTACACAATGCCCAACCCCAGCTACACAAGATGTTGTTGCAACTATAAATACTATTACTTCAATCGATACTGCCCGTACTTCCCGTATTACTATTACTTTCCCAGGCCATACTATTACCATCACAACTATCCGACATGCCGACTTATAGATCCATCGCAACATTCCTGCTGTAATGGCAATGTATTTGATAAGTTTGGGCCATACGACAGATGCTGTAACACTGCACGTTACGATAGAAGATATTACATATGCTGCAATGGACAAGTGAGAAAAAGAGTGAGCGCAACGACAACAACTTGCTGTGGAACAGAGCCGTATAACTACCGTGAAAACACATGTTGTTACAACCAGGTAGACGAATTGCCGTTGCATATATTCTTGCTAATAACGGTTTTCATACCAAATATGATATGGGAGATTTATATCAAAAATCTATATCAAGAGATCTTGCAAAAGTATCTCTAGTGAGTGCAGTTAAGATGTCATTTCTTCCTTCAAAGCTTAAAATATGTATACTGATTGAAATATTAGTATCACTTGATGATATAGGTTCTGCGAATAACAGATGACAAACGCTCGTGTTGTGGATACGAACTATACAACTACAAGACACACAAGTGCTGTAATGGCATTGTGGTCCCCGGTGGAAACAATCATATATGCTGCGGGAACAGAGCGTGGGACGGCACGCTTTATGGATGTTGCGGCAATGAACCATTTTATAAACCACGTTGGAGTTGCTGTAATGGCATGAAAGTCAGCGGTGGAGGCAATGATGCAAGGTGAGTTATAAGAAGTTTGTGGTATCTCCGTTACGGTGTAATGACACACATCGAATGATATAATATTTGTTATATGATATTAATTATGTTTACAATATCTAGTATTAATCTATAGTATCTTAGAACTAAATCAGAAAAATGCATTCTGAATTCACATATTTGTGTATCCATGTGAATCAATTAAAATGATTCATACAGGATTCACATTTGTGTGTATCCATGTAAATCCATTGACAGGATTCACATTTGTGTGTATCCATTGATTCAAACAGGATTCATGTTTGTGTGTATCCATGTGATTCCTTGGACAGGATTCATACAGGATTCACAGTTGTGTGTATCCATATGAATCCATTCACAGAATTTATACAGGATTCACATTTGTGTGTATCCATGTGAATCCGTTGGCAGGATTCGTACAGGATTCACATTTGTGTGTATCCATTGACAGGATTCAAACAGGATTCACGTTTGCGTGTATCCATGTGAACCCATTGACAAGATTCATACAGGATTCACGTGTGTGTGTATCCATGTGAATCCATTGACAAAATTCATACAGGATTCACCTTTTGTGTATCCATGTGAATCCATTGACAGGATTTATACAGGATTCACATTTGTGTGTATCCATGTGAATCCGTTGGCAGGATTCGTACAGGATTCACATTTGTGTGTATCCATTGACAGGATTCAAACAGGATTCACGTTTGTGTGTATCCATGTGAATCCATTGACAAGATTCATACAGGATTCACGTTTGTGTGTATCCATATGAATCCATTGACAAGATTCATACAGGATTCACATTTGTGTGTATCCATGTGAATCCATTAACAGAATTTATACAGGATTCACATTTGTGTGTATCCATGTGAATTCGTTGACAGGATTCGTACAGGATTCATATTTCTGTGCATCAATGTGAATCCATTGAAAGAAATCATATTAGATTCACATTTTTGTGTATTCATGTGAATTCATTTACAGGATTCATACAGGATTCACATTTTGTGTGTATCCATGTGCATATATTTACACGATTCATTCAATATTTGCACACTGAGAGTACAGTTCGTATAAATCCAGTATGTATCCATGCGAATACAGTCACAGGATTCATACAGGATTGGCACATCGCGAATGTATCCATGTGAATCCAGACGCCTTGATTCATAAGGATTGACAGCAAAGGATCCTGTAAGATGTGAAGTGTTATTAGTGACAAGGGTCTGCGTATATTTGGTTATCTATAAAGCTGCAATATTACTCTTCAGTTGCGATCACTGCGTGTCTTGTATTTCAGATGCTGTGGACTGAAGACGTTTAACAGAAACACTCATATGTGTTGCTGCAGATGCATCCATCCGAAACAGTCCTCGTACCAGAGTTGTTGCGGCTCCCGCACATATGACAGGCGAAATGAGAAGTGTTGCCGTAACACTGATACGGTTGTCCCATCAAATCAAATGTGTATTGCTGGGAATTGATTGTTGCTGGAAAACCCAGTGTCCTAATTGAACAAATACATTTATTTATAACAAAGTTCAAGATATGAAATAAATTACAAAATATGTGCTTGAACATTGATAATGGCAAGGCGTCCATGTACACGAGTATAGTTTAGAATAGAAATAGTTAAAGATAAGAGAGCAAGTCAATAATATTCTTATTAAAAGGATGAGAAAAAATTTAACTCAATCTAGGGTTGAGTAAGGCTTTTGTTGCTTGATCAATGCAATTGCAAAAATATAAATGAAGACGCTACAATTAAATAAAATCGAGTCCTGCGTTGGCATATTCCAAAAATGAGACACTTATTTTCATTGTTGACAAAAATAGCTTGACGAATAGAGTATACAGGGTGTCCCGAAAGTATGCCCCCCCCCCTAGGCAGACATATACCAATGTCTCCATAGTATGTGTCATATATCATTTTAAAGTTCATTTAAAGCTATATTGATTTGCCAAGTATTATGGTTCAACTCACAAAATGGGAAAACGTTACAACGTGCTTTCCATGTATGACCTTAAATGCGCTTCAAATAGGGATGTGACATTTTGTAATTCTCATAAAACCTTTTAAGGCATTTTAGAAGAGTTTCTTGGAGCATCTACCCTCAACGTCCTCTTTTTAGAACTCAATATCCACCCTATATTCGACAATAGCACCCGAATTTTCGGTCACATTCAGGTCAGGGCTGTGTCCAGGATACTCAAATTAAATTACCAAACACTAAGTTTTGAAATGCCTGTAACCTTTTACCATTTGTAAGACTATGATACTTGGGAAATCAATGTAACTTTGGATAAGCTTTAAAATGATATATGACACATATATATGGAGACATTGGTATATGTCTGCCTGGGGGGGGGGCATACTTTCGGGACACCCTGTACATATACATCAATAACCGTACAATAAACGTAGACCAGTTGGAGATTAGTGCCATCGAGGTGGGCTTGCGAACCCCAGTAGTGCATGCAAAGCACAAACAGCGATATTCTTTGGTTGACTTTGGTTATAAGCCGTGATATACGAATGTGCAGATGGTGGAACACCCTGTAACCTCGGGAAAATCTTTAATTTTGTGGAATTCGGCAAAATAAACATTGTATTTCCAAATTAATAATACATATGCCACGCTAGGCCAATATCTCCGTCCTTCGAAAGAGTGTTTTTTGGTATTGATGTGCAGAAATCGTGAAAATATGCATGATGAAACTTTGTGATATTCTAATTACTTTTATCTGCCGTAACAAATATAAGGGAGTGGATTATCAGATAAATATTTGCACAGACCACCAACCTTAATTCCAAGGGCTTGCAGCGTGACAAAAATAATCAATGAACTCTCATCGCATTCCGTTTAGTATTACCATACACAAAATGATGAAATAATAAACTGAGTTCATTAACTGTTTTAATATACAAGATATTCGGAATTCATTGACTTATGACAATGAAATGTAATGTACTGCCAACAATGAAATACTATCGTAATGCCATGATTAAGATATTCAAGAGGCATGTTCTAAAAGATGTGCTGGCTCCAATTTAGTGGACTCTGTGGCCTTATCCATCGTTTAGTCATTGTGTAGTTAAAATGACTAAAAGGTGGACTGATACAAAGGCCACTGTTTAGGTATTTGATAGAAGATTGACTAAAAAGTGGCTTCAAACTGGAGTATAAAGGGTTAAGTAAAAGGATGGTACTGAGTGATCCAACCCACCAAAGATGCATGCCTAATAGAATCGTAAAACCTTATCAAGTGATACAATCTGTACCTGACACCATCAACTATTGTATCTTAGTATCCCTTTAAAATTTTATATAATTTTGTCAAAGTAACAATTATCACAAACAACGAAGCTCTGATTTCATAACTTTACATGACCCAAAAACAGCCTCGAGACAGCTTAATGTTGAGAGGTGGGGGTAAACAATGCTAAAAAAATTAATTACAAACTTTTCCACAACTTGCTGTTGGTAAGGGTATATGTGTATCCCAATTGAATTTTCCCTATTAAATGATTATGTTGGAGGAGTTTGCAATCATTAGTTTTAAGCTGTGATTTGCAAAAAATAAAAGAACTAGATATAGTTGAATTCTATTGTTGATGAAAATTATGAAGTTACGTCATTTTTTGTAAATATATCAGAATCAATAGCATTCCATTGTAAGTATAAGGCAGAGTAAATCTGGAAGAGCTGAATTACAAGGCTCTCATACTTTATCTCTAAAATCTAAAATTGACATGCTTTATAATTTTAGTATGACCACACTTGTATAATATTTGCATAATTTGTCAAACTTAAATTATCCTTCACATTCTTTTCAATGGGGACAATCTAGCCAACAATCTACCTAACACTCATCTGCATGGCATGTTCTAAAAGGTGTGCTGGCTCCGATTTAGTGGACTCTGTGGCCTTATCCATTGTTTAGTCATTGTGTGGTTAAAATGACTAAAAGGTGGACTGATACAAAGGCCACTGTTTAGGTATTTTGATAAAAGAATGACTAAAAAGTGGCTTCAAACTGGAGTATAAAGGGTTAAGTAAAAGGATGGTACTGAGTGATCCAACCCACCCAAGATGCATGCCTAATAGAATCATAAAACCTTATCAAGTGATACAATCTGTACCTGACACCATCAACTATTGTATCTTAGTATCCCTTAAAAATTTGATATCATTTTGTCATTGTAACAATTATCACAAACAATGAAGCTCTGATTTCATAACTTTACATGACCCCAAAACAGCCTCGAGACAGCTCAATGTTGAGAGGTGGGGGTAATCAATGCTAAAAAAATTAATTGCAAACTTTTCCGCAACTTGCAGTTGGTAAGGGTATATGTGTATCCCAATTGATATAGAATTTACCCTATTAAATGATTATGTTGGAGGAGTTTGCAAACATTAGTTTTAAGCTGTGATTTGCAAAAAAATAAAAGAACTAGATATAGTTGAATTCTATTGTTGATGAAAATTATGAAGTTACGTCATTTTTTGTAAATATATCAGAATCAATAGCATTCCATTGTAAGTTTAAGGCAGAGTAAATCTGGAAGAGCTGAATTACAAGGCTCTCATACTTCATCTCTAAAATCTAAAATTGACATGCTTTATAATTTTAGTATGACCACACTTGTAAAAAATTTGCATAATTTGTCAAACTTAAATTATCCTTCACATTCTTTTCAATGGGGACAATCTAGCCGACAATCTACCTAACACTCATCTGCACCCCACCCAAATATCTTTGTTGTTTCCCTGACAAATGTTGACTATATATTTTGAAAAGTGAAGCTACTCATGTTATAATGTTGAACCCAGGGGCTGGACAACCAACCTTAACTCAATTTAATTTGGAGAGGGAGGGGGGGTAAAATGGTAAAACAATTGATTAAATTTACTTATTATCAATTTGTAAGGACAGATGTGAATTCCAATTGATATAAAATGTTCCCTTACTGAAAATATCATAGAAGTTTGCAGTCAGTAGTTTAAATCCTTCAGTATATATTTTATGAAAATGAAAAAAACATGGCGTAGTGTTAAGTTATATTTTTGTAAAATGACCAATATAAAACCATTCATTTTTTTGTTTTGTAACTATATCAGAAATATTTATCATTCCTTTAAAAGGGTCGACTCTTAATGGCAGGGAGATATGGAGGTAGGTCCGGTAGGTACTAATTGTCATATTTTCACTAAATCAAGAAAGTTAGGAAAAATCATCCTTCTTCAAAGGACTTCATTTATGCCTAAATTCAGCCCTTCACTCAAGCCCAGGTAGTTTCATTCTTGGGGCCTTATATAAGATGAGTTTCCTAGTGGTCAACGCAGAAAATGCGTTGTGCAAATTGTCCAATTACATGTCTCCTTTCCTGGAACTTATGAATAATCTTACCATTTGTATCTCTTCAAACCACCATATTTCTGCAGTATTCTTTTTCTTTTTCGTGAAATGGTTAAATATTTTAATTTTGGACATACTATAGAATGTTCTACGGATGATGTTTTATTCTTAAGCTAATATTTGTATAATCCTATGATTTTTTGTTACATATAACAAACTTCTAAGTCATAAGATATGTAAGGGCATACTGCTGTAATATAAAGACAGCTTTGTAGACTGTTCAACTGGATTTTAATTACCCTTGTACACTGTGTGTAGTAGTTCTCTTAAGGTATGTTGTGTAGGCTAATATTGTTTAATGTCCAGTTTGTTTGCTCAAGCCCAACAATTGAATAGAGAGAAGCAAGGGTATATACTTGTAAAATACCCTTGCAGCAAGGATGGGAAAAATGTTCATCTGATAATATCAGATAATATTAATAATTATCAAAACTATAACTAACAGTTATAATTTTAGTTACATCAAAACTATCACTTTTATTGGTAACTATTTCTAGCAAATGTTTCATGGAAAAGGGCCCGTGTGAAATTAGCATTATCTGATAATTTATAAAAACAATTGATAATTATCAAATCTATTGCTAATTTTGGTAATTTAACTTTTATCAAAACTATCACTTTTATTTATTATATATTTTTTCAGGCTGGCTGGTAACAAAGAAATTATATATTTTCACTTATTGATAAAAGTCAGTTTCCGCACCTAAATGAAAATCCATAAGTGTTGAATTGCATGTGGTAATAATACCTTTACATACTTTATCTCTAAAATCTCAAATTTACATGCTTCATAATATTTATGGAAATGACCACACTTGATATTCACACAATGGGTACATGGACATGATGAATATAGTTCAGTAGTTAGCATGTCTTTTTTGGATATAGCGATGCTCAAATGGATTATCTGGCATACATAGTATTACTGAGTTATACATGAACATACAGGAATCATACATTCACTTGTTTGCTTCATAATTCGACTAGTGATCCAAATTATCACACTGAAACTTGGATAAATGCTGAACTTTAACTTAATATCAATCTGCCATGTCTTTTAAAATTTAAAAATTTTTAAACTTTAAAATTTCAGGGATGATTTTAAGCATTTTGGATCTTCCATCCTGAATCTTGTGTGCAAAGACTTATCTACACGTTTACAGATGAACCATTTGAAAGATTGAATTCAACTTTTCAGATGTGATTCTTTGTATGAAAATCTCAAACTGATTAGTTTTGGGGCATTCTGGCAGATGTTGCAATTTTGATTTTTTTTACCTAAAATCTTGTATTTTCAACTTATTAAAGAATTGGGCATTGGGGATAAAAACTCGAGGACCATCCATTGGTATGGACATATTGTACATGTTTGTGTTCTTGTTAATAAGTTAGAATGGAAGAAACAACTGGATTAATTTAGAAACCTGCCATCTGGAGATCAGTAGCATATTAATGAGAGAACAAATATATTATATGAAACAATATCCCATTCCTTATGAGTGAATTGCTTACGGGTAACACAATCTCTCCATAGCCAGGGGGTGTGATGGGTCGCATCCCCTCCATAACCAATAAAAATAGAACCATTAGATAGTGGAAGAAAAGAGCTTTAAAATGCTTTTTTAAGCTTCTAGCTCAATTTTGAGCAAAATTGCATCAATTTTTGTAAAATCCAAAACAGATCTTATTTTTTTGTTTTGCCTTGCTTATGCCACGATCATGCCAACCACTTGATTGAAACCCAAAAATTTGGCGATCGCACCCCCCTGACTGAAAGCTGACTACGCCCCTGCTCTCAAATCTACACTAAAATGCCTTCCTCTTGCATGTAACAAAGCTATATTTTAGATAAACACCGTCTACTCATCCCGCTAATCATGAAATGTGCGTCTGTGCTCGACCCTTGGTGGTCAAACATTCTAAATTCCATCTTTTTAATTTGAAAGGAAGATATTTAAAAATCCACATATTTTTTCTTGTACTTGGGAAAAGGACTTGACAAATGGAGGGCTTCGTGACATCCCTATCGAACTTCATTTGCTGGGATAATGATATTGATAAGTTCAATTCAATTTTAGATAAGTATTGTTTGAGGCCATCTTTTAGTCAAAATACTTACAGAAAACCTAAAGTGTGGCCCCATAATGGAGTATAGAGGGTTAAGTCCACTTTTTAGTAATTTTGTGAAGCAAATGTCTAAAAGATGGCCCAGAGTCCAGTCCATCTTTTCTTGGGGCCAGTCCACTGATTAGAACATGCCCATCTGCATGCCACCATAATATCTTTGTTGTTTCCCTTACAAATGTTGACTGTATATTTTGAAAAGTGAAGCTCCTCATGTTATAATGTTGAACCCTGGGGCTGGACAAACAACCTTAACTCAATTTAATATGGAGAGGGGGGGGGGGGTAAAATGGTGAAACAATTGATTAAATTTACTTACTTTTTTCCACAACTATCAATTTGTAAGGACAGATGTGAATTCCAATTGATATAAAATGTTCCCTTACTGAAAATATAGAAGTTTGCAGTCAGTAGTTTAAATCCTTCAGTATATATTTTATGAAAATGAAAAAAACATATGGCGTAGTGTTGAATTATATTTTTGTAAAATGACCAATATAAAACCATTCATTTTTTTGTTTTGTAACTATATCAGAATAATTTATCATTCCATTAAAAGGGTGTTACAGATTATTTTGTGACACAGCAAAATCAGGTATATTTTTCGCTTTTCAATTCGATTTGATGAGCTACCATACCCATACCAGCTCTGTAATGTACAATTTTATGTCATTTCTGAATAGTTGATGGCTTGAGCATTCAGAAAATATATAGTTTCATGAGCTTTCTGATGCTCTATAGGATTCTATATCAATTTACACACGGACAGTCACATTTTTCAAAGAAAATCTGAAACTTTTTATTGGTTTTGATCGTTTAAGGGTTAATGGCAGGGAAATATGGAGGTAGGTGCGGAAAGTCACTTTTATTTGCTAATTTTATATTTTTGTAAAATGACCAATATAAAACCATTCATTTTTTTGTTTTGTAACTATATCAGAATTATTTATCATTCCATTAAAAGGGTCGACTCTTAATTGCAGGGAAATATGGAGGTAGGTGCGGAAAGTCACTTTTATTTGCTAATTTTTCCAGCCCCATGTCATTTGAATGGTAGCCTTTATCAAAAATTGCCACAAGTTTCGCTTATTCCTATAAAGACTAAATCTGAAAAATCTGTTTTCCTTGAACATGCTAAAGCCCGTGTGATTTGAGTATTATCGTTAATGGCAATTATTCCTCCAGCACTTTTTTATCACTAACATTTTTTGTGGTCTTGGGCAAATGTTGCCTAAGTTAAAATAGATAATAAAGATAACTAGACATGTAAATTGAACAAGTTCAATTTAAGACTCCAGATTTCACATTTTTTTTAAGCTGAGTCATCCAGAATTTGTAAGCTGAGTCATTCAGAATAAGCTGAGTCAGCTAGAATATAGACATTTAGACAACTTTTAAGAAGGCTATCTTCGACTCTATTAGCTTAACATGGGGATATCATCATATCGACTTTTCGAGACTTCAAACCGCTATAACTATCTAACCAGAAGTTAGATCGAAATTTGGTTTAAAGATTCTGATTCCTGAGAAAATTCTACCCTTAATTCATAACTCATACGTTAAATTTGGATAATTTTTTATTTTGACCTACATTTCGGACACCATATCTCAAAAGTGGGTCAAAAAACTTTCTGACGGCAGAAGGCTAACACTATAGGCACACTCTTTGCTACCTGTATACAAAATTTTTAAGCAAATCCTTAAAGTGTAATGTCAGAATCGCAAAAATAAGGAAAAACTATGAATTTGACCTAGATTTTGACCAAGGCATTTTTGCGTCCAAATTTTAAAGCTAGATAGCCTTCGAGGTCCCCTCCTTTTATAGGCTTTCAGAATATTAAGCTGTACTCAGTCTTTATCTGGTATTTTACACTTCAAAAAATCCTTTTTCTCATTGACATAACATGGGGCACCAAATTTAGCGATTTTTGAGCTTTCAAAACCCCATAACTTTCGAACCGGAAGTCGGATCGTAATTTGGTTTGCAGATTTGGATTCCTGACAAAATTCTACCCTTAATTCATAACTCATACGTTGAATCTGGAGAACTTTTTATTTTGACCTACTTTTCGGACACCATATCTCAAAAGTGGGTCAAAATACTTTCTGACGGCAAAAGGCTAACACTATTAGCACACTCTTTGCTACCTGTATACAAAATTTTGAAGTAAATTATTAAAGTGTAGTGTCAGAATCGTAAAAATAAGGAAAAACTATGAATTTGACCTTGATTTTGACCTAGGCATTTTGGTGTCCAAATTTTGAAGCTATGTAGCTTTTGAGGTCCCCTTCTTTTATAAGCATTCATTATGTTAAGCTGTACTCAGTCAATATCCTGTATTTTACACTTCGAAAAAGTCTTTTTTCCCATTGACTTAACATAGGCACCAAATTTAGCGATTTTTGAGCTTTCAAAACGCCATAACTTCCGAACCGGAAGTCCGATCCAAATTTAGTTTGCAGATTTGGATTCCTGAGAAAATTCTACATCTTTTTCATAGCTCACACATTCGATTTGGAGCATGTTTAGGCGTGACCTACATTTCGGACGCCGTATCTCAAAATCGGTAAGAGTAATCAAAATTCTGATGTCATATCTTTGATTCGCCTTTTTCTAAGCTACACGATGAAAAAAAGATGAAGGAGTTACGAAGAATATTGACGAAGATATGATGAAGAATGTTGAAAATGTAAGATTTGACCTAGTTCTTGACCTTTGACCTAGATAAAAATTTGACCTAATTTCCCAGAAAGCCGGTTTCAGTCTTTAGTTAACCATGTAAGTTGGATTAAGTAAGCTGTTATAGTTGACGAGAAATTTGGTGAGGAGGAAGAAAAAAGAATAATAATAATAATAATAATAAAGAAAACAGGCAAAAACAATAGACTCCAGATTTTCAATCTGGAGTCTAATTATCAAAACTCTCGCTAATTGTCATATTTTCACTAAATCAAGAAAGTTAGGACAAATGTTCATCTGATAATATCAGATAATATTGATAATTATCAAAACTATTGCTAACAGTTATAATTTAAGTTACATCAAAACTATCACTTTTATTGATAATTATTTCTAGCAAATGTTTCATAGAAAACGGCGCATGTGTGAAATTATTATTATCTGATAATTTATAAAAACAATTGATAATTATCGAATCTATTGCTAATTTTGGTAATTTAACTTTTATCAAAACTATCACTTTTATTTATTATATATTTTTTTCGGGCTGGCTGGTAACAATGAAATTATATATTATCACTTATTGATAAAAGTCAGTTTCCGCACCTAAATGAAAATCCATAAGTGTTGAATTGCATGCGGTTATAATACCTTTACATACTTTATCTCTAAAATCTCAAATTTACATGCTTCATAATCTTTATGGAAATGACCACACTTGGTATTGAATTCACAAAATGGGTACATGGACATGATGAATATAATTCAGTCATGTCAGTAGTTAGCATGTCTTTTCTGCTGCTGTTTTTTCATATAGTGATGCTCAAATAGATAATCTGGCATATAGTATTACTGAGTTATACATGAACATACAGGGATCATAGACATTCACTTGTTTGCTTCATAATTCGACTAGTGCACGGACGTCAAGTAAGTTTCTGGCGAAAGCCGGAGCATAGATTATTTAGAGGACTGGAAACAAGAATGACTTACCTTTTTATTTCCAGAATCTCGCCTGAAATTAGCTCATCTTGGTGACTGTAACCTGTATATCTGTATTAATAAAGTCTCTTTGTATCGCATCTGCCTCTATTTTAAAGTTTTATTGGTATTTTTAATATGATTTCACTGTTTTTGTGGACTGGTACGATTAAGCCAAGCAAATGGCAGCTGACCTGTTCAAAGTACTTTTAGTACTAATTATCCCAAATGACAATAATTTTGGAAACAATATTATACTAAATAGATTATTAAGCATCGAAGGTAAGTAAAACTAGATGAACAACTGAATCAATAGTGATAAATAGGAGTGATCCAAATTATCACACTGAAACTTGGATACATGCTGAACTTTATCTTAATATCAATCTACCATGTCAACTTTAAAATTTTCATGGATGATTTTAAGCATTCTGGGTAAATGATAAGGCGATCATTTTGGATCTTCCATCTTGAATCTTGTGTGCAAAGACTTATCTACACATTTACAGATGAACCATTTGAAAGATCGAATTCAACTTTTCAGATCTGATTCTTTGTATGAAAATCTCAAACTGATTAGTTTTGGGGCATTCTGGCTGATGTTGCCATTTTGATTTTTTTACCTAAAATCTTGTATTTTCAACTGATTAAAGAATTGGGCATTGGGGATAAAAACTCAAGGACCACTCATCGGTATGGACATATTGTACAAGTTTGTGTTCTTGTTAATAAGTTAGAATGGAAGAAACAACTGGATTAATTTAAATACCTGCCATCTGGAGATCAGTAGCATATTAATGAGAGAACAAATATATTATATGAAACAATATCCCATTCCTTGTGAGTGAATTGTTTACGGGTAACACAATCTCTCCATAGCCAGAGGGGGGTGTGATGGGTGTAAATAGAACCATTAGATAGTGGAAGAAAAGAGCTTTAAAATGCCCTTTTAAGCTTCTAGCTCAATTTTGAGCATCAATTTTTGTAAAATCCAAAACAGATCTTAATTTTTTGTTTTGCCTTGCTTATGCCACGATTATCCACCCACTTGACTGAAACCCCAAAAAATGGCGATCGTACCCCCTGACTGAAAGCTGACTACGCCCCTGCTCTCCAATCTACACTAAAATGCCTTTGTCTTGCATGTAACAAAGCTATATTTTAGAAAAACACAGTCTACTCATCCCACTACTCATGTTATGTGTGTCTGTGCTCAACCCTTGGTGGTCAAACCTCCTAAATTCCATCTTTTTAATTTGAAAGGAATATATTTAAAAATCCACATATTTTTTATTGTGCTTGGGAAAAGGACTTGACAAATGGAGGGCTTCATTTGCTGGGATAATGATATTGATAAGTTAAATTCAATTTTAGATATGTATTGCTTGAGGCCACCTTTTAGTCAAAATACTTACAGAAAACCTAAAGTGTGGCCCATAATGGAGTATAGAGGGTTAAGTCCACTTTTTAGTAATTTTGTGAAGCAATGTCTAAAAGATGGCCCAGAGTCCAGTCCATCTTTTCTTGGGGCCAGTCCACTGAATAGAACATGCCTATTCAAGACCACTACACTGAAATGATATGATAATACCAGAATAATCTGTCAAAATCATTTGAGTATTGTGCGTTGGGTGAAATTGTGTCCAAACAACAAGCTCTTCGAATAAAAAAACATAGCGTGGCATTATTGAAAGATAGAAAAAGAATTCCGCGGAATGGCTGAGGGAGGTTATACCCTTTTAAACGTTCGAAACCGACTATGTGGTCTATAAAAGCACCAATTAAACAAGTTGATATCCAACACTTAGTCATAATACTGTCATCACAAATGTAGTTTTTATTCACCAGAATATATTTCATCCACAAAGCTTTGTATTTAAACTTCCTCTTCATTTTGATCTTCTAAAGTATCATTTCATACGATAACATCTACCAGGTCCTGGGGTACAATTTTATCTTGATTTGACACCCATTGAAAAATCAAAGGCATCTATCATCCTCCATCTATGTGACACAGGGGAGGGAATTGATGGGGAGGGGATGTGGGCAAGTTTCCATAATATGTGTGCCTTATAATTGGCCCTTGCTAGATGCTGCTGTAGTGAATCTTTACCTGGGGGTAGGAGGTTTATGTCAGTGCCTTCATAGCTTGTTATCACACTGGAGCAGATTTTGGTTGGAAATTGTCCTTGAATAAGGTATATCTCAGCTCATTTATATTTGAACACTTTTTGTTTCTTTACTTCTGGCAAGTAAACTTCTCAGCACATTTAGCAGTTTGATCTGTGCAGATCATCTGTGGTCTGCACTACCAGTGTCGAAAATTAATGGAGTTTGGATAAGATTTGAAAGTGCAAAAATGTACAAAAACATCGCTATCTGGGGATCTCGCAACTTACAGATGTCACCACATGTAAAATAGATCTGTCTTTCTTTGAGTTTAGGAGCATTTTTATCTTTTTCCATTCTTCAAGGATCAACTGGCTCACCTGCATTTCATTTTCATCGTTTAATTATTAAAGGAATTTAAAGGAATCCTTGTATTAGGTCCTTTTATTATTAGCTTTTTGGAGACACGCCTGGACTCAGGGGATGTTCCAATAATTTAGGCTAATACCATGCTACTCTGATAACATGACTTACTGGCCAAATATATTGCGGTCAGCTCTAATCTCAATCAGTTTGTTTCCAGAGCTTTTCACCTTTATAACTTCGACATTGAATTCAGATGTTTTCAGTTTCATTCTTTTAATGGGGTCATGAAAACTTATTTCCTTCTCCCTTTGGATGCTGCATTTAAGAGATCATCTGCTAAATTAGAGGGTGTTGGCATTCAAGATGATATGCAGTATAAATGATCTTTGTCCTCAGAGAAACCCATCAAATGAATATATCAAAAGAACATCAGACAGTTATAACCCTTGACTAGCTTACTGTTCTCTCTTATTGTTTTGCTGTGTTCCCTGCAAATAATAGATAGCAATCTATAATTGCAATTAGATAATCAGTTTATGAATCAAAGTTAAATATAAAAGTATTTTGTATAAAGTAAAACCTATGTACAGTGAATATCTATAGAGCCACAAAAAACGTGTTCACTATTGGTAGATTTCAATCCAGAGAGACAATTTGTTTTGGAATCAAAGTATGTGCTGAAAATAGGGTGTTCACTAGAGAAAGGTGTTCACTAACACAAGTTCCACTCTATTAGGCTTAAATGTCATTTCAAAGACATGCACTAGCTTCAAGTAAAACAAGGCATTAACATGACAAAATGTCACCACCTACATGAAACAAGATAAAAATACCTTTTTGACCTCCAGGGGCCACTAAAGGTCAAATCTATTTTGACCCTGAGAATGTCATTTAATGATAAAATCTATATTCTTAAATCTTAAGAAGGTCATTGAAGGTCAAATCTCAAACCTTAAGTCAGATTTGAACTTCCGATAACTTATACATGCTTTTGCAAAAATGGTTAATTTGAATAAAGTTGAAAAAGACCATTTCTGACCTTGAAAAGGTCATTGAAGGTCAAATCTTAAATATAGTCAGATTTGAACTTCTGAAAACACGTAGATGATTTTGAAAACAATTGAAGTCAGTCTATATAGTATTTGTTATTGGAAATTGTAAAAAATTGTTACAGCCACCAATCGCCAACCACCAACCACAAACCGCCGACCACTGACCGCTGTCAAAAAAGGACAGAGACCAAAACAATATGTCACCACTTTTTGATGTGGACATAAAAATGATGTGAACCTGAACCTGAACCTGATATGAACATGAAGTATTTATTTTCATATGAACATGCCAATATGGCCACGCCCCTTCTAAACAGGGAAAGAGGGAGAGGTAAATCGACCCCTATAGACGAAAAATATGTCAGTTTGAGTTTTTTTCTTAATGGTGATGTGCTGGTGCTAGTTTTAGGAAAGTTCCATTACTATTAAACTAAGATTGATTGAGAAATTAAAATATCGATTCCAATCAGTGTCTCTCAACCCCCTAAATTCTATGATTTTAGGGTGAAAAAATGTTGTTCTTTTTAAATAAAGTTAAACTTCTTAATTTTTTTTTTTACATATTACGCATTTTGAGCATGATTACTCTTAACAGAAACACCAAAAGAAAGAAGCATTGGTTGTTTAGTTTTTGTTTTATAGCTAAATAATAATGTACCCCTAGAAATCTGAATTTTAGGGTCTGCAATTTTGACATCTTTTGCATCATTTGTGGCGTGTGAGACCAGTATATTCTGTTGAATTAGACCTAAATACATAACCTAAGCCACAACACCCTGTCCCGACAACACCCTGATCGAAGTGCCTCAGATCGCTCCCTATTTCTTTGAACTGAAAAACTGTGTTCCGTGTCCCCGGTCCGTGTCTCATGAACAGAGAGTGATGTGTATAGAAAAGTAATCAACAAATCAGAAAAACTCAGTTCCGTTATGTAATGAAGGTGTGATTATACATTATTAATAACTTTTGGTTATCAATGACTCGAATTCCGGGGTTATCACCCGATTATGCAAAGACAATGGGAACAAAACACTAATCGATGATATACATACCTAAGCCTCCGTGATGATGACTATAATACAAGTCACAATGTAGGTGAAGAAGTAACTCAGTTTACACTTACGTGCCTATTTTAATGGAATCCTGACTCTGATGACACGTTGATTATCAAGAAATCTCAGTCTAAGATGCACGTCAATTCAATTTCCAGAATAGGACAGTGAAATGCCAAAGGATCTTGCAACTTGATACGAAGAACTCTGTACAAGAAGTACATGGTTACAAGTACAAATAGAACAAAATACGTCACTTGAATTGGGAGTTTATTTTTCCCAAATGTTTAATCTAACGATGAAGAAGAAACTATGATATGGAAATAATGCCTCAACTGTAGCGATCCGGACGACACCGCCGTAGAATAATCGCAAGTATGTTTTTGTATGTTAGATTATATTAAACTGAGTTGAATTTATAATCTGTATTCTTATATTGGGAAAGGAAGCATGGGAGAGGCGACGCAGTTGCCTCAACATTCTACAAAAAACCTTAATGCAAATATGTCTAGAAAATTAAGTTTAATAGATAGTATTATAATGCCTTAAACTCAAATATGCCTCATCGACTTGGATTGTCCCATTACTTAACTACATTAGATGGTTGTAATAGTATTAGATCCCTTAGTACATATCGAGATAACAGTTTAAAAAATACCCTGGACGAAACGATTTAGACTAGACAGATGCAAGTGGAATAACCTTGATTTACTTAACTTAAATATTCAAAATTTAGTAAAAGTGATTTATATGTAAAATTACATCTAGAATTGTTTTTTAAACAATTATTTAATCATTAACTTGAAAATTTAATCTTTTTTGAAAATGTGAGTTCTAGGTCGGGAGGAGTCCCCATAGACACCATGTTATAGAATCACAAAATGTAAAATATCTTTTCTTGTGTTTGATAGAACGTATTTTCATCTGTGTAATTTTCTCCGAGACTACAACACGCGATATTATTGTTTATGAGCAGAATCGTTTACACGAACGGCGAAAGGCAAGCAATATGGTATCAGGTGCAACACGCAAAAATTGTTTAAATTATTCTGGCGAATACTGCAAAACAAAAAACAAAGTACGAGAAAATGAAATTGAAAACCAGATAGCTAACCTATATAAAGTATCGTCAAATATCTGAATATGAGAACCTACGAACCTTGCATAATCTGCAATGTACGCAGATACGCAAATGCGGAGTGTGAGAAAGTGATAACAAAAATTTCATTCTTGTAAAGGGAAATTTAGGAAGAGATAATATTTAGCTTTTTAATATGTGATAAACGTTAGAAGCTTTTTAAAAGTAAATTCAATTTTTCATTCAAAGTTTCATTCAAAGTACGGTAACAGATTTCGGACAGTCGTATGTTGGATTTTGGTCATTTTCTCTAGGATTAAAACATGTGCATTTGTTGGGCCAATGCATTTTCTTAAGGAAAAACACTCATAGAGATGATAAAATAATTTTGACTTTGAGACGGGGAAGATGCAAACAACCCACCCACATGTTTTTTCTGAAATGTTGTCCTGATTTCCAACCCTTTCCATCCCTGCTTTTCCAATTTTTGTTGCATCAATAAATAATTCCTCTAGGGGTTTTAAAAATATTCATTATGGGTGACCAAAGTTATCTGAAAGCAATGGATTGCATGAGTTTTCCCTATGGGAAAATAACATGGAGACTATTCTTTCCACTTTATCGAAGAGGAACCACAAAATCCAACATATGACTGTCCAAAATCTGCTGCGATACTTTCCATCCTCCTTTAATATGAACGCCACATGTTTACGGTATTTTGACATTGTGAAAGGACGATATCCAAGATGGCAGCCATGTACCACCCATCCATTACGCTTTACGAACGGGAGCGAAACGACTGCGCCTAGCATTAAGAGATAGATATGAGTATTAAGAAATAGATATAAGCATTAAGAGATAGATATAAGCATATAAGTATTAAGAGATAGATTAAGCATGAATGATGAATGATGAACCATTGTTTTAGAATCAACTTTCGGGTGTCGGATACTGGATAAAAATATTATATTTTATGGTCAACTCAATTAAATATGAATAGAACCTGCCACTATTCAATTCATATTTAAATGAGTTGGTTATGAAATAATAGGTTAACCCGGTAGCCTGCAGCCAAAATTTGCATATGTGAATACAAGCTACAAGCCCAAAAACTCAAATTCAAGGTGAGATCACGCAGTATCGGCCAAGTCACTGAGATTGAGAGACCGGGCATAAGTGATGATTAGACTTAGGAGTAAAACACAGGGACTTAATTAGTTCTATGTTACCAATTGGTTAAATATTTATATCTTTTATTTAGGTGCTAATCCATACAATATTCTATCGACCCCTTGGCGTCATTTCAGATCTACCGAGGATTCTTCACAACGGAAGTCAGAATCTTGAAGCTGTTGGCATGACGACAGATGTTCCAATCACAGATGACAATGCGAGTATAGTATCGATAGGGACCAGACAACAGGCTGTACTTCCAATGTATGACCTAGTTATTCATGCTACGGTTGAATCATTGATTGCATTAGTTATTACTGGAGGTAACAGCATTGTCCTGGTCAGTATTTTGCTTCACGGGAGCTTGCGCACGGTGAATAATATGTTTGTCACGAGCCTGGCTATCGCGGACCTCATTATGGGTGTCATTGTAAGCCCTCTCAGAATCTACATGGTGTATCTGAAACCTATCATTTATGGTGAGCTCACTCAAAGTAGATTGACATGTCAATTTCGTCTGTTTTTCCAAAATATTTCATTTGGCGTATCCTTGTACAGCTTGTGTGGTATTGCTTTGGATCGTTACATTGCTATCGTGCATCCTTTGAAATACAAAAACATCCTCACTCATCGAAGGGCTGGACGTTCTATCGTATGTATTTGGATATATATCATTTTATTAAGTGCGGTTCCATTCTTGGTTAAGGACAGCGTTTCTTTTGAGGATGGCGACACTTGCCTCTTAAACCAAGTCGTCAAACCACTTTTCTTCACTTTTGCTAAAGTCCATGTATTTTTGGCGATATTCCTGACTGTGACTGCTCATACAATAGTTGCAGTGATAGCCGCTAGAACTAATGCGAAAATAAAGGCTGAATTGGTGTCGTTCAACAATAACATTGCCGTCGCACATCGTAATGAGAGCAGGATTGCAAAGGCCATGATTTCGGTGGTTGGGGTGTTTCTCATTTGCTGGCTGCCCCAGACCATTGCCTCTTTTATTAAATTGGAGAATGAGCCAGCTTGGTACAAATCATTATATTGTTACTTGATCGCATTGCTAGTGGCTAATAGCGGTATGAATCCTTGGATTTACGCTATAAAACTTAAAAGAATGCGGGAGGCCATGAAGAATGTTGTACAATGCGGGAGGCCATGAGGAATGTTGTACAATGCGGGAGGCCATGAGGAATGTTGTACAATGCGGGAGGCCATGAGGAATGTTGTACAATGCGGGAGGCCATGAGGAATGTTGTACAATGCGAGAGGCCATGAGGAATGTTGTACAATTGGCTTCACTTATTCAACTAATACAAATGTTTATCATGCCTGAATATATATAGATAAGCCTTGATCAGTATCTGTATGGGTGAAATCTTAAGTGATCTGTTTTCTGTCTTCTCTTTCCCATACCAACATTGTAAATAGGGCCATGAGGAATGTTGTACAATGCGGGAGACCATGAGGAATGTTGTACAATGTGGGAGGCCATGAAGAATGTTGTACAATGCGGGAGGCCATGAGGAATGTTGTGCAATGCGGGAGGCCATGAGGAAAGTTGTACAATGCGGGAGGCCATGAAGAATGGTATTACAATGCGGGAGGCCATGAAAAATGTTGTACAATGCGGGAGGCCGTGAGGAAGGTTATACCGTGTTCTGTAACTTCCCGCAGGGTAGCCGTAGAAATTATAACTTGAGTGATAATATAATTTCTTTTCTGACGTCCCCGTATAGAAATCATCAGGCCGTTGCCAGCCTGCAGAAAAAGTACCCATGGTGGCCGCACGTCGGACATACTTTGACTTTGCCGTTGTGATTTGATGGGTTATGTTCATTTTGAAACAGTTTTAGTTCAGGTTTGTTGTAATCTTTGTTGTTAACACAACTCAATACTGTTTGATGTTAGTTCGTCACTGATAATACAGCAATCTATATTACAAAGATTAAGTTGCTATTGGTCGATGTTTCACTGACACTTTTTTATTTGATATTATGTCCTGGCACTGTAGATAACAAAATTGAAATTATGTACACATGAAATACAGTAATCATAAACATTAACTCTTATCAACAGAAATTTAAAATTCGCTGTACGGCTGCCGTAGGAAATATGACTAAAAAAGTATCCGACCACAGAGATTCTACGGCGTAGAGCGTAGAAATGTTACTGGGGTGTTACTGACCGCAGAAATGATAGACCGTACGGTGATAGTAGGAAATGTGACTTAGGTGTTACTTACCCTGTAAACATTTGGTAACATTATTCTTCGCAACAAACTGACTTCAAGACTCCGATAATATTGGTGGGTAAGGGCAACGAGCCAGTGACTCAAACTTTAAATAGCTAGGGACTTATTTAGATTGCACATTTTATGTATTGCCAAGAAGGCATTTCCCTTCCGTAAAGTGTGTTGTATCAGTGATATTAATACTCCATGCAAGCTGAACTCCATGTTGTATATTTACTGAACACAATGTTTTCAGAGAGACACCGAAATAAAAATGGCAGGTACTTTTAATTTGTCTTGTGACGCCATACATAGACATTGAGCTTGTATTTGCGAATACAACTTTCGGCTAACGGATTAACCTATACTGGTATTATTTTGTGAGCAACTCGTTTTAATATGAATAGAACCTGCCACCATTCTATTCATATTTAAATGAGTAAGTTGGTCATAAAATGTATGTTAATCCGGTTGCAGAATACGGAAAGCAACTTGAGACAGTTACAATTCTCATTGTAGGTATTTCCGACATAAAAAATAAATGTAGTTGTTATAGTCCGATCTTTGGTCTTCAATATCAAACAATCAGAATGCTGACAGTCAATCAATTGGATTACATAATGACCACTTAAGCTAACCCATCCATCAACTGTAAATCAAAATGTTACAATTTCAACAATATTAGAAAAATCTAAAAAACAAGATTCTATTCACCTCGGGTTTCGATGTTGAACATATCCGTAAAAATGATAATAGTCTGCAATTTGCGTCGATATCATCTACTCATCCAAACCTTCTTTTCTGTTACTATGGAAGGTTCATGTCAAAATCTGTTGTTGGTACAAGTTCTAGGTTACTTTGCTTTCATATTTTGCTGAATCTTTGCATCAGAGTTAGGCAGTGATCTCCTTTAAGTTATTGTTGTATGGTGGCATGGTAGGCAATTACTGATGCTGTGATGACAAGTTTGGTGTACTAGATACGTGTAGTATTAGGCCTTCTTAGATTTATTTTGTGGTTTATAATACGCTCAAGGAGTATCTGAATTCAATAATGTAATCAGATACCAGGAAAATATCAAACAGCATTAAAAATGAAAAACGGATTTTGATCTCAGAATAACTTTAAATCTTATAAACCGAGAATGCTGTAATTATTAGACATTGTTATTGTTGATCATATTTCAAGAATATTAGCTCTTTTATAACATATTAAGTAAATAAAGAATATAAACACAAATGTATTTCTTATAAAATGTATTTAAAGCACCTGGTATTCAAATACAGTTTAGCAGTAGCAGTATAAAAAGCTTAGCATCTCTATGATATTATTAATTTGGCACAGAATAAATTTATATTTAGAATCACCTTAAAAAGTTTTTACATTGAATAGTCTTTATGATACTCAATACCCATTACAATAGTTTAAGTGATAGCTTCATCTTAACTCTTTGAATAAGAGACATTTCTTTGAAAAGCCTCGTCCAATCAGATTAGACTGATCAAATTGAGTAATCCAATCAGAATTGAAGTCAATTTAATGCCTTCATAAGTAGCTGGCATTTATTTCATATTCAAACTCCCATTTATGGATATGATGATGGGTATTTTTGGGGTCATTAAGATCATACAAGTATCAAAACTACAAAACAGTCTATCCTTCCCAGAGGGTAGTAATTAGTCTTAGTCTCTGGGCTTCAGGGTATTTTCAAAACTATTTTGGCACCAAGCAAGTACACAATACATACACACCCTTGGTAATCTTCTCATTTTGTTTTAAACCTTGACTATTTACAAAACAATTCCAGACTGTTCTTGCAGCATTCATGGAATTAAAATGCAGCTAAATATATTTATATGTTTTGCTATATGTGTAAATATAGAATGTTGCTTGATCTATGAGGTCCTCAAGGCCACTTACAATCACATGAACCATTCTGAATCAAACATACCAGAGATATCATTTGATATCATTTGGACCTTTTATAAAAAGTCAGTATATTGAACAAATATTTCACTCTATTGAGGTGAATACCTGTACATCTTTCACAAGTGATATTCCACGAAGCCCAAAGGTCAAGTGGAATATCACCTTGTGAAAGTGCTACAGGTATTCATCGAAAATAGAGTGAAATATTTGTTTTATTATATCAGTATCTAGCTCAACATCCCTGATATTATTAAGTCATAGGTTAACATTGAAATACATTGAATCTACTCGGTTCGTTATTCTACTCGGTTCGTTATTTACACTGAACGAAAACAAATTCTTTGAAAATTCCCGGGAGCGTGGGATATCGCTAGATATCTCACGGTTGTCTTATCTGATTAGCATTGCCATTGAATATCGCCAGATATCCCACGACATGTGACCCGGTTTTGACCAATCATATTGTCGCTAGCTAGATAGTGATATAATAATGGTATATATCCTCAAAATCAACAAGTAAATTACAAATATACATATTATTATGAAATGTACATACCATTGTCATTCAATATTATCAAAAAATACTATTATGAAATGTACATATTATTATCAAATATAATTATGAGAAATATTAATAATCATCAAATATACATATTACAAAATGTACATATTATCATCAAATATACAGATTCTTCTAAAATGTACATATAATCAGCAATTACAATAAGAATTAATTATTTTTAATTTAAAACATGATTCAAAACATACCTTACACAGAACTCATGTGATTAAGAGATATATTCTTGTTATTCTCTGAAAATCTAAATTATAGATAGGATCATGGTAAAGTCACAAATATTTCAGACCAACTGGTTAATATTGAAATATGGACCAGCATTTTAATTTAGACCAGAGGTGAGTTTCCATCATAAATGCTGAACAAACATTTGACCTAGATCCAAATCAACTGAGTCCATACCTCAAGGACTGGTATTTATGCTTTGCCCTGGACAGTGATCTTTTGTGGGCTAAATTACAGTACAGTAAAACATAAATGTACATGTATGCGATCACCCAGATTTAAACTCCTCAGAATTAAGAAAACTCCTCAGAATGTAAAATTTTCTTTTCCAGTTTTCATATTCAAGATTTAATCTCATGAACACATCATTTTATATCTCATTTAAGTGTTAAGTGAACCGGTACATGAAATAACCAATTTTATCACACCCAATACTAGCTCAACCAACACATCAAACAAACAATATTAAATCTCATTTTTTCTTCATTGAAATGAGATGAGAAAAGTTATGTTGTAAGCATTAATTTAGAGACAAGTTGGACAGTTGGCCATGATATAATTGATTGAACACCTCCCTCTTTCAATCATTTTCATGCCATTTAAGACCAGGGGTGTCTCATAGTAGGACTGGAAGGCGGTCAAAGGCTTAAAGGGTGACGCATATCGTTTAGCAAATCGAACGCTCGTTTCTGGTGTTGCTCACCGTTTAGTATAAAAGGCCCGATCCCGGAATAATACTCAAGGGTTCACAGGTTTGAGGTCGTTGTGTCAACACCTCTAACTGTTATATAGCGTAAGTATATTATAGATCGTCACACATTTATAAAAGGGTGATTTTTATTTTGACAAATCAATTCCACATTTATGGGCGAAGTTTCAGGATCATCTATTTGTGTATAATAAGGAAAAATTGGCATCTAAATTTCCCCATAACGTAATAGCACACAGCTTGGCATATGAAATATCCTACAAATGAAACAAAGCAAGACAAACCGGTTTCTAATGCAAGGATTTATATTGGCTGTTGTACATGTATTCTTTGAACGCAATCACTCTTTGGATAACGTTTTCAAAATCATTATAAACGGATTACTTTATCTCAAAGACAATTTCAATAAACTGGATTTTACAGAACTCCCCTTATTTCTTAAAAATGGACTGATCCAGTTGATTCGCCTAGAGCCGCCATATTGTTTTTATACGGGATGCTAATCGGAACCCTTTAACAGTGAACGGCTATATATGGCACTCATTTATTTCACCGAGGAGACTAAAACACATGATGTTTTAAATTTTTATTAAATTTCAGAGGTTTCGCATCAAGCACCAATAGATCTGACAATGTGGGCCGCAAGCAAAATATCATTTCAATACACCTTCCTTATAAACGCTGCCACATTTCGCTATACCAAAGAAGTTAAGTTCTATAAGCCAGATGAATGATGCCATACATTGTACATGAAGAGGTGCACAAAAAGTTCTTAGAGTTTTTTCTTAATACAGAATTTGTTAATCATATTCTTTGTTTGAAACCATTTTTACCTTAAATATATACATCTTACTTGATCAAGCTTATATACATCTTTGTTTCATTGGGGTAGCAAGAGATGGCATGGTTGTTGCAAAGGTCTCTAGTTACAGAATATACATATACGCCATCTAATGATTGTCTCATTCATTATACATGTCTGCCAATTTTGTGAATTTTGGTCCCCAGTCATTAAGATAGTTATAGTCCTGGTCCCCGCTGCTCCCTGACCCAAGTGAGCTCAGAGACAATGCCAGACTTCCTTCACCCTCCTCTTCATATTCCCGAATACTGTCAAAAGGTGGCGCATTTGGATCATCATCTGCATCTCCAAGGCGACCATTAAGGAATCCACCAACATCAGGATTGTCACCACTAGGTGGCGGTGCGGCAGATGCTGAAGACATAAACAGAAATAATTTTATAAAACTGTGCTGTTATTAGGTCTTATGTTTAACGATTGATTTGGCAATTTGACTTCAATAAAGCAAGCGAAGTGTCCTGTTTAATGAATGTTAAAAACAAAATATTTTTGATCTAAATATACTTCAGATAAGAACCCTGCACCGTTAATCCAAGATGATTTTTTTACAAGGACTCTAAAATAGTCTAAGGTTGGGAATGGAGTAGACTTAATAGAGTTTAAAGAAATTAAACCAGTTTGAGTGAGATAACTATATTTTTGTGCAAAGTTGTTTTGTGTTGTTTGACATGTACATTTGCTAATGTATTAATTGCATGAATGGTAAAGACAGTGTACATGTATAACTAGTATAAAGATTATTCAACAAAATATTTGAAACTGCTCACCTTGGACAGGTCTGTTATCCACAACCCTAATAGGAGCCTCACCCTCTGCGTATACAGGCTTAGCAAGACGAGCCAAGTCATAACCTTCCATATCTTCCTCTCCTGCAATTCCAACGTAATATAAATCTTAAAAGATGAACAAAAATAATTCAAGATCTCAAATAAACATGTCTGTCATTTGATAAGGTTACTGTCTCCCTTTCTTTTAAGACTTCTCCAGTATTTTACTATTTTCTGTGTTTATTTTCGGAGGGCTTGTGAAAATGGCATTATAAAAATGGCTATTTATGTTTTAGAGAAAACTATAAGTAGAAAACAGCAAATTCCTGGAGTAGTACATCTTACTGAACGAAACATATTTATCAAACCACTCATAATAAAGTATAGTTTAATCTGACTTTAGAAAAACTACACACATATGTGACATAAAATCATATCAAAAATAAAATAAAAATCCTTAAAAGAATTTGAATCAATCAAGAGTACTTGTTTATCAAAAATCATATTATTCTGAGAAATTTCAGCCTTTTTGAAATCAGTTTCCTGAGGAGAGTTCTAAGCCAATAAAGCATTGGTACATGGAATCTTAATCAAGTGTGGCAACTTGTATTTGAGTAATCCAATAATATTTTTTCCAAAATAATGAAACTGGCAGCCATTTTGAAATTCAGTTCACACATATATCAAACATACCAGCTCCATCTTCATCATAATACATGACATTCTCCCTGACATCATCCATGTCATCTATCAAGGGAGGTGGGCGATTCCTCGTTCTGGTTATCAGTACAAGGAGCAAGATCAACACTACATGGAAGAAAGAATGAATATGATAAAACAACATACAATTTGAAATATACATGCAAATAGCATGTTTTAAAATACGAAATATGCACACTTTAACACATAAAGTATTTTTTGACTACAGTATTAAATAATGAGAAAGGGCAAAAGATAAAAGCCCAGGTTTGAAGTAATCTTTCATCTTTTAGAGAAATTAGAGAAATTTAATTAGAGAAAATAGAATACAATGCCTATTATGATATACAATGGCATTGATGACAAATGTCCAGAATAGACATCACACTCAATGGCAGTTTTATTAACTCTTCTTATTACATATTAAGCTCATCTCAAAGAATATGTCCGATTATATCTGAGCATGTCTCTGGTGAAATGATATTTTACACTTTTTATATCATGGAACAAAAGTCAAGAATCACAACAATATGGAATTAATTCTGATCCAGCAGAAGTATAACTTTACAAATTCTTTGATAACAATATAATAACTATGTAATAGTAGGATAGATAACAATGGAATGTCAAAACTAATATGTACAAGTAGTGATCCTACTAAGCATATAAGGCGTATAAAGCAGATGGATTAAAACGCCTTAGCATATGACACTAATAGAAGGCACTCGAATGACCAGAGGTACTCAAATTGTCATCAATGGTTTCATTTTCAAGGTATTCAATTTGAAAGCGGTGGTACTAACAATGATATTAGTGGTACTAACTCAAAGTTGGTGGTACTAACAATGAGATTGGTGGTAATCGAGTCAATATGGTGGTTCTCAACTTTTTATTAGCCATACACACCATTCAGTGGGTGACATTAGCAATAATACAAGTCATACTTGGTACTTACATAGCAACATTAGAAAGCAGACTAGCATTGCCACCCATGCACCTGTACTAAGTGACGCACCAACCGCAGCTATTGCTATTATATCACAATTCTTGCCTCTCCAACCTGATGTACACTCACAGCTAAATAAAGCAAATAAGCAATGAGGCTATAGCAAACATAAACTTATATATAAGGCTTCATTATGACAACTGAGCACAAAGCATTCCTTATAAAGCGCTGTTTCATAAATATAAATGTTTCAAGCATATTATCTACACATTTTCCAATTGGGTAGAAGAAAAATTCTACAGCATAAAGTACACTTTTTGTTAGTTATAGGGTACAGTTATATAGTACAATGTACATGTACAGTATGTGGAGACTTTTGTGAAACATTTCTGTAACACCCCCCGAAATATTGTATGTGTGATTATTATGGTTTATACCATTTATATTCAAAGAATAATGGAAATGTACACTGCCTCCAAAAGTTTTGGCAATTTGAAGTACAATTTTTAACACTATCCAATGGAGACTTCAAATTTCTAAACTTATTTGAGAGGTTGTATCCTCAGCATGTTATAGTGGAAAGTGCCCTGAAGTGGAGATTATCAGTTGCAGCAAAATGAGGGACAGCATATAAGAACAGCAAGTAGAAGAGTTTCAGTCAAGCTATTATCAAGAAAATGTTAAATCATAATTAATGTACAGTAGAACCCGCTAAGTGGAACACTTCTGGAAGTGGAACACCTCACAAGTGGAACAATGTTAAAAGTCCCATGATCTATCTACTCCATATTAATGAACCTCTGTAAGTGGAACACCTCCCTAGTGGAACAATTTTTGTGGTCCCAATGGTGTTCCACTTATACAGGTTCTACTGTGCTCATCAGATGGAGAAGTGAACATAATCATACATTAATATAAAGAATGTCATCTACAAAAAAGGCAGCTACTAAAACATGAATATGCAGCATACATTTCAGTAGCAAATGTACCATCCATGCTTTGACATTTAACAGTACACCTAGAACTAGAAAAAGAGAGAGAATGCAGAAGTGGCAGATGTGCCATGTTAAATAGACAGACCAGGCTTTGCAGCTAAAATGCACAGTATAAGATAGAATATTGAAACATTGGCAGAACCTTGTCACAAAGCTGACACCAATTTATTTCAGAGCTTGGACAAAAATGGCAGCTAAATGTAAAATTGGCAGTAAGATAAAAATTAGCAGCAGCAACAGTATGGTTTTGAGAAAAATGGCAGCTAAAATGTAAATTCAGCAATGTGATACAAAATGTGAGCAAGAATGCTGGCTAAACTTACAAATCAATGCTACAAGAGAAACAACAATGGCTATTATAGCCCCTGTTGTTATTCCAACAGCTGCTGCAGTTAATGTTTGAGCCCCATTCACGTCACACAATGTTCCAGAGAATCCAGCTGGACAATCACACCTGTAAAATGATAACCCATAGGAATTAGTAGTCCCCAAAGACTGATCGTTTGTCTGCCAATTTTCAATTCAGAAAACTTGTCAAAATATTCCTGTTTTTCATTAATTTCCTCATTTTCAAGTGGCTGCGTGGCTTATTTACTTAATGTGACTGGGCCATGGGAGGATCACTGTAAAACATTCACAAACATATAAAATGTATAATTAAGAAGCAGTCTCTGATATGTCCTTGGAGCATTCTGCATCTCTAAAAAGAGAAATATATACACATGCAACAAATCTATAGTTTCCCTATTCAACCATCTAACTAAACCAAACTACAGATCTTTGATTCAGCCTTGATATCAAGTTGGTCAAACCTGACTAACATAGAGATTTTTACCTGAGAAGAGGAAGGGACACTATAATAGTTATTGACTGGCTCCTTTAATGTGGCATCACATTCAACCTTAAACACCTCTCATTTAGAAGGGTTTTAATACTAGTAATAGTGAAAACTTTATGAGTATCATTAATTTAATTACTCCTGTAAAAAGTAAAGCATTTTAATAACTTAATAATCCTAAATACAAATTGACTACTCTTAAATTTAACTGCAAGGCCTAGGGGTACATGTATGCCAAGCAAGGCCTACATTGTTATAACGTACATATAGTTTGTATGTATAAGGCCATAGCAGTATTTCTGACAAGTTGTATGAGGATATCCAACAAGGCAAAGCAAGCCTACTGTATGGGGATCTGACAAGGCCTATGGGAAAATGACAAGGCCATTGTTTCATTGGGACTTACAGAGTAAGAGGAGGAAACAGACCACTATGGAGACTATAGCTCCTGCACTCATTGATGCTGTTGCAGCTGCTACTCTGGCAGCTATGCCACAGTTTGGACCAGAGTAGCCTGGCCTACAGTCACATCTAAATCACCAAGGAAATAATTGTATTATACAGTAAAATGCAGCAGGGCCAAGGTATATGCAAGTATGTAGGTCCTTTGTATGGCCCTAATAATTGTTTAAACTAAATTGTTTGTTTCCTTGAAATTGCTGTGAGCCTTTTAGCATTTCTGTTGCTCTAAAGATGCCTAAAGGCATGTGTTAAACCTCATCATAATTACTAATTAGCCTCTATATCATAATTGTTGGAATATCGCAATACAGCATTCTGCATTTGAGTAACAATTTTTTCAACTCTATTCATCCAATATACACATTCTAGAATGACTTGTACAGCACAAAATTCTATAAAAGTTATAAGAAACTGAATGGCATACCTATAGCCGCTGCCAACTGGAACACACACCCCACCATTGAGGCAAGGGTTGGCAAGACAAGAGACTGGAATACATGTTGGTGTACCACCCTCATCCACTCTTTGGTAGCCTTCCTGGCATCTGAAACCATGAGAATTGCACAAATCAAAGTACAATGATACATTTATAACTAGATAATGGCAACTCCGCGGAGTAGCAAATCCCAACGAACAAAATATCAATTACCGAATTCCAATCAATTATACTCATTACTTTGGTTAAAATTGAAAAATTTAGATTTTAGAATTGCGAATTCCTGCAAAGCGGCCATTTTGAATTTTCTGAGGTACAAATCTGAAGAATAATACCATAATTGTGATCTACTCCAAAATTCCTTCAATTTGAGTATAATATAGCCATACTTTGAAGGAATCGAAAAATTATTGCGAAATCGTACATTAGACGGCCATTTTGAATTTTACGAGGCTCGAATCAGAAAAAAGATACAATATTTGCAATCTACTGTTAATTGCCTTTCATTTGAGTATAATAAAGCTATACGTCAGAAAGATCTAAAAATTAGCGAAAATTACTGTTTTCCTGACCCCCCATACACGGCCCCTGGGGGTCAGGATGAAAAACACAGAATATATGTGAAATAGATAGATGTTGCAAATATACTTCCAAAATTTCAAACAATAATATTAATTACTTTGGTTTAGAATGAAAAATTTATGATTTTTGCGAAAAAGTCCCGTCATTTTTAAAGCGGCGGCCATCTTGAAAATTTTTTTTTGCGTACAACTATTCACCAATATACATCTTTCCACTAAATATGAAGAAAATCCATCAACTCGTATTTGAGTTATCTTCCGGACGGACGGACGGAGGGCTTCACTATATCCCTACCGAACTTCGTTCGTTGGGATAATAATCATAATGCAAGTGGGATCAGTCAAAAGTGGGAGGAATTAATTGCCAGGTATTCTCATTTCCAGTTTCTTTTGTGTCCAGATGCACAGACATTCTTTCCACATGAAACATTCTACACAGTACATGTAGAGTCAAGATAAGGTAAGAGAGGAAACTGGCAAATGCATATATTTTAGTAAGTCCACTAGTCCTCACTGAATAAATATTACTGCCACATTCTACGGTTTATATTTACAGCCTAGCTTATTTTTTCTAAAAGTGTTGATTATTGGATTTTTCCATTTATGATAAAATATTTACCCGCATTCATAATCGCGCCATCTATTGAGACATATGAGGCCATTGGGGCAAGTTATTCCGGTACAGGGTGTCCCAGCATTGCAGGTGCTCCCCACATTGCTACTGAGGTATTGCACTTCTGCCGCATTGCTGATAGAGTTCTGCCCAGAGTCCATTGGAAACCATCCTTTGTTATAGCGCACGTCATTAAGACAACCTGGAATGAATTTTGTGACTATTATAAATCATAGTGCATGATGGGAAGGGATTTTAATCATTGACTAAGTCTAAAGTAAGAGGGGTAGAGGTTCATCTTTACCTGAAGACTCTTTGAACTACAGGTTATTTCCTCCTGTTCAATCAATGTTTTTTTTACTAGGAATATGTATGACATCAATGTCTTCTGTAGAAAGAATTCAACAGCACTCAATATAAATGTAGTAACACAGTAATGATCATTAATTGGTTTTCTTGGTAAAATAATACTTCTTTGATTTATCGTCATTACACGCATATTTTATTGCCTCATGCTCATATTATTACTTTTATGTGTACATGTATGTCATACGTAAATGATCATCATAACTGGTTGTACCAAACTTGGGTAAGGTACACTCACTGGACATTTTAAGTAATTATTCTGAATATACCAATAAGGTTTATTTTCAATTGTATTCTTGTACAACTGCTATACTCGGATATACTTTAATTTGTACAAACGGCAATGCAGTAGCCTGTCGTTGGTAAATTAATATGGATTTGAATTTGCTTTGTGCTTGTTTGTTTGAATGTTTGTACAATAATTGATCTTTTAAAATTGCATGAATGTATCTCCTATTTATAAAGGGCAATAAATATATACATACATACATACATGACAGAAAATAAGTTAAATAAGTTCATTAAATTATAGCATTAGAAAAATGTAAGTCATCTGTTTGTACTAGCTTGTACAAATTGCAAATCAATAAATACATACGCAATTGTAAATAATTGTAATTTTCACTTCATGAAGTCATCATCTCACAAGTGATACCATAATATTTTCAAGGAAATCTCAATTTGCAGCTAATGACGATTTATGTCAGATTACAAATAGGCACATACAAGAAACCAATAGAACTTGCCAGGATATAACCTTATTTCATTAAATGAAAGATTGTGTATCATTTAATTTGTGACATCGTAGGAGATGAAATACTATTCCTATTGCATTGTACTTAACAAGCTTAGAGATTTGCTTATTTCCTAATTCTCCAAGATATATCCACAAATAGACTATATCATGAAAACTGTATTTATTTTCTAATGACTAATATTTGACGCTACATGTATATAGTAATCATAGTTCCTGTAAGTGAAATTAGATATAGATGTAACATGATATAACCATTATTTCTGTAGCTTGCAGAAGAACCATCTAACGTAACAGTTAGAAGCTCTGACTTTTTTGTCAGTTAGTTAGTAGCTAAAAATAATGCTTTGTATATTCACATCTATTAAATGTAAAGAACATAGAATAATAAGCTTTTAAATCTGAATCTGTCTCACAAAAATATTACAAAAAAATATTTGAACTTAAATTTTAAAACTGCAAATTATATTCCATTATTGCCACTTTGTCGGGCCAGTTCTAGGGGTTTTTGTGCTAGTTTAGAAGGCATTAATTTTACTGTATCGACCTTGAGCAATATGTGACGTCATAGTGGCGGTCAATATAGCCGGTCAAGAATGCATTTAAAGACCGGCAATTTTCCCTGGGAAATTAGATATCGTTCAGTGCATAAGATTTTCTTGCTGTTTCAGTCCTGGTCATTAACGGTGGTAATAATACTAATAACGTCATTTTGAAGGGCAATATAGTGAATTATAACATACCTATGATGATGTATAGTGCAAAGTGTACACAAGACAGCGGGCCAATATAAGTTTTGAAAAGCCCGCGCCCGCTTACTTTCTGATTGGTCAAGGCGCTGACGTCATAACCAATCAATCGAAGATAAAACTGCGCGAGCAATTTTTCTAAACTCATTTCAATCATTTTCAAACCATTTGTTTGTCAATTTTATAAGAAAACGGTACTCAGCTGACCAGTCTACATCATCATAGGTATGTTATAAATCGTTTATGTCACTATCGTGGCACATATGCCCTCGGTTCTCAGAGATCAATGTCCCTCCCAAGGTCGGGCCATATATCACTGAGACCTCGGGCATATATGCCACGATAGTGACATAACCTCTAAATATTGGACTGAGGGCCTATCATATTTTGCTTCAGTTTTGCCTCACCTATTCAAAGCCTCACCCATTTATGGATTCCAGCTTCCCTCGCTAAAAGAGGACAATGTGTCTACATATAAAAAATTAGTACTGTGGGTACTGGGCTCACATGGAAGTGAAAAAAAAAATAAAATGGATATAATTTTTTGCAGATTTTTTATGACAAAATTATTTCATACAACTACTCTTTACAAAGACATTACTTATTTGTAAAACTAGGAAATGGGCCAAAAGTGAATTTCCCGAGACAAAAATGGTGGCCATTTTGAAAATAGGCGAGATTTTGAAGCAGGAGTCACAGGTTTTTTTCTTTATTGATGTTGAACAAAAATATTTTAAATCGGGAATCCTATTTACAGAGGATTTAAAAAGTGTTGACAGACAGGGGTTTCAAAACTTGCCACTATTTTGGACTGACTGAGAGACAGATGGACAAATCAATGTTAACTAAAATGGCTGAAAATAAAAAAACGGATATAATATTTTGCCAATTTTTTGTAACAAAATTATTTCATACAACTACTCTTTACAGTGACATGGTTTTTTACAATGCAGGACAGCTGAAATTATTTGTAAAGCTAGGAAATTGGCCAAAAGTGAATTTCGCAAGACAAGAATGGCCACCATTTTGAAAATAGGCGAGCTTTTGAACCAAGAGTCATAGGAGATTTTTTTGTATTGATGTTGAACAAAATTAACTTAAAACAGGAATCCTATCGACAGAGGGTTTAAGGCAAATGGTCCAAAAGTGGATTTTGCGAGACAGATGGACAAATCAATGGCTGAAAATAAAAAATGGATATAATTTTTTGCTGATTTTTCGTAACAAAATTATTTCATACATCTACTCTTTACATTGACATGGATTTTTACAATGTAGGGCACTTGAAATTATTTGTAAAGCTAGGAAATAGGTCAAAAGTGAATTTCGCGAGACAAAAATGGCGGCCATTTTGAAAATAGGCAAGCTTTTGAACCAGGAGTCATAGGGGAATTTTCTGTATTGTTGTTGAACAGAAGTAACTTAAAACAGGAATCCTATCGACAGAGGTTTTAAAACATGCCACTGTTGTTGACGGAAAAGTGGATTTCGCGAGTCAGACGGACAAATCAATGTTAACTAAAACGGCTGAAAATAAAAAAAATGAATATAATTTTTCGCTGATTTTTTGTAACAAAATTATTTCATATATCTACCCTTTACATTGACATGGATTTTTACAATGTAGGACACCTGAAATTATTTGTAAAGCTAGGAAATGGGCCAAAAGTGAATTTCGCAAGACAAAAATGGCAGCCATTTTGAAAATAGGCGAGCTTTTGAACCAGGAGTCATGGGGGAGTTTTCTGTATTGATGTTGAACAGAAATAACTTAAAACAGGAATCCTATCGACAGAGGTTTTAAAACGTGCCACTATTAGTGACGTACAGACAGACAGACAGACGGACGGACGGATGGACAGACAGACAGATGAACAAGTGAGCGATTGCAAAAGCTCACCATGTGAGCTAAAAAGAACAAATTAAAAAATGATGCTACACTACCTTCTATTCCTGTTTGTGCAGCACCATTTAGTCGAACAGCACCACCATATAGTCCCTTTAGCTTAATTTCAAATGTCCTTGTGTCATTCTCCATACCAAGGGTCTCATTGTAATATGGCCCATCTCCTCCATCCATCTGCAGGGAGAGAATCTTCCCTGCCCGATTGACACTCACTGAGTGCCATGCCCCATCAGATGCATCTACATCTTTCAGCCAAAGTTCACGATTTTCTGGACCCAAGCGATGAGTAAATCGTAACTTTTTGTCAACAATCTGTCAAGGATATAACATGACTGGTGTTACAATAATGTCAACACTTCTTGGTGGTGACAACAATCAGTGCAACACATGTAAAATCTATAAATATAGACTTTAAGGACACCCTGTATTTCATAGAAATATTGGTCACTACAGTGTACAATAATATACAAAACTAAACTAAAAATAGATCAAACTTAACTACAAAATATAAAAGTACAAGACTTAGTATATTCTAAAATACAGTAAGAATATACCATCAAGACAGGTGCCTATTATTTAAAAAAATTCATTTAAAGGTTAGTTTCAGTAGTTCAGCAGATCAATGATAAAATAATATTGAACTAATACTAACATCAAGGAGGAAATCACGTTTATAAGCAGGCTCAGTTTCCTCATTACTTGCTACAAAGAGGGCGCCACTATTGACACGGGTGCGGAACATCAGCTGTATGCCAGTGTTTCTGGGAACGTTTTGTATGTTATCTCTGTAAAATGGCTCTTTGAAATCCCACTGTATGTAGCTGTCTGGCTTGTAATCCCTGGGCTGTGTCTCTGTGTAAATATAGGAGATAATACACTTTTTAATCATTACACATGTATACCTTCTGTTAAAGTACACAAAGGAAAATAATCATTTAAAATCAACTATTTAGCATATTTGCATATTTATTAATGGTTATTTAAGTTAGATATTAGAATAATTTGCGATTTCTCATTCTACTATATTTTCTAAATGTATTAATAAATCATGGTAGAATATATTAAAAAAACATCAAAAACGTTCCTATAATACATCAACAATATACATACCAATGTTACATCCTGGTCCTCTGAATCCTGGTCGACAGTCACAAACATAGCCGCCTCCTATCTCCCCGATACATGTGCCATTGCCCCCACATCTTGGCCCACTGGGCAAATTCACCCCACAGGCTGAGTCCTCCGCTGGGCATCTGTCTGCTGTATTACTATGTTGACCAACATTGCCGATATGCAAGTCATACAACTGAAATTGAACATTTTTAACTGATAGGAACAACATAAGAGTAAAACCTGTGTATAGGAATACCTCCCAATCTGAACACCTCTCAATGTGCACACCTCCCAATCTGAATACATCTTAATGGAATACCTCCCAATCTGAACACCTCTCAATGTGCACACCTCCCAATCTGAATACATCTTAATGGAATACCTCCCAATCTGAACACCTCTCAATGTGCACACCTCCCAATCTGAATACATCTTAATGGAATACCTCCCAATCTGAACACCTCTCAATGTGCACACCTCCCAATCTGAATACATCTTAATGGAATACCTCCCAATCTGAATACCTCTTAATGGAATACCTCCCAATCTGAACACCTCTCAATGTGCACACCTCCCAATCTGAATACATCTTAATGGAATACCTCCCAATCTGAACACCTCTCAATGTGCACACCTCCCAATCTGAATACATCTTAATGGAATACCTCCCAATCTGAACACCTCTCAATGTGTACATCTCCCAATCTGAATACCTCTTAATGGAATACCTCCCTATCTGAACACCTCTCAATGTGAACACCTCCCAATTTGAATACCTCCCAATCTGGACACCTCTCAATGGGTACACTTTTTTCAACTCTGTTTTATTAATCTGCCATAGAATTCCATTCACATTTTGAAATGTAGAAATGGTTTTAATTAAGTAAAGACATCTGGGGTATAAAGAAAGATACAAATCTGGTACATGCATCTACATATGCCATCTATTTGCTTCAAAACTTGTTTAAAAGCACCTTGGTGAGAAGTGTGCAAATTCCGGTAAACTAAACTTCTAATGCAGTTTCAAGTTTCAAAAATACGAAAGAAGCTTTGTATAATCATCAATTGATTGTGCAACATGTTTTAACAATTTTTTCTTTAATTTTTTCTAAATATATGGAAAGTGCCCTTTTATCGAAGCAATTACTCCTACCTCCCCCATAACAAAAATTAGCTTTACTAGAAATAGGCAGTTTGACATGGCCCCTTTTCTTAGTATCATTACCTCTCCATTGTTGTAAACATTCTTTATACATCCATTGAAACCAGTCGTGGTTAAGCCTTGGGGGTAAGTGACCTGTGGCTTTGACCTGCCCCCTAGCTCCAGGGGTGAGTAAAGGGTGAGGTACATTCCCAGGCCAGTAAATTCCACCTCTGGGGATTGGCAGGGGGTACGGTCTTCAAGCCAGGGGGCGCTGGAGTTCAATACTGACTGGGCACAACTATCAACTACAAAGTGTACTTTCTGAAATTACAGTTACAAACGTTATAATATTGCTTCATAAAATGAAGTTCAAATATTATATCATAATACAAAAATTACCCAAATGAAGTTTAAAGTCACATAGCCAACCTACAATTAGACTAATCCAGACAACGATACTCTACTTCTGACTTCTATAAAACTCTCAAATTTCTGAGAATCCTTACCATTGTGAGGATTGCTGAAATTCACTGACTTTTCCATGTATGATCATGGGAATGATTGATATTTGTTTTATTTGTATAAAAGCAAAAGTTTGGACTTTATTTGGCCAAATTGGGTCTATGCTGATTGTCATTGCAAAATAATTGCATTAAAAAGTCCAAATATGGAGAGTGCCCCAATTTGATATGCTTATCTGAGCAAGAACTTGTAAAATATAACATGTCATGATTAAATAAATAAAAATAAATAATAAAAAAAGGCTTATGCTATATACATGTCCTCAGTAAAGTGTTCCATACCTGGCCTATCTTAATGATGTCAATCTTGTGCCATTTCCCATCACTCAATTTTGGCATGACATTATTCCCACCAAGGTCACGACCTTGAACCCTCATCTCTCGTGCACCTGTACCAAGGTCAAGGCGCACTTTGGGGTAACCACCCTCCAGTTCCACTGATATGAAGTCCTGGGGAACTGGGTTATCAAGGGAATCTAGAAAACAAACACAAAGGGTAATTGTATTTCATACTAATGTTGTCATGGTGATTAAGCAAGTAAATAATAAGTAAATCTAGCAGATTATATACAAAAAACTATATGACTAAGCCATATATTAAAGTTTATGGGAAATTAAGTCTATATATGCTATGGTTTCTCATGTAGTAAATAAAACAAAGTAATATATATGCAAATTCACTTTAACCCTGAACGAGGCTGATTAATATTTATTTAACATGAAGTGTTGAAGGAAAAAGAATCTCGTACATCACATTTTTATAATAATTCATAATTCAATATTAAAGCCCTGAAATCCTAGAAAGGTCAAGAAAAGGTTTGACCGGAGATTTGATTTGAGAGGTTATCAAATAATTCAGTGGGCCCCACCCAACATAAATTTGCAGGGCCTTACTTGCATTCACATTCTCCCAGGGGCCATTATATAAGAGCAGTCCATTGTCTTGTGATGTCATAAACTCAAGACTCAATGTTGTATCCTGACACTGAGGGGCAAGTCTTTTATACCAAGCATAACCATTTCCAGTAAAACTATGTCTGGTCTGTTGACAACGGGGTCCATCAAAGTCTGCTAGACATTCACAACTAAAAAGTGAAAGCAAAACAGCTAGTGAGTTTCCTATATCATTAGTAATAAATATACAGAATTGATGTATCAATAAACATTTACGAATAAATCTCCTTTCTGAAAATACCATGGTTTTAAAACATTACAATTCAAGGAGTGAGTACTTCAATTCATAAAATGCAATTTACATTTTGTATACTATCTTATTCTATATTATAAGATACTTCACATTAAATACAAAAACATTAATCTTAATTTTTCAAGAATCACAACTTACTAAAAGCCTTGCATTGCTGAATTACCAAGGGTCTCACCACGTGGAATATCATGACAAGTCCCATTATTCAAACATGACATTGGCCCACATCCTTGTGTAGGGGACTCAAAATCCCTCGCTTTACAAGAACATGTCGTCTCAAGGAATGCATCAACGCCCACAAGGGATGTTGCGTTTGTATTCACCTATGTCCACAAAAAACACTGAATTAAGATACTGAATAGTTAATATTAGTTAATAATATTATTTATAAATTGTATTGAACATATAGGGCAGAGCATTTGTACTGAAAGGAGCGTTTTCAGAACAAATATGTACTGAAAAATGTACTAGTTTTGTTTCAGTACAAATTTAAGTATATTTTTGTACTGAAAAATGCACTGAATTTTTTTCAGTATATTTTTCAGTACATAATATACTGAATTTTAAGTACAAATTTAAGTATAAATATGTACTGAAAAATGTACTGAATTTTAAGGACAAATTTAAGTGCAAAAATATACTGAAAAATGCACTGAAAATTTCAGGATAAATTTAAGTACAAATATATACTAAAAAATGTACTGAAATTTAAGTGCAAAAGTCAGTATAAAAATGTACTGAAAAATATACTGAAATATAAGTATAAATATATGCAATGAGAAATATTTGTGCCCAATAATGGAAATAAGAGAAAACGTAAATGTAAGGCATACTTTATAGTATTATATTTAGATAATTACATTGTTCTAATAATTACATTGTACATAGACTGTCATATCATATAACAACAGTGTAGCAATCTTAGCAACTGCTATAAAATGCTACTAATGACCTTTCAAGAGGTAATTGAACTGAATTACCAGTATTAGCAATATGTTTTACATTAAGCTCTAGCAATAAAATTTAGCCATATGTTATGCAATTAAATTTAGCAATATGTTGTACAGTGTTGTACAATAAATTTAGCAGTATGTTGTACAATAAAAACCAATATGATGGACAATAAATTTAGCAATATGTTGTACAATAAAACTTTCCCAATACAGTATGTTATACAATTAATTTGAGCAATATGGCGGCGAATTATACTGGAATAAATGTGAAAAGTGTAAAATAATTCACCGTATGTGCATTTGTGGTTGTTCGAAGTAGACTAGAGCATCCCCCATCATGGCAGTCCCAGTCTGATTGGTAGCATTCATCAATGGGAACCATGGCGATTTGAGCACCACCCAAGGCTGTTTGGATCTGGAGTGAGAATCACATCATGATAGACTTGAAGCCCAATAGACACGAGTTTATGTATGAATACACGTTTGTACAGCTGTAGCAGCTTTGTTATTATTTTTTATGTCGGTCGTCAATAATTTTATAGTATGATCTTTAGGTAACTGGACAACTCGGACCCAGGACAACTCAGACCCTGGACAACTCGGACCCAATACATCTCGGACCCAAGACAACTCTGACTCAAGACAACTCGGACCACTTTTTGAAATTATTATATATCAGTAGATGGCCTCCATTGCCATATTGACATGAAATGTGAGCCAAAATTTCAGGAATGAATTTCAGGATTTCAGGTGAACTGTTCCGACATATGACACCAAAGTTCCTTCTAATCCATATGTAAAGATTACCTGCTCTTTGTTATCCAGGACAAGACCATCCAATCTAGCAGTTCGATACCAAGGGGAGCCATGAGCAGCAAATCTTACATCTGTGTGCGTGTTAGGCTGTCTATCCTTAGCAGTGGTGTTAGTAGCATTGTCACGCACACTGAATATGTGTACATTTCCAACAGGCACACTAAGCATTGTAGCTATTTGTTCTGCTAGCAAAGTCGATCTAGATTTCCCATAATCCTCCACTCCAGTGCCTGTTTTGTTCCGCTCAATAAATTGTTCTTGCGTCATTTCTGAATTTAAAAAAAATTAATCTTAAAATCTTAAACTCTTCAGAAATATGATAATGTTGATTTACTACCATCAAGCTTTGATACAATTGAGAGGTGTGAATGGTACTGAAGGATTCCCTACTTAATTCTTCTACTCAATTCCTCTCCTTTATCCCCTCCTTAACCATGTACTCAATCCCTCCTTAAACAGCGATCCAACTAAATCCCTTTTCTAATTGTTCTCCATTTACCCTTTTCTCACTCAATACCCCTTTCTTAGTTAACTCCCCCAAGTTACCCCCATCCTACTTACTTGCAAATCTGATGGACCCAGAACTGTACACTGCATCATCATATATTTCTTGCACATTGACACGTATGGTGGAAACAGCTTCCACATTGCGTACAGTGTCTCTCACCCTGACCCTGAGGTTGTAGACTCCATTTCCTGTGCCACGTAGCATACGTAGAATACCAGAACTGGCATCCAATCTGAAGTGAAATTGTTTAAATCGTGACATTTTATTCATTAATCTCACATGTTATTCATTTTTGCCCAATTCTATTCAATAATTGTTGTTTAATGTTATTCATTGTTGTATACTGTTTTGGGAAAACTAAACTATAAAACCTACGTGAATCTTGAATGGTCAGCTGATGTCCCTTCAAATGAGAATGTTTTATCTCCTCTATCCCAGTCATCCGGGTCTTCAGCATATACATGGCCAAGATCAGCATTGCTAAGTTCACCTGAATAAGGAGAGAGACAATAGGTTATATGAGTATAACTTTAACATTGAAACAAAGATAACAGTACAGTAAAACCTGTGTATATTGAACATTTTTTGCCTACTGTCAATAGGTTCACTATAGAGAGGGTAATTTATACAATTGTCAGTAGAGTATATGCAGAGGAAGGATGTCCCCTAGAGACATGTGTTCACTAGACAGGTGTTCATTAAAGAAGTGTTCACTTGGCAGTATATGGGTACTTATCAGACCTCATGATACATTGAGTTTGCATGAGAATATCATAGCTCAGGCCAACCTGTAAACTCATCTGTTTCAGTCAGAGTATAGGTTGACTAGTTGGCTAATGTGAAATCATGTCACTACTCACCTTTATAATTGTAAACATAGACCTCCTTATGGCCAGGTCGATGGTCATTATCATTTCTATCTCCGACAGTCACAGTTAGCGTGTTTGTGCCTGTCATACGTGGGTTCCCAGAGTCTGACATGATAATAGGCATGCGGTAGTATTTCTGTTGTTCTCTATCTAGTGTCACCTTTGTCCTGATATCACCCTCACCTCTTCCACTGTCACCACCTGTGCAGAGTTTTATTTTACAATTCTGAATAAGTTCATCAACATCTATTGGATGCAGGTTTATATTTCACTAATCGAATAATATCATAGTGAATCACTTCTGTACATTACAAGACTATCATCCTAAATCAGATTCTTTATGGTTATTCATGCAGCAATTTAAGGGAAAATTGAAAAAACAATTGTCTTTAGATATTTTATATTTTGATTTTGAACTTTGTATTCTGCAATAACTAACAACTTAAATATAAGGTATCATGACTAAAAGAAATACTAATAAATCTTTAAAATTTTTTCAAGTACCTTGTCTGAAGTTCATTGAGAATTGTGGACATGTTGGGTTATCATTGCATGGGCAGGTTTCACCACAAGGCAGTGCAAACAGATATGGCGGACCATTTGGTGAAGTGTCTGCATCCTTCCCTCGTATAGTGACAACATCTTGAACAGGCGGCTCATTCTCCCAAGCGATTGGCTGATAATCTTCCGCAAATTGTGGGAAATTGTCGTTAACGTCAGTGAGTGTGAGAATAAGGGTTCCAGTTCCAGTCATAGTGGGGGTTCCTAGGAGGTAAAATTCAAATTTATTGATAAAAATTATTCGTTTCCACATGAGTAACATTTACAGTAAATGCTGTACATAACTTACACGTATCTGAGTACCTCTTATCTGCCATATTAAGACTTGAAAACTTATATATACACCTGCCAATTCAATCACTTTTGGGCACCCCCAGTGGTGTTTGGATTAGACAGGGTCTACTGTATAGGCTGTATATAATGAAAGTGCAGACTGCCTACCTTTATCAATTGCCAATATGTGAACGTTATGTGTGGCTATATTCTCCCTGTCAAGACGTAGCATAGTTGTGACCACACCTGATTGGGGGTCTATCTCAAAGTGCATGGCATCAGGACGATTGTTCATGTAATCAATAGAATAGCTGAAACAGAAACGCAATGCATTTAAGGATAAGGTGGATGGTTTTGGACAATCCAACTAGATATTTAAATACATGTAGGGATTCATAATCAACCAGCAATATAGGCAGTTTTATCTGGCTGTTTCAACAAAATTTTATGTTGTTCTGAGGAATTTAGCAACTGTTTCTAATGTTAAATAATAATATTCAATTAACTTCTTCTATTGTTCTTATTCTTTTTGCATGCTGTCAGAAATTCAATTGAAACAATTGTGAGTAGTTCTGAATGAAGCTCTCGCATGGGAAAATAAATCATAGGAGAAGGAAGGGAAAACAAGAGATATAATACAAAATTAAGATTACTTCTTTCCTTTAATTTTCTAATTTTTCAGTCATTTTAGAATTTTTCTATTTCATTTGCTATTAATGTACAGGCTATAGCTGCAAGATACATCATAAAGGCAACAATTTGTTGCAAAAGTATTATTTTCTGCTTACTCAAATTGTGCATTTACTCCACTGTCACGATCTGTGGCAGAAAAAGTGGCAATCGTGGTTCCAACAGGAATGTCCTCTGATTGGGTAGTACTAATAGTGGCGGGATTGAAGACTGGAGCATTGTCATTGATATCTGTGATGTTGATGTGTATGACTGCAGTATCACTGTTTGAAGGGTTTGGGTCCTGGACTCTTATGTTATACTGGAGTAAGTGACTGGACATTGCTTCATAGTCCACCCTCTACAACATGCACCATAAACAATGTAACAAAAATGAACAATATGTGAATGATATGCTGATTCAACAATATTTGGTTAGAGTTAGTTCAGAGAGCAAAAGTAAACATGAAAATACAACTTTTTAATAACTGTAACATTTTTAATTAAATACAATAAAAACAGAAAAAAAATTCAAGTTTTTCTGTTCTCACTCCAAAATATTCATTAAATAAATAAAACACAATAATGCAAAACTACTCACTGATTTAATTTTCACAATGCCAGTTTGTGTTGTATGAATATTATCAAAGTAGAAATATGGTGAATCAGGAGAGACAATGCTAAAAGTCAACTTTGCATTTTCCCCAATATCATTATCTGTTGCTGAAACTTCCATACAAGTTGCTCCCAGTGGTAATTCTTCAGGGACCTCCTTATAATATGATTTTGGGGCAGCAAACTCAGGTCTGTTATCGTTTATATCAGCAACAACTACATACACTTTAGTGCTCGCTGAAATCATTAAGAAGATATTATACTCAATAATCAATGTATTCATAAAGTAAATGTATCAATATTGTACCAAATAAAAAGGAAAGAATACATATTGGTTTAAAATAATATAATCTGAGAATAATCTCACACTGTGCCCCCGAGTTTCCCACAGTGTTAATTTAGGGACTCTGGTAAGTGACCTATAGATGCAAGGAAAATATTCAGGTAGATAGAGGCATTGTACCTGTACAAGCATCAAACTTGTTGTATTGGATAATAATTTCAAACATGAGTGTGAATTAACAAAAAAATGACTTCCTGTTCTTACAATAAACAACAATTATAATGAATACTAGCTGATACTGCACTTCAATTTTCTATATCATTGTAATTTGCACATAAATGTGAAATTTCATTTATAAATTCTTACTTGTTCTGGCAGGAACTCCCCGATCCATCCCATCCACTATCATCTCATATCGATCCTGGTTCTCACGATTTAATGGCCTCAAAGAGCGTATTTGACCTGATGTACCATCCAATGAAAATAGGGGATTTCCATTTTCAGTGGGGACATCCCTGAGATTAAAGCACACAGTTCCATTATTTTCAAAGTCTACATCACCAGCTGATACTGTCATGATTGGTTGACCTAAAATAAGAATAGGTCATGAGTTTTAGTCCTGCAAAATAAACTGCCATATTCTCTGACTTAGATATACTAAAACCAACATTTGATTAAAGCAATATGGACACAAGACAAAATCGTATGGAATAATTTGCGATAAGCTAGTTATTAAGCTTGTTATTATGGTCTTACTAGTGGTTATTATTGAGTAATGGTACAGGTATTCGATATGGTATTGCAGCTTACACTTAAGTAATGGTACACGTATCCTTGGATTTTAGGCCCGAATACCGAGGTTTATTTTTTTAATTATCGTGTATTATTATTTTGTGTTATTATTAGTTAACCATATAACTATTGGCATGATATGATAACCTTGTTATATTAATATAGCGCATAGGCGTAGCCAGGGGGATGCGATGTGTGCGATCCCTCCATAACCAATGAAAATAGAACTATTAGGTAGAAGAAAAAAGTCTTAAAATGCTTTTTATTTGAAGCTTCTAGCTCGATTTTGAACGAAGTTGCACCAATTTTTGTAAAATTCAAAACAAATCTTCAAAAACATTTTTTATGCCACGATCGCACCCCCCCCCCCCTTCCCCCCGACTGAAAGCTGGCTACGCCACTGTAACGTGTAATCAATACGCTACATTTTGTATGTTTAATTTGTATACTAAAAACTGTTATTAATCCACAAATTTAGATGAAGACAAGATAAAAATTCGAATCAAGAATGAAAAGGTGTCTAAGTATATGATTCTTAAGGGTAATGCATATTTGAATTAAACAGAGGCGGGTTAATTTATATTGTGCTATGAATTACGCTATTATTCAAAATTGCAGCTAAGATGCCTGTTTTACGATACCCTGCGTGCAGAGTCTAGTTAAACTACACTAAGACGAAGCTCTCTTTTAGTGAAGTCAAACGAATGCAAAGGGTAGTTTTATGAAAAATATCACGGAAGATGTATTCTAGATATCAGTAGTATTCTCAGAAATTTATTATCCGAAACGGATAACATCTGGCCACTCAGACAAACAATCGCAGACATAGGCTAAGCTTGTTTATTTAACAGTTAGATTTGTTGACTTACCGATCCGTATTTCAATCTCCGGGAAGACGTTCTTTTCACTTTGTATTTGCGTGCAGTGTAATATAAGTTGATACTTTTGTTCAAAAATGTACTTTTAATGGCCATTTTATGCCTTTTATTTTCAAATTATGTTTTGTTTGGATGTCAGTCTGAAAAGTCAAGAAACGTCAACCCCGACTTTAAATTGTTTTAAAATGTTGGTTAATCACTTATGGCAAATCACAAGGTTGATGATGTCAACGGACCATGATCGTGGAAGGCTATCAATATCAGGTGTATATCGCATAGAAAATAAATATAGCTAATTTTTCGCACTGATATGATGATGACTATTCTGGCGAATCGGGTAGATATTTCTCAGTTTTTTCCGGTAATAAAACTATTCATTTCTATCAATTTTACAAACGGGGTCCTTTGAATGCACATTAAAACTATAAAAGTATTTATTGGACGTACATACTCGTTCTGTCATGTTACTTACATTTCATTTGCAAGTTGTCCACATATTAATCCGGCGTTTTGTTTAATCAAATTTCCCGCCCCTTGAGGTTTCCGACTGTAAAACTTAATATTTAATACTAACCAATGCATCAGTTAATATTTTCAGAATACAAATTTTCCATTTTTATTTCTCTGATAGATAAAGTCTCATTTTGAATCTGTTCGTGTATTAAAGAGTATGCTTTTATAATGCCGTGGTCACATTTGCTCAGATTTTCAGCACCGGCGCCCGGCCGTTGAGTATTTTGTTCAAAATTGTATTCAATTCTGAACAAAATACTCAATCGGCCGAGCGCCGTAATGAAAATCGGAACAAATGTTACCAAGTCATAACTGATGAAAAATCAAATGAGAACATGAACATGGATAATAGGGGAACTATTACGCTGCGTGCAGAGTCTAATTATAAACTACGAGAAGACGAAACTCTCATTAGAGAAGTGAAGTCGAACGAATGCAAAGGGTAGGGTACTATAGAAGGGGATCATATAAAAGCACGATCTATTTCACAACGCCTTTAACTTTTGCCCTCTGTGCATTTCAAAAATAAAATATCTTAATCTGATTTGTTCCACCTTTCTTTTCGCTCAGTTCTGCACTATTATTTCCATATGTTGTTTAGGATTATGTCATTTGCGAAATAGCTGTAAGACATTATGAGAATGAATATGGGAGTTTCCACGATAATGTTGTTCACATGATTTTATACACATACCTGCATAACAATCGGAGACAGAAGTCTTAATATTGTCCAATAAAAAATGAGAATCTAACATTTAATGATAACAAAAGGATTAATTGCTTAGTTCTCTTTGTTTTAGTCTTTGTTTTCTTAAATGCGGAAGTGTACCAACATCACCTAGATTACATAAGAGATCATCTAACAGTCTAAAATTGCTTTTAATTGCAAGTTAATGCATTCCGACCAAAATTTGTATACCTGTAATTGGGGGGGGGGGGCGATGTTACATCACATAACTACAACGTTCATATAGAAATATACAATAAGCATGTCCGTATAAAAGCTAAAATTATAAAAACTCATTTCAAAGTCATTCTGTTCATGGAAGCGTCAAGTTATGAAAAACAATGCTAAACACTCAAACAAATCGACTTGATTACCTTTGAAAACTTCTTGAGAGGAAATGGACAAATGTATTTTTCTAACTCATTAGAACGTCTGTCTGATTGAAATACTATTTTTAAATACAAACATAAATGATTTAATCTTGGTCAGAAGTCTGAACATTGTCCAACAAAATAATAAGAATCTAACATTTAATAATTACAAAAGGATTAATTGCTATATAGTCTTTGTCTTAGTCTTTGTTTTTCTAACGGCGGAAGTGTACCAACATCACCTTGATTACAGAAGAGATACCCTGCGTGCAGAGTCTAGTTAAACTACAGTGAAGTCAAACGAATGCAAAGGGTACAGAAGAGATCATCTAACAGTCTAAAATTGCTTTTAATTCCCGGGTTTTGATTACATTTTATGTATAGACTTTTTGCCTCTATTCTCATTTTTAAACCTGTTTCTGTTTGCTTATTTAACAATTGTGATAAATTATTCAGTTAGAGTCGAAACCAAAACAATTTTCTACATTATAGTCCCCTCCTCTTGCACTGACTAAATATTAAAATAAGCTAGTCTGATTGCGAATTTACAAATCCTGTAAAAGTAGCTTCAAACCGCCTTTTAATCAGAGAAAACAATAAGTTAATTCATCTGATTGCGAAAATACGAATCAATCTGATTATCTGATCTCCATGCTATTTGATTCGTGCATTATCTACAAGTCAGTCGGGCAAGGGTGAAATTATTTCATTTGAAAACAGAAATAAATATCAGAACCCCTCTAGCATAACTATTCGGAAGAAATTCATACAAAAAATAAGGTACACAACTGATGAAGGGTCGCACACAATGCACGCACCCCTCTCCTCCTCCTCCGTGTTTGCCCACACACGACCATATTTGACGATTTTTCTAAAAGCGTTTTCCCCGGGAATATAGGTGTAGCGGTTGCCAGAAGTCGCACAGCTTGGGAGTCAGGGTATCCTGATCCATGCCTCAACGCCTGACGGGTCTGATATTTAGAGGGGGCGCAAGAATTATTAGGGGGCGGGGTAAACGTGAAAGTTGCCAACATATCCATAGGCGTAGCCAGGAGGGGGGGGGGGTGCGATGGGTGCGATAACAAAAGGCTTTATATATGCTTTAATGTTTTATTTATCATGATGCTTTTATGTAGGCTATTAATTACAGTTCTTTTTGCAATATAAAACTGGTATGTTTATGCAAATTCCGATTGGACTAATATAAAGGGATATTGTTTCATTATGTGGACTTGAGAAAGTCCGACATACTCATTGCTTTCAACCCAAAACTTAAAATAGGAAGTTATCAAGATCCCAAGAACACGATCGCTACTTAAACAATACGTTTGTAAAATCCCGGCGATCGAAATGCAATCAAACTTTCGCAATCAGGTGCCTAATTAGTCTTTTGATCTCTAAAGTTTTACGACTGAACGTTTCAATGAACTCGTGAGAAGCAAACGCAATCATCATATAAACATTTTTCTAGTAAATCTAAAATAGAGTAAAACCCAGGGAAAAAGATCGCGTGTTCATAGGAATTAGGCATATTTCAATTTTAAAATAACAAAAGTCAGTCTCGGAAGAATTTTCCAAGCATTCCCTGCTTCGATGCGTTTTTATTGCAAGGGCCATTTGGCGCCGATATGAATTCATTATAGGGCATTAGGGTTGTGCTTTATTTGTTTTATTTATATAAATGTTATAAAATGTGTACGACACTTAAATGAATTATTTTTAGGGTTACAATGCATATTTGACTTTTCCCTCTAAACGTTTAAAATTCATCTTTTCTTAGTTTGCTTCAATAAAATTAACATTGGATCCCAGACAGTTATCAAATTCTCAGACATTTGATTAATATAGATATTTGTACTTCCTTTGACCAGTGGTGCTGGTGTGACTGAGATTCGAATCTAATCTGTTTCATTTTTATGTAAATTGAGAGGAATAAAGTTTTATTTTCAGCATTTTAACAATCTTAACGTTTGGCGTGCAGCTCAACTTAATACACAATCAAAGGTCAGAATACAGAAATAAGAACATGCCTTTTATTTGTTATTCAAGCTCGAGCAATATCCCCGTTATAAAACCAAAATAACTGCGGTTAGGTACCATATCTTGATTACGGTAAAGACAGGCCATCTCATTCTGGTATGCCAGAGCCACTCTTATCTGCCGATTGTGGAAGGATAAAGACAAAGGGGTCGCGGCTATCGCGATGAGGCCATCTTATTTCTAGGAATTATTTCTGCCTCTCATTCCTTAAACCGGCTTCGTTAAACAGTGCCAAAATATATAAGTCGGAGCCAAAAACAAGACTATTTTTATATTTAAATCCCCTCGCCTTGTCAATGTCTATGCCTGCATCTGGTTTTATACAGATATATACACATAGCTTACTTACTGGCCATGGACAGGGGGGGGGGGCACAGAAACGAACATTCTAGCTTTTGACCCGTACCGGTCAATTTTCGTTAGCTGCGTATACCAAGGGTGGTATAGATAGTATTAGGAAAAATCCTAACTCAAAGTTTTTGTTCTCTCGCAATCCAGAGCAAACCACTCGCCGGGCAAGCATTCTTTAAAAACGTGAAGTTTTCACCATGTTGAGCAGTTTTGAAAATTGTCCAATTTGAACCATCGCCTTGTATATTTCTGTAACTGCCCCCCCCCCCCCTTGACACTCGAGTGTAAAAATCCTTTCCACACTGTCAATGGTTTTACAAAATAGTTCATGTCAGGAAGGGGGAGGGGTGAGTGTGGAGAACAATCACTGACTGCGATTTGTATGATTGAACATTATACACTTATCATAGATTCGTAAAGAATAGTTTTAAAATAAACAGCTTGTTTAATGATTGGAGTGATGTATGCATAGAAGAATGACACTGGTTTTGAAATATCTTAATTATCCCATTGAATGAAGCCATCCGTCCCTCTGTCCATTCTTAACTCATACTAGTGGACTGATTTGATTTAAAGGAGAAGTCTCGGTGTAGAACGTGTACACACTAATGGGAACGAATTTTACTCATTTCTATTTAGGATTCGTTCATATACTAGCGGGGCTTTAGAGCATTTACAAACACACGAATTGTATTGTTTTAAGGCAACTTTTATGAAATATAATGTATCTAAAGCTATTTTAAAGCTATTTTAAATTTTAATTTTAGATTATATTCGGTTCAATTTTACAAATAATGAATAGTATTACAGTATATCGAAAAATATACAATGATTTACATTAAATTGCTCAGACTGCAAACAATGTACATGGTTGGCGAATTTGCATGCGCGTTCTTGATAATAAGAATTAAAGGTTGAGCTTAAAAATCAAACATTTTCTTTTTTAAACATAATAAATCTTTAAATCAAGAAAATAAAAATAAGATTGATGATTGAGCTTTTCATAGTCAACTGCGACTGTGTCGACGCATGTTTATTTACTTAGCTAATTAGATATGTAAAATTGTTAATGGCCGCAACGGATAATACGTACATGTAAGCTGTTCGGATAAGACATTTCTATATGATTAATAACAAATCCCGGGCAGAATGTTATTCAACAGTAACTGATCTTATTGGTTATTATTCAATTTGGATAATTAATCTATTATCTCGTCGTATTGATGTTTATTATATAGTGTTTCTCGTTGTGGGATTAATGGAAAATTTAAAATAATTGCTCTCAGAGGAATGGTGAGTGGGTTGGTAGGCCCATGAGCATAACTGAAAATTGATGATGGAACTGGACAAAATAAATTGAAATACACTATAATTGAAAAAGTAAGCTTAGAATCCTTCCGTTCTCTAAAATGAGTAATTTTTGAAAATGAAGCTCCAAGGTAACTGGACAACTCGGACCAAGGACAACTCGGACCCAGGACAACTCGGACCCTGGACAACTCGGACCCAAGACATCTCGGACCCAAGACAACTCGGACCCAAGACAACTCTTGTTTAACACAAGATCTCCTTATCAAATATGAAATGGAAACTCCTTGTACAAAATTATTTTTTAAAGGCATTGAGAGCCATCTTTTAGACACAAGAATTGTGAGAACAAAAGTTGTTTTAGAGAGAAAATGTGACATAAAATTTAATGGTGAGATTCTAAACGATAAAGTCTGGTCTCAATTTTTTGAATGTACAACCGATACTACCCTTTTGGTAATTCAATGGAAAATTTTACATGGTATTTACCCTCAAAATATTTATTTGAAGAAATGTAACATTGAAAACTCTGACATCTGTAATTTTTGTAACGCACATGTAAAAGATGACATTGACCACTTCTTTATCAATTGTGACTGTATTAAATCAATTTGGGATGATGTAAATGTTACAAATGATCAAAAAATTGGAAATGCAATTGTTAAAAAAGAAGATTTACTTAAAACATTGGTAATTAAAAAAGCTATACATGATTTTAAAAAAGGGTCAATACAGCTAGTAATGTAAAAGCTATTTTTGATAATGAAATAATGATCAGAAAGATGTAATGTAACTTGAAATTTCTATAATTGTATTTTATCTTATTGTATGCATGTAATGTAAAATATGTTTATTAATAAAGTTTGATTTTATAAAAAAAAAAAAAAAAAAAACTCGGACCACTTTTTGAAATGATGATATTAACATCATAATATGGGGTTTTAATTTTTGTCTTATGTTTAGATGACATATATTATGTACTGTGCATTCATTTATTGTGTTAATTTGATGAAATTGTTTGGGTCCGAGTTGTCCAGGGTCCGACTTGTCCTGGGTCCGAGTTGTCCGGAAACCAACCTTGGGGCTGGAAACCATCTCCAAGATTTCCCAATGGGGGTGTACAGACTTACTTGGAGCTGCACCCTCTGGAACACTCCCAGTTATACAGCAAGCCTTGAAGATGGGTGAGTGATCATTAATGTCTTTGGGACTGACGCTGGCCTTGCCATATGTTGTAAGAGAATCTGGTCCACCATTCTGGTCTTGGGCAACTATGTTGATGTCCCATCTAAAATATTATAACCCTTATTAATCTGATAATTTTATAAATATGTTTAATTTGTCACCAAAAGAGGTGACATAATAACTTCAAGTCCCCTTATCAATTATTTCGACATCAACACATATCAGACTCTTTATGAAATGAAGTAATAAATGTTATAATTTATTTCTGGTCAACTTACGTCGAGAAACCATATGGTTCATCACGATCCAGCCAGTTGGTGAGGTACACCCGCCCCTGGGGATCAATACGGAACTGTTCTGCAGCCTTGTAACCTTGAACACCGAGCTGCACCCCATCACTACTTCCTGTATCTGGGTTAATAGCTGTTACCTAGCAACAGAAAATTATGAAGGCTTTAAAGCACATTGGTTTCAGCTGCTCTAATTCAGCTTGATATCTCTAGTATACAAATTTCATATACATGTAGACAGAGTAAACAAAATATAGCAACAATATCTAATTTCACTGATCCCAGTGTGATTATACCAAGCAAACATTAATTCAATAGCTTCATTCAATAGAAATCTCATTAATGGCCATTAAAATCATAATTTTTACATGTAGCTGCTGGTGAAACAAATAATTGGACAAGTATTAGCATCCTAGTATAACCACTTGGAAGACAAAGATAGCTCTAAGGATTGGATGCCTGTGATACTGTGATACTTTTCAGAACAGTATGTACCTCTTTAGAAATGGATTGTAGAACAAAGTAATGCCTTTTGACAAGTTTTCATTTTCCCGCCAAAAAAGATGCTCTGAAAAGTGCTTTGTTTTTGCTGTTTCTATTGAAGGCACAAAGATGTATGATGGGGAATATATTTTTTTAATCTTTAATTTGGTATACATGTATATACGTTCAAAATAATAATGTCTGTCAACCAATATGGGTTAGGATATATCATCTGATCAAGGTTACACAATATCTGTACAAAAGTATTTGAGAAAAATAAAACAAAAAATACCAATGCTTTGAAAAAATAAAGATTCAAGTGTACAAAAATAAAAGAAGTCAAAATATTTTATTGCCTAGAATGTGACATACATTTTACAATGTACATTCTATTGCAACTACACTTTAATGTGTCAAAAAGAAAGAGCACATACATTATATAAGAGCATTTCTCTTCCATTTCCCACAGTGCTGGTGTCCATCTCTACTACATCTCCAGTGCTTGGGTTGCTTGGTGTTATAACAGGAGGTCTCTTGTTTTGTTGCTGTATGTTCATAACTACTGTGGTGGTTGCAGAGATGGCACCATCAAACACTCTATATGCAAGGTTGTAACTCTATATAAAACAAATAGTGAATATTAGATACATGAGTTTACTTTATGCATTCATACATGTATGTCATATGTGTGTAATTTGACTAATGTTTAATATATATTATACATTACCAGTATTTTTATATGAAAGTCAATGGAGTGTATTCAGAAAATGGTTTTCACTTGGGCTGGGTATTTCCTAGGGATTTCTCACCTAGTAGGAGAGAAATATTCACTAGGTACAGGTGTTCATTAAGGATGGGTGTTGAATGTTCACGAGGGACAGGCGATCACTTGAGATGGGTGTTTACGAGGGACAGGTTTTTATTACATGTAGGGATGCATGTATACTAGGGGAAGGGGTTCACTTTAAAGCTTTTACTGAACAAAAAGGTACTCTGCTTGATGCTGATTAGTCAAACAGAGGTCAATAGTTTTGACTATGCAATGTATTGGTGGTCAATAGTGTTTAGGGATGAAGTCATTTCATGATGTCATGGTGATGAAACTGACAATTTTAGACCATTCAAATCGGTTAGCTGCCAAAATCATAAATCAAAATCAATTTTTGTATTTTTCCAGTTGTGGGATATAATCTTAACAGTTAACCTCCAGATAGGTCAACAATTATATACAATTAACCTATTGATAGGTCAATAGTTATATTACCTGTGTTGTAGCATAATCCAGTTTACCCCTGACATATATATCTCCTGTATTGGGGACTACACCAAATGCCTGATTCGTATTACCTCCTGTGATAGCATACTGGTGATATTGTACATTATCTGAAAAAGCATTTATGCATACTATACTCCTGGTAATATTATCACTGTTATTTCATGACTTTGTGATTTTGAGACTAATATTTTTTGTTAACTTGAAATTTGTCAATCTCCTGTACAATTTGCGATTTCATAAAATTTGTTGTGCATTCATTTCTTTCAGCAACCAATGCTGGAGGACATTTTCAATATTTTTATGAATATTTGTTGCCCATTATGTCCATTTTTGCATAAAAGCAACATATAAAGAATTTTACCTGGCTCAGAATCGGCAGCTCTTACAGTCAGCAATGATGTTCCTATCACTGTTGTCTCAGGAATGGTGGTGGCGGGAGGGGTGGTCGTAAACTCAGGTTTTCCAGAGCTTAGCACAACAATAGTGATTGCAAGGTCAACAGGCTCAGCTGTAACACATTCAATGTACATGTACTATTCATAACATACATTTAAATAAACAAGGCATTATCATGCAAAATGTCACCACCATTTGTTACAGACGCCAACTGCCAATTGCCAACCATTGATCGCCAACCGCTGTCACTTTTTGGTGATGACATAAAAACGAAATGAAAAAGATTTCTCATTGTGTAGTGCATATTAAGGAAGATATTTAGATATTCAGGTTTTATTGTTTGTTTCTGATATCTGACATAATACATGTACATACATGTATTTATTTCAGTTTATTCTAAACATGCAACTTAAATTCTAGATAAAATTGCAATTTAAGTTTATCAGGAGAGAGACTGAAACACTCTTCTGACATGTCTGACTTATTCCCACCTTCATTTGGCCCAGTTACCCCTGGCAATGCAGAATTTGCCCCATCACGGGCCCCGATCTTCAGGGCAAAGCTGAGTTTGGTAGTGTTGAATGTCCTGAGAGAGGTGACAACTCCAGAGTCCTCATTAATAGCAAAATCAGTGTAATCTCCTTGCTGTAGTAAATAATAATAAACCTGAAATAAATGAAATATAATTGTAGAAAGAACATGGCTGTTACTTATCCATGTCCATGAACATGGCAAGATGTCACTGATTGGTTATATAATGCAGTGCAGTTATATGAAATACTGTATTCAGATTGGCTGGAATCGGACACATCTTGCCCAGCTATGTATGTGGTTAAAATATTCAATTTGCGAATTAAAACTTACATATTAGACATAACTATTCTTTTTACATAACTTACTCTATTATTTGGTAATGTGCCATCCTCATCTGTTGCTACAGCTCTCATGACCTCATAGTTGACCCCAGCTGTGATTGGAATACTGCCAGTGTAGCGACCATTGTTGTCGCGGCCTTGGAACTTTGGAATCTTGTTGTTCACATCAGTGAGTTCAACCTGTAGCCTCGTATCCATGTAATATGTTTGAGTCTGGAAATCATTTACATCTTACAAGGATTTACACCAATTTAATAATGATAATAAACATATTTCAAGTAACTGAAAGCCAATGTGAACATGTATCGATGTATGTTTGTTTCTTAATTTAGAAAATTTATAAAACAAGTTTATAATATACTGTAATATACTGGTTATAATATACTGTAATATACTGTTTACAATATGCTATATATTGTATATCTATATTCAGATATGTGCTGATAAGACAAGGACCCAAACAAGAAAAACAGAGAGAAAATTATCACAAATCAAAGAGCAAAATGGAATCCATCTTATTAACCTAGCATATTACCAAACAATAATCAGATAGTGGTGCTAGTTTGCTATTGAATCTGAAACAAGACACACAGTGATAAATATCGCACTTTGAAGAGGAAAGTCACTATGTAATTTACCCAGGATACCCAAAACATAATCAAATCTTGGCTAGTCTGCTCTTGCATCTGTGAAAATTTCAAGTTAAAAGGAAAAGTGGTTGTCCTGGAATATAATGATTGCAAGATTTATGGAAAATCACAAAATGGAGACCAAGTAATTTAACCAGCAAAATTGATAAATAAACTTACTGCTGCCCTGCATTTGAGCAGAAATTCGTAGTTTTCCTCATAATCAAGGGGTGGCTGGCCAGAGGGCCTTACAGACATATCAGTCGTATTTGCGGATGATGAAAAATGGTCCAAACCATTTAACTCTATGGTTCTTGATGGTAATACTGCTGGGAGAGAGTAAGTAAAAGCTGGGGCACTTGTTGAATATGGAGTTGCTTTCAGTGATTTCACTAAATAACTTGTAAGGACATCTTCACGGAATTTGATTGCAGTTTGATCGTCATAGTTCTCTGTCCATGTCGGAGATATCTCCTGTCCTGTACTACTTGTGACAACAACTTCCACAGTGACTAGATTTCCTGTTCTTTGTGGGGAACCATTGTCTCGGGCAGAAACTGTAAATGACAATGTTTGCCCACCCTGGAAAATATAATGATTAAGCTATCACAAATAGAATGTTTGTAAATAAAGTGAACGCAAGATCATCTTAGAACCAAACATTTTACTTTTCCCTGCCTTTTTTAGGATTTTGGGGTTTCTTTTTATTTTCACATGCCCTGGCTGCCATTTCTGAGAAAAGAAGTCAACTCATTTTTAAATATCTATTTTCCTTGTCCCATATAATGTAACAAAAGAAATTAAAGGGTCAATATGTCACACACAAAAAGGTCAAATCTCATGCTTTAATGATAATAAAGTACATGGTTGTATATAACTTACTACTCCATTAACACTGTTTTGAAGCGTTATCCATCCACTGCTAGAATCAATAGTAAAATAGTTTCCTTGTTGACTAGTTATACTGTAGGTCACCTGGCCATTGTTGCCTTCGTCCAGATCTGTTGCGAGGACACGAAGTACTCTCGTACTGGTTTGATGATTTCGAGAAATCGCAACCACATATTCTTCACGTTGATCAAATACAGGATCATGATTATTCACGTCACTGATTGTAACAAAAAAGAAGCAACTAGCGGAAAGTCTTGGGCGCCCAAAATCTTCAACTCTTGCAGTGACACCATGTTTCGTTCCTTCACGCCTTTTAAAAACTTGAGCAGTGGTGAGGTTACCATTGAGACTAGTGATTCTGAATCGTTCATTTTCACCACTTGGTATGACAAGGGAGTACTCAAGTCTGCCATTGTCTCCAACATCAGAGTCAGTTGCAGTAAGCTATAATTAAAAAGTAGTATTATCACTAAGATTTTCAGAAAAACTTTGCACTCATGAGTATTACCATGAAGGTGTCTCGAATACTTGAAAATCTTCAAAAAAGAATAATTAGAGTCAATCAAAACTTTGAATGGCCTAAGACTTTGCAGACCAATTTTATCAAAACTTGAAGACTTCAAACATACTCACAGTTGCACATTACTGAACAATGAAGAGGAAAAATAAGGTCAAAAATAAAAAGTTTCAATATTTTTACCAGTGCATTTTAATCCCATTGAAGTCCAGGATCAAATTGGAAATGCATTTTTATAATTTACCTGCATGACCCAGGATCCTATTGGTTCATCTTCTTTCACAGATGGAGCATAATTAGCGCAATTAGGGAACCTTGGGGGTGTGTTCAAGCCATAGATTTCCACGACAATGTATCCTTCCCCTGTCAGTGGGCTACTGCCACTACAACAGGATCCATCATCCCTAGCAGTAATATTAAGATAGTAGTAACCGATAGTGTCAGAAAGAGGTTGACGTGTCGTCAAGTGTCCTGTGTTAGGATCCAAGTTGAACGTTGTTGGGCTATTTGAAGCTGAAATAATACAAATATCGAGATAAATATACAGGCATTAGGTAGAATGATGTCATTCAAGAACTTATCCCAGGTGTGATGAAAGAGAGGTTAGTGCTGTGCCAAAACATTTAATATTCAGACATTGTTCAATTGAAGGTGAAATTACAAATAAATTATTTAGACACACTTCAAAATGACAGCCTCTCTTATTCTAAAATGTTACAAAAGGGTAACAGTTTTCACAGACACCCAATGTGTTACGAATGACACTGGCTATATATTTCCACCACTTCTTGGTGGTGTGTCTTAAAAATCCTAATTCACATTTTTGTCAATTACTTACATCTGATTTCATAAGTTATCCTATCTCCATCTAAATCATATGCCTGTAATACTGCCACTAATGTGCCCCGGGGTGCCTGTTGGTTTAGTCTGATGGTTTGCTCTGGAGGGACAAACTGTGGTGCATTGTCATTCTCATTCCTCATGTTCACCTAACAAACATTAAAATTTGTCATTGAGAATATCACTCACAAAATTGTTTTTCCTACTGACAATAGATATACTGTGGTGCATTAATTAGTTAAATGGTTAATAAAGAATCAGATCTACAGGGTGGGATGGGAAATAATTTAGTTCATTTTAGTTAGTCCCACCATTTAGATAACAAGCAGCTTTTCAGAATATTGCTTCCTGATTTGCAGGTGAACTACATGTATGTTGGTTGCAATTTCCCCCCTACCCTTATAGCTCAGTACCTCTGCATTTAATACAAGGCATTAACATGCAAAATGGCACCACCTATCATTTGTTACAGACACCAAACACCAACCACAAAATGCCGACCATCAAACACCATCCATGATAAAGCAATATGTCACTACTTCGAGTGGTGGTGACATAAAAACATGAAAATACCTATGTACATGTCACACATTTAAAACGTAAAAACAATAAAGATAATGTTAAATTCATGCAATGAGCTTTGTGTCTCATTGAATCCATTAACAATCAATGGACCCTTGCGCATGTATTATATTCTCCTTACCTGGACCATGGTGGTAGCTGTCCTTGGGTTTGTTGGGGCACTGTCAGTCACTCCTATATTCAACTGATACATGTGAAGGGGGGTCAGGTCATAGTCAATCATACTACAAAAAGAATGATAATGTATCAATATTTATCCTGAAAATACATCAAAAAAATCTACAATTGCCCTTTACTCAGGATTATAATGCAAAAAGTATCTTGTCTCTCTTATAATCATGAGTGATCAATATAAGCTTTATGGTCCCATGTTTTGTAACTTTTTCAAGTTAGTATCCTTAAAGGGTAACGCATATCGTTTAGCAAATCGAATGCTCATTTCTGATGTTGCTCACTGTTTCACAGAGGCGAGGTCGTTGCGTCAACACCTTTAACTGTTATATATCATTATAGATCGTCACACATAGATTTTTGTTTTGACACATTTATGGATAAAGTTTCAGGATCTTCTATTTGTGTATTATAAATAAGGAAAAAATGACATCTAAATTTCCCAGTTCTCAGTTGGCATATGAAATATCCTCCAAATGAAACAAAGCAGTTCTTATACAAGGATTTATATTGGCTGTTGTACATGCATTCTTTAAACAATCACTCTCTCAATAATGTTTCCAGAATCCTTACAAACGGGTTACTTTACTCCAAGACAATTTCAATGAAATGGATTTTACAAAACTTCCCTTATTTCTTCAAAATAAACTGATCCAGTTGACTAGCCTGGATCCGCCATATTGTTTTTATACGGGAAGCTTATCGGAACCCTTTAAGCCAGAATTTGCCACATGCATAAATCATGTTAGCTAATGCTTTAACAAACACATGCATTGTGCATACTCTAAAGGTGTCAAGTATTAACCGGTTAACCGCCGATAATGCCTTGACCGGTCTGTGTTTTTATGGGCGGTTAGTTGACCGTGTATAATTCTGTTATTTCCCGCGCTTATTTTGCATGCTAATCCGTTTGGTTTTATGGTGTCAGTTTCACGTAAGCTACTCATACATGTCATAAGTCCGACAACTCCTTACAAACATCCAATCAGCAACTTTAATCCCTGCCACATTGCTTTCCCGCGCTTACTTTGCATTTTAATCTGTTTGGTTTTCAAGCGTCAGTTTCATGTGAGCTACTCATACATGTGATAGGTCTGATAATTCCTTACAAACATCCAATCAGCAACTTTAATCCCTGCCACATTGCTTTCCCGCGCTTACTTACATAGAATAGAGTAAAGCTTGACGAACGTAAAAAATAAACGCCGATATATCATTTTTCAATTTTTTTCAACTTTCAAGATCGAAGATGAAGATTTCATTTGAAATTATCAGTTCAAATTTCCCGCCGGTTAACCGACTTTAACCGGTAAAAACTCCCGGTTAACCGGTTAATGCTCAAGCGGTTAATTGACACCACTAGCATACTCTCGTTATTCGTGTATGTATGATTCCAGTTTCTAGCTAGAATATTACGATGGCAATATTTATACTTACGTTTTAGTAGTTATAATTCCAGCATTATCCTCTGTTTTGATTGAGAAGTTTCCATGATCCATTGAGTACACAAGTTGTCCATTTAACCCGGAGTCAATGTCTTTGGCAGATACTGAAATGTTCAAAACATTAATGCTTTAGGACATGTTCATGTAAGGGAATACAATGTATACAGAATTTTATCATATACAGTAGATACAATGTATTGGAATTTTCATAATTGGGATAAGTGTGCAGGTTTTCAACTTTGGGTTAAAATATGCAGGTTGTTGTCATCAATACTGTAATACATTGCAGTATTGTTGCTCTTGCTAAATGTGCAGTTTTTTTACATTGAACTAAAATATGCAAATTGCCCAGAATAATTGCTCTTTGCTTTAAGCTAAAAAGTTTCATGCAATATTTGTCCCCACAAATTCAAATTTGCTGTCAAATATCTGATTAATGCATTCGCACCTTGCATAACTGTTGAGCCAACACCTACAGTCTCCAGTTGGTCATCTTTCACATATGTAGCAAGTTGGAAGAATGGGGCATTGTCATTAATATCCTGTATGTTCAGTGTCACCTATTAGCAAAAATAAATATAAATATTAAGTAGGGCAAGGTGCTAAGAATTTCAAGGAGATCTCAAAACACCTCTATAAATTTAAGTTGGCTATCTCCATGAACTAGGATAACAAATGTGCTTCTCACATTTTAAATTGTGGGAACAAATTGTGTATGAAGCTATTTGACCATTTGACAATTGTCAAAGTGTTTCAAGGTGTGTTGCACAAAGATAGATGTACTTATTGCTAACATACCTCTACTGTACCAGTTACTTCTGACTCACAATTTCCCCATGAATTACAGGGTCTTTCTTTAGCATAGGCCCTGAATCTGTATTGCCAGGGTCCGGTCTCGTAATCCATTCTTTTCAGCACAGTGACCGCTCCTGTGGCACTGTTAACACTAAAATCCTCAGAAGTTGTGTTGAATTCTGATTGGATCTCATAAGTGATCGGGACTCCTTTGAATGAGTAGGCATCCAATGTAAATGCCCTACAAATAAGACTATACAATAATTGCTGTCAAATACCCAAGAACTCGAAACACTGTGTTCACGACTTGAGTTAAAAACACAATTGCAACTATGAACATTGCCAATATTATTGCCCATAGGCAACCACTTTTAAGAAATAAAGCAAAAGCTGTGATGACCATGATATTCAATGGTACTGTACGTCCATGGTATTCCTTGTTCATTCATGGTTTTCATAAATGGTTTTCACCATGACAATAGGCAGAAAAGAGGCAAAAAGAAAAAGAAAAAAAGTTATGAAATCAACTCACCAGATTCCTTTCATTACAGTTCAGAGACATTAACTTGTAAAACTCGTACTCATAATACCTTCTTGTTTTATAACTTGAAGTAAAACCTCCATGTTTTTACATGACTCTGATTTAATGATGATTATATATTGATGCAAGAGATTAATGTTTAACATACTGTACATGTACATGTATATGATGAGAGTTAAGAAACCTAATTAACATAAAACATTTCAACAGAATATTTAAAGAATATGCAAATGAAACTCTTATCTTTTTTAATTACAGGTAGATTATATTAATTTTTGATTACTGTACTTAAGGCATTATCTTTTATGTATGTTTGTAGACAATTCTGTTGTTAGCTCCCCCCTATGATACATACATGTATACTGTACCATGAGAATTACATGTAAACCATGAATACCATGGAAAATATCATGGAATATGATGATTACCATAGCTTTTTTTTCTAATGGTACTAGTACATGTACAATGTACACGTACATGTATAGCAGTTTTTCCAACTCCATTGCGGAGTGAAAAGTGGTTGCCTTGTCAACAGTTGTGAGTTTTTAACCCTAGTGTGGACTCAATAATCTTTGAGAATTTCCAAAATTCCTCATCTATTACAATGGGGCTTTACAAATATAAAAAACTGTCAAGGAAAAATCAAGTAGGCAAGCTTTGACAAATGTTTGAAGAAACATTTAACTGTACTTCAAAAAATAATAGATATACAGACTGTAATAATATAAACAACAAATATGTCTTACGTTTGACCAATAGGGATCTCTTCGTCAATATCTTGTTCATAGTAAGGATGTGAGAACTGTGGGGGTTGACGACTACAATGAATTGTAAGAATCTGGGTGGGCGTGGTCTCAATATTTGGTGCTCCTTTGTCCCTAGCAGAGACAGCCAGGGTGTAGTCCCGGGCCTCTAGCTGGTCATAACCAATCAGATAAACTTTGCCATTGTCAGGGTTGACAATGAATCGTCCCTCACTCCCTGCAATAATTGTCACAATATTATTAATCCCGATGGTTGTCCATTGTGTTATTACCCAGAATTCATTTTGGTTGTGAATTTTTTACCCACAATACATTACTAAGTGAAATAAACTGGTAATTGGTGATTGTGTGTTTTTTCAAGTATGTAATGAAACATGTATACAAAATGTTTTTCATATAAATCAATGATTTCATAATAATTCCATGAATAAACAAGGCATTAACATGCACAATGTCACCACCATTTGTTACAGATGCCAATCGCCAATCGCTGATCACCAACTACCGTCGTCACAAAAGGGAGACCACAACAAAAACAAAAAAAAAACTAGATCAGCATGTTGAGATTTTTTTGTGTAAATTTCATGTTTATAATAAAAAATTGGGTCTTATTTTACCTAGGATGAAGAAAAGATACAATTCAAAATTATAATGTTTGATACACTGTAATTGTTCAAACACTTTTTGTTTATGGAAGTATGTGAAGCTTCCTTATTGATGGGATTCATAAAACTGATGAAACACTCAAACAGAAGTATAATAGTATGGTTTTACACATTATATACCTGATTCTATTCTGTATATGATGTCTGCCCCAAGTGCTTGATCACGTGAAATAAGAGTATATAAAACTGTTCCTGGCTGCGTGATTGGACGTGCAGTGGCCCTCAGTGGTTGATAACGGTTGGTAAATATGGGCCTTGGATCATTCAATGCTAGTAGATGTATTGTTATCTGTTGAGTGTCCAAAACTGAAATACAATTTCATATAATGAGTATACAAATATATCTGAAGCGTACCTGAAATGGGATGGGCTATCATGCTCACTCAAGTCTCTAGCCAATAACACGGAATATAGAGGAGGCCTTGGAAGAAGGCAAAGCTATGTAGAAGACAGTATATAGTCCTCAGTAGTGTAACATGTAGCAATGGGCAAATATAAAGGGCTTAAATGGTCAAGGCTAGTAGATAAAAACTGTAATCATTTTTATGAATACTCAAATTTGTAATAAAAATTCACTGTTTGTAATCTGCAGGTTGTCCAAAACTGAAAGCAAAAACATTTAAAAGCTAAACAAACATTGATCAGATGTTTTAATATTGTCCGACTTTGTCTGATTTGTCCCAACTTGTTCGCTTATTGTCCCCAAGATATTATGGGACAATGTCCTACGTTGATCTGATGATGTCTGGATATACATGTAGCACCCTTCTGTCCAAAAATGGTCATCACATGTTTATAACAAACAAACATGTCCCTCATTTGTCCGATAATGTACACGTCATAGGCTAAGGGTTAAGTAATAGTAAGCTGTATATAGAAGAGACTCTTCTATATACAGCTTACTATTACTTAACCCTTAGCCTATGGTACACGTACCTCGAAAAGAATTAACATGTTCATTCTTTTCTTGGGACATTAAGGGACAACTTGGAACAAAATCAGACTACGTCGGACAATGTCTCACTCTCAGGGATGGTCGATGGGAATGTTCCCCTTTATGCCCCCGGGTTCATGCCCCATTGGTGTATGGCTAGCTTAGTTACAGTACACCAGAGACGTCTCTGGTTACATAAAATGTTAGCCTCGGATCCAATCACCAGATGATGAGGGTTGTGGCAGAGTCTCGGGGCTCTGGTCGTGGCTTATGGCCCGATGTTGTGTTTTCTTTGACCAAAAAAATTCATTCATTCAGTTTTTTCCGGCAGTTTCAGTTTTGAGTCATTTTCAATGGATTTCCACATCTTAGTCACCTTTCCCCACTCCCAGCCAATCCGTTCAAAACTTATCAACGACCATCTAATATCCCGTTGTCAAATTGCTGTAATTTGGCTTCATATTCCTCTAATTCACAGAATTAGTCCCTCAAATTATTTTCCTTTTAGAAAACACTGGACGAAACAACTGGACTAAATGCCCACAAAAATGTGACGAAATTCCCGGTGATTTAATAATCAAACTTTATCAAACTCATATCATAATCATTGGGACACATCTTTCACATCGATCCCTTAGAAAACGCTTCAAAAATATCAATTAGAGGAAAATTCGAAATAAGTTGTATCTTCTCAAACTTTAGCAACACTGTGCTCGCAATGTTTCGCACCCATGCCTAAGACTAGGCTTATCAAAAAAAGTTACACGTGGCGGGAAATTTGAAAAATGGTAGGCATGGCAGACTGGCAATCCGCATAGATAGGCCGGTAGACCAAGGCCTGCATATTCACAATAGGTTATATAAATCTCCAAAGTAAGATCTTCGTCCAATATTGAAATTGGTCAATGTCTCGGAAATGTGCAATGGCTTGGGAATCAGTTGGGTAATAATAACAATTCATTGACCTCGACAGACCCCCCCCCCCCCTTCCACATCAGACATACAGGGTGTCTAAAAATGTACCCAAAAGTATATCAACAGCACAGATAAACCAATCAATATAAGTTTTCAGACATGTTAATTTTGCATGGTCGTGTAGCCATCATGATAAACCATGACATCTCATTTAATTCTTCTCAGCCCTGAGATGTTGTTTCAGTTCATGTTTCAGGTGAAACAGAAAGATGCTATGAGTATCAGAATGTAATGTAGCCAAAATATTATTTAAAGTTTTCTCTCCAATACACTATTTTATTTCAGTCTTGCCTTATTGACACTTTAACCCTTTACCTTTTACACCACATAATCAATGTACCCTCATATTTCGATGACAGCCTGTATAACTGTTAAGTGATAATAATTCTGGTAGATTTTTTGGGATTTCTCTTTGAATGTTAAGTTGTTCTGAGTATTTTTGCTTGGAATGAGCATTAAAACACTCCTTCAAATAGCCACAGAGAACATAGCCGTAGCCAGCGGGGGTTCGGTGGGTTCGAACGAACCCCCGGTCAGGATTTCCCAAAATATCATTTTGCGAAAAAATGCATATAACCAGAATCATTAAATTACTGTGCTATTTGAAAACTACATATATGAGCAGTAAATGAATTGATATATTTGTTATGGTGAACATGAGAGCATTATTTTCTTAAAAACATGTCATAGTGAAGTTACACTTCCCTCAAAACGTTTAGCATGCTTCATCTCGGACAAAATAACCCATCTTGGGCAATGGCTAAATCAGTCCTTTGTAGGAATTTTGTCTTAAGCCAGTTCTGGTCCAATACGAAGTTATTGAAAGTTATTGAAAACAATGCAGACGTCCCATACTCCGAATGATTTTTACAACATTGGTGAATAAATATCTGGAATAGTCGTAATATTGATGAAACACATGTTCTTTCAAATGTGTACATCTCTGTTTTGTTTTATTTCGATTAAAATTTAAAATATTTCTTGGGGCGTCCCTGGGGCTGGCAAGTCGAAGTCCCCGAAACCAATTAATAATATAAACGTTGTGAAATGAATTATCTAAAAGCGTATATCATTTATAAACACAAGGATTTGTTAAAATTTATTCATTCTTTCATTTGATCAGTATTTATTTACCCATCACTTTCCAAAGAAAAATCAATCATTGCAAAAAATGATTTTTTTTTCAGATACACTCCACTCATCTAAGAGATTGTATAGAATTCAAATTGTTATCGTTCTAGTTTACTTGCTCTCCATTTTCATGTTAATGTCATGATATGTTTAGCGAATATAATAAAAAAAACATTGAAAAATTATATGGTATTAATATTAATAATGAAGGCCTAATTTGTTATCAAGCCGTCTGAACTTAACAAAATAACAGTCGCTTTTATTTATATAATTTTATCCACTAAAACGTTGTTATTATCAATTGCGGTTGATCTGCTCTGGGGGACTTACCACTGAGCTCCGATGACGTCCAAAGAAATATTTTTAACTTTTTAAAACAAAGCATAACCGAGACCCACTTATTTGAATAATATATATTTTCATCAGTAATAGTACGACTATCCCGGATAGTTTATAAAGCCTTCGTGTAAACGTTGTGAAAAGTTATCATAGAAGAACGATCTTTCGGAGTATAGGGTGTTTGCGTCAATTTCAATAACCTTGCATTTGATCCGAACTGGCTTCCAACAAATTTACTGAAAAATAATGATAAGCCATTGCATGAGGTGATTTATTTCGTCCTAGATGAAGTAGCTTAAGTTAAAGAATAAATTGTGCGAAATAGTTTATATTCCTTGGAAACAAATCATGCTCCAGGGTCTTCCAGAAATCATTCGAAATAATGGTGGATTCGGGGCAAATCAGATTTCAGGATATGTATTCAGTAAAAGATTCACCGAAGTATATTTTGATGCAGAAAATTAATTACAAGTTGTCTGACTTTTTTGCACGTTGCCCGTTTATTTTACTTTGTGAACATTAAAGTTGCAAAGCTACAAGGTCATTTTTGAAAATCATTTTTACGTCCAGACTTTTCTCATGTCATTCCTTGTCATGTCTATTTTCTAAAAATCACAACAGTGCATACTTTATTCCAGGAAAACTAAAGATTTTTTACAAAAATGTAAAAATGTTGTGAATCTTTTGGGAGATATTGTATTTGATATTTTAAGGAATAGATTGGTAGGTCAATTATACATGTTGCTTGTAATTTTATCACCCTCTATAGATCAGATTCTGCCTTTAATGAAGGTATTGCAATGAATTATATTTCCCCTCCCAAAATAGTTTTTTCTTTACAAATTATGCAAATAAGAATTCAAACTTAAAGATGCTTTAATACATAATCCAATGGGGTAGTTAGGATTGCCAAACTTTTGGAGGGAGTGTAATTGTACACATTGCATTATTTGAGAAACCCTAATGAAGGGGGGGGGGGATTTGTGAATAACATAAAAATAGAACCCCCGGTCACCAAATCCTGGCTACGCCACTGGAGAAAGATGTTTGAGGATGGCGATGGCAGAACCCCGGGGGCATAACAAACACAAAGAATCATGTCAGTCAATTATCGCCAAATGATTCAGGAGTTCCTTCCAGAGTTACGTGTACGCAGGCTGTATCCAATTGATACAAACAACAAAGGCTACACTAGAATCCCAACCAATTAAGTTTCTTGAACGTCTGACCTCTCTGTATACTAAGTAAAGGGGCTATAAGACTACTAGGGCCTCCCTATTCACCAGACTTGACGGCCCATACTCATTCTCTGGGGCTATTTGAAGGACCGGGGGGGGGAGAGGGTCGAATCATCGACCCCCTGGCTACGGGCCTGATGTAGTAGTAAGGATGCAGACTGTCATTGAAATATGAGGTTACATTGAATATGTGATGCAAAAGGTAACAGGTTAAAGTATTTAAAAGGCACAGCTGAATTAAAAACTGTGTATACTGGTATAGGGGAAAAAACGTTCATGTTTTGACTAAAAGAACACGCAAAAAATGTCGGAAAATATTGATTCAGGAGTTACCTTCCAGAGTTACATATCCCATGCTGTTGACATACGTGTACTTTGGGTACTTTTTTGAGACACCCTATATATAGCCTATCGTGATTCATACACTAGGTATTAATTGACATTGGAGTACTCACATGAAGTATTGTTAGTGTTCGTGATCTCAATAGTGAATCTCAAGTGCGTTCTGTTGAATTGTTGGCCATTCTTTAGACTTATCATCCCGGAAACAACGTCAATATCTAAATATGGAGGGACTGGCGCCCTGAACTGGAAGCGTTCCTCAGCTACGCGAGGGTTAGAAGCGACGGTAAATACCTGTCCAGTGGCATTTTCCCTAAGGACAAAAATCCTTGGTGGTCTAACTGCTCTTTTGTGAATGATATGACTATGTTTAAATTTCAATTGGCTGTCTTTATAGACTTTTGGGGAATCATTTCCCATGAGATCGTTTTCTTTTCCAGCAAAATAAGTTGGTTTATCTCCATTTACAAAAATATACACACTTTCAATCATATTTGAAGGCTCTTTTAGTATATTCACCGTGAGAAGACTGTTTGAGAACAGTGAGAGCTCGTCGCTCACAAATATTGAGCCATCGCTTCTTATTTCAAAATAGTTTGAGAGGTCCTCATTCCCCTCTAATGAATTCACAATTCTGACCGCGCGGTCATTTTGTGTTTTGATAATTGTAACAAAGTCTCCCGGTTGTATGTTATCAGCTACACTGATTGTGATTGCACTGGGTGCTATTGATTTGGCGGTGCATAATCCATATAAAATTGTAGCTGCAACTAAAACTATCCACAATTTCTCCATTCTGTCAGTGCTATGGTTACGTACGGGAAAGGTTTATTTTGGATGACGTTTACATATTTTCTTGTAGATGACCTGAAATTGCAACAAAAATATAAATGTGTAACTAAGAGCAAGCATAAAGCAACTGTGGTCGTATTTAGGCTACACTCAGGCTAACATCTATGCGGTCCCCTTTTATTCCATATATTTCTCTGATTCGGTTTATTATAAGACTGGTCTACGATCTGACATACATATGGATACGTCGATATATTTGTGGAAAATTCATATTCAAGCCCTAAAATATTATCAAATAGATATGTCATCCAAGTGTATTTAATATGAGTTTATCAGACGGGACTTGGATAATTAACGTTAATCATTGAAGGCAATTGCTCTTGAGATTTGTGTGTAACAAATTGAAAATGTCATTGAGCATTTGAGCGTTACTATGAATAAATACCCTGATGGAAAATGATCCACTGTTCACACTAGCTTCTGACAATAACGACAAACGATAACATTTTGACACGAGATCTTAACGATCTAAAAAGAATCTTATGTTAAACTAGTACTGTTTTTTCACGGGAGTCTGATTTCTGAATTGAATGTTAATGCAAGTGCATGTATTTTGAAACCAACATGTCCAGTAGTGATCTTCTCCCGGGATCTTCTTCACACATTTTGACTGAATACGGCCAAGATCTAATTTTGAAAGAGTTTAAGTAAGTCTATTTCTTAAATAGGGTAATATATTCACAGGTGTACTCTTGTCTGTTATCAACATGTAAATAGAGAATATGAGAAAATGAATTTAACATTATTCTGGTCCTGATTGACAATTTGAGGGGGTCATCGAAAGATTCGTCTCCCGTGGGGAGAGTGCTTTTTTCCATAGACCAAGAAAACGTCACAAATTACTTTTTAACTCATATATTTCGTTACACTAAAGACAATACTCTCACTCTATGCAATGGGTATATCATTTGCGCGTGTTACCTTCACTTATGTTTGAAGTTCAATAACGTTAAATAGAAATTAGGATCATCAAAGCATTTAATACCTGAAAATATGATTTGAAACATAGTGGATTTATTGAAGATTAAAGATGCAATTATGTCCAAATATAAGAGAAAGGAAAAAACGTACACTTTTCACAAAATTCCTTTTACTCAACTATTTACTGGAGAAATGAAATCGGTTAGTATTTCATGTATCTAAGTTGTGTATACATGGTATAATCTTTATTTATTCATGATCCTCATGGCCACTAACTCTGCACAAGTTATAAACAACCACTTAATAAATTATAATGAAATAAAAGTCGCTTTGAAAAGGTAGAATATGAAGTTTTCGAAACGACGGAATAATACAACTATGTTGGTCAATAAACTGTGTCTAAGGGAAAGGTCGATCACAATATCGCAATCAATATGACTGGGACAGGCCGGGGATCAGACAGAGATGTTCATGTTTTTGAAAATATCACATTTTTCATGACAAATAGTCTACGACCACCATTTCCGTTAATTGTCTCGTTTTATAATGACCTCACGATTCAAACTGGTAAAGTATTTTCAAATTTCTCAGGTGCGCAATAAATAAATCGATCTTTAAAGTGATTCATCGATATATCAAAACTAAAATCAATAAATAATTATACCCCGGAATTATACAAATACTAGTACATGGAATGCTCCATACAATAATGTAAGAAGGATTTCGTAATATAAAAATCAAAGATTTACCTGAAATACCTAAATCCAAAAACGGTAGCAGCTTCGTATTCTCAGTAACGTCTATTTCAAATACAAATCCTCGACGCTAATCTAGCGGTTTACATTCAAGCTCACACTCTGAAGCGAAAGGTCCAACGGTTAAGTATGGTTTATGGTAATTTTCATTAGTATACGGACAACAAAATGGTTAATGATTTACCATATATGAGATAACATTTTAATTTATTGATAATATATATCCTTATTTTAACAGTCACCCTCTTGAAATAGGCGGGGGTATTGAATACACAACCACGAACTGAGAGATGAAAGCATTGTGAAGATTTAGACCATCTTGTAAAAATTATAATAGCTTCATCATATTTTGATTTTTGTAAAGGTTACCATAGCCTTCCTAGATCGTACAGTGCAATTTCAGATCGTACGCACAGTGCAATTTCTGATAAGAAAAAGTCAAATAGTTTGCTTTGAAGTCGCTAAATACTTATTTTTTATGAAGGCAACTGGACATTGGTCATTGGAGAAATTCAAATATAGCTAGTTTACTATAGTTAATTGATATTTTGTTGAACAGAAGTATTTCAGTATTTGAAAAAACGTCAAGTAGGTTAATAACTATAAATTTAAAAGTAACATGTCAGTGGGAGATTATGTTTTATTTTTGAATAATCAAACTTTTCAGATCCATTTTATACTCAGCTGGGCAAGCACAATCTAGACCACGGAAGAAAAACGACCAGGTTGATAAGTAGCTAGCTAAAAGGGGGCGGGCTGTATACAAAATGTGCCATTTAGCGAAACTATGTCAAGAGGGGGAGAGAGAAGGGTGGGTAGTCGGGCAAAGCTTTTTACCAAGCTCTATTATCTATAAGGATTATACTTGGAGGTTCTGGACACAGATTTTCCTGCAAAAAAAACAAGGGAGGTGTTTCAATAGGGATAAACACAGCACCCAAAACCGATCGTACAAAATAGTTGTAACCCCATACATGCACTGAGGTTTTTGGCACATTCAATCTTCTAAAGTTTCAAATTTGAAAAAAGAGTCTAAAACATTAAATATGAACTTTTCAAAAACAACTGTTTTTTTAAAAATCATCTACGATGTCATGGCGGGAGCGGGATAGATACAGAAATATCCAACCTGTTAACAAGACATTCCCAAGCCTATAGAACCCGTATATGGGCCGAGAGACTTGAGAAAATGTGGTAGATACATCTTTTTTATTTAGTTTCGACAAAACAATTTTACGGTCCTTGCCTAAATTTTCTCTTTTTACTATGACTGAAAAGTAGAAAGCGCTAGAGTGCTTCTTGGGTTTTACTCATACCCAGGGATAAAACCAACAATACGCAACTTGGTACCGTAAACTTGCTATCGTGGGTAGGGGACATGATTTACAGGGTGGGCAAAAAAACAATACCCAACTTCAAATCAGGATAAAAAATATTTACGTTCAATAGGGTACATTGACTTCAAAGGTAGTACATTTTCAGCGGTAGCGCCATCTATCAATAGCCTTATTGACAGAGATCTCTGTTGCAATTCATTTCAGCACTTTTGGGATTCTGTGTTTCAGCTCATCAATACTGTTTATTGGATGCTTGTGATTGTATCATTTCCTCAAGATGGCTCTATGTTTGCTAATAAACCGCATTAGCATCGGGGCTGCTGGTCGGCCAAGTATCTAGATCAATCAAATTGATACCTTGTTCGCAAAGGAATACCAATGTCTCTTCTGATCTATGGTATGAGGCAAGCAATGTCTTGTTGAAAAATAAAATCCTCACCACATACATGTATACGCTTTATGTCCTTTAACAGACCCCTTTGAATATTTATTGATAACAACACTGAAATTCATAAACAGTAAGTTTAGTCACACAATTATGCAAATATGCAAGCATGTATTCACCTAACAAAATGATTTGAAATAAAGAAATACAATATAAAAAAAACAAAAAAACAAAATGATATTCTATAAATAAAAGATTAACATAATTCTGCAAATTACTATTTTCTCCCTAAAATCTAGAGACCCTAAATAGCAACCCAGCATCCCAAATAAGTATTATAAAACTTTACAGGGTGGGCCAATAAAAATTGAAACATTTTTTATTCATTTTATTTTCTTTAATATTGCAAGTCAATCCACAAAAATTCAAATAATGATAAAATGATTACTTGTGAAAATGTTAAAAATAAAAATATGTATGTATAATTATTTTTTGCTTGTCTTGATCAAGATCTGTATACTGAATGTGTCATGAACATTTTCAAAATTTCCTCTGCTTGAGACATCACTGCCGAAAATACAATCTTTCATATCGTACAATATGTACCCTTCGAATGATCTCAACATAATATCCATCAATTAAACGTATGTACTTATCTCTAGGAGAAGCAAGACATGTCTCCCTTGGATGATATAGGTTTAGGTGACCTCAGCTGTTTTTCAAATCATTTAAGCCATGTATGACTGTTAAATAAAGCTCAGACTGATTATTCAGAGAGAGGGCTAAAACTCAAGCTCAGGAACATTTTCCATCCATTGTAACTTTTTTCGTCATGTATTATCTTTAGTACTTAATAAAATCGAAAAACAATTTTGTCAAGAGCTTGCGTAAATATGAATATACAAGCTGAAGATTTAATATCTCAGTTCAAGTGTTTCCTGAATATGTCCTCCACCCACCCGAACAATCAGTCTGGGCTGGATCTGACAGTCATGCATGGCTTAAATTATAGGTTTTGAGCCATATTGGTTCTGCCAGTTTAGAAAAACAGCTGAGGTCACCTCACCTATATAATCCAAGGGAGACATGTCTTGCTTTTCTAGAGATAACTACAGTAGTGTATGTTAAGGAGGCACGGGATTACTTTGCGGTGTCTAAAAATGCGATGCCAGGAATGAGATACTGAGACTACTTTGCGGTGCCTAAAGTGAGATACCAGGAATGAGATGCCAGGGGTTAATAACATTTTTACTAATGATGCGGTGCCTAAAGTGAGATACCAGGAATGAGATGCCAGGGGTTAATAACATTTTTACTAATGATGAGATGCTTGCTTTTGTAGTAACCATAGTGATAACCTGAGGTTTGTGGTAGCTTCAATTTGAGACGCATAACGGTATCCTTATTTAATTGAAATGCTTTGTAGAGAGTCTTAACATTGAGATATCTCTGAGATACCTTTGTGAAACCTTAAAGCAGGGATAAGTCAGGGAATCTTAAAACTGCGACGACATATTAAGAACTCATACAATTATTGAAATGAAACCTTAAAAACTGAGTTGGTTTGAGAGACTTTTCGGTGATATCTTAAAATTTAGGTACTTTCAAGATATCTTTGTATTATATCAAATACGATAATACATTGGAAGGGTAAGTACATTATCAATCATTACATAATCATCCTTGCAAGACCTCAAGTTGTTGCTTCATTGAGATGCACTATGCATCCATGAACATTCAGCTTGTGTTCATGAAATACTTTGTGAAACACCTTTGTGCCACCTTAAAACTGAGCTTTTCAAAGCTTTAGACTTCGAGATAACTTTGTGGAACTTAACTTTTGGCTGGTTGGGAAAATTCTTAACTGTAATGACATTGAGTTGCTTTGCGATTCCTAAAATATGATAACTACTGAGGGTTGGTGAGCTAACATTATCACACTTTGATAAGATATGAAGAAACCATCCATCTGCGGGATGACAACACATGTTGCATCACATCTTGATAAGTCTCATATATAGACTCTGAACTTTACTAATTTGTAATGTTCAACAATTGCAGTACAAAATGTCATCTCCAGCAATAATTGAAACAGTGTGGAATGCAACGACAAAATGCATCATCATTGAGGATGTTAATTCGGTGAGCGCCTCTCCCGAACTAACGCCGAATAGCGACACAAAAAAACATAAGATCAACACCACCACCACCATTCAAGAAACGCATGGTTAGCTTTCAGAGAGAGTTGACGCTAGGTATACCTGCTCAACCTAGCTGTCGGAGAGACTTGAAGCTTGGTATACCCCCTCATCCAATGACACTAGATGGTGTAGTACACTTTCATCTGACTTTGGAAGATGCAGCGCGCCCATCTGGATGTATCGTCAATCCGATTCAACCTGAATGGCCACAAATGCTCAAGATTTCGAACGGGTCCTGCTTGCAGGAAATATTCATATACACGCAGGGAGATCACGTTGTAATTCGAACATTTAAACTTAAACTTATCGTTGTGAACAAGGTGAAGCGGGTAGGCTGTATGCCTTACAGCTCGAAGTTTGCACGACTACCTCGACAGGAGTTTGACTACATGATCACCTGCTGCACAGAAAGAGGAATTCGGGAGTATATGCGTGCCATTCAAGATAATTTGGCCGTTCCAAACCAGGCACTGGCTACACCTTTGAATGCACCGCATCACCTAGGACTGGGATACGAGTTCAAAGTGCATTCTGATATAAACCTTTTCGAAGTAACATCGACTTACCACGACCGGGTAAAACAAAAATTTACCCAACTTTGGTCAGTGTACCTCAATTTCGAGGAGATGGAGGATGTATTGAAAAACATACACAGTCTTATTCCTCCCTTAGCTATAGAGGACATGAATTGTATAGCCACGTTACATGGTGATCATATGAACCAGGAGGGTATGTGGGCTTGTAACGTGTGCCAATATCTCTCTCCATGTGATAACCTGCTTGACAATTAGATACACTTTTTATCTTTAAATTGTGTTGTACTAGCTAAAGCATTCATTGCAGACAACATAATTACATCAATGGGAAATCACACAAAACATTTCTCTGTCTATTGTTATTTTGTATTCAATTTTTAATAAATGATTCAATTATTATCCCATCGAACGAAGTTCGGAGGGATATAGGGAACGCCTCCGTCCGTCCGTCCGTCCGTCCGTCCGTCCGTCCGTCCGTCCGTACGTCCGTCCATATCCATACATCCTTCCATACGTCAGTCCGTCCGTCTGTCCGTCCGTCCGGGTGATAACTCAAATACCGTTGGCCCGATTTTGTTCATATTTTGTACAAATATGCCCTATGGCGATAGAAGTTCTACTCGAAAGCCGATTTTCAAAATGGCCACTCGTTTCAAAATGGCGGCCATTTCAATGCCGATTTTACAGTAATTTAGGTACAATATATAAAACTGTAATAGCAATGTGTTTTAAATGTAAAGAAGTTACAAAGGACATAATAAAGCTAGAAATGTAGATATTTAAGAAACACACGGCAGCCAACTTGTAAAATGGCGGCCCTTACACGCTATTTACGATTTTTGCTGTAACTTGAAAAGTAGTGGAGCGATTGTGTTCATATTTGATATATATTTACACTGTCTAATGATACTTTGGGTAGTAGGTGGCCATTTTGAAAAATGGCCGCCATTTTTACGTGTGTTATTTTACGTTTTTTCCCCATAACTTGAAAAGTAGTGGAGCAATTTTGTTCATATTTGATATGCGAATACTATAAGCATGGCACCCTGTCTATTGACACTTTGGTTTTTGGGTTTTTGGCCACCATTTTTACGTGTTTTATTTTAAGTTTTTTACTATAACACGAAAAGTAATAGAGCAATTTTGTTCATATTTGATATGTGAATACTCATGAGCCTGGCACACTGTCTCATGACATTTTGGGTAGTAAGCGGCCATTTTGAGAAATGGCTGCCATTTTACGTGTGTTATTTTACGTTTTTTACTTTAACTGAAAAGTAGTGGATCGATTTTGTTCATATTTGATATGTGAATACTTATAAGCATGGCACAATATCTTATGACACTTCGGCTAGTAGGAGGCAATTTTTCAAAATGGCTGACATTTACATGTACATGCGTGCGATTTTGTTGAAATTTTATATGTGCTTTTCTAGAAGCAATTGTCCTTTTGACATTTTGGCAACTTAGCGAGCATTTTGAAAATGGTAGCCATTTTTATGTGTGTTTATGTACGATTCTTGCTATAACTGAAAAAGTAGTAGAAGGATTTTGTAAAAATGGCAGCCATGGCTGTTCGATGGGATTCGCTACGCTTTGGCGTTGCTGTTGTCTAGTTGCAATATATAATATAAATACAACGTTAAGTTAAACTGTTCTATAATATTTACATCTGTTTGATAAGTTCTACCTACACAATTGTATTTTAAATATAATTACAACATATTGTACACATACTCTCATATATGAGAATCGTGTAGTTTGGAAATTAATAAAAGTTGTTCCTTGATACAACATAGAATAATTTGTTTATTTTACTACTCAATAAGAAACGATGCATAGGTGAGACTTTCATCTTAGATGGATAAGAAATGAATTGAATAAGAAATGATGCACATATTATGATCTCTGTGTTTTCGTAGAGTGATGGTGATCACATTTTTTTGAAGCACGAGGTTTCTTTTGTAACATAAATAACAAAACAATGACATAACACTTTGTTTTATAATGTACATTTACTCTTATATTTATGTCATAAGTTTCTTTACATGTTAAATGCTGGTCATATCAGTACTATTACTTTCGGAATTGCTTTCATCATTATAATAAGATTGCTCTTCATCAGTAGATTCTTCATCAGAATTGCTTTCATCATTATTATAAGATTGCTCTTCATCAGTAGATTCTTCATCAGAATTGCTTTCATCATTATTATAAGATTGCTCTTCATCATCAGTAGATTTTGCTTCAGAATTGCTTTCATCATCATCTGTATCTTCTATGAATAGCTCATTAAACTTATGTTCATTATTCACAAGTGCCTTTTTGATTGCAAGATCTCTAGAGACACCTCTCATCAACATATCATTCACTGCATCTACAATATTTCTGTGTAATGCATTGTCTGCTAAACCGAAAACTTGTTTGAAGACCTTCTTATAGTGCTTCATAAATCTTTCCTTATCATTTCGTACAAGTTTCTTCTCAGCCTTTTCCATAGCTTCCTTTTCATTGTTTCCCCTATCCATATACTCCTTTACTTTATGATTATAATCTTTTTCATTATCACTTCTAGCCTTGTTTTTTAAATATACAAATATTTCATTTAATGTAAGATCAGCATCTTCTTCACGGGAAGAATCTTGTCCTATTTGTGAGGTGGTTTCAATCTTCATTTTCTTGGGCAATTGACCTTGCTCTTGGCACCAATTCCTGATGTGACGTTGCAAATCGTGTACGCTGTCAAAGACTAAACCACAGTTATCACATGATACCATATTGTTACATCCGCCAGAGATTAAATGAGGAGACAAACAAGGAGAAGGTCCAGTTTTTATATCATGCATTCTTGTATCCTTTTCATGCGTTTGAGGTGTTTCTGGTAGCTCATGGTGAAGTACATTTGCATTACTTTCACGCTGTTGCGATTGATTTGATTCATCCTGATTTTGTTTTGCTAATGGCTTTTGCAGCATTATATTTGTAGTTGTGGTAGGATTATACAATCTCATACTCTCAGGAGTTTCTTGCTTGAGGTCTACTAACAGGTAGCTGTAAGGTTGGTGTGTAGCCTTCTCATATGAATCCAATAACTTGTGAGACTTTCCAGGGTACATCTGATGGGCCAAAACAGATACTTGTTGACGATCCCTAGGATTCTTATACAGCACAATGTAGTGGGAATTCAAACTGAGAGTGCGACTTTCTCTTCCACATGGAAACAGATTCTGCATCAAGCAAATCACACTTAGATTTCTGTGATGTGATCCACGCGTGTACAAATCAGTAATCCTTGTATCCTTTGTTATGTCACCCATTAAGTCGTCAAAGATCAGTATGTTCCTCTGATTCACATCCAAAAACTCTGGGTTACTCAGCTCGTCTGGTATCCCCATCATAAATTCAATATTTGAGCTGATTGTCTTGATGTCATCATATAGAGGTTGCCATTGACTGTAACACCATATGATTCTTTGTGGTGTTGGAGATATTCTAGTACCAGCATGCTCAATCAGTTCCTTTACATATGTAGATTTCCCTGAACCTGTCGGGCCAACCACCATCATTGTGAATGGATGGTAGAGCACCTTTGAAATATCTCCTGTTGACATCATAACCTGATTTGTCGAAGAATAAGATCCCATTCCATACTGTCCTTTAGATATATGATCGTTTTTAGTTAGCTTACAGCCATGTACAATCTTCATGTGACGAATCGTATTGTCTTTGCGAGAAAACTGCTTCGAACATTCTCTACAGCTAAACATGGTGTTTGTCTTTTAAGAGTTTTGTTTAAATGAAGATGTCAACTAATCACTAATGTACTTATATCTGAATCTACTTTTTAGTAGCCTAGTACAGAGACATAACACGATTATTTGATGTAGGTGAGATTAGGAAGAGAAGGGAATGAGAAGGAGAGGAGTAGATGAGGAGGAGAAGGGAATGAGGAGGAGAAGGGAATGAGGAGTAAAGGAAACAAGGATGAGAGAATGAGAGGAGGGGGAAAAGAATGGAGTGAGGTGGAAGAGGGAATGAGGATGATGAGGAGGGAGTGAGGAGGGGGAGGGGGGAATGAGGAAAAGGAGAGAATGAGGGAGGGGAAGAGCATGAGGGAATGAGGTTGGGGAGGGAATGGGAATGGGGAGGAGGATGAGGGATTTAGGAGGAGGAGTGGTGAGGAGGGAATGAGGAGGAGAGAATGAGAGGAGGGAATAAGGAGGATGGGAGGGAATGAGGAGAGGAGGAGGGAATGAGTAGTAGAGGATGATATTGTATGCTGTGATGATTTCTTATTAATTGGTCATTGTTGTACTGCCATTGGTTTTTATTCGAAATCTTTCAATTGGCTTTCGTTTAACCAACTATCAAATTTACTCGAGTAATTCAGCCAACGTACAAGCACTTGCTTGCGTCCCTTGAATCGTCTCCTACGCAAGATCTTTTCTATTCTAAAAAGTTGATTCCTCTCAACGTTTGCAGCAAGCAGCTGCGATTCGTAAAAGGCTCCTTTGATTATTTCACCATTAAGATCTGTCAACCCATAGGTTGGCGGTTCAGTCCGATTTACTGAGGTTATTATGAATAACTCTTGACTCCAGGACATCAGGTAGCCTGGAGTATAATCAGCACTCTTTTCCAATGAAATTCGCACAGTTTGATTTTCCTTAAATTTTGGTTTAAATTCCAAAGGTTGTTTGGTGTATGAGTCGTAATAGAGTTTATACCAAACTTTATCTTGATTGGATATGTTCACCTCAGAAGGAGCCATGCCAATTGATTCCATGTATGAGGAGTTGATGGACTTTACAATATCTGGAAGACTGCTTAGATACTTGAAGGTGTTGTTAGCGTACATGTAACGCACCAATCGTTCCTTCAATCGTTTAATTCCGTTTTCCGCAATCGATGCCTTCATGTTCCCAAACGCTAAGATATGATCAATTTTTTCACGTTTCAAGTAATCCTTGACAGATTTATTCACAAATTCTCCACCCTGAAACAGAATCATCATCTAGGTTAGAATATTGTAGAATATTTAATACAATTGCAAGATGAGTTGCTTTGATATAGTAATTCTATTTTCTCTCGCCAGATCTATATGTACACCAACAGTGAACTATCATACCTGATCACTTCTTATCTGTAGCGGAGTAGGCATATCCTTTTTTAACGCTTCAAGTGCCTTGACAACCTCTCCACCTCTTTTCGATGTTAAGGGATGCACCCACATGTAACGGGAAAGCGCGCTAACAATCACTAACAAATAGCTTATCTTTGAATTATACTTTGAATATGTTTTCAAATCAGCTAGATCCATATCGTACATTTGATACATGGATGAAACGATAATTTTGCGACGATTCTTAATTTTCTTAGGTTTTCTGAACAATGCATAAGACTCTTGATTGTTAATCCAGCTCTTGACTTGAGCTTGAGTGATACCCAATGACCTAACTTGTCTCCACAGACGAATTGGACTCGAAAACGAGCCGGGTCTACCTAACGTGTAATAGGCCGATTTCAGAGCTCTTTTCATGGAACTTGATAATACCTTTTTCTTAGTACTTCTAGTCTTTTTAATAGCCTTCGTCATCGTAAGGTTGTAACTTCAACAAGTGAACAGAATAATTGTTTTGTGTTTATATTTATTAAAATTAAAAGTACAATTATAAAATTGTTGATGGGAGGGTGAGCATAATATCATTGTACTTCACTTTTAGAAAATACTTGACAAACTCATCATTTTCTCTAAGATTGTGCTTTGAAAATGAATTGACAATACATCTCATGCTAGTTTTCCTACATCGTTTATTTAAATAGTATACACAGTGATGACCACACGTTGTGTCTAGTCCTTGAACTCTAGTGTTGTTGTATAAAAAATGCGTACTATTGTTCACAAGAATATCTTGAAATATAGAATTATAATAGTCAGGCGAATGTCCCATGGAATCATAAAACTCTGCTGGTGCGTTATCATAAAATGCAAAAGCGCACCAATGCTCTCCAACCATCGAACTATCCTGTGTGTTAACAATGAAATAGGATGGTCTTTTCGTAACTTTTGCAGGTAGCTCATCCAGTGCGTATACACCGTGGGTTTTTAAGCGCAGACAAGCGTCCGAGTTCATGATTCGCTCCAATTGATACGTATTCATTATGTAACTGTAACACCGCGAAAGCGGTCAATCTCCAGTATTCGATGGAATGTTCCTAAAACGATCACGCACACCGGTTCTTGTAGGGCAGTCTCAAAGCGTCCTTCAAGTTTCAGTTGCCCTCCTTTAAGTAACGGGAACACAGTTTTATTTTCGTCTGCCGCATTCAACTGGAAACGAAATATCGAAAATCCTGATTTGAAATCGTCCGCCTCGATATCAGTATTGTTGTCGTGATTTGGTAATGATGTTTCAAAGAGTCTCAAATATGCCGACAGATATTGTTCACTCTCAATTAGATCGCTGGAAAATTTTAATGTGAGTGGTTTCGAAGGTACATCTTGAGAATCCACCTGAGTTGTTAGACTGGATAGGTTGAAGTGATCCATGTACAGCGGATTTGTGTCATATGTACCAGCATAGGCGCGGGCTGATACGAAAAAAGCAGTGAGGCAAGAGGGTATACGTCCTTGAAATATGTTATCCCAAGAAAAGTTAAAGTTGCCTGTTGCTAGGCTTTTCACTTTGACTTCCACATCCTGGTAAGGATATATAGCAGGCGTTCGAAGCATCACCTCGTTGTGTGCTTTAATAACAGCGGGATTAACTTCTACCATGCAAGCCTCGAAGTAAGCATCTGTTACAATTAACCGCCATTTTTGTGGATCATCGGAAACTAAACAAAATTCACTGCTATTTGGCCATAATTTTATTTTAACTTCAACTCCATTGAGAAGCAGGCGATCCGATTGAAGAAAACTTTCATATATCGGTCCAGTTAGTTCTACTTCTCGGCTGTTTCTATAATCCATATATCGCATTAATAGTCCTGTGTTCCCTCCTGTCCAAACATTATTTGTAGCGGGAAACATGTCATCTTTTCTATAACCCTGCGCTTGCATCCATGACTTTTTATCCGCCGAAGAAAAGTTTTGTAGTACGTGCAGATAAGCTTTGTACGCAAAATCAGGCGTGGCCTCTGTAATGGATTTTTGTTGAACTTGAATGTCAATACGATTCCATAATGTTTGTAAAAGCAAGTTAATAGGACCGCATTTTTTAGGTCCCTGTATGTCACTTGGATCCCAATTCATAGTATCACCATTAGCCTGAACTATTTTTACTTTGACATGCAGGCGAGATCGTTTTAAACTCAAATAGTCCATACCATTGTTTGGTATATTAAATTCCACACAACTACCATGGGTGAGGCTCGAAGTTGGTCGATATTCCACCCATTTAAATCGAGAAATACTTGTATCAGTTAATGGGATGTTAAAAAGCATTAGTTCTGTGGATGACGATTCATCACTTCCTACCAGCTTTTCCGCCATTTCGTTTTTTCTTAGTTAATATATCGCTGACTCTGGTAGTTTTATATCTTTTCTTTAAATTGTTTGTTTTGGATTTTCTTTTTATCACAGCTTTCTTCTTTTGCGGAGCTCTTTTAATAGGTCTACGTCGTTTGCTATCAATTAATCGATTTGGTCTACCTGGAGGTTGCAGAGATCTTTTAAATGTATTCGATCTTTTCCTTCTCTTCAATTCCGCACTTGCTCTCTGCACTACAGCTTGTGATGGGCTCACTAAATTAATAGTTGACCCACCTTCTTGGTTGTTTCTTATTGAATATCGGCTATCGTTTAATGAAATGTTCTTTTGAGATTTTTTAGAGTTCATAGGTAAACTGCGGTTCACGGATGATGCGAAAAAGTGCCCCCATTTAGTATCATCTGGTGTGTAACTAGATAGTCTCATCTTGAAGTCTATACAATATGCGCTTTTTTGAAGTGTAACACACAAAAGAACGTATCGTTGTTAAATGAAAAAGCTTCGGTACCCTTTGCTTCTTTTATACTGATAGATATGTGTTGGAATCCTGATGGTATAACGGGTGTATAAAGAACAGGGTTATAAGATTGACAATTCCCAGTGTAGAAAATGTCATCCTGGGTAGCGTGTACTTGTCTTAACAACTGAATATTTTCACCGCCAACTATGGTACCGTAACAAAGATTGCACATCACATTCATTACGATTCTCCCGTATACTGTTGGATGTCTCAATTCCACCAATCCACACTGCCATTGTTCATCAGGATTCAATGAAATATATTCAGGTAATTTAACTGTGAACTTGGTATTATTGTTAGAAGGATATGTATCCATAGAATCAGTGCTGTTCAAGTATATATAAAATTGTGAAATCATGTTTCAACCTCAAGAGATCTAGTATTTATGAATATTTTTTCTTAATCAAGTATATTTATGATATACTGGGACGTTGCGTCTCAAATTGAAGCTACCACAAACCTCAGGTTATCACTATGGTTACTACAAAAGCAAGCATCTCATCATTAGTAAAAATGTTATTAACCCCTGGCATCTCATTCCTGGTATCTCACTTTAGGCACCGCAAAGTAGTCTCAGTATCTCATTCCTGGCATCGCATTTTTAGACACCGCAAAGTAATCCCGTGCCTCCTTAACATACACTACTAACTACATGTGTTTTAATTGATGGATATTGTGTTGAGATCATTTGAAGGGTACATACTGTATGTTATGAAAGACATCGTGTTTTCAGCAGTGATGTCCCAAACAGAGAACATTTGGAAATTTTTCATGACAAACGCAGTATACAGATGCAAAATATCACTGGTTCTCACAAAACCTCAACAAAGATATTATACTGATATGCAAAATATCACTGGTTCAAGCAAGACCTTAACAAAGATATTATACTGATATGCAAAATATCACTGGTTCTAATAAGAACTCAACAAAGATATTATACTGATATGCAAAATATCACCTTTTCTAACAAGACCTCAACAAAGATATTGTACTGATATGCAATATATCACTGGTTCTAACAAGACCTTAACAAAGGTATTATACTGATATGAAATATCATTGGTTCTAACAAGACCTTAACAAAGATATTATACTGATATGCAAAATATCACTGGTTCTAACAAGACCTCAACAAAGATATTATACTGCTATGCAAAATATCACTGGTTCTACCAAGACCTCAACAAAGATATTATACTGATACACTAACTTATGTTATGCTGGCCCGTAAATGAACTTTTAGTTAGTGCACTTAAAGTGTGCGCCAAAGTTTAAAACTGCGCAGGCGCACCGCTCTCGCTAACCTATATAAAGAGATTACCAGGCACAGGCTTCAGAGGTAAGCCTGGAAGGTGAACAATCTTCGTTCCGCGTTGATTCCCCGTATAATCGTAACCAAGTAAGTTTCACCATTGAATTTAAAAATTACTATTACAGTTCGGGACATAAATAAATGACAGGTGGATTTGCTGAAGTGAGAATTTCCCATGTTAAAAATAAGAGAATTTTCAAGAGGCCATACATCAGTGGATGAGATGTGAAATATACAAATTTTAAGGGATATGTATCTAGACAATATTGGAAATTATGGACTTTCAGACGACCATAATTAGGAAATGGTGAACGAAAATCGACCTGTCATTTATTTTTGTCCCCAACTGTAGATATACTTTGTAGATGTTATTTATGAAGCTATTTAGTGTATACATCAATCAAATGGCTCATTTTGAACATATAAAAAGTATTTGTGTTTTGTTTCCCAGGGAATTGTATTCCAATGTAGTACACACATAAATAGTGTACATTATGTACTTGAATAGCCTGGTTTACATATATATTGAAGGGCATGCTGATTATACATGCACACGAGTACATGAATGAAGGCCTAATATTGATATAGCTTGCATACCTAAATAAAAAACAAACTCTTCTAATCCCCTCATGTAAACACGGTGGTATACGTAGCCCGATTTATCGTGGACTTTAAGGATTTCCGACCATATGGCCTAATGCTTACACAGAAACTCTTTGGTATCTAAAATGTGTGATCATCTTAAAAATAGTATTACAGCTTGTAATTAATACTAAGTTGGGTTTTGAAATTAACACTTTGTGAAAGTACTACCCCTTCCTCTAATGTTTCCAGGGTTTCTCTTAATTTGAGTGAAAGTTTATCGGATTAAAGCACCTTGATGACAGGCTGTTTAGTTAATAAATGTATTCTCTCTGAACATTCTGGCAACTTGAACATTAAATCTCTCAAAATTGCAGGAAGGGATCAACTTGATTCAAAATTGTTCATTTAGAGAATTGTCTTGCCTATGCAGGATTGAAAGAATTGTTTTGATCCCTTCCTGCAAACGCCCCCCAGACGTACTTTACTAAGACCACCCCCAAAATTGGGAAACCCTAATCCTAGTCACATCTCACAAGCAAGTGGCTGTCTTATAATAGCAACCAAATGCCAGCAATGTAAAAAAGGTCAAGTTACACATTAGCGCTTCAGTGGTAGTCAGCTATGCAGGCTTTGTTTACATTCTGCAGCAGCTGATAGCAGGTCACCGGCTTTTCCTAAACTAAAAGATCACTGCCTAACATAAGTGGATACAACATATCACTGGTTCAAGCAAGACCTCAACAAAGATATTATACTGATATGCAAAACCGCAAAATATCACTGGTTCTAAAAAGAACTCAACAAAGATATTGCACTGATATGAAAAATATCACTGGTTCTAACAAGACCACAACAAAGATATTATACTGATATGCAAAACCGCAATATATCACTGGTTCTAAAAAGAACTCAACACATATCCAGCAATCGTAATGTTAAATCGGACATCACCTTATCTCCTAACTGGTACTATTACTGAGATTTCGTATCAACACTTTAGTCTACTAAATTAATGTTTAAAACTCATATATGTGAGCGTTAATGCAGGGGCATTTCATACAGGCTATAAACACCGCCCTTTCATCAAATGTGTTTTCTGGTTTCCTTAATTTCGCCAATTTTTTAAGAAATTGATGGATAATTTCAAGATTATATGATCAGACACATAAACATGGCATATACCACATTAGTTTCTCATATTTAGTTGTTGTTTTTTAGTTGTTGTTTTTTGTTGAACCATATATTACGTACATGGATAACTGTATTTTATTTACAAGTAGGCTGCATCTTGTATTGCCAAAACATAGCATCAAGTTTCACTAGAGCTGCATAGAACACTTCTTATCAGATGTGTTGACAGCTCCCCTGATAAAGAAAGTGTCTGGTAATTTCTGGATTTGAAGATATTATACTGATATGAAAAATATCACTGGTTCTAACAAGTGCTCAACAAACACTGAGAGCATTTAAGGCTCCAAGATGAGCTAATTATACCATCGAGATGTAACCCCTTGTCTAGGTTTGCTTGACACAATCTAACGTGAGGTGAATTTTGTAAATAAATTTTTCAGACTGTGAATTACACACGTTCAGCTATGATTCTGCAAAGATACTCACGTAAGTAATTCACTTACTTAAAAGTAATTCACGTTTCCATGCTGTCCCATTAGTATATTTTGGGGATCTGTAGTAATCCGCTTGCAAAAGGTGCGATCACAGAGACGTGTGATTGTCTCAATCAACAATATTTCAACAATTTCAATGAATAAATATTTAACTAGATATTATCGGTTTCCAGTTTGAACTACTTGATTTATTTACAAGCATATTATGACTCATCGATACCAAATTATGTTAGATTTGTTGCATATATTTTCAACGATTCATCGATAATTATTGATTGCAATTTCAATATATAGGGGTGATTCATGAGAAAATGATGTACTTTATTTAAATGTCTTTGATTATACTAAGGTCGCAGTGCTTTGAAATGTGACATTTGTACGATTTCAGCAAATCCAGAAATCTCCGGTCACTTTCTTTATCAGGAGAGCTGTCAACACATCTGATAAGAAGTGTTCTTAGCAGCTCTAGTGAAACTTGATGCTATGTTGGTCTAATACAAGATGCAGCCTACTTGTAAATAAAATACGTTATCCATGTAGGTAATATATGGTTCAACAAAAAACAGCAACTAAAAAACAACAACTAAATATGAGAAACTTATGTGGTATATGCCATATTTATGTGTCTGATCATATAATCTTCAAATTATCCATCAATTTCTTAAGAAATTGGCGAAATTAAGGACACCAGAAAACACATTTAATGAAAGGGCGGTGTTTATAGGCTGTATGAAATGCCCCTGCATTAACGCTCACATATATGAGTTTTAAACTATAATTTAGTAGACTAAAGTGTTGATACGAAATCTCAGTAATAGTACCAGTTAGGAGATAAGGTGATGTCCGATTTAACATTACGATTGCTGGATATGGTGTAGTTCTGGGTGTAGTGTAGTAATCATTCGGTCTCAAAAGATAAGACCGATTGACCTTAAAACATTAACTGAAAGATCACTGTATATAAAGACTTCGGGAAGTGGACAGAAGTTGATTATAGTCCAGTCTTCTATATAAAACAGAACCTACTACGACATGGTCAAGAAGGTTTGTGTTATCGGAGCGGGTGTCTCGGGCTTGGCAACCATCAGATGGTGTCTCCAAGAAGGGCTTGATGTCACATGTTATGAAAAACGACCCTTAGTAGGTATGTTATATTAACCATCATGTCTGCAAACCTTTTGTTATCATTATGATACTGATACCAAAAAGGTATTCAGCAAGTAGTTTTTGAGAACAATTTTTCAAGAGTACGCAATTCTCGAATATTTGTCGATAAACTGTATTTTACCTTAAGAATTCATGAGATGGTCAATAGTTGCTCGATTCCTATAGCATGTTGGGAAGGGAACTAAATTTGTCCAACGGTTATGTACTCCTCAAAAAAGGCAATGACCAGTATTTTTCCTTATAGGTTTACATGTTAAACCTTATGCATCTTTAAACTTTATTTTCTAATCCCGAAATGAAAGAAAAACTGATAATGTAATTGGATATGTACTTTGTCTTTATTCTCTATATTTCAGGAAATTTTCAATTTAATCTCTGTATTGCAATAGGTCAAAAATTGATGTCAAAGTTAAGGAATTTTAAAAAAAATTGCAGAACCCATGTTAACCAATGGGAAATGGTGGGTTAGGGGCAAATCAGATTTTTGGATATGTATTTGGTAAAACATATATCAAAAACCCTTACTAACCTTACTTTGTGAGAATTACCGATATAGGGCATCAACGTATTTTTGACAACTCATTTCGACCCCCTGTGTTATTTCAATGAGAGGTTTTATTAGAAATGATTTTGACTTTTGAGTCTCAAAACTTTGTAAAACCTGCAGAAACAAATCAATTTTTTGTTGTAGACAATTGTCTATTTACATTCCATTCCATTTTTGAGAGCAATTGAATTCATGCATATTTTCTCATATGACTTTTGGCAACCCAACCATTTCCCATTGGATTACATGGGTTATGCCATTTTTTAAAATTTTCCTCAAATTTGACATCAATTTTTCACATATTGTAACGGAGATATTGAATTGAACATTTTCTGAAATATAGAGAATAGAGTCAAGGTAATTTACATTATCAGTTTTTCATTCATTCCAGGCTTTGAAAATAAGAGTTCAAACAGACATAGGGTTTAACATGTTAACCTATTATGAAAAAGACTGGTCCTTAACTTTTTTTGAGGAGTATATGACTGGGCAAGAATGATTTACTTTTTCAACAGCATTAGAATCAAGGTAACTTTCATTATTTTATGAATACCATTTTATTGACAATGACTTCCGACTATTAAACCTTTGCCCCTTCATCCCCGATAACCCTGATTTTTAGACCAAAACGATGTGTTATATCTGTGAAAAATAACGGAAGCACAAAAAAACTCGCAAAAACCTGCAAAAAATACTATCGAAATAACTGAGAGGGGGTCAATCAGAACCACTACACATTAGGGTTAAATCAATACTTTGTAGTACAGTGATGTACTGGATTTTGTCGAGTGGGTCTAGTAAGAAAAGGGGTAACTCTGCCAATTTAAAATACACAGTAATTGGAAAGCGGAAGATAATTATATTTATTTGAAAATGAAAAAATAGCGAAATATTTTCAATTCTTGAAGGTGCAACAAGGCCTGTAGAGAGAAAATTTCAGCATTAAGAAATTCGAATTCAGTTCAAGGCTTCTATAAAGGGAGTCCCACTTACAGGTTTGGATCCACCACGTTTCACGAGGACTGATATCAGCTGAAATAACGTTCATCCAGGGGGTTTCTTTGGAGATAATAAAAATATATGTTAGTCTTGATGAAATATCCCAAAAATATTTTTTGACACTGGTCCATTATCCTTGAATGACCCCTCTGCACTTATTGTTGCACATTTAATGATTTTTAAAACCATTTGGTGGATGGTACACCATTAAAGCGAGCAAAGCTATGGTTAATAAAGGAAATGAAACCATTAAAAAAGATCTATACAAAATAGACTAGATTCGAGTAAAGATAATCTTGATTTTCGTCATCTTAAGACATACCAAAATGTGACGACCATATTCCCCATCCAAGCACAAAAAGTGAAATGCATTTTCTGGTATTAGACAGATCATGTTTTCTAATACACTGCCATGTTATCTGCCCCGAATTAGCCACCTGGTGGTGGACTGGTAACTACTTACTCGCATCTGGGTATTTCCTGTTCTCAAAGACAATATATGTCAGCTGAATAATTTATTCAGTGAACTCCATATAATAAAAAAGTATATCATAGGTGGGTTATGGTGTTTGGAAGACGAGGCGTCGCGTCTTGATGTAAATAATCCAGTTGACATTGAATGTAGACCTTATGCCACGTGCCACATAAATGACAACAAGGAGGCATTTTCATTCTCCGACTTCTGGTTTTCAAAGGTAAAATAACCTTGATTATTTTGCAAATTGTTCTTACAGCAGAATATAGAATTATTATTGAAATAACCGATGTAATATGACATAATAATATTCTCACAGGATGCTCCAATGTACCTACCCTGGCGAAAAGTCGGTCAATATTTCGAAGACTATGTCGATCATTTTCATTTGAGAACTCGTATCAAACTAAACACGAGTGTAATAAAAGTAAAACGTGAAACCAACGGTGCTGGATGGCAAGTTACAACAAAACCAATTATCGATACCAGCCCTGCTCCAACAACTGAAATGTTTGATGCAGTGATTATATGCAATGGCTTAATGAACCGTCAATACATACCTGATGTCAAAGGATTGGCTACATTCAAAGGACGTATCAGTCACACGGGAGATTATTACAGACCTGATGTATTCCGGGACAGGAATGTCTTAATTATAGGTAAATTGAACTAACATTATTTTGCCCAATGGGGTACCCATTTTCTGCTTATGGTCAAGTTTAATAAGAGATTTGTGCATATCTCTATTTTAAAACGTTTCATTTATATTATATCTCGGTATAATAGGTGGTTCTGAAATTTATGACTATTCGCCAAACAGGCTTTGATAGGCAATCTATGACTTTAATAACGTTGCCAAACTAAAGGAGGGGAATGTATATTCATTCAATAAACGCCTCTTACGCCGGATGTTAATTGTTCTGTTCTAGGAGGAGGTAATTCGGCAACTGAGGTAGCAAGTGATATAAGCAGAGAAACATCACAGGTAAAATAATTATATATTTTTGAAGTATTCGATTTCAGTGTACTTTTAATGAATCATGAATAAAAGACTGCAGATAAGGTGCCGAGAAATTAAATCAAATGTTACACGAAGTAGAAAATCAAAAACAGTACGTACTGCCCTCATTCATTTTAATATTACATTGCTATGATCAATGAGCTCAAACCAGCCTTAACTTAACACAGCATCAATTAAATTAAATGTATAAATATTCTGTGAAGACGTACCTGAGTGCAAGAGATGGGCTTTGGCCCCTAAGCCGCTTAGCTGGTGGAAAATCTGCGGAGTTACTACCTATATGGTCAAGATACACAAATTGGCGCTACAAAGTTAGGTAAATATTTGTCACTTTTAGACGGATGGATTCGGCCAGATAAACAGGGCCGTGGCGATGCCTAGCTCATCCGAAATCTCCGGCATCGACCGGACATCGTACGGGCATCGTACGTGCGCCGGCTGATCACCGGTAACAATCTGCCGATACTTAGACATCGTACGGGCATCGGGAGAACTTTATCTCGGAGAAAAAGTTCCCGCGCTTTACCACGACGGTAAGGTACAACACAAGGAATTGGAATTTGCGTTACCGTATCTTATAAGCGCGTTATACCGTGTACTAAATCCGGAGTTTGTGTAGGTTTAACGATGAAATTCACCGTCAAAATTTACCGTCTTGGATATTGTTGCAGGACATTCATATATAAGAATAACGAAAAATTAGACCAGATTTTTCTGAAACGGTGAAAACATCAGTTTTCTCAAAGGAGCAGGGAAAGTATCGCAACAGACTTTTGATAATTTTGACAGTTGATAATTTTTTTGTGAGTAGTTTCTGGCTATAAAAAGTAAATGCTTGGGAAAGGCGAATCTATAATCTTCAAGAAAAGTTCAAAGAATAGTTTCCAGATCAATTGGATTATCTTATAATCCATGTTTAATCCACCCATCAACAAGCTTTTTCAAAATACATTCGTCATTTTCACTATTGTCCCTCATTTTTTTTACAATTTTTCATGCAAAGTTACATTGTACTTGAACACATGTTTCATCAAGTAAAATATGTAAGGAACTCCATGAAGTTTGTTTTTGAGTTTTTTTTGAAAAAATGAACCTCTTAAAATGCATGTTTACAAAAATAATTTAGGAGTGATGTAAAAGATGGCAATGTTTTTCAATAATAACATGCATAGGTGGGTGAATTACTCATGTGTGTTGTGTTTTAATCCTGCATTCACTGACTGAGTTAGCCTATTGAAAAATCGTAGAGATTAATAATACAAACAGTAATACTATGAATACTTCTACTTCAAGCTCAAATAGCGCTTTCAGGGTCCTGTGTTGAAATACTAGATCACCTTATGTGCATGAATTTTCAAGAGAAACCATCAGTGCAAGCAATTAAATGAAAGCATCATCCGAACATCACTTGAAAAGTACTAAAGTGGTGAAAAATTGCAGGATGTTGACAGAAAATGTGCCTAGGGGAGAGGGTCGTCTCTCAACCCCCTCCACCCCCTCCCTGATCACGGGACTAATACATGTGATATGGCAAAGTCCAATTCATAGATTAAGTTTCCCTTGCAGTCTTGTTGGCATTTTTATTAGAGTTCATGTTTTGTTTATGTTAATGGGTGAGTGGAAGACCCTTGGGTGGGAATCAAATATAAAATGTTTTCTAAAATATATATTTGAAATACTTTGTGTATGTACAGTCACAAACTCTAGGCAACATTAACTAGTAATGGGGCAACACCCCAACTCAACTGAGTGAATGTGTAAACCATTTAAGGAACAAAAAACATTACATAAAACAAACTCAGCATGCAAACATGTAAAACTGGCATGGCAAAACAATAGATAGTGAAACTGAATAATAAAAGCACATACGACTAGAAAACAAGGGATTAATGAACACTGCTGTAAAGTAATGAAGGGACCTGTTAAAATGACATGAATGGGGATTGGTCAATTTGAATAGTAGAAATATAAAAAATGTGAAAATTAGCCAGGTAGAGGGGGGGAGATAAAGGGAGCTGCTGCTCCCCCAAGAGATTCTTTCAAAATGATGCAGTTTCTCACCAATCTGAGCACTTCGCATGATTTTTTAGCCAAAACTGTCAAAAAGTTCATCCCTAGGCAAAAGCTTTGCCCTTGGTAAAACTGCTCCTACCCCTTGGTAAAAGCTGGCTACAGACTGTGTAAAACACTTGTGTGAGAACTTGAACATGAACGAGTACTGTTATGACCCCCAGTAATGTTGTCCATCTCTCAACTGGTTTAACTGGGGACCATTACATCAATTGGCATTATATCAACCAGGCAACAAAAAGAGGCCAGTGATGTGAAAATAGTCAATAGCACGGTGTTATAGCATGACGGTTACGCCACCTCTGAAAACGAGGTTGGACAGCTACGTTCACTAATTTATCCAATAAAATGGCCGCGATGGAAGAGAAAACTAAGGTTGGCGCATTATTTTCTATTTCTGTGTATCAATGAAAGGATGAACGATTTATGTAAAAATCGCATTCGGTGATACTTTCAGTAATGTATATTTTGAACGTAGCCTTTGCAAATTGATGCCCGGGGATAACATGAAATAAGAGAAAAACTGTCGAGTTTGAAATTCAAAACTACACAAAAATTTAGTAATTTGTTTATTTTTGTTTTTGTTGTTAGGGCATGGTCTACATTGCCTAAAAACCTTGTGGTATATAGATGTAACCTACATACGATCATGCAAAGCCAATTGAGCATTGGAAACCACCTATGTTCTACTCAAGCCATAATAATGTAATTTGAATTTGCAGTAGTTATACACAGTTTACTTATACTTACAGTTAATATTTTGAGTGGCTCATGTACTGAGACAACACGAGAATGGACCAAATATTATAAACTTTGATATCTCAGTCGGTAGGTTTACAGATTATATTCTGTTTCTTGTAGACCACCTGGCAGATTTGACCCAGTCTTTATAACCATCCATATATACGTCACCGAATGGAACTAGTTTAAAAGGAAATCTTATCTGTGAATATTTCCTACAGGCGAGAAAGAGGACATGCTGCCTTTCCCATCCGCCATTTTTTGTTATCGTTACCGCAAAATTTTGCAAATCGCCTTGACCTAACCATAATGCTATAACACCGTGAATAGGGGACCATAAGTTTACACATTCCATGTGTACGTTCATCAAAATAGTGCGATCTTAACCTCCCTAATAACTGAAATTGTTGACTCAACCAATAGAATCATTCTATGTTTGTTTATGTTTGTTCACATTAATATGGAAGAAAATCGGACATTTTACTAAAAAGATGTTATTGTAAATCTTAGAAATAATGATAAAGGTAGTATACACCACACACTCAATGGTATTGATTGTGGTTTTCAGAGACTCTCAATAGGGACTTTAAGCTTGCAATGTTTTTCACAACCTAAATGTGAATGGAAAATATTTAGCGATGCATTTGTATGGGCGATTGGTCATAGGTTGGCGTTTCGATTTTATATGCAAGCTTAATCTCCCTAATGTTAACATTAAGGTAAGAGTGTATGTTACTCATAACATTTTCTTAGGATAACATTTCTTGAATTGATGAATATGCAAAAATTATTCTTAGCATATCATCCTTCATTTCATTATTTGAATAATCAATCTGGAGATAAACTCAAATAAGGAAGTGTGTTATAAAACATCATCATATATGTTCAATGTTTTTTCAGAAGCTGGATCAAAATATTTGTCTTACTAAAATTATTGGCAAAGGTATGATGTACTAAATTCTTGTACTGTATTTATGATTTTAATAGCACTGTACCTCGTGAATCATTACTGATAAACAAGATACAGAAAACCTGTTCAAAGTAAATGCTATAATAAGGCATCATAGAAATTATCATAAAGAGAGGTATTTAGAATTTCTTAGCAACTTATAAATAACTAGATTTTGGAAATTGAACGAGTTCAATTTCAGACTCCAGATCTAGACTTTTTTTAGCCGAGTCATCCAGAATAAGCCGAGTCATCCAAAATAAGCTGAGTCATCCAGAAAAAGATAGATGGATAACATAGAAAGGGAGGATAGGATAGAATAGGAAGGAACGATAGGATAGAATAAGAAAGAAGGATAGGATAGAACAGAATAGGAAGAAAGGATATGATAGGGGAGGATAGGATAGGAAGGATAGGAAGGAAATGATACGAAGGAAGGATAGATAGGAGGGATAGGATAGGATAGGGTAAGATCAGATAGGAAGAATGGATGAATTTTTCAATATTTTCTTCTCTACTCTTGACTTTCTATCAGGATACCATCAGATCGATTTTCCGAAATTTCAAAACGCCATAACTTCCGAACCAGGAGTCGAATCGAAATTTGATTTAAAGATTCGGATTCCTGACAAAATTCTACCCCTATTTCATAACTCATACGTTAAATTTGGCGAATTTTTATTTTGACCTACTTTTCGGACACGCCATAACTTCGGAACCGGAAGTCGGATCGAAATTTGGTTTGTAGATTCGGATTCCTGAGAAAATTCTATACTTAATTCATTACTCAAACGTTAAATTTGGAGAATTTTTTATTTTAACCAACTTTTCGGACACCATATCTCAAAAGTGGGGCGAAATACTTTCTGACGGCAAAAGGCTAACACTATTAGCACACTCTTGGCTACATGTATACAAAATTTCGAAGAATATAATTAATCTGTAGTGTCAGAATAGCAAAATTAAGGAAAAACTTTGAATTTGACCTAGATTTTGACCTAGGCATTTTGGTGTCCAAATTTTGAAGCTAGATGGCTTTGAGGTCCCATTCTTTTAAAAGCTTTCATTATATTTAGCTGAACTCAGTCTATATTTCGTATTTTTCACTTCAAAAAAATCTTTTTTCCCATTGACTTAACATGGGCACCAAATTTAGCGATTTTTGAGCTTTCAAAACGCCATAACTTCCGAACCGGAAGTCCGATCCGAATTTGGTTTTCAGATTCGGAATCCTGAGAAAATATTCTATAAGACTCATATCCTAGACATTTGATTCGGAGAACTTTTTTTTGGACCTCGTTTTCGGACACTGATATCTCGAAATCGGATTGAGATATCAAAAAACTAAACCGACCCTAGATTTCCTACTTTTTTATGAGGAACACAATGAAAAAAAACCGGATCGAAAATATTGAAGGACGACTGAGAAAATCGAAAAAAGTGACAAAGTACTGGATTTGACCTAGTTCTTGACCTTTGACCTAGATAAAAATTTGACCCAATTTCCGAGGAACTAGATACTGGACCTAAATTGACCAAATGACTGACTTTACTCAAGACCTTATGGTTATTGAGAAAACTGGTTTAGAAAAAGAATAATAAGAAGAAGAATAAGAAAACTGACGAAAACAATAGACTCCAGATTTTCAATCTGGAGTCTAATAAAAAAAGAGACTTCTACAAACCATCAGTGTAAAACTTACAAGTGATAGCACAGTGTGAAAAACAAGCACCAGAGACTAAACAAAGGTGGCATCAAAGCACCTAGTACAGATGGATAAAAACAAACAAACAAAGCAACTTACACACATACACACAGGTTTAACTGCACTCAAACATTAAACAGTCAATTTGACAGGTATTCAGAATTTTTGGGGAAATGCTGTGGTAATGCTTCATTGATTAAACAGGGGATCAAACAGCAGGGGATCAAACAAGTCCAACCATTCATTTATGAAAACATTTTGAACTAACTTTATGGCACACTAATGACATCTTATATGAGTGTGCTGTACTAAAAGCATAGCTTTTAGATCCCCATTGGATCCCCTTATATTGGATTATCATAATCCTAATCCACGAGGAGTTCCTTATATATTTTAAGTGATGAAACATGTGTTCAAGTACAATGTAACTTTGCATGAAAATTGTAAAAAAAATGAGGGACGATGGTGAAAATGACGATTGTATTTTGAAAAAAGCTTGTTGGTGGGTGGATTAAACATGGCTTATGAGATAATCCAATTGATCTTGAAACCATTCTTTGAATTTTTCTTAGAGATTATACATTGGCCTTTCATATGCATTCATTTTTGTACAGCCAGAAACTACTAGAAAAAAATTATTTACTGTCAAAAATCTGTTGCGATACTTTCCCTCACTCTTTATCTCCATCGTGTTGTACCGTACCCAACTATCTGTTAAACTTTTTTTTTTTTGGGGGGGGGGGGTGTTTGGTCATGGTATTGTCTGTTTGTTGAGGTTTTGACTAGTTTTTGTTCTCCGTATTGTCAAATATTTAGATTTCTCCCGTATTTGTATTCAATCGGGATGGTTTCGCCCTATGGCGTTGGTAATCTGTATCAGGGTGTGGTCGGTTCATTGTTGCAGTTAAGATTGGTTGTTTGGTTCATTGTTTGTACTTATATTGTCAGGTATGTTTTATGTTGATATTGTATGAATTTGAGGGGTTGTTAATGTGTTCGTGTTTGGTTGTATTTTCTTATTTTTCGGAGTTTTGCGGTGTTTTCGGTTGATGGGGTGAGTTTGGCGGTATGTGGGGTAGGTCTCCGACAGGTAAGTTGTTTTTCAATGAGTCGAGTGTTTTGTTCTTGGTCTTAGCTTTCTGTTAGTGTTATAATCGTAGAATATCATGTTGTTGAGATATGAACTTGAGTGTGGGGGAGCTGTTTTCCTGTTCTGAGATGATTTTTTGTCGTTTCTTGAGTTTCGTTGGATTGGAAATGAACCATGATATGGAGATATCTTTTTTGTTCAGTTGGTGTGGGTTTATTCGGGTTGGTTGTTTTGGTATCATTTATCTTATAGGGCTTATGGGTAAAAGAACACGTAGGTTATCGCAAACAAGTTCAAACGATTCTAACTTGAATTATGAATATTTTCTGATCATGAACATGGGTGTATCTTTTAGTTCCATTCATTATCTTCAAGAAAAGTATATATATTGATAATTTAGTTAATCAGACCTAGGTGATATTGAAGGGGCAATGGACCAATCAACATACTTTTTCATAAATGTTGACCTAATTTTCACCAAAAATGCAACCTTTTATTATATTGTTGGATGCATAATTAGAATGTGCTTTGAGACATGTTCAATTTCCTAAAAGGAAAAAGTTGATTGTTCCAGGGACTTTAAAGATACTGAATTTGGATGACCAAAATGAACTGAAACCAATGGATAGCATGAGATTTCTCAATAGAGAAATAACATGGGGAACACTTAAAGTTTTTTCTTTTAAGAACCATTTGATACATCAAAATAGAGAATAGTAATGCATTAAACATTGTAAAAAATGATTGCATTTTTGGTGAAAATGGGGTCAACATCTTTGAAAAAGTGTGTTGATGGGTTGATTGCTAGTTAAATATCTCCGAGTTTGTTTGACTTTATTGTTACTGTATATAATTTTCTTTGAGATAATGAATTGATCTAAAAGATAAACCTGTCTTCATTGTCAGAAAATAGTCATAATCCAAGATATAACCTTCTGAAATTGTTTGCGATAACCTACGTGCTCCTTTAGTAAAAAAGTGTTCAAAATGGTGAGAAACTCAATGATTTAGACTCAAACTCAAGCAGTTTATACGTCAGCACCACAAGTGGTGATATATTGTAGTATAATTCTTTCCGGCAGCAGTTGGTGTTCGGCGGTTGGTGTTCGGAGTTCGATATTATTCATCTGTCAGCTTAACAAATGGCAAGTGCGTTCAACTGTCAGGCTTAATTTGGAACGTACCCTGTGATATAAGTATTTATGTTTCATTGTGTATCCATTGTAGTGAACTAGACAAGGTGTATGGAGGCGACGTGCGCAAACGATTCAATTTCAAAGACTACAGTATGGAGCCTAAACGTGGACTTCTGACAATGTCCATTGCTATAGCAGACGACATTGAATTTCGTATTGCAGCAGGGGCATTAAAGGTTCTAAAACACTATTGATGAATGGCATATAAATGAATTGTTTTATGTATAAATCATCATCGCGTTAACATGGTTAACAATTAACTGTACAATATATATGAGAGAGCTTCAACTCTAACACTTAACCAGCATCGAACCTACCGTGAAATATTCTTTAATATTTGTAAAAGTAAAACAAAGCAGAGACAAACAGCTGTTGAAAATTTAGATAAGTTCCTTAGCTTGTATTTGCGATTGCAACTTCCGACTGTCGGATAACGGGTAAACTTACCTTTTATGGGCAACTAATTAAAATATAAATAGTATCTGCTATTACTTCATTCATATGAATTGTTATCTTATTATGATCATTCATGTGTAAATGCTTGCATGTAGATGAAGGGAGAAGTCAAGGAAATTACAAAGACTGGAGCAATATTTCAAGATGGCAGTCGTATAGATGATATTGATGACATTGTGTTCGCAACTGGTTTTAATCCATCCACTGAGTTTCTGGATGATAGTCTAGGTTAGTATGAATGACATTGTTCTCAATTTACTTTGAAGTTAAAGTAAGGATTGAAAGTGGGATGAAATATCAGCTCCCATAGGTAATTATATAGCAATGGCTGAATGGATATAACGATCTGTCATTTCCAATCAATTTTTTTCATACACAATATCTTCTAACTGCAAAGACTGTATTCTTTATGTGTTTGTTGGTGTCAAGAACTTGGGGTAAACTTTGTTTCATTCTTGGTCTTCGTTGCAGGTACATTAGAGACAATTAATCTCTACAAATACATGATTCCAGTGGACGACGACTCGCGGTCCCTATTTTTCATTGGCATTGCTAATGTTCTTGGCCCAAACACTGCAGCTTTTGAGTTACAAGTAAGAGGAATAAAGATTTACCTTTTATGTCCCAACCACCTCGTGTTGGGCAATATTGTCGACCTCTACAGATATCACTTCATTTTCAGGTATAGCTTTTGGATACATACAGATGTTGTACAGAGAATTTCGACTTGATACCTTCTTCCTGCTAAAATCCTTATATCTACTTTATTTTTATTGTAAGCCATTTTTGAATTTTCCGTTGTAAAACCTTTTCTGCAAAGTCTGTCTGCCCGTTTTCAGTTGAACCGTTTGCCAGATCAATTTAAAATTTAAAAGGAATGATTTGTAGTATGTAAATATTTTGAACTAAGTTTTTGGGCATTCTGGGTGAATGTTAAGGCGGCCATATCCTAAAATTTTGTTTGTAAAGTCTTGTCTACGCGTTTCATCGCAACCTGTTTAACGGATCGATTTCAAATTTTCAGGGATGATTCTTTTTATGTGAGTCCTAAAACCATATCTTTAAGTCTTGTCTACGCGTTTTCTGGTGAACCGTTTGACGGATCAATTAAAAATTTTCAGGACTGATCTTTGTATGAATATCTCGAACTTGTAAGATTTTGGGCATTCTGAGTAAGTGTTTAGATGGTCATTTTTGATTTTTCGATCGCCTTAATATCTTCTCTGTAAAGTCTTATCTTCACGTTTCCAGGCCAACAGTTTGAATGATCGATTTCAAATTTTCATTTATGCTAATCTGGAACGAATTAGATTTTTGAAATCTGAATAAATGTTCAGTTGGCCATTTTGGATTTTGCGTACTAAAATCTTGTCTGTGAAGTCTTGTCTTCGTGTTTCTAGGTTAACTATTTGATGAATTGATTTCAAATTTTCAGGGATGATTCTTGATTATTCAATCAATGGCTTATGTCTTTAACACATTTCCATCGCAGATAGACCAAAAAGACGGATTTGAATTTAGCATTTTTTTCCTAATCTTGTTCTCTTAATCTTTGGCATATTTTTGGCTCTCTAGCACATTTTAAGACCAGTTTTCATATGTTGAAGCTCATATAGCTTATTTTCTTTCGAAATCAGAACCCTATCGGTTTGGCACTGTTAGGATTTTTACAACATTGTTTAGGTGGAGCCCACCATATAATGCCCATTTCACAGAGATTATTTTAAAAGAACCGTTGACATGTACATGTCAATTTTTCACTACCTAGAATCACATATTCGAGGGGTTATGTTTGATTGGCACGGTGCCACCCATAGTGAAATATGACTTAAAATTCATTCTGAATGACTGAGGTATTAGACTCCAGATGTCAATCTGGAGTCTATTGTCTATAAGGTATCCAGTAAAGACCATTATACAGTTCATTTAGGTCCAGTATCTAGTTGGTGGGAAATAGGGTCAAATTTTTATCTAGGTCAAAGGTCAAGAACTAGGTCAAATCCAGTACTTTGTCACTTTTTCGATTTTCTCGGTCGTCCTTCAATATTTTTGATCCGGGTTTTTCATTGTGTTCCTCATAAAAAAAATTGGATAGCGTATGTCGATTTAGTTTTTTGGTATCTCAAACCGATTTCGAGATATCAGTGTCCGAAAACGAGGTCCAAAGAAAAGTTCTCCGAATCCAATGTCCAGGAAATTTGTCTTATAGGAAGTTCTCAGGATTCCAAATCTGAAAACCAAATTTCGATCCAACTTCCGGTTCAGAAGTTATGGCGTTTTGCAAACTCAAAAATTGCTAAATTTGGTGCCCCATGTTAATTCAATGGGAAAAAATATTTTTTTGAAGTGTAAAATACGAGATATATAGACTAAGTACAGCTAAACATAATGGAAGCCCATAAAAGAAGGGGTCCTCATAACCTTCTTTTCCTAAAAATTTGGACACCAAAATGCCTAGGTCAAAATCTAGGTCAAATTCAAAGTTTTTCTTTTGGAAGTTATGGCGTTTTGAAAGCTCAAAAATCGCTAAATTTGGTGCCCCATGTTATGTCAATGGGAAAAAAGATGTTTTTGAAGTGTAAAATATGAGATATAGACTGAGTACAGCTTAATATAATGAAAGCTTATGAAAGAAGGGTACCTCGAAGGCTACTTAGCTCCAAAATTTGGATACCAAAATCCCTAGGTCAAAATCTAGGTCAAATTCATAGTTTTTCCTTTTTTTGAGATTCTGACACTACATTTAGATGATTTGCTTCAATCTTTTTATACAAGTAGCAAAGAGTGTGCTAATAGTGTTAGCCTTTTGCCGTCAGAAAGTATTTCGATCCACTTTTGAGATATGGTGTCCGAAAAGTAGGTCAAAATAAAAAGTTCTCCAAATTTAACGTATGAGTTATGAGTCCAGGTTCAGGTCCATGTCCAGTCCAGTTCCAAGGCCAGTCCAGGTCTAAGTCCAGTCCAAGACCAGCCCAGGTTCAATCCAGCCAAGGTCCAAGTCCAGTCCAAGGCCAGTCTAAGTCCAGTCCAGGTCCAAGTCCATGTCTGATCTAGTCAAACTCCAAGTCCAGTCAAAGTCCAAAGTCAGTCCAATCCAGGTCCAAGTCCTGGCCAATGTCTAGGTCCAAATCCAGGTCCAAGTCAAGTCCCGGTCCAAGTCAACTCCAGTCCAGTCCCAAGTCTAGTCCACGTTCAAGTCCAAGTCCAGGTCGGAGTCCTGTCAATGTCCAAGTCCAGTCCAGTCTGTCCTTCCATCCGTCCGTCCATCTGTCTGTCTAAAAAACCCTGAAGATCTGTCATCTGGAGTCTGAAATTGAACTTGTTCAATTTCCCCAGTCTAGTTAACATTCACTCCGTTGGCTTACATATTTCTTCACTTACCCTGTACCATGTTCTATCATTACTGAATGTTTGAAAAACATAAAAGATGAAACCAATGCAGCAGAATAAAACGTTAATCTCAGCAAAACTAGTTGGTTTTAGTTTTGAACTCTGCTTAAAATAATTAATTTCCTTAATGAAGGGGTATTCCATAGTAGCCGCCACCTAAAATATGTTCTAATAACCTGCCTACCAGTGCCAAACCGGAATATTTCTGATTTAAAAGTATGTAACCTATAAATAAAGAAAATACAAAGATATATCACACAAACTCTTCGACTATCAGTCCCACCAATTTTGTATGACTATTTAGTCCGTTTGTGAAAACTATATTCTCATTAATAAGAGAATCTAAAGAATCCCTTAAAAGTGACACTTGCGTATGCATGATTAGAAACCCCCGTGTATTTTTATTTGAATCGAGTAAGAAGATACACGCTATTTGATTTCGACCTTGCCTTTACCCATAGTTCAAACAAAAATAATTTGTGTTGGTAATTTGGTACATTTTACATTGCAAAGGCCAGAATAGCGGCAAGAGTCCTGTCAGGAAAATTGGAATTACCATCCAAGGCAGTTATGTTAAAGATTTCGAAAGAGGATCGCAGAAGACTCCGAGAGATATTCGGGGATGAGAAATTTGCAAATGATAAATACAAGAAAACGGTATGTCTTGATAAAGGTATTATTTTTTAATACAGATACTTGTGCTAGAGTGCTGCATTAGAGAGTTTAAGCTTGCATAAAAAAATCGCCCATATACATTGCATGTACACTGGTGATCCACTCGATTACGCTGGTACCGTTTCGGTAACAAAATGTCGGTACATCGAAGGTACGATTTTTCTTTTTTTCTTATTTCGCACGGTGTAGGCATAATTCCCACAACATTTTTAACACAAACGTGTATCAGAATCATATGTTTAAGAAAATGTACATATTTGCGAACAAATAGTTCAGAAGACAACAGAATCGTCGATTTAATTCCTCACTTAAAGGCGCACTAAACTTAATTTAGAAGAAAAAAAGAAAAAATAATCATTGAAACATGTTACTCACACACTGGCTCAAATATGACACAAAGTTTGATTAGCTTTAATATTGAACAAAGGAAAACATAACTCAAATAGAAAAAAGCACTTGAAGTTCAGAGATCATTAGACATGCATGCACATGTTAAACAAAGTGCATGTTTTAAATTACTATTGATTTAAAAGATGGCGACACTTCTATAAAAATGAATGCATCATGTAATACAAACAACTCTGCCATCTTTCAATGGCATTGCTAAAAACTTGATATATAAAGCTTGACAGATGGAAAATATTTTAAGATAATTTATTGTAATCTTTAATGTGGTCTATTTAAGCTGGTGTTAGTGTCAAATGAAACATAACAGAACATATTGCAGTATTGGACATACTATTACATTTAAATGTAAGTCTTTATTTTGCCCAAAAATGTTGAAAATTCCCAAAGTGGGCCTTTAAGTTACAGAAACGGTATTTCGAAAAACAGTTAAGATCTGCACTTTTAACCCAAACCGTTTATGTAACTTAAGTGAGGAATTAAATCGACGATTCTGTTGTCTTCTGAACTAATCTTTCGCAAACATGTACATTTTCTAAAACACATGATACTGATATACGTTTGTGAAAAAAACCTCGTGGGGATTCTGCCTACAACGCATGAAATAAGGAAAAAAGAAAAATCGTACCTTCGACGTTCCGACATTTTGTTACTAAAACGGTTCCCTTTTGGTAACCAGCGTAATCGAGCGATCACCAGTGATGCAACTTTCTCGCGTCCAGCTCCAGTATTTGCTTAGACTTAGCACGGGATTTCATTGTTTTCATTGCCTCACGACATCATCTAATATGCAACTGTAGTTCTATAGCTGGTTTTGTGATACATACGGGTGACACAAAAATGCCACCCACGAATACACGACATTTCTCATATAGGAATGGTATCCACCTTATATTGAGAGCTTGGCTGATATCCTTGGTGTGAGACCAACACCTTGGAGAATATTCCTCCTCTTCTTCACGGATCCGAAACTTGCGTATGAGCTCATGTTCAGCTTTCCACTCGCTGTTAGCTACAGATTATACGGGCCTGACTCCAACTGGGCATTGGCACGGAAAGGTGTTATTGAAAGTAAGGAGAACCTGATGATACCACTGAGGACTGTGAAATATGATGAGGAGACAAATGGAGTTAAGAACAAAGTGGTTGCAGCTAGTATTGTTGTTGGGATGTCGGCTGCTCTTTTGATGTATAAATTTGACAAGTTGCCTTTTATATCACAATTCATCAAAACATATTGAACAGTACTTGATCAGTTCTAAAGAAGACATACACGAGGGGTGATTCAAAAGTAATGGACAACATATGGAGTCAAGAGCTCCAAAATTTTTTAAATAGATGTGGCTGTCAAGATAATTTTGAGAATTTAGAGTATTGTTATATAAAACATGTCAAAAAGAAACTTCTACATACATATATATGTAACATCCGCATTCTGCATAGTTTTATTATCATAAGAAAATACTTTGCATCAAATATAACAAAACTAGGAAGGATTTGAAAATCAAGAAACCAAAATTAAGAACATATGTAAAATTCAAATCCTCATACAAAACTGAGTCATATTTAATGCTTTTATCTAAGCTAGAAAGATCTTTTATTGCACAATTACGCATGGGAATTCTGCCACTCGAAATTGAAATGGGTAGATTTAGGAATGAAAAATTGGAAAATAGAAAATGTACTTTATGTAAATCTGGCAACATTGAGGATGAGGAACATTTTATTTTTCATTGCACATTTTATAAAGAAATAAGGGAAAAATATTTACAAAATCATCAAATTTTTGAAGAAAGAGAATCAACTGTAGAACTTAAGTTTCAGTATTTATTTGAAAAAATGCCTCGGCAAGCTGCTCATTTTGTTAGATTTTGCTATTTTAAAAGAAGAAGTGCAATTTACAATATTAAATGAATTATACTTGTGTCAAAAAAGGTGTAATATTTATCAACAAATATATTTACTTTAGTGGTTGATAAGCCCATGTGGGGTGGGTTTTTATTTTATTACTTTTGTATTGTATTGTATTAAATGATGTAAACTTACCACTGTAAATAACAATAAAACTAAACTAAACTAAAACTAAACTATAGGCATTCTTAACGTTACGCAATCAGTCCAAATTTTTCACATACAATTGATCATTCAATTATCTACCAAGTGTCAGATTCTTATTTAACTTCATTGAATATTGTTCCAGCTAAACATAACCTCGGTAACTAGGGTAAGCATGAGCGGACACAACTTTTGGTTTATAGTTGAATATTTTTGTCATTTCTGTTTAATTTCAAGTTAATGACTCAACACACATGTTGGGTTTATAAAATGCTAAATCAATTATCAAGGAAGACTCACATGTCCATTCATATGCCAGCGAGTTCTAAATTCAGCAGCAAATCGTGCTGTATTAAATCCCAATTATTTTTTTAGAATTTATTTAATGAATCCAGGCCCATAGCCAGGATTTGTCAAGGGGGGGGGTCACTTTTTGGAAAATTCCAGGGGGGGGTTCACTTTTGACAATTTTGGTCCAAAAATGGCCAAAATCACTTAACAAGTACTCAAAATGGTGAAAAATTGCATGATTTTGAAAGAACTTTTGGCCAGGGGGGGGGGGGGGGGGGGGTTCGCATCCCATCGAACCCCCCCCCTGGCTACGGGCCTGGAATCACAGAGAGTCAGAAAGTGAGTCAAACTCTAAGATTAACACACATCAAGTAAATCAAAATTCAAAGGTAAAAAGGCTTTAACACTTAGTTCAATGGGAGTGCAAAGGTTGCCAAACTTATGGAGGGGGGTGTACTTGGTTATTGCATATACTATTGATGAACCAATTGAGTTTATTAAAGCACAACCAGGGCATGCGATCTTATCACTTAGGCCATTACTAAAGCTATTAAGAAACAAATCAGGGACTAAAACAACACCAAGCATTCTAAGCAATCCCCAATGTATACTAAGGAATCCAAGGGGGTTATTAAAGCACAACCAGGGCATAATGGTTATTACTAAAGCTATTAAGGACCGGAAGGGGGCTATTAAAGCACCTCCATGGCATTCTAGAGAATCACAAAAGGCTATAGAAGAGCTAATTGGAGCTATCATTTATCATTTTTGTATTGTGCTGACACAATAAACTGGGTTTTGCTGGCACAATCACTACAACACAACCTGTAAATATCTTTCTTTGTATGGAGAAATATTTATATCTGTACACTTTAATTAACATACAGGGTGGGCCAAAAAAAACCAATACCCAACTTCAAATCAGGATAAAATAGTTACATTCAATATGGTACATTGACTTACATATCATTTTAAAGGCCTTACAATTTCAAACAATTTGGTATATAACACTATGCCATGAAATCAATAGTAAAGTTTTATTATACTTATTTGGGAGGCCGGGTTGCTATTTAAGGATTCCAGATTTAAGGGAGAAAATAGTAAATCTGCGGAATTATGTTAATTTTTTATTTATAGAAAACCATTCTTTTGTTAGGTGAATACATGCTTGGATATTGATATTTGCATCATTGTGTGACTAAATTTATTGTTTATGAATTTCAGTGCTGTTTAATAACATTTTACACTTTATTTATTTAAACAATTTTCACAATTGCTCAATATATCCCCACCCCCTCCCCTCTGCATCAACAATAAGCTTCAAGTGGTAGCGCAATCTATCAATAGCCTTATTGAGAGATTTCTGTTGCAATTCATTTCAGCACTTAAGGATTCTGTTTCAGCTCATCAATGCTGTTTATTGGATGCTTTTGATTGTACCATTTCATCGAGATGGCTCCATGTATGGTAATCACACATTACATGTAGCATGGATACTGTTGGGTAGCCAAGCATCGAGATCAATCAAATTGACACCTTGTTTGCAAAGGAATTCCAATGTCTCCTGAGATCTACATCTATGGTACGAGGCAATGTCTTGTTGGAAAATAAAATCCTCGTCACATGTACGTTTAATGTCTTTTAACAGACCCCTTTTGAGTACTTATTGATAATAAACAACACTAAAATTCATAAACAATAAGTTTAGTCACACAATATGCAAATATACAAGCATGTATTCACCTGACAAAATGATATTCTAGAAATAAAAATTAACATTATTCCGCAGATTTACTATTTTCTCCCTAAAATCAAGATACCTTAAATACCGACCCAGCCTCCCAAATAAGCATAATAAAACTTTAATATTGATTTCATGACATAGTGTTATATACCAAATTGTGCGAAAATGGATTACCTTTAAAATGATATATAAATCAATGTATCATATTGAGCATAGCTATTTTCATTCTGATTTAAAGTTGGGTATTGGTTTTTTTTGGCCCACCCTGTATGTATACAGGGAGTTTCATAAGTATGCATCCTCCATATCATTTTGTTCCTTATGGAAAGTTACATAGGATTGCAAAGTTTCAGAATCCAGCAGTATCCCTGAAAAAAGAAATACCGTATCAAAGTATGTGGGTACGTGTCATTTCGAGGGGTATTTCTGGTCAGTTTGAGGGCAATTTAAAGGGAAAATTAAGTTTCTGTATTGCAAATTTCTAGCAGTTGTCATCATGGCAGAGTTCACTGCACGTGAGGTATTAGGCTTTTTGATTGACCAACACTAAGAACAAGTCAAACAAGAAGTTAATGAAATTGACCCAACTGATTCTGATCCAGACAGCTCCCTTAATCAATGTATATCAATAGAGGAAGTAACGCTGTCAATCACGCTAAGATCCGTAAAGCCGCAGGCATAGACAATATACCTGCTGAAGCTCTCAAAAACCCGACATGTATCAAATTATTGCATCACCTAATACTGGACTGTTTAAACAGTGGAGTAGTCCCTAGTCAGATTATCAACCCTATATACAAAGATGGTGACCAGACACGTTTTAAAATGTCCATATGTTTTGTATCCTCCAACACATATTCAACATATTCAATTTACTAAAAAGTTTGAATTAATTGAGAATTTATATAACAATCATTTAAATACTACATTGGATTAGTCTAATTTTTGAAAATAATTGTTTGAAATGATTTATGTGCATTGATTTAACCTAAACCCACCCAAAAACATCAATATTTTGTCCGATGTTTTCATATTATTGAAGGTGGGTTACTAATCTGAGGTTAACCTCATTATTAAAATGAGATTTTTATTCTTTTCATGCACTTTTGTCAAGACAAGATATTGTTTCAATATAAAATATTCATTGTATGGTCGGGAAATACCCATGACCAAAAATACAGCTGTCCAAAATCTCTTGCCATGTTAATACTGGTCTTTTCAGACTGTGAGTTATACACGTTCAGCTACGATTCTGCAAAGGTGTCCTATTAGTATCCTTTGGGGATCTGTAATAATCTTGCTAAAGGTGCGATCACAGAGACGTGTGATTGTCTTATTCAACACTATTTCAACAATTTTAATGAATAAATATTTAATTAGTTATAATCGGTTCCAGTTTGAACTACTTTTGATTTATTTACAAGCATATTATGACTCATCGATACCAAATTATGTTAGATTTGTTGCATATATTTTCAACGATTCATCGTTTTATTGATTGCAAATCTCTAATAGAGTTGATTCATTAGCAAATAATGTACTTTATTTAAATATCTGATTATACCTAAGGTCGCAGTGCTTTGAAATGTGACATTTGTACGATATCAGTGTAGTTCTGGGTGTGGTGTAGTGGTCAATCGGTCTCAAAAGATAAGACCGATTGACCTTAAAACATTAACTGAAAGATCACTGTTTAATAGACTTCGAGAAGTGGTCAGAAGTTGACCATAGTCCAGTCTTCTATATAAAACAGAACATACTACGACATGGTCAAGACGGTTTGTGTTATCGGAGCAGGTGTTTCGGGCTTGGCAACCATCAGATGGTGTCTCCAAGAAGGGCTCGATGTCACATGTTATGAAAAACGCCCCTTAGTAGGTATGTTATATTAACCCTAATGTCTGTAACCTTTTTGTTATCATATTGATACCACATTTTGCATAAACATTCAGAAACATGGAAAACATGTAAAGGTATTCAGTAAGTATTTTTGAAAACAAATTTTGAAGAGTAAGCGATTCTCAAAGGTAGAGATTAAAAGGTGGATTGGATCGAGTGGATTGGATTCATGTAAAAGGTGGATTGGATCGGGAATCTTCAAAATGTGGAATTTCTTCTTAAAAAAAATCTGTTGATCTCCCTCTCTAAACAATTTCCCTCTACAGTATTACAGGTCCCTTTTGAGAAATCAGAACAAAGCAATGACAAATACATACTCCAATTAGTTCATGGACACACTTAAGTATTTAACAGCTTTCCCTTGTAAATCAACTTTTGTAAGACATAGATCTTTAGAAAAAGAAAACCTGTCATTCAAATTAATGTGTGAATATTTCTGGTATGTTCAGTTTGGATTGAAAACAGAGGATATGGATCTTCAAACCAGTCTGCCTTATGATTTATGAAATGTCTCAAATTACACTTGGAATGAATAAGATCGTGTATCAGAAAGCGGGTACCAGGCCATCCTTCTAGCCCACCCAAGCAAAATAATATTACATCTATTATTTGACATTGTGCAAGCGAAGAGAGCACCAATCTTCCTAAATGGAGATCAATATAATTTTTTAAAGGAAAATCCATATTTTGAAGATAGCCAATCCAATCCACCTTTTACATGAATCCAATCCACTCGATCCAATCCACCTTTTAATCTTTACCTTCTCAAATATTTGTCGATAGACTGTATTTTACCTTAAGAATTCATAAGATGGTCAATAGTTGCTCGATTCTCATGGAAATAAAGCATGTTGGGTAGGGAACTAAAGTGCAGTGGTTATATATCAAACAGAACAATAATGATTAACATTTTCTACAGCATTAGAAACAAGGTAACTATTATTATTTTACGAATGCCATTTTATTGACATTCGACTCCCGGCGACTATTAAACCTTTGCCCCTTCATCCCCGATAACCTTGATTTTAGACCAAAACAATGTCTTATATCTGTGAAAAATAACGGAAGCACAAAAAACTTGCAAAACGTACTATCAAAATAATTGAGAGGGGGTCAATCAGAACCACTACACATTAGGGTCTAATAAGAAAAGGCGTAGCTCGGCCAATTTAAAAAAAACAGTGAAAGCGGAAGATAATTATATTTATTTGAAAATGAAAAATAGCGAAATATTTTCAATTCTTGAAGGTGCAACAAGGCCTATAGAAAGAAAATTTCAGCATTAAGAAATGCGAATTCAGTTCAAGGCTTCTATAAAGGGAGTCCCACTTACAGGTTTAGATCCACCACGTTTCACGAGGAATATCAGCTGAAATAACGTTCAAAGAGGGGGTTTCTTTGGAGATAATAAAAACATATCTTAGTCTTGATGGAATAATCAAACTTAAATATATTTTGACACTGGTCCATTATCCTTGAATGACCCCTCTGCACTTTGTTGGATTTACACTAGCGCGCTAAGACGTCTCAGCTAAAACGTTTTAGCGTTAAACACCCATTCTCAATAAGAATGCAAAATTGATGTCCCAAGGCACAATCTCACGATTAACATTACCAATATCAATTTTTGTTGTGTATACAAATAGTATATATGACCTTCTACTTAGCACCTATGTAATATATGATTTCTAGGTTTCACATATTTTAATATATGTACGAGAATAGGCCGATTCATCATTTACGTGACTGTCGCCAAATCACAAATCAGGATTGAATGGTGTCATTTGCGCATGTTTATGCATAGCATCCCATATGCTTTGGGGATAATATACACAGGGGGATTCAAGCTTCAGGTTAACTGACAGAAACTATCATTTTGACATTTCCGCCTTGTCAAAAATATTCATTAACAAATGTCGCCAGTATTTTTTATCTCAACCCCCTATACTATAAATCATATTAAAAATGGCCCTAAAAGTTTTGTATTCAATGTACTTTATACTTACCTGGATTCTAATGTGAATACTTACGAGAAAATCGTACAAGTTGCCGTTTGAAATGTAAAGATTTGGGGGCCAGAAAATTATAACCTTGATTTTTCATGAAGTTATGGATAAGGAAATCATTTACGTGATCATAGTTTCCAGAGTCAATAAGTGTCTGAGCATATTCATGTTATATCACCTTATTGTTTGGTAGGAGTGTTCCTGGTTGATCGCTATTTTTAACTAAATTGACTTTGTTTGAATTAAATACAGCCAGTGAGAGGGTATTTGCATCATTTACGACACCATCATTTACGATACCTAGTAGTACGAAAATAACTGTTACCATACTCCTAGCTCTGAATAAAGTTTACAAAGCGGGAAATTTAAGTATCCATATTCATTTGAATCTGAATAAAGAAACACTATAACCTTTTTAGAGTAAATCCACACATTTCAAGGCATATATCACACCTAATATAGTATTTCTCTTGTTAAACGAAGATGTGGTGATAATTTGATGTTATTTATGGCATAAACACGGTCAGTATAAATGTGAAAATGAACATAAAAACAGCTTTCTATCATTCATTTTGAATTGAAGCTATGGTCTTGCGTTTTCTATGTCATAAATTACGTTACCGATGGTAACGTAATTGATAAACTCTATTGCACACATTTTCTGTTGTCAAATCTTTACAGATATGTTCATTTATCAACTTGTACTTTTCGTAGATGGGAAATCATCCTGCTGAAATTCAAAAAGACGATTGTGATAGGAAAAAAGCACCAAAAATAGCGTTCTCGGGTTCATACATGCGTTGTCTCAATATAGCTGCATGCACTATCTGAAAAGATAAAGACCATAAAAGAAAAAAGAAGTGTCATTGCGCCCGAGACATGTAATGTTATTTTCAGATAGCGTAAAAATACAAGAGAAAAATCAAAAAGCAGAGAATGTTTGCAGCTTATGACCCAAGTGGTGCCGATAACAATGATTATGACCGTGTTTATGGCAGTGTTACAATTAGTAACACAATTAATAGTTTATATGAATTTTGCCTTGAATTCTAAAAGAGGACATGGCTCTCTAGAAAACGGATAGGTAGAACTTTGGGGCGTACGTACACATAAGAAAACAGAGCTCTCTGAACATAGATAAAACAGGGAAAAAACAATCTTAAATCATTCCAAAGGATTTTACAGAAGCAGAGAAAAATAGAACCAAGGATCCAGGCACGCAAAAAACACCACAGAGTGCAGGGGGAAGAGATGCGATGCAAACCTTAGCATGTTCATGTTGAGGAGAAGATTAGTACAAGGAAAACACGTAGTTGAAGAGGCGAAGCAGACGCAACATGACTGTCGGGAAAAAGCCTGAAAAGAAAGTCTAGTTGACATAATATGACTAAAGGCGATGAAAGGTGATGCAAGTGCCTTGCTTGACTGAACAGAAATGAAATGAGTACTCGACGTTTACCATAAGCAAAGGAATTATAATTGTTGAAGCAAATAAACAGTGTTAAAAACGCACCGCACACAAGTCAAACGAACCAGGAATGACATACAAGAAGAGACAACTTAGCTATCCAAGAGTATTCTGACAGGGGTATCATGCAGACTGAAGGTGAAGATATAGAGCTACATCTTGGCGATTTTGTCACTGCAGTTTACAATACTGTTGGTTTGTCGAAAAGGCACTGCATGTAGATACTGATGATAATGAATACTAACTTTTTTAAAGAAAAAGTGTCTCCAATCGTCTCTAGAATGTGACGTTATTTGGCTGGGAGTCTCCGATTTTTATGTGTAGTAGAGGAGTCAATCCCAACAGGGAAGTTTAAAGGCCTATTCAAACTCTGTGTCAAACTGGGTGTCCTTAGATTCAAACTCGTGTTCTATGGGATCTATATGTCCAAGCTAGGATTAAGTAGCGTTTTCAGGAGTTCATATGTACCTTTGATATTAGAGACACTGAATGTTGTTTCTTTTTGACGATAGTCACAAGTTATATAGTATAATTTTGATTTTGCGATTGTAAGTTTTGTAATCACTTACGTTACAAAGGATTTTGCATACCAAATGTGTGAAGAAAGACTAAGTCCCTTTAATCCTGTATGTATTTATTTCAACATATAGCGTTTGTGACAATGTAGTAATTTATTAGGTGTTTTGTCCATAAATAATGTTTGTGTTAGCTTTAATGTTTCTATTACAAAAGTTAGTGAAGTTCACCATCATTTACGTTACATGATGATCCACTGATCCAGTTTGTTTTAAATGTTATGATTGGTTAGAATTCAGTGTAAACATGATCAAAGAAGCTCCAGTTGACGGTTTCACCATGATAATATATGTTATGACTCGTTCTACGATGTTACTATTTTTGGATCATATACGTTACCAAGGGTGTAACGATATACAAATCTCAAATAAATGTTATATGGCATATCAAACTGCAAGATATGGCCATCATTTGATTCTGAACACTATTTCTAATCAGAAAAGAAAGATAAATTTCATGTAATCAGACTGATTTTCTATAAAATTGGAATGACATGTAGTACTTAGGTTTTGTTTGTGAAAAGGAATAATAAGTTCACATGTAATTGTTGACTACAATGTGAATTCTTTTCACTTATGTATCTCCAAAATGCCTAATTTATGATTTAGTATTAAGGCAAAATATATCCTTATTGTTAGGTGCAAAAACAGACATGAGAATATTATGCTGATTTAAAATATAGGTCTCTTGCTACGACAACCCTCTATAACGTAAGTGAACGAGACTTACATTTTGAAATGAATACTAGATAAGCTTCAACATTTAATTTTTCCATGAAGGGGTATGAGATTGATGAAGATATTTGCACTTTAGATACTTGACATATATTCAAATAAAAATACATCAACTTGAAACCATTTAAAGCTACTTTAATTTTCGTCAGATTCATACCTGGAATTTGCATTCTTATTGAGAACGGGTGTAAAACGTTTTACAAATGTAATGTAAAGCCAGATTTACTCAAGAGCTCTTGGCTAAGAGCGCTAAGCTAAAACTTTTAGGATCCTGGTCATTGCCAAGACGTCTTAGCGTTAAAACGTTTTACAAGCGAGTGTAAATCCATCGGTTCCGTTTTTTGCGTTGCGCCGAACGAAACATTTGAAACTTTCCATTTACATATGTCGCATGGTCCTTTATTTTGTCTTATCCCTTGTTCCCAATATCATCCCAAAATTATTGAGTAGAACTTATTTGCCTGGCAATTTATCATAATCCTAATTTTTGCATAACATCTTCCTGTTCTCTTTCATGCTTTTAACAATGATGTCTTTAGGACATATTTTTGTGAAACCAATGTTTTCTTTAGCACAAAGTATAGAAGCGGGAAAGGAATAGTTATATTGACTGAACCGTCCTTCAATCAGTACTGAACTGCTTTTTTATTTTACACGCATACCTACAGATGTCTAACAGGTTTTAGAAAAACAGGTGTAAACTCGATCTTATATCCTAAGACGTCTTGAAAATGTTAATAGCCAAATTTACACTACGCGCAGCATTCCAAGACGTTTTGGCTAAAACGTTTTAGAAAAATTAAGTTAAGTTTACATTGTAAAATGTCCAAGACATTCCAATGACTGGGATATTCCCCATCCTAGCACAAAAAGTGAAATGCATTTTCTGGTATTATTAGACAGATCTTGTTTTTTAATACCCTGTCATGTTATCTGCCCCGAATTAGCCACCTGGTGGTGGACTGGTAACTCCTTACTCGCATCTGGGTTATTACTGTTCTCAAAGACAATATATGGCAGCTGAATAATTCATTCAGTTAACCACCTATAATATAGAAGTATATCATAGGTGGGTTATGGTGTTTGGAAGACGAGGCGTCGCGTCTTGATGTAAATAATCCAGTTGACATTGAATGTAGACCGTATGCCACGTGCCACACGAATGACAACAAAGAGGCATATTCATTCTCCGACTTCAGGTTTCCAAAGGTAAAGAACCTTGATTATTTTGCAAATTGTTATTACAGCAGAATATAGAATTGTTATTGAAATAACCGATATAATATGACATAATAATATTTTCACAGGATGCTCCAATGTACCTACCCCGGCGAAAAGTCGGTCAATATTTGGAAGACTATGTCGATCATTTTCATTTGAGAACTCGTATCAAACTAAACACGAGTGTAATAAAAGTAAAACGTGAAACCAACGGTGCTGGATGGCAAGTTACAACAAAACCAATTATCGATACCAGCCCTGCTCCAACAACTGAAATGTTTGATGCAGTGATTATTTGCAATGGCTTAATGAACCGTCAATACATACCTGATGTCAAAGGATTGGCTACATTCAAAGGACGTATCAGTCACACGGGAGATTACTACAGACCTGATGTATTCCGGGACAGGAATGTCTTAATTATAGGTAAATTGAACTAACATTATTTTGCCCTATGGGGTACCCATTTTCTGCTTATGGTCAAGTTTAATAAGAGATTTGTGCATATCTCTATTTTAAAACGTTTCATTTATATTATATCTCGGTATAATAGGTGGTTCTGAAATTTATGACTATTCGCCAAACAGGCTTTGATAGGCAATCTATGACTTTAATAACGTTGCCAAACTAAAGGAGGGGAATGTATATTCATTCAATAAACGCCTCTTACGCCGGGTGTTAATTTTTCTGTTCTAGGAGGAGGTAATTCGGCAACTGAGGTAGCAAGTGATATAAGCAGAGAAACATCACAGGTAAAATAATTATAAATTTTTGAAGTATTCGAATTTTAGTGTACTTTTAATGAATCATGAATAAAAGACTGCAGATAAGCTGCCGAGAATTAGATCAAATGTTACACGTTTGATATAACCTTGAAGTAGAAAAATCATGAACAGTATGTACCGCCCTCGTTCTTTTTGTAACATTGCTATGATCAATGAGCTCAAACCAGCCTTAACTATATACGCAGCATCAATAGACTAGATGTGAGTAGAAATAATCTTGATTTTCGTCATTAAAAATTCAAAATTCAGTCAAACTGATGTCATGTCTGGAATCTTCATGCAAAATTACATCTAGAAATGTGGTTTGGAAAAGAGTTTATGTCTTAAATGTATAAATATTCTGTGAAGGCGTACCTGAGTGCAAGAGGTGGGCTTTGGCCCCTAAGCCGCTTAGCTGGTGGAAAATCTGCGCAGTTACTACCTATATGGTCAAGATACACAAATTGGCGCTACAAAGTTAGGTAACTATTTGTCACTTTTAGACGAATGAATTCCGCCAGATAAACAAGGCCGTGATGATGCCTAGCTCGCCCAAAAGCTCCGACATCGTACGGGCGCCGGCTGATCACCGGCAACAATCTGACTTTAATCTCGGAGATAAAGCTTCCGCGCGGTACCACGACGGTAAGGTACACAGGCAATTTTTTCCATTACATTTTCTGTAAAGAATGGCTATCTTTAAAAAATCTTTACGGAAATTCATTAAAGAAACTTTGCAGATTTGATACATTTGAAGAATCTGTACAGTTTTTCTTTCTTTAATGATTCTGCAAAGAAATCTCATTACAGAAAAAATACAGATTCAATTTAGAAACTGTGTGTGTGTTGATCTGTAAAGAATCAATAAAGAAATTCTCAACAGATTCTGTAAAGAAATAACAACATTGAAAATTCTGTAAAATTGACTTTGTCATTGAAGATTTTGCAAAGAATACACTTTACAGAAAAATAGATTCATTTCAAAAATGTATGGATGATGATCTCAAAGAAGCAATAAGTTACATCCAGGCCCATAACCTGGGGAAGGGGCTCAGCCATTACAGCCAACCCTTCTGATATCTCCTTAAAGATATGTGGACATATGTACCTTTTTGCCAAAAAAAGTGTTGAAGGGTGTCTTAAAAGTGCTGAAGGGCATTAAAGCGCTTTTTTGGCCTTGTTCTAAGAGAAAATTGGCCTTACTTTTAAAAAAAATCCTTGCAAGCGCAGAATATTTTTTGCCATTTGGTCCCCTCAAAGATTTGAGGGGGGATGTCAGAGCTCCCAGATACCAAAAGCTGGCTGAATATCACTTCTGAAACTATCGAATATCACTTTGATGGTTTGGGGATTTTTTGCTAAAATTATATATGATAATGATATCTTGATCCACATCATGAAATATATCTTCACGTGATATTCGATGTATATCCTTGCAACCATGGGATAATAGGTAGTTATCCACAAGGAGGGATTTGATATGGGGAATATCACAAGAATGGTATCAATATTTCCCGAGGGAACACAGTGTTTCGTCAGTGGTCAGGGTACTTTTGGGAGGTACTAGGTTTGTCCCAACCTCCCAAAAGTACCCTGACCACTGACGAATTGATACTGAAATAAGCCTAAAGCAGGTAAAATTAAAAAATATATATAAAACTATATCCTCAATAAATCAATAGACGAAAACGATTATTCCTGACACCTATCGGCCACTCCCGGAACTATTTCTGGGATGACGTCATACTAAGAGATTTGCTCTGACTAGTGTACGACGCCATTAAAATTCTCGATAAATATCAGTTGATTTCACAATAAATAAGGTATGTGCAGATAAATATTGTAACTCTTTCGATATAGATGGGTGTAAAGCATTAAATGTCGGAATAAATATGTCTTAATTTCAGAGTAAAGACGTAAAAACGGGTCTAAAAAAATTCAGATTTTTTTATGAATTATTTTTCAAAAATAATCTCTAGTGTTGAAATCTTCAAATTATGAGGTTTAGGGGTTAATAAATCTGTCCCGTGACGTTCGTTGATGTCATATCTTTCGTCTAGTGTCAGAAAATAGTAGATTTGATGCAGAAACGGGGCTTTGAAAAGCCAAATCATGGACTGGGGACCCAGCCTAGGAAACATCCAGGTGTAAGCCTAGTTCAATGCAGTTAACATGGTTACCTATTTTCCTGATCTGCTTTTCACATAGTATATTTCTGTTTCAGACTGAGCTCTGTCGCTATCAGTGTGTGGAGTAGTCTACATATACAGATATGGCACATATCACTATGGCCAGTGCTGCAGCTACCAGTAGTTTCAACGGGGTTGGAAAGAGTCAGACTGAGACTCCACTTCAATCGCCAGGGAGAGATCAAGAGGCAGTTTCACTGATCCCTTGTCAATCATGCTCAGAGGTAAATGTTACATTCAATTTTATATATTTGAGTTGTTGAAATTAAGTTCTCTGAAATTGTTTGTTTTCGATTCGCTTACAACATATGATATGTATTTTTCTTTATTATGATATACATGCAAGACTAATACATTTTGAAATCTGTAAAAGGCTAGCCTTATATTTTATCTGTCATGTTCTAAATGGATATCCATGGGTTCAAAGTTACTTTATTTAATTGAGATTCTGTATTGATATATGAGGTGAATATGATATCTGCATGAGAGCGCGATGCGAAGGAGTGCATATATCAATATCACCAAGATAATAATGATATTCCAAAAATCATAGGATGGTCTTATTATCCTACACTTACTAGTAGTGTACTAAACATATAATATCATTGAAAATTTCTTGTGAAATAGTTGAATTTGACAAGAAATCAACAAGCGGAGTATATCGGCACAATATCCTCTGCATATTGGTTTTCAGGAGTATATTGTCACGATATCCTCCTCATGTTCAGATATTGGTTTTCCGGAGTCTATCGTGGTGATATCCTCCAGTTATGCATTTGCCAAAAGACATCACATTTATTTTTGAATGTTATACATTTTGTACACTAAGTGTAGGATAATATAGGAATATCCTATGGTTTTGAAAAAATATCATTTATATCCATGAGTGGATATTGATATCTTTACGAGAGAGCGCAGGGGATATAATTGATATTTTCTAAAAACCATAGGATTGTCCGTTTATCCCAATGGAAATCTTAACCCAGCGAAATCTTGATCCACATATCAAATAAATCTTCACCTGATATTCGATATATATCCTTGTAACCATTGGATAAATGAGGGCTATGTTATGGGAGGTTTTGGATATGGGGTATATCCTGAGGGAAATATTGATATCTTACTGAGGGCCCGGAGGTCACAAGGTAAGATATCATATTTCCCGAGGGATATACCCCATATCCAATACCGAGCATCACATAACTAATTTATCCTATGACAAGTGACCTTTATCTATGAGACATTGATTATTCCCTCAACTGAATTGAAAAGATTTTAACTTTTTAAACTAATGTTGATTTTATTTGTCGTATATGAAACATGTATATTGAATGAAAGTCAATAATTTAAAAGAACATATTTCAGATTATTAAAAAATCTGTTAAAATGGAAAAGTTACCAGTTATTCCCGGGAATATTGGTGCGGGAGATATACAGCAGGAGATATATATGTCCCGCTCTTCCAAGATATCGATTTTATATCCTGCTGTTATGTACCTGAAACCTCACTTGTCATTGGATAATACAGAATATCAGATCTTTTTATCTTGGGTGATATCATTCTTATCGTCACATTGACAGATGATATCTACATGGTGATAAAATGATGTCTTGAGAAATTATCTGATATTGGGTTTATCCTTTGACTATCTGCTATAATCATTTGTTATGTTCTGACAAAACTTGTTGAGCGAAATTACACGATATATTAAATATATAGTAAAACTTCAGAAAAATATCAGACTGATTTCAATCAATAATATCAAAAATATCAGTGGCTATTAATGTACAGATATCACATTTATCAACACATAAATATAATTGTATGAAAGTTGTTGATAATTATGATCCACTATATTTCTTTGGTTCGTCATTTTGCTTTGCTTTGGCCGTAGCACTGAGCATAAAAAGAAGATTGTGACAGAACTTCAAATTAAATTGCTATTTTGTATAAACCACAAAATGTAATTGATTTGCATCATTGCATTTTGTAGTTTTAAAGATGAATTTAACATATTGTTATTATTATTATTTTAGGGTCACCAAGAGCAGGCATAGAGAGCTGAAACTGATTGATCCAGATCCATTCAAAAGCTATACGAGGACAAAAATGGCAAAATGTGACAAATGCAAGATGCAACTTCAAAGTGACACCTCTTCTACACCATCTCCTGACAATCAAACTCCATTCTCCAAATCTACAACTCATATTCCGAAAACATTTTCTATTTCATCAATTACTCATCATATAGACAAATCAGGAAAAATACTTAGTGTTGATAGGCCCAACTCAAGAGGTTACAGTTTTTTTCATGAAGGATATATACACAAAGTACTCTCAAGGACCAATAATTCAGGAAATTGTGAAGTGCAGGCTCACTGTTACAAATCCATGAAAAAGAATGAGACTCCACATCAACTGTGTGTTGAAATTACTCCAAATGGTTTGGTGAAAGCTGCAAAGTGTTCGTGTATTGCAGGTGCATCAGGTGTTTGCAACCATGTATTTGCTTTGTTGTACCTATGTAATCATGTTGTGCATGCCAAACTTGAACAGTTTAGTGACAAAGGCACATGTACTGATGCCAAACAGGAATGGAATAATCCAAGCAAGCGATTCAGAAATGATGGATTACAATCTGAGCCCATCATGGGATACACTGTTTTCAATCCCAAGTATGGATCAACCTCAAAGGGAATTAAAAGTGCATTATATGAGGCTCGGGCACCCTCCGTGCAAAATAATGATTTTGTGGAACCTCTTGTCAACTCATTCAAGGCAGATGTGTCAAGAGACTATGGTGTAAAACATGTTTATTGTGAGAGGAATTCATATGTTGATACCATTTTGGGTACACAATCAGTACTTGGAAGTGTCCTTAGTTATCAGTGTTCAATAACTGAAGGCAATTTTGATGTTGTAAGCAATTTTGATTGCAGAGTTCTCAATGAAAATATGTATAACACCTCTACTTCTTTTCCTGATTTACCAATTTGTACTTTAGAACCATTGGATATTCATTTTGGCTCTGGTAGCCCCTTTGTTGAAAATTTAAAATTATCAAAGCAAGATTGTACTAAACTTGAAGAAAAAACTAGAAATCAAAGTGAAAATGAAGAATGGGTTGAGGCAAGAAAATCAAGACTGACTGCGAGTAATTTTGGCCTTATATGTAAGAGAAAAACTGTTACAACCAAATTTGTTGAAAATCTTGCCAATCCCAAGAATTTAGATAATGTCCAAGCTATCAAATATGGTCGAGAAAATGAGACCGAATGTGTCAAAAAATATCAAACCTATATGAGAAATTCGGGAAACCATATCACTGTGTGTCAATCTGGGTTTGTTGTAAATCCAGGCATGCCCTGGGCTGGTTGTACCCCAGACAGAAAAGTTATTGACCATAAATGTGGACTCAATAGCAGTATCTTGCTTGAAGTGAAGTGTCCTCATTCATTCAAGGAATTAACACCAGAGGAACTCCTTCAGCAAGACAACTTTTACATGCAACGCATTAACAACAAACCCAGATTAGATAGAAACCATAGCTACTATTACCAAGTACAGGGTCAGTTGGGCTTGTGTGGATTGACAATGTGTGATTTTGTAGTATACACCAAAAGGGGTTTACTCATTGAAAGAATTCAATTTGATGAAGTTTTCTTTCATGAAATGATGGTTAAACTTGGATCTTTTTATAAAGATCATTTCCTTGTGTACATTACACAAACAGCATAATTTTGATATAAATAGTGTATTTTATTTCATTTTACTGAATGATCATTTTGTAAGTTTTATGTAGGCTAGTCCTTTAAGAAACTAATAAAAACTCAAAACATACTTAAATGTAGATGTCTGAGACTGTGTGTTTACATATGTGATACTGCAAATAGTTTGTAGTAAAATTATCCACAATGTAGCAGGTAGGCTACATATTGATTTTTAAAACTGAAATTCTTTACAAAGCTACAATGTAGCAAGTATATGTAGAAGTAAAATATATAATATTAGCATTTATAAGTTGTTCTCTTCTGGATACATTGTAAACAACCTGCTGTATCATATGTCTGTACACTATGCTAGAACCTGATCTAGTGTATACATACAAATTGTCCATATAAGGTCAGTGTATAACATTCATATATAGTATAAACTATTATACTCCATTGTATTCTATACATGTTATGTAAATAAATAATTGTACATATTAAATACATCGATGTGGTTTTGTTCAGTAGAAGTAGTACCCAAATGATAAAAAGTCCCGTTATTTGACAAAGTGCTAGAAAGTTAGATTTATACATTTTCATAGTCTTCAATCATAGGCAGTGTGAAATTTTGGTAGTATAAATTAGTGTTCAGTTAACACATCAAACCTATATACTGATATAACATTTAATTTCATCATTTACCTTCAAATGGAAAAATTCATTGATTATTCAATCAATACAGTTAATTGTTCACATTCCATTGGATGAGTCAGTTTGTCATAGATCATTTATTTTAAGAATCATATGATTCAGTTGACAGAATGGGGTCCTGGAAGAGGGTGAGTAAACCACACACTGTCCAAGTAAGATTCACTGATCCAGCAGTTGAGAGCAATGCAGGTCTATCCCAAATGTGAAAATTCTTGAGTTTATTGTTCCACCGCTCAATGTGGATTCTTAAACTTGCGATTTGCTGGGTTTCACGAACCTCTCCTTTTGTCATTTGGTCACGCTTACCGACATAAGCAGGAAGATTTAGTTTAACTCCCATTGGGTCCAACAGATCTTGAATATCAAACCCCTTGTCTGCCATCACACTATCACCTTCATCAAATGGCAGATTCAATAATCCACTTCTCATGGTAATTTCCCGATCACTGATGCTACCTAAGTAGAGTGATGATATGAACGACAAATGTCCACCCGGAGTTATACCTATCAACGATTTCAAGGTATTGCCACTCTTGTATGTGGAGTATGATTTGGATTGCAATACAAGTGAAGATGGGGTTTCCATTTGAATTTCAGTGCAGTCGATGATCACACGAGTATTGGGATAGGCTGCTTTAAAATTTTCAGGCATATTCTCATCAATAAGCTGTCTGCTTGGCCATATGTTGATTTGGCCAAGTCGCTCATACAAATATACAGTCCATGATATAAGTATTGCACTAACTGTTGACTTCGACACCTTGAATCGATACGCCAGGTCTTGCTCAAAGAGACCAAGCCTAACTCTGCAGAGAAACATGAAGAACTCTTGACGCGGAGTCAGCAGTCTCGGTCTTCCCCGTTTCACGTGCGATGAATTTGACTTGACACCAGCATTGTTGACACTGGTACTGTAGACAATATTTTCTCCAGAACTACCAGTTTCAAGTCCTACTAACAAGCGGTCAAAGTCCTTGATCTCAGGTAATCCAGTGTAGAAGGTAACATCACGTGGTGGCAAGTTGTCAATTGAAAAAACATCTTTGGATATCGTTTCATGAGCAGTGGATAGTTCACTTTTTGATTTGGCAAGTTCATTTTGAAGCTTTTTTATTGTTTCATCACGCTCGAGTAAGTCATCTTCTAACTCTGCAGTTCGGTCTTGCAACAATTTGATAGTAGCTGATAAGTGTTTATTCACCGATTTATTTTCCTCAAGCTTGATTTTAATGGCTTCAAGTGTTCGATTAAGCAGACTAGATTCCAATTTGAGTTTGCTAAACTCAATGTTCAATCTTGTTTCATCAACTTGGTTTTTGACAGGTGTGGTCTGAGCAGTTGATGTATTTGATACATCATCATGGATGGGAGCTGTTGTTTCACTAAATGAATCTGAACTAGAGATTGAGTCTGTATCTGTGTCATTTTCTGATAGAGCATCAGATTCTAGGGCACAGTTCACTTGCCCTGGTGCCGATACCTTCCTAGACATCCACTTGTTGGGGCGTCTCTCTTTAGCTGGGGTATATACATATTTCTTGTCCAAGTTTAGCCAGCAATCAAAGACTGAGGGGACTGCATCTTCTTTTAAGTAACATCTGTTGGAGTATCCACCGGTATATCGATAATCCTCATCTTTGAAATGGAGTGAACACACCACTGTTCCAGCTGATATCTTGAATGTGTTGTTTATGTCGCGTTTGATTTTGACCACCCATTGTTGTCTACGCTTGGGATCACTGGGAAAGCTGGAAATAAAAAAATGGAACAATATATTTGTAAGTTTACATTGTGACATCAATCAGTCAATAAAAGTAATTATATAATACATAAATATTTCTAGAAAGAATCATAAGGTACATGTACATGTATGAGAACATTCTACAAATAAATTACAATAGGCTAATGTACAGATTGTGAATACTATAAAAATAAAAAACAAATGGTAAAAATATCACTCTCTACATTGACAATGCAATGTACATGTATGATAAACTGCATTTAATCAGTATTATAGTTTGTGAAATTTTAAATACCTGTGAAAGGTGACCTTTCTTCCATTTTCCACCCTTGTCCCAGTCTTTGTACAATGTGGCACACAGCAATTTCTGCGATCCTTTTTGATTTTGACATTCTTCCCTTCCAGTACAGTACTTGGGTTTGTAGCTTTTACAAGGATTTCAATATTGCTGTCCATGGTCTCTCAGGACATGTACAGGACATGTAGTTGAGCTGAAAACAAACAGACATATGTTGTATGTTGTAACCAGGGTGAACTAGTAGGACTGAGAGTGTTTACTTTGTAGCAATGTTGTCGGGATTCATTGTAGCCGACCTGTATCAAATGTATATGTTTGTATCAATATGGCTACAATGTAAAAATGGCGTCGACTCACGACTCGGCAAAGAAGTACTAATTTTGAAAGCTCTGATAAATATAGGACAATGACAACCATATTTTTCGAATCAAACGATAAAAATACATAAATATTGAATCAATATTAATGTAAAATATCAGTTTTGCTACATAATAAGAAGGGAATGGATAGTAGGTTTTACAGATTTTACTATTTTTTGTTATTGTTTTCGAAAAATAGAAATACAGATCTTTCTCTCAATCGATTCTCTGGAGTTATTATCTTCTAACAGGTGAAATATTACATGATTATGTCGTACTACAGAGTATTTAAAACGTGATATCTTACCCAATACGGTATTTTATTCCAAGTTAAAAACGGCAATTTTATATTGGTATAATGTAGCCATTTCTTCCTATCAAAGTATGACGTAGATGCGCGAAAAGACGACTGCGCATCCCGATAGGTGTCGGGATTTATCGGAAGACTCTATTGAAATTGTAAAAATTGAAATACTTATAATTAGGCTAAGCATTTTTTTTACTTCATATGATATTAAGTAAGCTTTAATTAATATTTATTTAAATTCCAGAAATATTTTTTTATAAATACTGAAGTAATTCTTTTAGTTTTTAACGGAGAGAAATCCCCGGGATCGATGTCTGATATATAAGTTAACGTTTCGTTCACTACACACATCCTGGTACCTGGGAGTTAGAATATCGCCCATTACAAAATCAAGTAAAGTTTTATGTTCGGATTATACATTGATCCAGAAGGTCAGTATACAAGGTGTCATAGATGGGATTTAGCCGTCAGACAATATAACTAACTATCAGGAGCCTGTAGGCTTTAGGATTTTAAGCTGAAAAGCACCGAAGAAGATAATATTCCAGATAGAAGTCAGAAAATTCACTGAAATTACAGCGGAAATTCCCCAAAATATTCGTAAGCTTACAACATCTCACAATAGAATGGAGGAGGAGGACAGGAAGTAAACTTTATGCTTCACAGATCAGCTATGTTTCCTGTGATATTATGATAAATGGAACTTAATGGTTCACAGTTCAAACGAGTGCAAGTAGACTATATGACTTTACTACCCGTCCCAGGCTACACGCCTTACTGTTAGATCTACTAGTCTACTGTAGTGTCGATATATTCTTGTGATCATGACAAAGTTTACTCGACCTTCGAATTTTGAAATCGAAAGACTAGCACAATGGCTGACATTGAGGGATAGATTTACAACATAAAGTACAAGTGCAACACACAAGAAAACAAGCACGTACAAATCCTTTCAATTTGCTGAACCTGTAGAGCCTGTGGATATTGCATGGGACATTACGACGTAAGTAGATGCTTGCTTATTTTGTTGGTACAGTGTATCGTTTGCTCATTTCATAGGCACAATAGGCATATACCTATTTATTTATTCATATCATTGGTACAGTGCTCGTTTAGCTGTTTGCTCACTGATTTCATGGGCACAGTACACATGTAGCTGTTTGCTCATTTCATGGGCACAGTGACATGTAGCTGTTTGCTCATTTCATGGGCACAGTGACATGAAGCTGTTTGCTCATTTCATGGGCACAGTACACATGCAGCCGTTTGCTCATTTCATGGGCACAGTACACATGTAGCTGTTTGCTCATTTCATGGGCACAGTATTGTGAAAGTAAACATGTAGCGTAGCTGTTTGCTCAATTTATTGGTAAAGTGTATATATAGCTGTGTTCGCTCATCTTATGGGTACAGTGAACATGTAGCCATTTGGTTTGTTCATGGGCACAGTAAACATGTAGTGTTTGCTCATTTCATGGGCACAGTACCACGTAACTGTTTGCTCATTTCATTGATACAGTGCATATTTAGCTGTTTGCTCATTACATTGCTACAGTATGCATGTTGCTGTTACAGTTTGCTCTGTGTCAGAGTCAGATCTAATGTCACTCTGGGTATAATAGTCGAGAGAAATTATGTCAATATTATATTTAAATCAAATCAATTTAGAAAATATCACAATTATGATATTATTTTTATTTGTCTATTTGATTTTTGCCTTTGAAACTCCAAAATGCACCAAATAATAGCTCATGAATTTTTGGATTTGCACTTTCAGGTTTCAAGTTTGAACAAACATGGAGGACAGAACAATTTACTTTGATTTACTTCCTGGAAGACGCTCCAGCACAGGGAATCTTTATGATGTATGTTTAGTGAAGCTGAGGAAACCACCTTTTGGTTTACAAATTACAATGGAGCACCAATTTGCAGTGGGACTGCCTGTACAGCTGTCAGCTGTACAATGTTTTTCCATGATGGTGCTATATTATATTATGTGTCTACTGTACAAATGCAAGGGACTTATTCTCATCCAGGAAAATGCACTGTCTGATCACCTTCACAATGACAATACTACAGTATTAAAGACCAAGTAAACAAAAGGGGGAAGAAAGTCCTGAAGCATCTCTGGTTATACAGATAGTTGAATGATTGTTAGCCTTGCCCCAAGTCGGTCTCTTTTACTTATCTTGATTTCTATTATGACCGCCTTGTACCAAAGAGAAAGCCACGTGCTTTACCGACAGTTTGTTTATGTCGGTGATTTTGACCAATAGCATGCGATCTTTCAATGTCTAAATTTAGGTTACAAACACACGAGGTAATACAGTTGTTGATTTTGCTCCAATCAGCAAGTTAGTATCGGAACCTTTGATAGTGGCATTGTGGGAAGTCCTACCTCGCTTTACTTTCATCAGCTAGCAAAACTGAAAATGACCCTCGCAAAATCGATAAACGTTTTATTTGCCAAATATAATTGAAAGTAATTTGAATGTAGTGAACCGATTTAATATCAGAAAGTTGATGACTGATCAGTTCATATATAAACACTTATAGTTATGCTGTAAAAAGGATAATGAAAAGTTATTATGTTTCTGGTGAATGCGTTTTATTTGTAAGGGAGATACCTGGATTTGCAGACTGCAAGCATGCCGCATATAACTTCAAAACCGCATGGCGAACACGTGGATTTATTTATTGATTTTTGTGTATGACTACCGCTATTGGCTAATGCTATAGGGCACGCGTACTAGTTGGTGCATAATTTATCATAATAACAGTGGAGATGTATCGGATTACACAAGGCGGTAATAATTCAAGATCAGATAAAGTAAAAAATACCGACTTGGGGCAAGGCTAAATGATTGTGTTGACGAATAATTGTTGCTTGTAACCTACAAGTTGTAAGAGCATGCATGTGTGTCTGTTAAAAAATGAAACATTTATTTAAAATGAAAATTATACATATCCTTGGGTGCGAGGCAATCTTCTATAGTTGTCATCTTATCAAAACTATGCAATGGGGGCTTCAGTTCATTCAACAATTCTAATCCTATGTACAGTTGAACAAAATGAAGCTCAAATAAGCTCATCCTGAATTATTTGAGCAAAATGAAGCAACATTACAATTGTGAAAAGTTATCATGTCTGTTATAATTGCTCAGTCACAATCACATTTTATTTAGATTATGAAATGTAGGAGTTCACTTGCAGATTGTGAAGAAATAGCAGGACTATGATTAAATGCTATGGCACCTTTAGGAAGTGTATGGTTATCGCTACAGTCATGTCATCCAGAAGAGCCAGATATTTGCATTTTCTTCATTCTGGGGCTCGTTTTATGCATGCTAAGAACTATAGTTGTCTCACAAGCAACTAAGTTATTCACTGTTAAATAAAAAATAGTAAAACCAAAGTAAATAGGCCAATATTACGTTGGCTACCGAAATGTACTCCAAATATGCCTATTGCATTTTTAAAAGGATGTTTTATCAGATTATAATGACTTATGTGACTTAGAACTTTAAATTTTGTAATTTGGTTTAATTGCATATTTATTTGTATATTTATTTTATAAAAATCATGTTTTATAGACATCCATGTTTTGTTTTATATTTCAGAATATTACTCAAATTAATGTATATTTATTTCATAAATTAAATTTTATGTAAGACATATATAAAATATCCCCGGGATCAACACTCGTTCAGTGTAAAATAGTACTCTGGGCGGAGGTTCGCTGGGGGTCTTGAAAAAATGAATTTTCCTCTTCCACCCTCCCAAATTTAGAGGTGTATGATTTATGACTTAAACATCATGTATTTTATTTAATGTATATATGTTTATCATAGGGCGGTTTATATATTGCCTTGCATTGTAAACAACTTACATTGGCAATATGAATAATTTAATATGTTTTGTAAGAAGATGTGTTTTGTAATAAGATTTATTAATTAAAATAAATCCGCTCATTTTAAGCCCAACATCCATGTTTTGTAATATTTCAGAATATTACACATTGATAAACATTTAGTAATCTGATTATTATGTAAGATGAATAAATGACTGATATAAACTTGGTACCATTATATGTTCAATAGATTGTTAAAGGAAATTAATAATGTTGTAAGCAAGTTTTGGTTAGAAAGTTCACAATTTTACTGTGGTGTTGGTTTGTAAACAGTCATTTGTGGTCTGAATTGGTCATACTTTCAGAAATAGATGGTTTCAATTTTTTATTTGCTTAGAGTATATTATAATGCTGTACTGTTCACATGATATATAGAGACAGGTTTTTATTTGGAGGTGTTCACCAAGACACTTATTTGCTGTTTACACAGAAATCTGTGGTGTTATATTTATATGTTATATTTATATCATGACTGTGAGGATCAATAAAAATAACTCAATAACCATTACAGAGACAAAGGAGTGTTCACAGTATATTCATGATATATAGAGACAGGTTTCCACTTAGAAGTGTTCACCAAGACACATATTTAGTATTTACTGTATATAGAGAAATCTGTGGCATTATATTTATATGTTTTATTTATAATTATAATCATGACTGTGATCAAGAAAAAATAACTCCATAAGCATTACAGAGACAAAGGAGCGTTCACTGTATAGCCATGATATATTGAGATAGGTTTTCACTTAGAGCCTCTGAGGTGTTCACCAAGACACATATTTGTTGTATACAGAGAAATTTGTGGCGTTATATTTATATGTTTTATTTATAATTATTATCATAACTGTGAGGATCAAGAAAAATAACTCCATAAGCATTACAGCATTCCAGCATTCCAGAGACAAAGGAGTGTTCACTGTATAGCCATGATATATAGAGATAGGTTTTCACTTAGAGGTGGTTACCAAGACACATATTTGCTATTGACACAGAAATCTGTGGCGTTATATTTATCTGTTTATATATAATCATGACTGAGGATCAAGAAAAAATAACTCCATAAGCATTACAGAGACAAAAGAGTGTTCACTATATATATAACCATGATATATCCATGATATACAGAGACAGGTTTTCACATAGAAGTGTTTACCAAGACACATATTTGCTGTATGCACATATATTTGTGGTGCTATATTTATATGAGGTTAAACAAAAAAGGATTCCATAAACATTACTAAGGGGTGTTCATTGTATCCATGATTTACAGATTCTAACACATAGAAGTGTTCACTAAGACACATATTTGCTGTATACACTTTAGATCACATGTAAATTGTATTGACAAAGACTATTAATAAATATAAATCGATTAACCATAAATAAAATCTTTTGTTATTGAGGGCCTTTACTGAAGTTTTACAGAATGATTAAAATAACTTCAAAGATTTATCAACGAATGCATAAAGAACGTGTAAAGAATCCATAAGGAAAGCAGCAGTCTGTCAGGAATATGTAAAGAAAAAGTAGAGAATCTTTACAAAAACTCTATTGAATCAGTAAAGTTTGAAACTTATATTTACAGAATAAATGCAGTATCATTACAGATTCTGTAAACTCGTTTCTTTATCGAAACATTGCCGTGATCAAGTCCGAACAGTTTCATTACAGTTTTGACAGTAAAGAATCTGTATGGATTTTTTATGGAAATTGTGATGGAAAAAATTGCCTGTGTAGTGGGGACATAAAAGGTAAATCTTTATTCCTCTTACTTGTAACTCAGAAGTTGCAATGTTTGGGCCAATAACATTAGCAATGCCAATGAAAAATAGGGACCGCGAGTCGTCGTTCACTGGAATCATGTATTTGTAGAAATTAATTGTCTCTAATGTACCTGCAACGAAGACCAAGAATGAAACAAAGTGTTACCCCAAGTTCTTGACACCAACAATCACATAAAGAATACAGTCTTTGGAGTTAGAAGATATTGTGTATGAGGAAAATCGATTGAAAATGACAGATCGTAATATCCATTCAGCCATTGCTATATACTGTAGTTACCTATAGGAGCTGATATTTCATCCCACTTTCCATCCTTACTTTAACTTCAAAGTAAATTGAGAACAATCTCATTCATACTAACCTAGGCTATCATCCAGAAACTCAGTGGATGGATTAAAACCAGTTGCGAACACAATGTCATCAATATCATCTATACGACTGCCATCTTGAAATATTGCTCCAGTCTTTGTAATTTCCTTGACTTCTCCCTTCATCTACATGCAAGCATTTACACATGAATGATCATAATAAGATAACAATTCATATGAATGAAGTATAGCAGGTACTATTTATATTTAAATTAGTTGCCCATAAAAGGTAGGTTTACCCGTTAGCCGACAGTCGGAAGTTGCAATCGCAAATACAAGCTAAGGAACGTATCTAAACTTACAACAGCTGTTTGTCTCTGCTTTGTTTTACTTTTACAAATATTAAAGAATATTTCACGGTAGCTTCGATGCTGGTTAAGTGTTAGAGTTAAGGCTCTCTTATATATACTGTACAGTCAATTGTTAACCATGTTAACGCGATGATGACTTATACATAAAACAATTCATTTATATGCCATTCATCACTAGTGTTTTAGAACCTTTAACGCCCCTGCCGCAATACGAAATTCAATTTCGTCTCCTAGAGCAACGGTCATTCTCATCAATCCACGTTTAGGCTCCATACTATAGTCTTTGAAATTGAATCTTTTGCGCAAGTCTCCTCCATACACCTTGTCTAGTTCACTACAATGGATACACAATGAAACATAAATAGTTATATCACAGGGTACGTTCCAAATTAAGCCCGACAGTTGAACGCACTTGCCATTTGTTACAGTTGAATATCGAACTCCGAACACCAACCGCCGAACACCAACTGCTGCCGGAAAGAAGTATACCATACTATAACAATATATCACCACATGTGGTGGTGACATATAAACTGCTTGAGTTTGAAATAATATAATTTTAAATCATGCAATTTCTCACCATTCGGAGCACTTTTTCAAATGATCTCAGGCCAAAGAAGTCAAACGTGAACCCCCTGAATTTTTTTTAAGGCCCTCCCCTTGTTTTTTTATTAGGAGAGACAATGTTAAATTCGCAAATGAATTGGAAAAATAACACAAATACGAGAGAATCAAAATAGAACAAGTCAAATAGCAGCAGACAAGACCAATACACAATTTACCCATAGGCCCTATAAGATAATGGGATAGTTTCTAAATAGCAGACAAATCAATGAAATCTAGTGCTGCCATCTTTTATTCGGCTTTCAGCTTGGGCTAGAGTTCCATTCACTTACATGCTAAAATCTTGGAAAAGTGGCTTAATTTCATCCGCGTTTTTGGGCCCCTAAAACCCAAAAGTGGGCCCACATTTTGAAATTTTGAGGCCCATTTTCTTCGACATTTTGCCTGAAATTAAAAACTAAGGCCTTATAAGGCCCAGTTATGACCAAAAAGACGCACTTTTTGGGGCCTTAAGGCATTTTTTGGCCCAACATTTTTTGGGGCCCCATTTTTTTTCTTGGCCCATCCAAAGGGGAAGGGGGGCAGGCCCCCCCCCCCAGATCCGCCACTGCATATACCAACAGAAAGCTAAGATCAAGACCAAAACACTCAACTCATTGAAAAACAACTTACCCGTCGAAGACCCACCCCACACACCTCCAAACGCACACCATCAACCGAAAATACCGCAAAACTCAGAAAAATAAAAAAAATACATCCAAACAAGAGCACATTAACAACCCCTCTAATACATACAATATCAACATAAAATATACCTGACAATATAAGTACAAACAATGGACCGGGATAAGGTACAACACGATGGAGATGAAAGTTGAAACTGATCTTTTCACCGTTTCAGAAAAATCTGATCTAATTTCTAGTTATTCTTATATTATGAATGTCCTGCAACAATATCCTAGACAGTAAATTTGACATCGTTAAACCTACACAAACTCCGAATCTGGTACACGGTATAACGCGCGTGTAATATACGTTAAAGCAAATTCCAATTCCATGTACACAGGCAATTTTTTCCATCACAATTTCCATAAAAAATCCATACAGATTCTTTACTGTCAAAACTGTAATGAAACTGTTCGGACTTGATCACGGCAATGTTTCGATAAAGAAACGAGTTTACAGAATCTGTAATGATACTGCATTTATTCTGTAAATATAAGTTTCAAACTTTACTGATTCAATAGAGTTTTTGTAAAGATTCTCTACTTTTTCTTTACATATTCCTGACAGACTGCTGCTTTCCTTATGGATTCTTTACACGTTCTTTATGCATTCGTTGATAAATCTTTGAAGTTATTTTAATCATTCTGTAAAACTTCAGTAAAGGCCCTCAATAACAAAAGATTTTATTTATGGTTAATCGATTTATATTTATTAATAGTCTTTGTCAATACAATTTACATGTGATCTAAAGTGTATACAGCAAATATGTGTCTTAGTGAACACTTCTATGTGTTAGAATCTGTAAATCATGGATACAATGAACACCCCTTAGTAATGTTTATGGAATCCTTTTTTGTTTAACCTCATATAAATATAGCACCACAAATATATGTGCATACAGCAAATATGTGTCTTGGTAAACACTTCTATGTGAAAACCTGTCTCTGTATATCATGGATATATCATGGTTATATATATAGTGAACACTCTTTTGTCTCTGTAATGCTTATGGAGTTATTTTTTCTTGATCCTCAGTCATGATTATATATAAACAGATAAATATAACGCCACAGATTTCTGTGTCAATAGCAAATATGTGTCTTGGTAACCACCTCTAAGTGAAAACCTATCTCTATATATCATGGCTATACAGTGAACACTCCTTTGTCTCTGGAATGCTGGAATGCTGTAATGCTTATGGAGTTATTTTTCTTGATCCTCACAGTTATGATAATAATTATAAATAAAACATATAAATATAACGCCACAAATTTCTCTGTATACAACAAATATGTGTCTTGGTGAACACCTCAGAGGCTCTAAGTGAAAACCTATCTCAATATATCATGGCTATACAGTGAACGCTCCTTTGTCTCTGTAATGCTTATGGAGTTATTTTTTCTTGATCACAGTCATGATTATAATTATAAATAAAACATATAAATATAATGCCACAGATTTCTCTATATACAGTAAATACTAAATATGTGTCTTGGTGAACACTTCTAAGTGGAAACCTGTCTCTATATATCATGAATATACTGTGAACACTCCTTTGTCTCTGTAATGGTTATTGAGTTATTTTTATTGATCCTCACAGTCATGATATAAATATAACATATAAATATAACACCACAGATTTCTGTGTAAACAGCAAATAAGTGTCTTGGTGAACACCTCCAAATAAAAACCTGTCTCTATATATCATGTGAACAGTACAGCATTATAATATACTCTAAGCAAATAAAAAATTGAAACCATCTATTTCTGAAAGTATGACCAATTCAGACCACAAATGACTGTTTACAAACCAACACCACAGTAAAATTGTGAACTTTCTAACCAAAACTTGCTTACAACATTATTAATTTCCTTTAACAATCTATTGAACATATAATGGTACCAAGTTTATATCAGTCATTTATTCATCTTACATAATAATCAGATTACTAAATGTTTATCAATGTGTAATATTCTGAAATATTACAAAACATGGATGTTGGGCTTAAAATGAGCGGATTTATTTTAATTAATAAATCTTATTACAAAACACATCTTCTTACAAAACATATTAAATTATTCATATTGCCAATGTAAGTTGTTTACAATGCAAGGCAATATATAAACCGCCCTATGATAAACATATATACATTAAATAAAATACATGATGTTTAAGTCATAAATCATACACCTCTAAATTTGGGAGGGTGGAAGAGGAAAATTCATTTTTTCAAGACCCCCAGCGAACCTCCGCCCAGAGTACTATTTTACACTGAACGAGTGTTGATCCCGGGGATATTTTATATATGTCTTACATAAAATTTAATTTATGAAATAAATATACATTAATTTGAGTAATATTCTGAAATATAAAACAAAACATGGATGTCTATAAAACATGATTTTTATAAAATAAATATACAAATAAATATGCAATTAAACCAAATTACAAAATTTAAAGTTCTAAGTCACATAAGTCATTATAATCTGATAAAACATCCTTTTAAAAATGCAATAGGCATATTTGGAGTACATTTCGGTAGCCAACGTAATATTGGCCTATTTACTTTGGTTTTACTATTTTTTATTTAACAGTGAATAACTTAGTTGCTTGTGAGACAACTATAGTTCTTAGCATGCATAAAACGAGCCCCAGAATGAAGAAAATGCAAATATCTGGCTCTTCTGGATGACATGACTGTAGCGATAACCATACACTTCCTAAAGGTGCCATAGCATTTAATCATAGTCCTGCTATTTCTTCACAATCTGCAAGTGAACTCCTACATTTCATAATCTAAATAAAATGTGATTGTGACTGAGCAATTATAACAGACATGATAACTTTTCACAATTGTAATGTTGCTTCATTTTGCTCAAATAATTCAGGATGAGCTTATTTGAGCTTCATTTTGTTCAACTGTACATAGGATTAGAATTGTTGAATGAACTGAAGCCCCCATTGCATAGTTTTGATAAGATGACAACTATAGAAGATTGCCTCGCACCCAAGGATATGTATAATTTTCATTTTAAATAAATGTTTCATTTTTTAACAGACACACATGCATGCTCTTACAACTTGTAGGTTACAAGCAACAATTATTCGTCAACACAATCATTTAGCCTTGCCCCAAGTCGGTATTTTTTACTTTATCTGATCTTGAATTATTACCGCCTTGTGTAATCCGATACATCTCCACTGTTATTATGATAAATTATGCACCAACTAGTACGCGTGCCCTATAGCATTAGCCAATAGCGGTAGTCATACACAAAAATCAATAAATAAATCCACGTGTTCGCCATGCGGTTTTGAAGTTATATGCGGCATGCTTGCAGTCTGCAAATCCAGGTATCTCCCTTACAAATAAAACGCATTCACCAGAAACATAATAACTTTTCATTATCCTTTTTACAGCATAACTATAAGTGTTTATATATGAACTGATCAGTCATCAACTTTCTGATATTAAATCGGTTCACTACATTCAAATTACTTTCAATTATATTTGGCAAATAAAACGTTTATCGATTTTGCGAGGGTCATTTTCAGTTTTGCTAGCTGATGAAAGTAAAGCGAGGTAGGACTTCCCACAATGCCACTATCAAAGGTTCCGATACTAACTTGCTGATTGGAGCAAAATCAACAACTGTATTACCTCGTGTGTTTGTAACCTAAATTTAGACATTGAAAGATCGCATGCTATTGGTCAAAATCACCGACATAAACAAACTGTCGGTAAAGCACGTGGCTTTCTCTTTGGTACAAGGCGGTCATAATAGAAATCAAGATAAGTAAAAGAGACCGACTTGGGGCAAGGCTAACAATCATTCAACTATCTGTATAACCAGAGATGCTTCAGGACTTTCTTCCCCCTTTTGTTTACTTGGTCTTTAATACTGTAGTATTGTCATTGTGAAGGTGATCAGACAGTGCATTTTCCTGGATGAGAATAAGTCCCTTGCATTTGTACAGTAGACACATAATATAATATAGCACCATCATGGAAAAACATTGTACAGCTGACAGCTGTACAGGCAGTCCCACTGCAAATTGGTGCTCCATTGTAATTTGTAAACCAAAAGGTGGTTTCCTCAGCTTCACTAAACATACATCATAAAGATTCCCTGTGCTGGAGCGTCTTCCAGGAAGTAAATCAAAGTAAATTGTTCTGTCCTCCATGTTTGTTCAAACTTGAAACCTGAAAGTGCAAATCCAAAAATTCATGAGCTATTATTTGGTGCATTTTGGAGTTTCAAAGGCAAAAATCAAATAGACAAATAAAAATAATATCATAATTGTGATATTTTCTAAATTGATTTGATTTAAATATAATATTGACATAATTTCTCTCGACTATTATACCCAGAGTGACATTAGATCTGACTCTGACACAGAGCAAACTGTAACAGCAACATGCATACTGTAGCAATGTAATGAGCAAACAGCTAAATATGCACTGTATCAATGAAATGAGCAAACAGTTACGTGGTACTGTGCCCATGAAATGAGCAAACACTACATGTTTACTGTGCCCATGAACAAACCAAATGGCTACATGTTCACTGTACCCATAAGATGAGCGAACACAGCTATATATACACTTTACCAATAAATTGAGCAAACAGCTACGCTACATGTTTACTTTCACAATACTGTGCCCATGAAATGAGCAAACAGCTACATGTGTACTGTGCCCATGAAATGAGCAAACGGCTGCATGTGTACTGTGCCCATGAAATGAGCAAACAGCTTCATGTCACTGTGCCCATGAAATGAGCAAACAGCTACATGTCACTGTGCCCATGAAATGAGCAAACAGCTACATGTGTACTGTGCCCATGAAATCAGTGAGCAAACAGCTAAACGAGCACTGTACCAATGATATGAATAAATAAATAGGTATATGCCTATTGTGCCTATGAAATGAGCAAACGATACACTGTACCAACAAAATAAGCAAGCATCTACTTACGTCGTAATGTCCCATGCAATATCCACAGGCTCTACAGGTTCAGCAAATTGAAAGGATTTGTACGTGCTTGTTTTCTTGTGTGTTGCACTTGTACTTTATGTTGTAAATCTATCCCTCAATGTCAGCCATTGTGCTAGTCTTTCGATTTCAAAATTCGAAGGTCGAGTAAACTTTGTCATGATCACAAGAATATATCGACACTACAGTAGACTAGTAGATCTAACAGTAAGGCGTGTAGCCTGGGACGGGTAGTAAAGTCATATAGTCTACTTGCACTCGTTTGAACTGTGAACCATTAAGTTCCATTTATCATAATATCACAGGAAACATAGCTGATCTGTGAAGCATAAAGTTTACTTCCTGTCCTCCTCCTCCATTCTATTGTGAGATGTTGTAAGCTTACGAATATTTTGGGGAATTTCCGCTGTAATTTCAGTGAATTTTCTGACTTCTATCTGGAATATTATCTTCTTCGGTGCTTTTCAGCTTAAAATCCTAAAGCCTACAGGCTCCTGATAGTTAGTTATATTGTCTGACGGCTAAATCCCATCTATGACACCTTGTATACTGACCTTCTGGATCAATGTATAATCCGAACATAAAACTTTACTTGATTTTGTAATGGGCGATATTCTAACTCCCAGGTACCAGGATGTGTGTAGTGAACGAAACGTTAACTTATATATCAGACATCGATCCCGGGGATTTCTCTCCGTTAAAAACTAAAAGAATTACTTCAGTATTTATAAAAAAATATTTCTGGAATTTAAATAAATATTAATTAAAGCTTACTTAATATCATATGAAGTAAAAAAAATGCTTAGCCTAATTATAAGTATTTCAATTTTTACAATTTCAATTGATTTATTGAGGATATAGTTTTATATATATTTTTTAATTTTACCTGCTTTAGGCTTATTTCAGTATCAATTCGTCAGTGGTCAGGGTACTTTTGGGAGGTTGGGACAAACCTAGTACCTCCCAAAAGTACCCTGACCACTGACGAAACACTGTGTTCCCTCGGGAAATATTGATACCATTCTTGTGATATTCCCCATATCAAATCCCTCCTTGTGGATAACTACCTATTATCCCATGGTTGCAAGGATATACATCGAATATCACGTGAAGATATATTTCATGATGTGGATCAAGATATCATTATCATATATAATTTTAGCAAAAAATCCCCAAACCATCAAAGTGATATTCGATAGTTTCAGAAGTGATATTCAGCCAGCTTTTGGTATCTGGGAGCTCTGACATCCCCCCTCAAATCTTTGAGGGGACCAAATGGCAAAAAATATTCTGCGCTTGCAAGGATTTTTTTTAAAAGTAAGGCCAATTTTCTCTTAGAACAAGGCCAAAAAAGCGCTTTAATGCCCTTCAGCACTTTTAAGACACCCTTCAACACTTTTTTTGGCAAAAAGGTACATATGTCCACATATCTTTAAGGAGATATCAGAAGGGTTGGCTGTAATGGCTGAGCCCCTTCCCCAGGTTATGGGCCTGGATGTAACTTATTGCTTCTTTGAGATCATCATCCATACATTTTTGAAATGAATCTATTTTTCTGTAAAGTGTATTCTTTGCAAAATCTTCAATGACAAAGTCAATTTTACAGAATTTTCAATGTTGTTATTTCTTTACAGAATCTGTTGAGAATTTCTTTATTGATTCTTTACAGATCAACACACACACAGTTTCTAAATTGAATCTGTATTTTTTCTGTAATGAGATTTCTTTGCAGAATCATTAAAGAAAGAAAAACTGTACAGATTCTTCAAATGTATCAAATCTGCAAAGTTTCTTTAATGAATTTCCGTAAAGATTTTTTAAAGATAGCCATTCTTTACAGAAAATGTAATGGAAAAAATTGCCTGTGTACCTCGTGTTAGGCAATATTGTTGACCTATGGGCGTTTGTCTGTCCGACTGTTTTCTCAAAAACCTCTACAGATATCACTTCATTTTCAGGTATAGGTTTTGGAAACATACTGATGTTGTACAGAGAATTTCGACTTGATACCTACTTCCTGCTAAAATCCTTATATCTACTTTTTTATTGTAAGCGATTTTTGAATTTTCCGTTGTAAAACCTTTTCTGCAAAGTCTGTCTGCCCGTTTTAGTTTTTGGGGATTCTGGGTGAATGTTAAGGCGGCCATTTTTGATTTTTCGTCCTAAAATCTCGTTTGGCAAACTGTTTAACGGATCGATTTCAAATTTTCAGGGATGATTCTTTTTATGTGAATCACAAACCCTTGTTTCATGGGCATTCTGGGTAAACGTTGCGGTGACCATTTTGGGGTTTCCGTCCTAAAACCATCTCTTAAAGTCTTGTCTACGCGTTTTCTGGTGAACCGTTTGACGGATCTATTTCAAATTTTCAGGAATTATCTTTATATGAATATCTCGAACTTGTTAACGGGATGAATAGTGTAAAGTAATCGCCGTTTGCGGAACAAATCGTGAAACTTTCCTCAAATGATCACTGATTGCTACTCTTTAAAGAAAGCAACTGTGCCAAAAAATCGCTCCATAGGAACTACCCTAATTTTACAATTCTTACCCCCCCATGGTCACGGAGGAGGGGGGGGCTAAACATTTTTTGACAGAATACTTCAAATTTAATATTACTTTATCATGTTAAGAAGTTTACGTTGAACATTTGGCGTCTTCAAATATCCAGCCCCACTCAGCTGAGAAAGGGTCGATGGCAAACACTGACAGGACCCGGGTTTCTATAACACGTGCTAGAAACACGTACTAAAATAGTCTCGCAACCAGTGCTATTTACTGAACGAAACGACACGAAAACCCCGGGACAGCGTCCTATCAGAGTATTTATGGATAGGACCCCCGTATGACCATGCTATCAGTTTGAATCTATTATTAACAAACTTATGTAACAGGCCCGTAGCCAGGACCCTCTACCATTGCCAAAAATGCTTTCAAAACCATGCAGTTTTCACCATTCTGAGCACTTTTTCAAATGGTTTTGGTCATTTTTGGGCCATTTCAAAAGTGAATCCCTTGGATTTTTTTAAAATCGACCCCCCCCCGTCAAATGCCGGCTACATCCCAGATTCAAACTTAAAACAATAAAATGCTGTATAAAACCCAGGGGATATATCATCCTCCGACTCATTTCTCCTGCATCCCTTGACCCGTACTTAAATAGTCTCGAAACCAGTGCTATTTTAACTTTTCCCGGTAGAGGCGCCATAAACTGAACGAAAAGCAAAACACTCTAAACCCGGGATGTAGCATCCTTTGGTATTCATGAATTGGATTAATTGCCCGACCTTTTACCTTTCTGTCAATTTGAATTCATGCCGATAATGGCTCTCAAAATAGAATAAAATTTGTTCTCGAAATTCAAAGATGAATTGGCTATTGCAATTAGGAGTTGGAGTCCTTATGTGTTCAAGTTTACGTTTTCAAAGGTATTTGGGATTACAGATGTAGATGAGGTTTTAATTAATGTTATAATTTCTGATAATAGCTGGCCTTGAACTTCATTGAAGTATTTGGAGTTGATGCTGTATTCAAGTCTGGATCAAATAAACTAATAAAGAAAGTTTGATGTACTGATTTATTTATTTCTATTGCAAATAACTATTTACACATGCTATTTCAAGGTCAACCCATGTGACTATTCATTTTATCAAGCGATTTATAAAGTTTTATAATTATGCATATACCTGTTGACTCACTTCAATCCTGAACATTAACAAATTTTATCTCCATTTCTGGATGTGGCTAATTCCTATTGTCCCTACTGTGGACTAGTGACAATATATATTTTGCAAAAGCCAAAAATGTATGCATTCAGTATTGAAACATCAAGTACATTGTACATCGATCACAAATAAAGACACATTTACATATATTCCAATAAATTCAAATACTGTAAAACCTGTAAATAGTGAACACCTATTGAGCCACAAAAAGTGTTCACGATAGGTATTTTCTAACTAGAGGGGATTATATAAAGGAGTCGATGTGAAATCTATCTAAAGTGGTGTGAACTTAAACAGGTTTTACTGTAGTATATGAGATATAATAAAAAATGTAATACATATACCTGTAAACCATATTATATCTAATGAGCGCACAATTCCAATGAGTGCAAATGTGACTTTCTTATTGAATTTTGATTAACAGAACTGATTGATATATTATAGTGAGTGATGATTTTCAACATGTTTAATGCAGATAAAAATAGTAGCTGTAGAGTATGAAAACCTAAGTGATCACAGCTAAAAGCATCATCGTCGATATTTTTCTCAATATCATACCCTTGAGTTGGCAATAACACCACAGAAAATGCACCGATTCAGGCATGTCCACATAAACTAAAATGCCTACATAATGAATACTGCAATTACTGGTTAAATTTGACAAGAAAAAACAATTTCCACAACCCCATGATTAAATGTCAATGAAAGCCCTCAAAAACTAAAAAATACAAAACACCAGAACCGCTTAATGCTTCTTCAATTTTTGAATTTTTAGAAGAAATCCAATGTTTACCAACAACAGACGCCTTGTTATTCTCAGAGGCTCACTGTGCAAGAACCATTAATTGAATATCTTAAAGATCTTCCAAATGTAATGAGCTAACCAATCTCCAATTTTTATGTATGATAAATCCTGTATTGAAATAACAGTATTCATATTTATTCGCAAAGTAGAAATCTTATACTCTCCACCATTTTTATTGGGGCACCAAAATTCATCCATTTAAGATTTCCCTTATTAAATGACTATATGTACTTTACAAAGTTATTGCAAATGAAAATCTTTACATGAAGTTAACAAGGCATTTCTACAAAAGATTGTTTGCACACATTCAGTGTAACCTTGTAACAAACACTGATTTCCATCTAAATAACACTCTGACAGAGACTATAAAAATGTATTAGCTATCAAGAGTGATATTTTTCACCAAATATATGTTTTCGTAAGTACTATAAATTCAAATACTTCTGATCAATTTACCTAATAAATTCCACTAACCACTATTTCATCAATATTTCGATAGCTTGCGCACAACCAAAGCAGCAAGACAAAAGTATTTTCCTGTATACTACCAGGCCATTGTCCCAATGAACATTAAGATGATTTTGAAAAGGTGTACTTTTTGTAACACATAACAAACATGTAGAGAGCTTCTTCATCTGTAAACACAAAGCTTCAAAATCATCCCTGTCATACAGTTTTGTTATTATACCTCCAACATCAAGCGATAGTTCTTCTGTTATCATGAACTGACAACCCCCGAGAGCCTCTTGCTGATGTTCTGACTCATGATGTTGTAGAACCTGATGGTGTTCTGACTCCTGTTGTTGTAGAATCTGGGAATATTCTGACGCATGTTGTTGTAGAACCTGGGGATGCATTGCTCTGACTCATGTTGTAGAACCTGATGATGTTCTGACTCAGGTTGTTGTAGAACCTGATGATGTTCTGACGCATGTTGTTGTAGAACCTGGGGATGCATTGCTCTGACTCATGTTGTAGAACCTGGGGATGTTCTGACTCATGTTGTAACCTGGGGATGTTCTGACTCATGTTGTTGTAGAACCTGGTGATGGATATTCTGACTCATGTTGTTGTAGAACCTGATGATGTTCTGACTCATGTTGTTGTAGAACCTGATGATGTTTTGACTCCTGTTGTTGTAGACACTGATGATGTTCTGACTCATGTTGTTGTAAAACCTGATGATGTTCTGACTCATGTTGTTGTAGAACCTGATGATGTTCTGACTCATGTTGTTGTAGAACCTGATGGTGTTCTGACTCCTGTTGTTGTAGAATCTGGGAATATTCTGACACATGTTGTTGTAGAACCTGGGGATGCATTGCTCTGACTCATGTTGTAGAACCTGATGATGTTCTGACTCAGGTTGTTGTAGAACCTGATGCTGTTCTGACTCATGTTGTTGTAAAACCTGATGATGTTCTGACTCATGTTGTTGTAGAACCTGATGATGTTCTGACTCATGTTGTTGTAGAACCTGATGATGTTTTGACTCCTGTTGTTGTAGAACCTGATGATGTTTTGACTCCTGTTGTTGTAGAACCTGATGATGTTCTGACGCATGTTGTTGTAGAACCTGATGATGTTTTTACTCATGTTGTTGTAGAACCTTGGGATGTTCTGACTCATGTTGTTGTAGAACCTGGTGATGGATGTTCTGAATCAGGTTGTTGTAGAACCTGGGGATGTTCTGACTCATGTTGTTGTAGAACCTGATGATGTTCTGACTCATGTTGTAGCACCTCGGGATGTTCTGAATCATGTTGTTGTAGAACCTGGGGATGTTCTGACTCATGTTGTAGAACCTGGGGATGTTCTGACTCATGTTGTAGAACCTACAATTCACAATTTACAACTAGAAATTGGCAACTCCAAGGCGTAGGGAATCCCAACGAACATATATAAATCATGAACTGTACAGTCACAATGTAATATTTACCATCGCACTCTTCCCTTCAATAAATAGATCATTGTAGTATCATATCTCTAAGTTATGGCCTATTCCAGCCATTTTTAATTTTCTGAGGCAAGAATCAGAAAAACAATGCCATAATTGTGATCTGCTCTGAAATGCCTTCAGCTTTAGTATAATATAGCCATACTTCTAAGATGAAGAAAATTGAAAAGGTTTAATGGTGATAAATATGATCTTAAACAATGCTGAATGACTTAGTTTTTAACATTTGTTTCGATTAACATTTTTGGCTCACCCTGTGCCTCACTTGTTTCTTATTTCAAGTCATATAAAGAGTTAGTTTAAAAATTGCATAAATTGTTGGACTCTGAGACATATCTTCAGTGTTTAATTGTTTTTCCTCAAAATCAGTGTTCAAATGCTCACTTAATAAGCATCATTTCCCAACTTTTTGGAATAAAGATACTCATTCTCACCTGATCTGTGCGGTTACCATACTGTGACAACTCCAGGAGACAGCTCTCTAATGTGCCCTTGGTATCTGCGAGTCGTTTTGTCAAAGTTTCATAATCGTAGTGAAGGTTTTGCCGGATGGTGTCTGGACCCAATACCAAGAAATTTGTCAGAGTTTTCTCTCCCGTGTCTGCATGGGATGAAGCAGGCTCTGGCCATCCTCTATTTGTACAGGAATATCCTTTTTGGAGAAATTATACTTTCATTTACATACAGTCACTTTGTTTGCTTGAAGTAATGCTTTTAGCTTTAATAATCTGAGCAATTACGCCTGATAATTTTAGATGAGTTGCATTTTTCATTCTCCGTAACTTGTAATTTTTTGAATGTAAAATATGTTAGAGAAATACATTTGCACTGTATTACTACGAGAGGGTTTTTAATAGTAAATAAGAAGACCTTCACTCGTGCTAGTTGAGTTTGCATTGTGCTTTCATCTCCTGAAGTATCCATACAAATGAGAGAGAAATGTAACTTTGGATAATCTCTACAATTTCTTTTGAGACATCTGTATAAATAAGTGTTGAGGGTTCAAGTATGTGGGAATACAATTTTGATGGAACACCCTGTGTATAATTTCGGCTTCATTCTGTAAAATATCCCAAAATTTACCTTGAGTAATTGAGCTTGTGTGGTGTGCCTATCCCCCTCCAGGTTATTCAATGGTTTCTCCATCTATTCATTCTGTTGCATTTTTCCAGTGCCTCCTGGTATATGTGGTTTGACAATACATTGTCACATTCCCTTAATAAATCCTAAAAGAGAGATCAGATCAAAGAAATGAGATCAAATGGATATCCATTTGCAAGAACAAACACCCTGATTTACATATACTTTTGTACACGATACATGTAGATTGCAGGGTCAATTAGTCCCCATGACAACTGATTTCCAAGACAACTGGTTGCTAAGAACCAACTCATCCCAAAGTCAATTGATCCCCAAGACAACTCATCCATTAGACAATAGACTAGGTGCGAGTAGAAATAATCTTGATTTACGTCATTAAAAATTCAAACTTCAGTCAAACTGATGTCATATTTCGAATCTACATGTAAAATTACATCTAGAAATGTGGCTTTGATAAGAGTTTATCAACTTTGAAAATTTAATTTTCTTTGAAAATGTGACTTCTAGGTCGGGGAGATTCCCCATAGACCCCATGTTGTAAAATCACAAAAAGTGAAATATCTTTTCTTGTGTTGGGCAGATAACATTTTCCTTTACTGGACATATTTTAATTTGAATAACTATCAGATACATAAGGGTAAAATGAAAAGTGAACCACTAAAACTGATGAATATTCAAGTTTAAGGGAAATTTGTAATACCCTGCCATGTTATTTCCCCCGACTCAGCCGCCTGGTGGCGAAACTGGTAACTACCTACTCACATCTGAGTAATTGATCCTATAGCCAACTCATCCTCAATGTTGGAAGTTTATTTTTGTACCAGTAGTATTAAAATTACCCAATGTAACAGTGCATCATATAAAGTATCTCTAGATCATACCTCCACTTTGTCGAGAAGCATGTGGTATCTCTCAACAACAAGATTCTTCTCTAAGGTAAAATGAGGGTCACCACTCTGTGTCTGCAACTCTGAGAATGTCTCCCTCCTTCTGTCTACCAAACTTTTCTCACTCATTAGTGTCGGCTTCAAAGTCTAAAGATATATGCGAAATTGTAAGTCCTTCAGGGGTTCCATTCAAAAAATTACTTGTGTTCTGTGAAAACATGATTCATAAAATTTTAGATTTGCATATTGATAAAGCTAAAGTAGCTTCCATAATTCAAATGGTAATATGACTCTAAAATGCAATTCTTAACTATCAAATAAGCCCTGCCCCCCCCCCTCTACAGCCAAAATCAAAATAGATGGTATCAAATTTGATATATCAATGGAAAGATCGACCAAACTTACATAATTATCATATAGCTGATTCCTATAAATCAATGTCACAAATTGCTACATTGAATCAATTGAAGTGACTATAAAACTAGAAACATGGCAATTTGCCGTATTTTCAGGATTTCAATTATCAGGCACCAGATAAGGCATTTTTTATCAAGTTGGTGCAAAATTCTCATTTTCACAATTCAGACCAAAACTGGTAAAACTATGCCCATTTTTCATTATTTTTAAGTGGATGCAAATGAATTTTTAGGAAGATGAAATTAAGCCGGTTTTACAATTCTCAGGTGGGTGCTGTGCCTTCTTGCTTTAATGCTGAGCAGATAACTGTATGCATTGCATATGGCAGTGACTTGAACAAATTTGTGGATAATGTCAGTGAGATGTGTATAAAATAAAAATTTAATTGAAAATACCCAAGACTTTGTGATTTAATGTCACTTTGGGTGATTTAGCTCTAAGCTTATGATTTTCTTCTTCGTTGTAGGACAGTAAGTTCTGAAATGAATACATAACAAAATGTTTGGAAATTAAATATTAAAATCATTCATTGAGATAAAGATTCAGACTTTCATTGGACATACCTGGACATTCTGTAATTTAGCATGCACAGCTGATCAGTCCCCCTGTGTGAATGTATTGCTATTAAGTTTGGCCTCTAGGTCATCTAGGCTCTGTTGCAAAGCCTTGTTTAGTCTTCCATAGCCCTCATGCTCACTCACAGCCTTTTCCTGTTTCCTACACTGTTTCCTACACTGTTTCTTACAGCTACTAACTGGTAGTGAATGGTACCTACAGATGGAACAATTAAGTGTTACTCATTGTGTTTGAGGAATGACATGTTTTTATGATGACTAAGACCCAGTTGCATGTAGTTTTGTGAAGGTTTGATGCTAGTTGTCTTTAAATGCACTCCATATTCATCAAAAAAGTGAGAAAATAAAACAAGAATAATGTTGGGCCTGCCCACCTGTACACTATTGCAATTTTACACTCTTTATATCCAAAATATTACTAATTCACTTTTTTTGTCATATGCATAACACACGGGTGATCCGCTCGATTACGCTGGTTACAGAAACAGTTCATTTGGGTAACAAAATGTTGGAACGTCGAAGGTATGATTTTTCTTTTTTCTTTATTTCACACCTTGTAGGCAGAATCATCACGACATTTTTTCACACAAACGTGTATCAGTATCATATGTTTTATAAAAGGTACATGTTTGCGAAAAAATAGATCAGAAGACAATAGAATCGTCGATTTAATTCCTCACTTAAGTTACAGAAACGATATGGGTTAAAAGTGCAGATCTTAACTGTTTTTTGAAATATTGTTTCTGTAATTTAAGTGAGGAATTAAATCGCCGATTCTGTTGTCTTCTTTCTTAAACATATGATTGTGATATACATTGTGATAAAATGTTGTGGGAATTCTGCCTACAATATAGAAATAAGGAAAAAATAAAAATTGTACCTTTGACGTTCCGAGTGGATCACCAGTGATAACAGATCTTTGTAAAATACCTGGCAATTATCTTTGAGGCAAGGTTGGCTCCTCTGGTGTTAGATGTGCTTGCTGATAGTAGCTCTACCCATTCTCACTTATAGAGTCAAGCTCTGATCCATACACTATCATCTCTCTTGATGCAGTCTGGAAATAAAACATAATACATCTTGTTTGGACCTCTAATGAAAAATAATTGATCCTGATTGAACAACAAGTGTTTAAAAGCTTTGGTAAAGACTGGTTAAGTGTTTCAGGATGATGTCATAACATGTCATCATGGCAACAAATCAGAGGGAAATTGAACAGAATTTAATGACATGAATGTTCAAATTACTTGTTGGCATTATTGATGCTTCTAAATTGTACAAAGCTCAATTTTGGGATTATTTTGACAAAACTTATATTCTCACAAAAATAATGTCATTGCTGGTTTATTAAAGTAAAACTCATATAAAATACAATCAAAATTGAACAGAGGAGGATTGAATGGATAGGGGAGTTATATGTCTAAACATAAACCTAAACCAGAAAACTGTGCTCATTGTGAAAATGCCATTGCTCATTGTGAAAGTGAAGCTGCTTTTGTTCTGATATTTCTTACATCAAATGGCAGCTATCTTGTTTTTCCCCCTTCAAATTAAAATGGCGGAAAATTCAAAAAATTTGAAAAAGAATTAAATCCTTACATATATTTAAAAAAAAAGATTTTCTTTTTAATTCTTCATGGTCCTTAAGTTATTTCTATTTTATATGCCATACAGGTTGCCATTGGTGTTTTTTCTATGATAATTATTGATTGTTTTCTGTTACTTATTTTGACTCTCAGCAGGGGGTTTATTTTGCATTAATACTCATGAAATAGTAAATATACTTATCACATACATTTAACCGAGGGACCAAAAGGGCATATATCCAGACTCATCCTTTACACAAATTTGTGAGTTGATAAATAAACTCAGTAACACTTGATAACCCTCCCCCCCCCCGCTTGAAAAATAATGCTGGGGAGATCACTGAATGCCTTAGAGTATATTTGCATCTCCAATGAATAATTAATCTCAGTAAAAAGTACCCTGTGCTTTAACAAAACATTGTGGGGAGGTATGTATGTGGAGTAGGGGGAGGGGCTCATAAGGGCTTGTAGCTGTGTTTTCAATATAAATTGAAATATAGATGGCAGCATGGGTGTTGGTAGGTCCAGAATACATGTAAATGTATTACAAGAGTCACTTAATTTCTTGATTTCCATTTGGATCAACTTAAAACACCATTAAGTGATCTCCTCAGCATTTTTTCTCAGGTGGGTGCAAAAACTCTCATTTTTACAAATTAGACAAAAATTTGTGGAAATATGCCAATGATTTTTTTCATTTTTAGGTGGGTGCAGACTGATTTTCAGGTGGGTGCAAGCATATTTTCAAAATCTCAGGTGGTTGCTGCGCCCATCTTGCTTTATGCTGGGGAGATCACTGCCAGTTGAATCTAATCATATGAACCTATTGACATATGGATTGTAATTTATTATTAAAATTGTGACACTTATAAGAGTAAATGAATTTTTAATCTTTAAAGGTTTTTCAACATTGTGTTAATGGGGATTTAGCTTGAGCTTTTTCAGAAGACTTAAAAATCTTTAGAATTTGAGTAAAAGTAAATGAAGCTAGCTCTATTGATAGAAAACAACATATAGAATTCAAATATGCCATTAAAAAGAAGAAACTGTTGGTCTTTAATTAATGGTTACAAATGCAGATCAATTAAAAACATGACTTAAAAAAACATGACTTTATGGAAACCATCTGATTAATAAAAAAAAATCAACATCACATTTACAGCTTCCTCAATTTTTTTAGTTTCAAAAGATGTACTGAATAGTGTTAGGTTGCCAGGCTGAGAACATCTTCCCAAGAATCTATGCAACCTTATGCAGTCATCATTTCCACATCATCATTGCACACAGAATATCTTTCTAACAATACATTCAAAAGATAGGGAGACGCATTAAGGACTAAGGCACACCCAAAGAGTACATTAAATCAATAGAATTAAGGTTGTGATTAATAAGAATCATTGCTTATGAAAACTCCTGGAAATGTAGGAAAATTCAGAATGGATATATTTTTAATACTCACATAATAGTACATTTCCTCTTCTTTAACTTCTTATCTCAGACATAAATTCATCTTCTGAAAGTACAAAATGGGGTTCATGATTTAGATCTAAAACATTTGAGCAGCTCTTGCTATTTTTGAGTATGTATGTTTGGTATTTTGATGCAATCCTCAATGGATTCACATGTTTCTCTATTAATAAATTCATTTGTTGAAATTAAGAGATCTCTAAAACACTAAATGATATATACTACATTCCCTTTTTAAACTCAAAAAGTAGAAAACAGCAATTGTGAATAATTCCAAATGAAATAAGATTATTTTAGTCAATATTCAAACATATGAACCCTCACATAGAGAGACTGATTGAGAGAGTGAATGAGTAAGTGAACTTCTGAATGAGAGTGAGAGAATGACTTTAAGGAAGTGAGTGACTTACTAAGTGACTGAGTAAGTGGCTTGCTGGGTGGCTGGATGGCGGGCTTGCTGGCTGGCTTGCTGGGTGGCTGGGTGGCTGGATGGCGGGCTTGCTGAGTGGCTGGCTGATCAACTCCACATTTTGGAGATAAGCTTAAACATAAGTTAAGATGTAAGTTAACTACAGCCCATTTCAGTTTTATTTCGTCAGTAGAACCCCAAAAATATGAAATCAGGAGACCATTGTGCAATAATATTTAGAAAAGTATATTCATATTGTACATGAATGACATTTGTATATTTCAGATTATTTAGTTCTGTTTTGTGCAATAAGCCTGTGCCCTCTTATAATGAATTTCAGCCATGTTACAAAGTATCTTTTTGAAAATACTATGGCAGAGAAGCATACATGCTATCTATTGCAAGACTTATGCCTGGCACAACCGTCACCAGGTTATTAAGTGTTTTTAAGTTTCGCAAGGATCTTGCCATGGCCGTGGTAGTGTTATCGCGAAAGCCTGGTATAATCGTGACAATGCTATACTATATTGCAAGGCTTGTCACGACCGTGGTAATGTTAAAGCACGATATGACTGTGACAATGGTTATATTAAATAGCATTTAGAAGCATTGTAAATTTCATAGAATGATTAACTACCTTAAATATGTGAATCTAGACTTCTATTCATGAACATGGTACTCACGTACATTGAAACGTGAACTTTTAGATTCATTTAGAGTCCATTTCACTGTTTCATTGCGTCAGTAGAATGGCAAAAATAAGAAATTGGGAGACCATTGTGCAATAATATATGGAAAAGTATATTCATAATGTACATGAATGACATTTGTATATTTCAGATTTTTTAGTTTTATGTGCAATAAGCCTGTGACGTCTTGAAATATGAAGAATTTCAGCCATGTTAATCTTATTGAAAATAACATGGCAGAGCATCCCAATATAAGAGGCCACACACTTTATAAGCCAAACTAGAAGCAATCCAAGATATACAAATGTCATTCATGTACATTATGAATATACTTTTCCATATATTATTGCACAATGGTCTCTCAATTTCTTATTTTTGCCGTTCTACTGACGAAATGAAGCAGTGAAATGGACTCTAGTCTTCTTAGTTTTTTGTGCAGTAAGCCTGTGTCCTCTTTTAATTTAAGAATTTGTAAGCGATGTTATCTTTTTGCAGGTTAAACAAATGTCATTTATGTACAATAGGAATATATTTTTCAATTATTATTGCAAAATGATCTTTTGATTTTACGCAATAAAACACTGAAATGGGCGATAATAGAGAGATCTGCTCACTATTACGGGAAATTCACGAGTTTATGTGGAATTTATCTGTCAAAAACATTATCATGTTTGATCCTCGTTTAGTCTAGTTTACTTTGAGCAACTTCTTACCTTCAAATCTGCTATCTTGACTACAAACTGAGTACAAAACCTCCACTGAGTTTACCACGTGAGGGTACAACAATATTGAATTTCGGCCAGTCAGTATGCCATAATGATTGCTCCCAAAAATAGCACGGGCTAGGAGCGCTCTGATTGGTTGGATTTACAGCACGGGTTAGGAGCGTCTATTGTTTGGATTTCGAACCTCAAACCCGGGTTCAATAGAAATTCAAACACGTGCTACACATCTTAGCACGTGCTACACATCTTAGCACGTATGGCACGGGTGCAATGTGTATTCGGCATGGAGTGCTTCTGACTCAGCTGGGGAAGGAATTTGAGGATTCGCTGTAAGTGATTGCCCCCAAATAAATACAGCTTGGTATATGACTCTCTTCCTATGCTGTAAAAGGGCATCTGATGTTGGAGGAATGTGTATTGAAGTCCTCTTTGTGAACATCTCCTTCCTCGCAGCATTGATTGATGTTTCATTGCTTGTTTTGTTGTAGACCAGAATAATGAACCGCTCTAAAATAGGCATGGCATCAAGCAGGGTATTGGGTCGAATTGAAATTTCTGTTAATACTGTAGTCAATTCAGGGTAGGTACTCCATTGGTGCCAGGCTGATGTCTTAGACTCTCCATTAAATCCTGATGTGGTGTCACACCCAGTCATAGCATGGAATATTGGGAAACATATGGCTTTCTGGGGAGTCATTACATGAGCAATTTCATAGACTGGGAGGTATCTATAGGACTTTCCCTTGCCAAAGGCGAGCCAGATTTGAATGTTAAGTTGTGCAGCTATACTTACTGCCAGAACAACAATATCTGAATCAACTGTTCTCAACATCATTTTTGTGAAGCCTTTTTTTCATTGCATCATATATGTGAAGAAAGATTTGGGAATCTGCCTCTTCATGGGATGATGTGAAATCTCAGAAACATGCTGCTTAGGATATGCCTCTGCAGTATTCCCAATTGTTGTAATCAGCATTTTATTCTCTGGTACTGGAATGGCTGAGACATTTGATGCAAGGAAGGTAAAGAGATCACTTTTTTGTCATCCAAGTGTACAAATTCTGGCCAATTCCCTGGCAATTTGTTTTCTGGATAAACTATTTGACGCTTTCCAGATCCATGCTTTTTTCTTGTTGTATATTGATCCCATACAATATCAAGTCTTTGTACTCTATTGAATTGATCTGCAACATACTTATTAAATTGTCATTTGGGTATTGTAGGAAGGTTCTTGCTTTTTCTTTCAGCAGGTGGACTATTATGGCACCATCAAGAAACAGGGCTTCAACATCTTGTGTATTGATCTCTCTATTTGGAACAAGGTCTTCCACTGGTTTTAAGATATCTGCTTTGAGTCCAGTCTTGATTGCGCCATCTTGTGAAAGGGATGGAGGTAATGCCTGGTTCTCATGTCGGAAAAATTCATCTTAGTTGCCATCTTTATTCTGGCACACTATGTATAGTTGTGAAAATAGGGCTGTGTCTTTTTTCAAGCTTGCTAGCTTTGAACTTGAGTAAGATTTCTTCTTTTGTTGTTTGAAGATCTTGAAATTGTTTCTTTTGATATGGTCTGTGATGGCTTTTGATCTTTCAATAAATCTCTCCTTTTTATATACTTACATTGACTTTTCCTCAACTTTGTTCAATGTGTCAACTGCACTACTTGACAATACATCTTTAGTATCAAGTGTGTAAAGTTCCTTTGATGCTGCAATAAAGGGGTTTCCTAACTCATTGATAACCTCAGTAAGGGAATTGACATCTTTCTTGAAACTGGTTTGATAACTAACACTGTGCCCATGGTTTGCAAGGACTTCATCATCATTATCCTTCATCTCATCCTCAAACTCAGTCAACATGCTTGCCATCTCTGGACCACCAACCATCCACTTCTGTAATGCGGTTGGATTGTTGAACAACCCCACAGCTCCACCCTCACTTTTGATCACACTATTATTTTGCTTATGGGCTTGGTCTATTGACATGGAGGAGGAGCTTCTTCTTGACTTGCTGACAGTAAAATGCCCCTTCACGAAAGCATTGTGAACTTCAGGGTGAGTTTCTTTGAGCTGAACCATATCACTTACATGGACAGGTACTCAGCGGGCATAGTTGGTATGAATCAGGAGAAAAAGCATGGCATGATTTTAATGATAGTTTCTTTGTAGAGCTTGAAGTCCCCAAGTCTCACAGCTCCAACATTTGTTAGACACAGAACTTGTTATTGGAGTACCATGTACCAGAATTTGAATATAGGCGACCCTGTTCCTTCACTCTGCTATCTGATATCTATCCAAGATTCAAAATCAAGAGGCAAAATTGTATTGATTGGCAATCTACCTGAAATCTACCCAAGTAACAAGACCCCCTCCCAACACACACAACACTCCTTCTTAATTCGAAACTCCCCTTATTAGACCAACAATATCATATTTCAAAACATAACAGTTCAGCAAAATAAGCAGAACGACTTCTTGATTATTTTTATTAATCATGTAGGTCAAAATCATACTTACGAAAACTGATCTAGATTCTATCATAAACGTTGATTCTCATTGTCACTCAAGCATGACCTTGTCAAAAACTAGAAGGGATTTTGGTAGTTGTGATAGTAAGAAAGATACACTTTTTGCTAGATTATTCTGTATTTGCATTCAAGTCAAAAATCAGATGTCACATAACATTATTTTCAATTAAGATTACATTGTTTATCATGTCGAAGTATATGCCACTCTGGAAAAGAGATAAAGGGAATTAATTAAAGATAAGTAAATATTCATTTTACTAAAAATTGACTGCAATCTCAATTATTATCATGTGTATCATGGTAAAAGGTTCCAACATTGAAATTTTGATACTATTTAATGATAATCCTAAAATGTTATGGCTGGTCATTAAGCATACCGCTATAAATTTTAAGGGTAGGGGTAAAAATTGCAAAAAGTAGATAAAAATGGAGGAAATTTTCGACACAGTTGCTTTTTACACCCAGGAAGGTTGTCTGGTCATATATGGAAAGTTCCACGATTTGTTCCGTTTTCGGCGCTTTCACCCTTTTTATGTCACTATTTATCTCGCTATGTATGATTTTGGACATTCTGAGGTAATTTTTGATTTTTTGATCGCCCTAATATCTTCTCTGTAAAATCTTGTCTTCACGTTTCCAGGCCAACAGTTTGAATGGTCGATTTCAAATTTTCATTTATTTAGTCTTCTCATTAATAAGAGAATCTAAAGAATCCCTTAAAAGTGACACTTGCGTATGCATGATTAGAAACCCCGTGTATTTTTTTTTATCTTGAATCGAGTAAGAAGATACACGCTATTTGATTTCGACCTTGTCTTTACCCAGAGTTCAAACAAAAATAATTTGTGTTGGTAATTTGGTACATTTTACATTGCAAAGGCCAGAATAGCTGCAAGAGTCCTGTCAGGAAAATTGGAATTACCATCCAAGGCAGTTATGCAAAAGATTTCGAAAGAGGATCGCAGAAGACTTCGAGAGATATTTGGGGATGAGAAATTTGCAATTGATAAATACAAGAAAACGGTATGTCTTGATAAATGTATTATTTTTTAATAAACTGTAGATACTTGAGCTAGAGTGCTGTATTAGAGAGTTTAAGCTTGCATAAAAAATTGCCCATATACATTGCATGTAGCTTTCTCGCTTAAATAACCGTTCAGCTCCATTATTTCCTAAGATTTAGCACGGGATTTCATTTTGTGTTTTCATTAACCCCAACACGACAGCATCTAATATGCAACTGATGGTTCTATAGCTGTTTTTGTAATACATACGGGTGACACAAAAATGCCAACCAAGAATTTTCTCAATAATCAAAGAATCTTATCAACAAAGACACATTCTCTAATTTACTTCTTTGAGTGCTTTAGCGTCAGAACATACCTCCACGGATAATGAGGATATCCGATAATGAGATATCTCTTAATCTACAAGACATCGATGGTTTGCAAGCATACCAATCTTTTATCCATTGAACACTCTCACTCTGACATTTTTGTGTCACCTGGTATTTTAAAGGGGACCACCCAGACTGGACCACCACCATGGTTATATGATCAGTCGTGTGGAGGTAAGCTCCCAGTTGAAATAAAAGCACTGTCCTCCTTTGGTTTATGTGAAAAGTAGCTAATACTCTCATGTATTGGTCAGTTTGAGTGTCACAAGACTAATCCACACCATATGCTTTATTCAACATATTTTATGCTATTAAGCTGCATATAAAACACTACTTTGCAATAAAAACGTACTACTGGATGAACTAAGGGGGTAATTAAATTAGTTGTTTCTCATTCTTGCCCGCGTGTGGCCCAATCCCCCAACACCTTTTTTCTGCCATTTCTGAGAAAAAAACACCGTACCTCGCGCGCATCCATGGCGTGTGAAACACTTTTTTTTAAACTTTTTATGGATCAGGATAATTGACAATATCGTGGTACTGATATATGATCAAATATACCAGTAAAGTAGGCTAAATTCAACATATAAATTCAACATAAACTCAGTTTATTTCCTTCAAAATTAGTTATTTGTTTTTACAGTTATTTTAAAGAAAAAAATCATCCCGTCCCTCATCAGCATTTTAGATAAACAAAAAAGGTAATATAAAAACCGTCATTCCCGTATCAATTTTAAAAAATAGAAGAAAGAGAAACAACTAATTTAATTACCCTGGCCTAACATAAAATACAAAGCCACTAGCTAGCTCATACAGTATACTTACCCCTTGCAAATTGTAATTTATTGAATTCACAGTAAACCCATCAATTTAAAAAAAAGAATATTGTTCTCATGGATCTATTATTCATGTTAAACTAACTATGAAAATATAAATATGTAATAATATGTTAACTTGAAGTCATATATAAGATGAAAATATATGTTCATGCATTTGCATTTTTCCAAAGGGAATATATTCCCATGTAAGTAAATACAGGTGCAATATACAATTTATATGTATATCTATGTCATCTGTCTATACATGCGCGTATAGTGATACATTTGAACAAGATGATGGTTCTGGAAGACCAATTTGAAAGTAAGTTCATTATTCTCAAGGGTACACTTCAAGTGAAAGTTACATTGCTACAGGGTGGCCTATCATTCTGAGACAAATGTATTATCCAACGATTGAGATTTTCAAAGCTAAAATATAATATCTTGAGCAGATGGAAATACATTCCCATGAGATATGTATATATAGTCAAAGTGATAACTATTTATTGAGTGTAATGTTAACGTATCCTTCGCCAACTGCTTTTGTTTGAGATAATTATCATGAAATATTTTAAAATTAATTTTTATGTTTGTCATTGATCCTAATCCACCCTGTAGTCTGGTGTTTGTAGAGCATTGCACCTCGTACAACTTATTCTCACACATATCAAACCTCATTTACGAATTATTTTTTGTGTGAATATGAAGAGTCCAAGCATTGCTTTTTTATGTTTACTGTATAGCTATATTTAGCCTTGATATCCATGATTTTTTAAAACAAAATCTCACCGTTAGATTTCGAGCTATTCATGTTTACTCATTTTTCTAATTGGAAAACAATGCAAATCTCATTTTTTCAAAGGAAAAAATTGAAATTCTAAGACGGTGAAAAATCATTAAAAAATACACAGATTCAGAATCCGGCAAGCATTTTCCCTTATTCCTCTCCGTTAAGATGTTTTGTAAGGTGTTGGATCCCTTTAAACAAGCTTGTTTCGTAAGATATTTGGAGCTAAAACATGCATGACATACATCATCTTCTTCAGGAAGAATTATTATGTGCATCGAAAGCAAAATTGGTAGCATAGTATCCAGTAGATATGAGTTTAATAATTCCGTTGACACCAAGGTGAAATATCAAATACGAAATTCTGAAGCTGAACGGTTATCCGAAGTAGGCGCTCGAAGCGCATTCAAAAGTATGGCCGCTCTACACATTCCTATATTGATTCGTGAACTTTTCATTCACGTTTACGTTGTGAAAAGCAGTGCAAGATTAAACTCTCTATAATAAAAATGGTTGTGGTTTACTGCTAGAGAGGATTGTTCAATCAATTAAACGTTTCAGTTTAAGTTACATGCTCGAGTTCGTTATTCATCCTCCGACCCGCCACCTGTTTACACGACATTTCTCATATAGGAATGGTATCCACCTTATATTGAGAGCTTGGCTGATATCCTTGGTGTGAGACCAACACCTTGGAGAATATTCCTCCTCTTCTTCACGGATCCGAAACTTGCGTATGAGCTCACGTTCAGCTTTCCACTCGCTGTTAGCTACAGATTATACGGGCCTGACTCCAACTGGGACGAGGCACGGAAAGGTGTTATTGAAAGTAAGGAGAACCTGATGATACCACTGAGGACCGTGAAATATGATGAGCAGACATACGGAGTTAAGAACAAAGTGGTTGCAGCTAGTATTGTTGTTGGGATGTCAGCTGCTCTTTTGATGTATAAATTTGACAAGTTGCCTTTTATATCACAATTCATAAAAACACCCTGAACAGTACTTGATCAGTTCTAAAGAAGACATACACGAGGGGTGATTTAAAAGTAATGGACAACATATAGGCATTCTTAACGTTACGCAATCAGTCCAAATTTTTCACATACATTAGATCATTCAATTATCTACCAAGTGTCAGATTTTTATTAACTTCAATCAATATTGTTCCAGCTAAACATAACCTTGGTAACTTGGGTAAGCATGGGCGGAAACCACTTTTTGTTTATAGTTGAATATTTTTGTCATTTCTGTTTAATTTCATGTTAATGACTCAACACACATGCTGGGATTATAAAATGCTAAAGCAATTGTCAAGGAAGACTCACATGTCCATCCATATACCAGCAGCAAATCGTGCTGTATTAAATCCCAATTATTTTTTTAAAATTTCTTTCACGAATCACAGAAATTCAGAAAGTGAGTCAAACTCTAATATTTACACACATCAAAGAAATGTGTCAATGTGTAAAACAAAGAATTGTTAAAGTATTATTGGTTATATCCGTCACGAAGGCCAACTTTTACTTCTTGTATTCACGTCGGGAAAGGGTTAAGAAATTATATAAGCTCTTCGGTAAAAGGTTCTGAGAGGGTACTGAATCTTTAGCCATCTGGAAGACCACAAATCGGCCACCTTGATTACAAGGATAACAATATTCATCTTGTAAAAGCCATCTTTAAATACAGTCTGGAAAAGGGAAATAAGTGCCGTCACAGATGATTTTTTGTTACATGCAGATTTTTATATAAAACATTATTATTTATTATTATTTGTGGCAATCAGAAATTGTGTGAGATCACCAGTATTTTACTGGATTTTGCACAGTTATTTCTTTAAATGTCAAAATAATACACTGGGTATGATATATTAGACACATTTCTTGAAATTGTATCCAGAAAGATCGAGTCTAGTTGTAAATGTCTGTAACAATATCCTAGACAGTGTACTTGACAGTGAATTGCATAGTTAACCCTACACAAACTGCGAATATAGTATACTGTAAAACGCGCGAGTACATTTACCTGTGATACGGTAGAACGCAAATTCAAATTCCCATGTTGTACCACATTATGAGTTGGTGTAGGTTTAACTATGGAATTCACAGTCAAGTTTACTGTCTAGGATGTTGCTACAGACATTTACATATAAACATTTGGGTTTCAGTTGGTTGTGCGATTGTGGCATAAACAAGCCAAAAAAGATTTATTTTGAATTTTAGACAAATTGATGCAACTACCTTCAGACCTTTAGAATTGACCAAGAAGCTTCAAATAAATAAGCATTTTAAAGCTCTTTCTTCTTCTATATCATGGGGGTGCATCGCAACCACCTGGCTACGCCTATGGACTGCCACACTTAATTTGGTACAGTCCCTGTGTAGAGGGAACGGATGTTCACGCTCAACACATCAGATGTCACATGCATACACACATTCACACACACAATTAGCTCACTGGTATTTGACTGGTTTTCTGACAGATAATTTCTTTAAATGTCAAAATAACTTAAGTTGCACATATGTCTAGTATCTACTTCAAATGATCTTCACCAACTTCATTATCTTTTTATACAAGTACATACATCTAACCCATCACCGATCTGAGTTTTTGAACTTGGAACTGTCTTTGTTTTACTATGTGAATATTAGTCAAACTACAGTTTACACTCCCCTCCATAAGTTTGGAAACCTTTTTCCCCCATTGAACTACGTGTTAAAGCCTCTTTACCTTTGAATTTTTATTTACTTAACCTGCGATGAAAATACTTATACTATTGATGGAAACGTAATTTGACTTTAATTCCAATACCTCCAAATTTTCTCAATTTTTTTCCTCAATTACAATAGGTCGAAAATTGATGATAAATTTGATGAATTTTTGAAAATCGACATTCCCATGTGAAAATGGTAGGTTTGCCGCTACTCATATGACAGAATATCCATCCATCCGAGTCCTTGCAAAAGATACGAGTGAGGCAGGCAATTGAATTTGCTAACTTCATTTAACAAAAAATTGATATGTTTCTTCAGGTTCAACAAAGTTATAGGGCTTTAAAGTCAAAATTGTTTTTCAAAAAACCTCTCCCATTGAAATAACACAGGAGGCGAAAAATTATTTTCAAACATGAGTTTGAAGCGATGTAACTTTAATATTCATCAAATAAACTAAACACTTAGTGATAAAAAAAGTTAGACAATTCAATTTTCTATATAAAAATAATTTTTGCTGAATCTTTTACTGAAAAGATATCCTGATTTCTGATTTGCCCCGAACCCTCCATTTCCCATTGGATTACATGGGAATGACGATTTTCAAAAATTCATCAAATTTATCATCAATTGTCGACCTATTGTAATTGAGGAAAAAAATTGAGAAAATTTGGAAGTATTGGAAATAAAGTCAAGTTACGTTTCCATCAATATTATAAGTTATTTCATCGCCGGTTAAGTAAACAGAAATTCAAACGTAAAGAGGCTTAACACGTAGTTCAATTGGGAAAAAAGGTTGCCAAACTTATGGAGGGGAGTGTATGTATCTCTTCTTGTATGTAAACCGGTACTTTTTATTTTGGATGTTACTACGATAAAAAGATACTGTACGTTGTCAACACGGCTGTACGTTCATTTGAGCAGTTAATTAAACAGTGAATCAAATGTTACAGGGTTATCATAAAGTTAGATCAAAGGTGCTCTAATTTTTGTAAACATTGATGAATCTGGCTCATTTTATCACAGAATGTTGATCTAATAATTATACATACACAACTTAAATTTCAACACGTAACATTTAATATTCTGCGTTTTTGTTTTCTTAATGGTTTTGAAATACCACCATATTTTGTTACATTCAAAGCATTCTTGTACATTCTTATTTCTCAGATGTTTATTTCAGGTGTCCTGTACATTTGCTATTGTATTCAACACATTTTTGTGATGTTTAATCCAGTCCATGAACACATGTCTGAATGCCATTCGCAAGAAAAAACCAAAGTTGGTAAATCACATCATCCTGCATTGAGATAATGCACTTTGCCATACAACACATTTAATAACACATCTAAGCAATTGAACAGCGTGGGGATCAAACAACTAAACTTAGACTTTTATTTCTGGGGAGAGTTTCCCAAGACAGAAGAAGATCTGAAAAAGGTGGTATTAGACAGAGTGCTTGTTACGAGAGAAGGTGGCTTCAAACATGTGTTCATGGTTTGGATTAAATGTCACTTAAAATGTGTTCAATATAATGGCAAATATATAAAACACCTGAAATGAACATCTGAGAAAATAAGAATGAACAAGAATGCATTGAATGTTATAGAATATGGTGGAATTTCAAAGTATAAAACCATTAAGAAAGAAAACATGACAATATTTCCATTCTTTTTTTGACTGCTCCGGCTACACTCAACATGGGTTTCCATGGCTACCCTAGAACGCAGAATATTAATAAATGTTTCAGGGTAAAATTTATTTTGTGTATGTGATTGTATAATTATTAAATGAACATTCAGATTCATTAATGTTTACACAAATTAGACGACTTTTGATCTTATTTAATGATCACCCTGTTGGCTTATAAATATATAGAAATATGATAATACCATTATTATAATAACTAAATTGGTTAAATTGAACATAGTTTAATTCAAAACTAAGGCAAAATCTAAGACTTCATCCCTTCGATATTAATTATAAAATGAGAAAGATAACATAATGAGTATCGCTAATTTTGCTATGACATTATATTGTTTTTTATTATGAAACTTTCAGGAACACACATCTGACCTTATTCTATATATATCTTCTGATAACCAAATTAGTTTTGACAAAGTTATGGATACAGTGGTAACCATTGTCACGGGTATTTGCGCAAAGTTCCAACGTTACTTTTGGACAACATTTTTTAGTGTTAAAAGCAGGATCACATGTCTCAATGAACTTCTTAGGATTATTAATAATCTATAAATTTGTCGTCAAACTTAAAAAACGTACAGACGCCAAATAGTCAAGGAGATTGGAAGCTAACATCCCATGGTCACAATTAATCACCGCACCTGCACCACTTTCAGGGCTTAAAACAGCCCTCAACAAGATCACATTTAGCTTATTTTAGCTCATCTTTAACATCATCTGTGCTAGGGATACTTGGGGAAATTCTTTGAAAATCACTTGATACTCATTAAAAACCCTTGTGGATTTTGAAATAAGATTATTGCACTTTTTTATTATTACATTAATGAATTTCAGTGAAGTTAATAACGTACAGTTTAGATATTTTAAAATTATACCCAAATACATGTGATTGAATCTTCGCCCGTCCAAATTGTGTACTTTAGAGATATATTCTCATGAAAATAATCGACATTCTTAGACGGTAGGGAAATTAATGGTGATCAATGGAAATGTGAAGAAATTCTAACCAGTCAACTATATGGGTAGATTAACCTACTAGAACTCGAGCATTGCTCGGGAATGTGTGAATGTAATTAGAAAGTAAAAGTATTTCCAGGAGAATACACATGACATTTAACATAAAATCCTTTGTATTCCTCAGATGAACTCTTGAAAACATACATCATCGTTGTTGCTTTGAATCAGTTAACATTGACAACGTACATCTAAAGTATACGACGATATTTTTGTCATTACACGCTGTCGATGGTAAGGCGTGTAATAGGGTTATTCAATGTGGAGTGACCCTGCTGTAGTCATGTTAGATATACTGCTTTAGTTTCTGGAATAGTGCTACGAAATGGTCAAGGTATGTGTTATTGGAGCAGGTGTCTCAGGCTTGGCATCCATCAGATGGTGTCTGCAAGAAGGGTTAGATGTCACATGTTATGAAAAACGCCCCTTAGTAGGTATGTAATCTTAAATAAATACTACGCAGTAAGAAACAGAGTAGAGGGCATTAAAAGTCTAAAAGTGGTCGGAAAGCTGAAGATAACTATATATTAGAAAAATGAAAAAATAGCTACATCAATTATTATCAATTCTAAATGATTTTTAAAAGGTAAACATTAAAAGATGATTTGGATCGAGTGGATTGGATTCATGTAAAAGGTGGATTGGATCGGGAATCTTCAAAATATGCAATTTTCATCTGTTGTTCTCCCTCTAAGCAAAATTTCCATCCTACGAAGTATTTTGTGATCACTTGGGTCCTTGGGTCCTCACTTGAGGAATTAGAAAAAATAAATACTACAATTATTTGATGGAAAATCTACGTATTTAAGGTGCCATGATACTTAACAGGAAATGATGAAACAGGAAGTGACAAAAAAATCTGCATTTTCAGACGTTTTTTGAACAAGAGTTTTGTTTTGACCTCCAGTCAATTCAACTAGTTCCACATACCATTTAGAGGTCCAGGATCACAATATTTATGGTCAGAATGACCATAAACATGATGAAACATTTTAGCTAAAATAAAATAGCTAAAAGTAGGAGCTAGGGAAGGTCACTGAACAGAAGTGAATCTTTTGAATTTTTCAGAAAATGTGCCCAATATAATGCTCTAACTGAATCAATCTTTGAAAATTTTTAGAAAATTGTCTGAAACAAAATTGGCGGTCATAAAAAGGAAAATAGCTCGCTTTTCAAATCAGTCTTTTCATTTTTCTTTTTCTATGAATGATATCAAATTTTCAAAGATCATTTAGAGCATTTAGAGCAATATATTGGGTATATTTTCTTAAAAATTCAAAAGATTCTGTTCAGTGACCTTTCCTAGTTCCTACTTTTAGCTATCTTTCAGTCACATTTTCAGAGGGCTGAAAATGTTATTGCATCATGTTTAGGGTCATTCTGACCATAAACATTGTGATCCTGGACCTGTAGATAGTATGTGGAACTAGTTGAATTGACTGGAGGTCAAAACAGAATTCTGCTATCTTTGTTCAAAACATGTCTGAAAATGCAGAATTTTTTGTCACTTCCTGCTTTGTCATTTCCTGTTAAGTATCATGGCACCTTAACTGCTTTCCCTTGTAAACTTTTCAAAAACATTTTTAAGGCATGAACATAGATCTGTAGATAAAACCAGTAATTCGTTTCTGAAAACATTTCTGGATCTTCAAAGCAGTCTGCCTTGTGATTAATGAATTGCCTAGAATTCACCCTTTAGCCAACTCAAGCAAAATAATATTAAATAACACTGTGGATGTTAGGAGAGCAACAGTCGACAATCAATAGAAATCAATAGAAAAAAGAAATTCTATATTTTGAAGTTTTACGATCCAGTCCACCTTTTACATGGACCCAATTAACCTTTAAATTCTTACGTTTTGAAACCATTTTGGTGTATGGTGCTCCATTTAAGCAAGCAAATGCTGAATAAAAGAAATGAAATCATTAAGTCAACTGAAGATCAACACAGAACTGTTGTCAAAGACAATATATGGCAGCTGAATAATTTATTCAGTGAACCCCCTATAATACTGTATAGGCGTATATCATAGGTGGGTTATGGTGTTTGGAAGACGAGGCGTCGCGTCTTGATGCAAATAATCCAATCGACATTGAATGTAGACCTTATGCAACATGCTACACGAATGACGATAAAGAGGCATACTCATTCTCCGACTTTAGGTTTCCAAAGGTAAAAAAAATTAACTAGTGAACCAATAAATATAGACATTTTCCTTGGTCAATATCATATTTTTCCTCGGAATAAAATTCATACTCCATCCCTCCTCCCATTAAATAACATCTATAATGTAATATTATTCTCACAGGATGCTCCAATCTACATACCCCGGCGAAAAGTCGGTCAATATTTGGAAGACTATGTCGATCACTTTCATTTGAGACCACGTATCAAACTAAACACGAGTGTAATAAAAGTAAAATGTATAAGCAACGGTCCTGAATGGCAGGTGACAACAAAACCAGTTACCGATACAAGCCATGTTGCTACAACCGAAATGTTTGATGCAGTTATTATATCAAATGGCTTTATGAATCGTCAATACATACCTGATATCAAGGGACTGGATGCATTCAAAGGACGTATAAGTCACACGGGAGATTACTACAGACCTGATGTATTCCGGGACAGAAATGTCCTAATAATAGGTAAATTGAAATAATATGATATAATAACATCAATCGAAATAAGACCCGCAATAATAATACATCTTAGTATTTAAATCAGTTTTGTGAAATGGCCTTTTATTTTCAAATCTAGCATGCAGCTAACTAATATCAATATTGCCCATGAGGTACCCATTTTCTGCTAATGATCAGTTTCAAATGGGAAATTGCATGAATCTTTCTTAATATGCATTCTGATACTCAGACCATCTCTGCTATGCACAAGAATGTCTAGAAGGAAACTGAGAGAAGTCTGTGATATCTCACGATGCTTAAAATGATTTACGTATTATTGTTGTAATGAGACCTTAATAGGGGCTATTGATGGCACTGAAAATATAGCTGAGCAGAGGAACAAAGAACAGGGTGAATTTATAAGGATAACAATCGGATAAAATCAACACGGTTTACAACATCAAATATTTATTTACGACATAAAACAATACATGCATGCATGCATGCATTATTATAAAACAAGCTACAAACAATAATAGATAAAATGGAAATACCACTAACGAGATCCAACCCCGGAGCGTCAGAGGGCCATACCACGCCCTAACTTCCGTTATCGTAATGCATCTAATATTTTCAAGTATTTGATCTCAAACTACTACTACTGATTAAGACAAAGGCGTACCACGTCGTGCTATAACTAATGTACTCCCGTAAATCAACTCTCCAAGACTCAAAGAAAATATTATGTGCCCAACAAAAAAAAAGATATTTTACTTTTTGAGATTTTACAACATGGGGTCTATGGGGAATCCGCCCCAACCTGAAAGTCACATTTTCAAAGGAAATTTAAATTTTCAAAGTTGATAATCTCTTTTTAAAACCATATTTCTATATGTCATTTTACATGTAGATTCTAATATGACGCCAGTTTGACTGACTTTTGAAATTTCAATGACGCAAATCAAGATTATTTCTACCTGAGACTAATATAAAATGTTATGTTAGTCTCAGTTTCTATTCGCATCTACATTGTAGTCTATTGGTTGGTAATAAATTAAGTTAAGTTGGTTTTGTACTGTTATGACTAGTTTAGGCCTTAATCATGATTTACACGTTCGTTTTCATTCTATGTTTGAAAGACCCAACATTGTGGGAACCTGATGATTTTCTGAAGTAAGCCTGAATACAATTATGTTATTTACACATTTTGGCCCTGCCCCCCCCCCCCAGATCCGCAAGTGGTGTGTTCTTGTCATGCAATTGACAAACCCTACCTTTTCAATGAAGGACCGTGAATATACACTGTGCACACACGGGTCTCATCCATCTTATATATATTTTCACCAGATGTTTGAAAATGAATAAAATGATATAACGTTTGGGGGGGGCTGGTGTAAAAGACTGGTTAAAGTTTGGAGGGCAATTAAAATGGGACAATTCGTATCCTTCTTATATTAGAAGTAATTAGGATCACACAATATCATATATCAAAAGATGGAGAATTCATTCAGCTATAACAAGACAATATCTTTTGACTAATCTTTAAAGTTGTAATTATTGTGACAGTTTTTGATCGTTATGTCCTAATTCACAATGTTATAATAGCTCTCAATCTCGGAGGAGTCATCACTAGTCTAGCATTTATACAGGAGATTGATTTGTAGTGTTAAACTTTGAGAAACCAACATAACATTGTTCGTGACCTAGTTTGATGCAATGGATCTTTGACATAGAAAATGTTTCTTTTTTAGACATCATGACCAATTTGACCTCAAACTTGAGCTAAATATTGGAGTTAGTTGGAGTTAATAGTTTGGGAAACAATAATTATGGGTATTTACTTTACCGAGAAGTTGCCGTTTTTTAGTCGTTATAATTTCCAAATATGGGGACTAACTTTGTTAAATCACCAAAATTAGCAGTTATGTAGTTCATAGATTCACTCTAGGCTACGTGACTCATGATTCTTATTTCAAAAGTGTGCCTGAAAATCAAAAATGCGGTTTATGTTTTTCTACAAAATAAATTGATGTTTATGCTTAGATAAGTTCAGTTTTGTCGTACTGTTCCTTTCAGACGATGCATTTCAAAATGATTAATTGATTTAATCTTTCAAAGCGAATAAAAGTGATAATTTTATTTAGTACACTTTAAAACATATCTGAAAGTGAAAGTCGTGGCTATATGTCTGGTTAATAGATTTTTGAAACCGTGAACTTTATCAAAATAAACCGCTTGGGATGTACAGATATACAGAATGGACAATAAAAATAGGGCAGATTTTACAATCTAAAAATGAAGAAATTCATGGAAAGGATGTCTTATATGTTTGCCCCTATCTGTGATAATAACACTAATTATTCAAATCATAATCGACCGATTATCGTGACGTAGTTCCATTTTTGTGAGAAACTCTGACTTCCAGTTTTTTTTAACACGGGATGCCAATTAAACGCTAGAATCTAAAATAAAATATCACAATATTTCTGTGTAGATTCACCACTCTGGTGATATATTAATAATAAGTTAAGTTCATTTACTTCAGAGTAATATGTTTTATTTTCGACGTTTCGCTAATCATCCAACTAGCTTTAATTTTCAAGATTCAAAATGGAAGTACACAGTTATATTATTTATGATTTATAAATAATTATTGCTAGTTTCTAAACATAAGTTTCATTCAGTGAGTTTATTCAATAGACATTTAAATGTAAAACATGATTAAAAATTAAACATAATTTATGTGTCTGCTTTTTTATCGTACCTGGGATATACCATTTAAGTGCAAGTACCCTTTTAAGAACCCAATTTTGTTCATGCGGTGCAGTAAGGGGACATATTGCCATTATCTAAAATGCATGCGATGCAGTAAGGGGACATATTGCCATTATCTAAAATGCATGCGATGCAGCAAGGGGATATATTGCCATTATCTAAAATACATGCGAGGCAGTAAGGGGATATACAGGCTGGTCAAAAAATGGGACAAGTTTTTTGTCAACATAAAGAGAAATTTAATATGTCCACTATTCTGATCAAATGTAGCCCTCAATCTTGGCATAAACTTGTTGATATTATCATTGATATGCTTTTGAAAGAATAAATTCCACTTCTCCACAATTGTGTCCTTACAGGACTGAATAGATGCAATGGGTTCATGGTACACCAACTCTGTTAGTTCTCCTCATGCGTGGTAGTCCCAGAAGTTAGCATTAGGTGTTCTGGTCTGAGGGGGAAATTAAAGGGATGATTCAATATACACTGAGGACTTATTCCTGACCTCATATTCTGTTTATTACATTTTCCAACAAGAAGGGGCTCCAAACCATAGATCCCACAAGACAGCAAAATATTTATAGGAGAATGTGCCTCAATTCATACCCCTTTATATTATGGACGCTGGTTGACATGTATTATAATAGATTAGAACTTATGATATACCAAGTTAACGAAAATTAAATTAAATTCCCTATCCACTGGTATGTAATATGGCATGTTTTCTTAAATACAATCATTGTTTATTTTTGAAATACGAGTGCCCTATTTTTTGGACCACCCTGAATTGCCATTATCTAGAATGCATGCGATGCAGTAAGGGGATATACTGCAATTATCTAAAATGCATACGATGCAGTAAGGGGATATATTGCCATTATCTAAAATTCATACGATGCAGTAAGGGGATATATTGCCATTATCTAAAATTCATACGATGCAGTAAGGGGATATATTGCCATTATCTAAAATTCATACGATGCAGTAAGGGGATATATTGCCATTATCTAAAATTCATACGATGCAGTAAGGGGATATATTGCCATTATCTAAAATGCATGCGATGCAGTAAGGGTTATATTGCCATTATCTAAAATGCATGCGATGCAGTAAGGGTTATATTGCAATTATCTAAAAAAAACAGTGCGTCCCAAAAGCCCAACAAGCAAATACATTGTAAAACTACAAAACTAGTGGTGATGACATCAATTTCATTTAGATGACCATGAAGCCATGTGTCTCCTCTTTTAAATGATATGACATTTGTTTATATGTCTGGTTACAAGACTTACACAACACAAGTTTCATATTTGAATTAACTAAGTGAAGAGATTTAGCTTCAAGTGTCTATCAGTATCCATAATGGTTCAGTTAACGTTACAACCATGATTATGAAAAAGAAGTGGCATAAACAGTTAAGTCACAATGATTATATGTCATCGTATTGAAGATTACTTATGAAAGATTCCATCCCATTCCCTTTCACATTGCCACCATTTCTCTTCACACAAAGATTGACTCGTCTGTCCATGTCACGAAAACCTCTTTGAATCATCTGTGGGTTTTGGCGGAGAGAAGCAATCTCATTTGTGATTCTCTTGCAATGTCTTAACTCTTTTCAGAGCAGATTCTAGGCAGATGTGCAAAAGAAATGATTATTTAGTGGTCTGTTGTCAGATATGAATAAATCATGTACCATTGGAAAGAGGAGACATGTGGCTTTATGGTTTAAATTGATGTAATCATCACTGGTTTTGTGGTTTACAATGGTTTTGCTTGTTGGTTTTTTGGGACGAACTGTAGTATACATGCCCTTCAAAATCGAACGATACTGTATAAACAGGGTATTAACGGGCATCCGTTCAAGATAGACGCAATGAAATGGAGATTTAGATACCACCCTGATAAATGTCAAGTCATCAAATTCAAAAACAGAATAACTGAAAACAGTGGAGCTTAAGCTAGGAAACGCGATCCTACCAAATGTAAACACGGTACAACACTTTGGCCTACCCCTGTCAAAAGGAAAAAGTGACACAGACCTAATTAATGACGGCAATCAAAAGGTTAAACATGCTATGAACACTGATGTTGACCAACTACATCCGCAACCCTACAAACCCTTCAACAGCAGCGAAATTGTATTGGACAGTAAGCGTGCCCTCGACATCATATGAATGAAGCTGACCTAACATAACCTTAATTAACGATTACGCAATCCTTGATAAAGGTCAGAGGCATCACAAAAATATTACGAGAACTCTAAACACGCCAGATGTGACTGTTTTCCCACAGAAATGATGGTACAGTCTTGCATCTACCATTGTCATCGCTAAACTTATGTTTCTCTGGGGCAAGCCTAAATCTTGATCTATACCGGCCTTCTCTCTTTGTATATAGAGTGGAGCGAATATATTCATTTAATACTGAACGATTTTCAATATTTCTAGGAGGAAGTAGTTCAGCCAGTGAGGTAGCAAGTGATATAAGCAGAGAAACATCACAAGTAAAATAATTAATATACTTTTGAAGTAGCTTATTTGAATTTAGTATAATTTTCATGAATTCATTATTGAAGACTGCAGACAAGCAGCCGAGAAATTAGCTCAAATGTTCTTTCACATTTTATTCTCTTAACCTTAAAATAGTCAATTCAAATCAGCACGTTCTGCCTGCATTCTTTTTTGTAACATTGCTACGTTGCGTCATTAAAACTAAATATTCTGTTAAGGCATACTTAAGTGCGAGGAATGGGCTCTGGCCCTTAAACCGCTTATATGGTGGAATACCTGCGGAGACACTACCTATATGGTCAAGATATACAACTTGGCGCTACAATGTAAGGTAAATATTCGTCATTTTTAAAAGGCTAGATGCGGCTAGATTAACACGACCGTAATAAGGATTGGATCTGAGTTTAAAATGTGCTAAACTAGATTTACAATTAGTTCTTGTTTAATGGAATTTATAAAGAATACACTTATTGTTTTACAACTCACATCAATTCACCTAGTCTATGCTTTTGAGCGGCCATTAACTGTTTCATCACGTATTTGTTGGAGACGTGCTCTTTATTCACTGTCTCATCACGTATCTCGTATTGAAGTGAACAAGACGATATGTATCTATTGTAGTAAACTAAATTACGTGTATGGCGGATACGTGTCTATTGTGGTGAACTAGACAAGATGTACATGTATGGTGTATGGTGGAAACGTGTTATTTGTTGACTGTTTCATCACATATCTATTCTATTTAACTAAATTAGATGTATGTTGGAGACGTGCTCTTTATCAACGGCTTCATCACGTATCTATTGTAGTGAACTAGTCCAGGCATGCGGTATAGGCGTGCTATAAGTTAGCTGTTTCACCATCTCTCTATTGTAGTGAACAAGGCAAAGGTCTGGTTGAGTCGTGCTTTTTGTTAACTGTTTCTTCATGTATCTATTGTAGTAAACTAAATTAGGTGGGTAACCGGACAACTCATCCACCTTTGGCCAACTTTTAAACACCTTTGGCCAAAGTTTGAGCACCTTTGCCAAACTTTGAACACCTCAAATTTTTCGCGCTCGCTACGCTCGCGATGTCGTCAACGGGGGGGGGGGGGGGGGGGGGGGAGGGAAGGTACGAACAATTTCCAATGAACATGCGTGACACATACGGGATTCGCGTGACAAATCCGAACAACTTGCGTTCGGTTTTTTCCAGCGTTCGTATTTTTACCGTATCGTAAACATATTTCGAAAAAATTTCTACAGAAATATTTTTGCTTGACAATTACCAGGTAAAATGCGTATTTTGCGTGACATTTTCTGTCACGCAAAAAAAACTGGCGTGACTTCAAATTCTTCAGCAAATGCGTGACAAATACGCAAATTGCGGGACAGTTGACAGGCCTGAACTCATCCCCTGGACAACTCATCCCCTAGACAACTCTTCCCTTGGACAACTCATCCCCTGGACAACTCATCCCCTAGACAAGTCATTCCCTTTACGACTCATCTTTTGGCATGCTTGAGTAATTTAATGTAATATTATTATATATATTATTTTATTATTCAAATGCATTTTAAATGTATTGGTTATCATGATCTGAACTATTTGTTCGCTTGCACACATGTGCATTTTCTTAGACATATGATATTCTGCCTACTACGTACTGGAGAAATAAGGAAAAAGACGAAAACCGTACCTTTGAAGCTCTGACATTTTGTTACCGAAACAATCTTTTTACAACATAATCAAGTGGAGTACCAGTGTTCACGTAATATATAATAGTTCAGAAGACAACACAGTCACATATGAAGTTACCGAAGTTCATGTTACAAAATTATGCAGAGAGAAAACTTTCTTTTTTTGTCATGAAATATTAAGTCATGTAATATAAGGAGAAGAAATGAAAGTTTTAATGGCACGTTTGACTGTTTGACCATTTTATTTGTGTCAATAAAGTGAAAATAATATTTAGAATGATTTAAGATGTAACGTATTTAATAAATATTTATTTTCCAAAAAACAATTTGGCTTCATGTGATAGAGGATGAGTTGTCTAGGGGATGAGTTATCTAAGGGATGAGTTGTCCAGGGGATGAGTTGTCTAGGGGATGAGTTGTCCAGGGGATGAGTTGTCCAGGGGATGAAATGTCAAGGGGATGAGTTGTCCAGGGATGAGTTGTTTAGGGGATGAGTTGTCCGTAAGCCATCAGGTGTATGTTGGAGACGTGCTATTTGTTAACTGTTCCATCACGTATCTATTGTAGTGAACTAGATAAGGTATATGGCGGAGGCGTGCGCAAAAGATTCAATTTCAAAGACTACAGTATGGAGCCTAAACGTGGACTTCTGAGAATGGCCATTGCTATAGGAGACGAAATTGAATTTCGCATTGCGGCAGGGGCATTAAAGGTACTAAATGCAGTAATGATCAGTATAATTAATTGCATTCCTGAAAGATATATCATCCATGCATCGACAATATTTGTAAAGTATTATTTCGTCCTATTTCATAATGCATATGTATATTTGTACATGCAAACATGTAGATGAAGGGAGAAGTCAAGGAAATAACAGAGACCGGGGCAATATTTCAAGATGGCAGTCGTATAGATGACATTGATGATATCGTGTTCGCAACTGGCTTTAACCCATCTGCTGAGTTTCTGGATGATGATCTCGGTATGAAGCTGTCAATTCACTTTCAATCAGTCAACCTACGAATGGAAAAGTGATATGAAAGATCAGCTGTTATAGAGAGAACTGCCATTGATATTGTGACATTTTTTCTAATTTTCATCTCACAATAACCTCTCACCCTGGTTTCGATCCGTGTTCTTTATGTGATTGTAAGTGCCAAGAACTTGGGTTAACACTTTTACATTTGTGTTCATTTCAATGGTCTTCGTTGCAGGCACATTAGAGACAATGGATCTCTACAAACACATGATTCCAGTGAACGACGACTCGCGGTCCCTATTTTTCATTGGCATAGCTAATGTTCTTGGTCCAAACATTCCAACGTTTGAGTTACAAGTAAGCAGAATAAAGATTCTACTTTTATCAATGGTCATAGTCTTGGACCTTGGTTAAAATGCTGCTTTATTTTTAGTAAAAACGGCCTTTATCTCAAGAATATCACTCAAAAGTGACAGCTTTTTTGGTGGCAACATGCCATTAGTTATCCTTATATTGAATCGGGTAAGATACACGCAATTTGACACATAGTTCAAACAATCAAATAGAATTCGTGTTGGTAACTAGGTACATTTTACTTTGCAAAGGCCAGAATAGCTGCAAGAGTCATATCAGGAAAATTGGAATTACCATCCAAGGCAGTTATGCAAAGGATTTTGGAAGAGGATCGCAGTAGACTTCGAGAAAGATTCGGGAATGAGTTAGTTGAATACGAGAAATTGGTACGCCTTGCTAAATATTGTTATTTTTCAATACAGAGACTAGCTACGGCACTGTATCATTAAAAGAATAAAAATGTATTTAACAAATTAAAAGGACTGTGGTTTTCTGGGGCTTGTTTATTTTTGCGTTTCAATCACGTTGTTATTCATCTTCCGACCCGTTATCTGTTTACGACATTCTCCTTTAGGAATGGTATCCACCTTATATTGAGAGCTTGGCTGATATCCTTGGTGTGAGACCAACACCTTGGAGGATATTCCTCCTCTACTTCACGGATCCGAAACTTGCGTATGAGCTCATGTTTGGCAGGCCACTCCCTGTTAGCTACAGATTATACGGGCCTCATTCCAACTGGGATGAAGCACGGAAAGGTGTCATGGAAAGCAAGGAAAACCTGATGATACCACTGAGGACCGTGAAATATGATGAGGAGACAAACGGAGTTAAGAACGGAGTTAAGAACAAAGTGGTTGCAGCTAGTATTGTTGTTGGGATGTCGGCTATCCTGTTGATGTATAAATTTGACAAGTTGCCTTTTATATCACTATTCATCAAATCACTTTGAACAATACTTGAGCAGTACTTAAGTTGTATGATTGTATTTTACATGTACTTTATTTTCTTTCTAAGCCCAGAACTTTCTTATAACAATAATTAACGCCCCATTCAGCACAGACACAAGCTTTTATTATGACATATATCATAACACATAAGCGCAAGTACCCAGAACACTACAGAATCATAATTGAATTTAATGCAATTAAAAATTGTGTGAAGTGAGTGTGAGGGGGGGGGGTGACGTGTTATTGTCATCGACACCAGTCATTAATTCTGACCAATCATATGGCTTCTAGGTTTTAAACGTCAGTTGTCTGATACTACCTGGTATACCATCTTCATTCGTTACATTTATTTGTGGCATCGAAGTTATTCCTCTTGCAGGACATTACATCGTACTTTGTATTCACTATACGTTATTTATGAAACTTTATATTATACATCTAAATCTCAAGCCACTCATTCCACTCCACCACCCTTGGTTGTTAAGCCCTATCGGCAAAAAAGTATATTGTTATATATCATTATGTAATTTATAATAAAATTACGTCATCATATGCCAACAACAAACCTACTTAGATGTGTTACTCTTATTTTTGCCTATCAAAGAGCGCAAGTACCCAGAACACAGCTTCATAAATACCGTATATAATATCATGCTAGGCGTTCAATTCAGACTCCAGATGACAGATTTGTGTTTTGTTTATATATAGATGAATAAAGAGATAAAGTTAGATAGATAGATAAATAAATGAATAAGTAGATAAATAAATAATAAGATAAATAAATAGATAAATATATGAATAAAAAATAAATAAATAGAGAAAATTATAGAGAAAAATGAATAAATAAAATAGGTAATCAAATAGATAATTAGATTAATAAACAGATAAATAATTAATTAACTGATCATTAAATAGATACATGGATTGATTTTTCAATATCTTCTTCGATTCTTTTGACTTTCTATCAGGTTACCATCATATTGATTTTTTCGAAATTTTAAAATGGCGTATAATCTAAACCGGTAGTCTGATTTCAATTCGGCTTTCAGATTTGGAATCCTGAGAGAATTAACCATTATTTTGATTCTTCAAACAATAAATTTGAAGATTTTTTTGTTGACCTACTTTCTGGACATTATATTTCAAAACTAGGTCAAAATACCTTTTGACGGCAAAAGACTAACACTATTAGCATACTGTTGGCTACATGTATACTTTTCAAAAAGAAATATTTAAGTGTAGTGTCAGGATCGTAAAAACAACTGAACCGGAAGTCGTATTGAACTTTGATTTGCAGATTCGGATTTCTGAGAAGATTTTGCCCTTAGTTCATAACTCATATGTTAATTTGGTAAACTTTTTAATTTTATCAACTTTTCGGACACCATATCTCAAAAGTGCGTCAAAATACTTTCCGACGGCAAAGGAAGCACACCCTTTGCTACCTGTATACAAAATTTTGAAGCAAATCATTCAAATATAGTGTCAGAATCGCAAAAATAAGGAAAAACTATGAATTTGACCTAGATTTTGACCTAGGCATTTTGGCTGTACTAAGTCTATATCTCGTATTTCACACTTCAAAAATTGACTTAACATGGGGCACCAAATTTAGTGATTTTATTTGAGAAAGATATTGAAGAAAAATATGATGAGTTAGAAAAAATTAAAAGTGAAATGAAAGTATATAGAGAACACTATGTGAAAGGTATTATGACCAGGGAAAAATTAGAATGGTACGAATTTGGTGAAAGGGCGACTAAGTATTTCAGTGGTTTAGAAAAAAGAAATTATGTAAATGAATCAATATGTCAGGTGGAAGTTGATGGGGAACTGATAACAGATCCAAAACTTATTCTTTTGGAACAGAAGAAATTTTGAATAACAATGCCATTAAGACCTTAAGTGAAGAACAGAAACAATCCTGTGAAGGCCTTTGACCGGAAAATAATTTAAATTTGAATTAAAAAGTTCAAAAATGGAAAATCCCCGGGATCAGACGGTTTTAACGTTGACTTTTACAAATTCTTTTATCGCGATATAGGAAAATATTTACTCAAATCGTTAAATGCAGCCTATACACTTGGCGAATTATCAGTGACACAGAAACAAGGAATCATAACATGTCTACCTAAAGTGAATAAAATCAGAAAATACTTTAAAAACTGGTGGCCAATCTCATTATAATTAAATGCGGATTATAAACTCCTCTCATCAGCCTTAGCCACAAGAATGAAGTCAGTTCTGCCGCATATTATTTCTAGAGATCAAAAATTTAGTGATTTTATTTGAGAAAGATATTGAAGAAAAATATGATGAGTTAGAAAAAATCCTGATATTCCTCAGGAATGTAGTTCATAGGGGATTTGAGCGCTCCATTTGTCGCAACTTAATTGAAGCATCTTGTTTTTGATCAAATGCAGATCATGGTTGAGAATGGCATGGTTGAGAAAACCATCAATGAATAAAAACAAAGGATTTAATAAAACTCCATAGACATACATGTGCCGTGAGTTTTGTGTTAGGCATGATGTTTGAGATACCCAAACGCCAGTGTTTATAAAATAGTGTTTTAGGTATATTATTTTTTATTTTTTATTTTATTTTTTTATTCTTCTTTATTCAATTTTAGTACATACAAATTACACATGTAATGACTGCCGAAGTTGAAAAACATTGGTGGTATATTATTTATGCGTCCATATACGTATCAACCTAGTCATAAGAATCTGTGGCGGCATTGAAATTTTTTTTTAAAAATGTAATCAAAGTAGTTTTGACGGTAAGTTTAGACAGCGCGCGTACAACGTTATTTTGAATCTTTCAGGGGAATTTTGATGCAGTTAAACGAGAGTTTATAATAAGTTAGGAAATGCCAAACGACTACAACGAGCAGCGGCCTCGTGGCCTAATGGATAAGGCGTCTGACTTCGAATCAGAAGATTGCAGGTTCGAGTCCTGCCGGGGTCGTGTCATTGTTTTCTTGAATATCAAAGTATAAATATTCCATTAATCCAAATTCAGAGGGTTTGTTAAAAACGTAAATCCATTTGCCGACGCCTAGATATCTAGTAGAAAGTGGTTTCAAGTATATCCGCAATTTTGTCACCAAAGTTGACCATTATAACCAGACTAACAAGTCTTATGATAAAACAAAATGTTTTGTTTTTAACACTTATTAACATATTAAGTCTTATGACGATAGAGGAAGTGGATCAGGCTTTGTCGTCGCTGGTGTTATCATGTTTGCAAAGATCGCCACATTCCAGTCACGGAGAACATTAAAGATCCATTGATTGCTAGATCGAGCCTGGCTGAGAAGAGCCCCCTTCAGAAAGTAGCTCAAGCCCTTGGCCGTATCCACACGTTCTGCAGCCCAAACACTCAAGAACTCCAATGCCTAGAATCAAAAGAAATATTTACATGCTGAAGTTATCCGAGTGCTTTAATTATGAAGTGTCCAAAATTATGTTTTAACTAAACAATTATGTTTTCTGATGGCTTTCAACCAAAATGATTCTTGTTGGCCACAAATTATTTCAGATGGCTAGTCATTAGATATACCTACCCCGAAATCTTCTGCAGCATTTGCAATGACCGCTGCTTCATTGAGGCAATCACAGAGGCCGATTGTCTCATCTAAAGATCTTTGTATAGCATCTACCTGGCACCAATGGCACTCGGGTGGGGCCTGTAATGCAAGTATAGTGAATCTTAACATACATTTTACATTGCTGCTATTGATGGTGATTGCATGCTAAATATTATTTCAAGTTCCAATGTTTAAAGCTTTCAATGAAACTCCTGGACCACATTACGTTTATAGAGGGGCTAATATTAACAATGTAATGTGATATTGGAGTTTCCTGCAAAATACTTTTTGTCAACACTAGTCACTTCTGCGACAATGTGATATTATGCCTAGACATCCTAATGTTATGCTGATGTTCATAACATCTCATGAATTCACTTTGCATCGCAGATGTCCATATGGACAGAGAGGGAGAAGGCGGGCCTTTCCACGAGATACTGCATAGTCAAACGCCACATCGAACCAATAATTCTTAGTACTTGTATAGGGCTAAAAAGTGATTTCGCTTCCAAATCGAGGCAATATCTTGACCGGAGTTCACATTCGAAATATCAATCCCAGGTATCGATCTATTGATATCAAACCGAAAGTGCCACTTTTGTCAATCTAGACAGATACGTGATTGATTACAAGAGCTCAATATAATGTGAGCTAAGAATAAAATTACAATGAACTAAAAGAAGCTTCAATCCTCACTGTAATATCTGGAAACGTGACACACCCTCCCCTTGTATCGACATAATCCCTGATAGCTAGAGTCAGGACAATCTCGTTGTAGAAGGCATTCCTAAACGCCTTAGAAAGACCCATGAAGGCAATATCATCTCGCCGAAAAAAGTATTGCTGAAAGCAATGATGAAAATACTTATAAATATTTTTTATGTTTTAAACATACGAGGCCTGGAATGCTGTCATAGAATATTTCAAAAATTGAATTTGTTATTACTATTCTTTTCATGTCTTGATTTTATATCAAATGTTTCACAAATTAGGTTAAAAACTACAATCTTTATATCTGTATAGCCTTGGTGTTCTGAGGCTGCATGCAGCAAAGTGGTGCAATGATATGCGCCATACCATTGATTGGTAAATATACGCGATATCCATTGCTTTTCCTGCACATTCGTTCAGTTTTGCCTCAAGTCCATTCAAGATGAAGCTGTTTCTAGTAATTGACGAATAACGATCATCGCAAGTATTCACTTGAAGGAAGCAACATTCTAAAAAATAATTTGATAAACAAAAAGAGAAACACTTGGCTCGGGTTAAACGTAAACGTCCGAAAATTCCAAGCGGTCGAATGTTTGAAATCAAGATGGACAGATCTAGTAGGTTTCTACCGTCTGAAATAGTTCGTATTTAACTATTTAAGGGTCATAAGAAAAATATATAGAAGAAATACATGAAAAAGAGCCTCTGAAAAAAATTAAAGATAAAAATATTATTTCGGAATGATAAAACCAGACTCACCAGATTGTCCTGTCGTAAAAGTGTCAGCTAGGAGAATACCTATTGAAAAATAAAAGCATTCAGATAGTTTTACTCGTAAAAATGTTGGACATACAGTACAGTATATGGCTTATATTCTGAGGTCCCTAGCTTGCTTGGTCTGAAAGGTATTTTTTAAAGGTAATTACTTATTGTCAGATATAAATTAGTGAAGGTTCCTGCTTTAGTTCAAATAATTTAAATCAATTCACAAAGTTATAGGTGGTTTTCAAGGTCATAATTATTTGTGATGTTTGTCTATTTTGATAGAAGATATCAGAAGAATGTGAGAATATGAAACTTACTCAACAGCGATGCTTCTACAAATCGCTTCATCTTCATCGTTTCTGTACAACGAAAAACTCTGTATTCCAAGAATCTACAGACGTTCGTAGTTGTATTCTTGTATATTCAGAGAATCTCAAGAGGTTCGTAGTTGTATTCTTGTATTCAGAGAATCTCAAGAGGTTCGTAGTTGTATTCTTGTATTCAAGAGATCCGTTGTTGCTTTACGCTTGGTACTTAGACAATTTCAAGATGTTCATAATTGTTGATGACGACCAAATAAAAAAGTCTGGATTGATTTAAGCTGTTGTTGATCCACGCCTTCTGCTGCGATGGGATTATCCAGAGACATGTGTCTCTGGAATATCATAAATCTAAACAATAACATTAACAATAGGGCTTGAATCTCTACTGTAGAAATAGAACCCATGTACAATTCTTCAATTGCAATTAATATTTTCTTTCTTATTGTATGTAATTTTACCTTTATAGTTGCATTCTGGTGGTAACATGAGTATCGAAACTGCAACATTACGTTTTGATCGGTTACTATATTCAGATATTTTGTATTTGATACAGCTCTGAGAGTTCAAATTAAAATTAAGATCCGACGCCATGAATTGTATAAAATTCTGTAATAACTGCTTTCAATTTTCTACAAATTAAGAAATATAAAAATACGACATAATATCTCAAGTTAATAGCATGGTTGTAGCGATTTGATCTTTACAGGTATTAATACCAAAACATTTCAATATTGTAAACGAAGTAAAAAGCCCTTTATCAAATCGACATTGAGATTAAAAAGTAAATATCTGCTCTGTCAAGTGATAACAAAATGATCTGTTTTTTTATAGAACACAATTGAAAGAAGCTTAGCTGAACGTTTAATCCAATTAAGTAAAATAAACAAAATTATGTTTATCCTGAGGTATACGAGGGTGTGTCATATGTTCTCATAATATCTCTCTAATTTATTTTTATTTTTCAATGTTCTCATGGAATTTTCATTGAATCTGTGGTGTAGAATACTGTATTAATCTATCAAAAAATTCTCCCTGCCATTTTGAATTTTGCAGACGAGAGGGGGATGCGAAAAGAACGGAACGGCCTAAACTGACCAATGAGTGCACTGAACGAAACACTTAGTACAGAGCCGGGGATTTGATCTTGAATATAACCCAGCTGAAGCATTGACTTTGTTTACAGTTTATAGAAGCCGTGAATACAGTCGTGTTCGAATAAAATATATTTAATAAAACAAACTGACAAAGATACTGAGTTTTTCAATAGTTCTATTTCTCCCTTGATGAATCCCGCATCCATTAATGTTATTAGTCTTTGACCTTACTCCGAATAATATTTACATTCAGTACTGTAGCATACAATTTCATTGTATTTGCAAATTAATAATAAATTATATATCTTTCATACTCACTATGGGGACTCAAAAAGCAATAAACTATCAATTCGTAAATGTCATGGGGAAAACCTGTATTACGGAACATCTCTCGGGTGAATCCCATGTCGTTATCGATTTTATTCAACAAAACCGTTTTTTCCCATTAACTCCAAAGTTTGAATACATCCCTATAGTGACATCTACCTACTTTAAACAGTAAAAAGAAATCTTGATGAAATTGATTAAATGATCACTGTATAGTGAACATGATTGAATGAAATATACGAGGATATCTACGATATCTGTGAATTTTCTATGACTGCCTTTTAGAGTTAAGAAATTTACGTTTCTTGTCTAAAAAATTAAATGGCCAATTTGAGATTTTGATAATCTGTTCTATTCAAACAAGTGTGACAAATTATAATTCTTAATAAGATTTGTTTTCGTTTGACAGGAAATGTGTTTGATCATTATAGCTTTGTAGATAATCTGGTTCACAAATAGGTCTCTACTCGTCCATAATACTGCAAAATAACGAAAAATCACACATGTTTGTAGTTACTTGTTAGCACCTACATCCAGTGAACTTTTTTTCTAAGCAAAAACATGTTCACTATACACATGACATTATTGACACTCCTGGTTTTTTCTAAGATTGCGTTTCAAATGGAAAAGACAATCCCATGTGTGAAATACTGTATTGCTTTTTGAATCCCTGAGCCACTAAATTCATATGGACTTCCATTGTAAAACAGAGGCAAGATTATGCTTTACTACTTTGAGTAGCAGACGTTTCACTTGGTGTCTCAGCCTTATCACTTGGTGTCTCATCACCCTTTGCCTCTACTGTTTCAAGATTAGCATTGTCACTTGCATTGTTTGCTGCTTCCTCTGCTTCCTCAATTCTATTCACACTTTCACAAGTCTTAGTAATATTTGCATCACTATTGTCCAAAGAAGCACCTATGTTTGGCTCCTCACTAATGACAGTGCCCTCGCTAGATGCTACTGCAGCAGATGCATCAGACACCTCGTCAGTGACTGGAAAGAACTGTTCTGTTCTAAATATGGTAGGTCTGTTGAATTGTAGTTTTGGCTCCGTCTTAGGCTTGGTAACTGGCTTTTTCTGAAATAAGACATGGTTATAATGACAAAATTGTCAGGGGTCATGAACAGGATGACATTTAGCATTAAGATTAAGAGGGAAATAGTTTTGAAGTGGCATATCAATGGACTATGGCAGGATGAGGCTAACTGGAGTTTGTTTTATCCAAACATGACATGCAAACATAGTAAAGTATGCATTCAGAGACTAACACAAATAAGCTTCTAGTTTATATGATCAAAAATATTGTATTTAAAATACTTTCCTTGTGCTGTCTCATTTTGTTTCATTGAACATAACTACTTTACTGTAATTCCAAGCCAAATGAAAACATGAGGTAAAAGGTAACATTTATTTGATGTGAACTCAAAATATAAGTCATTTCCAAAGATGTAGAACAGAAACTTATCTCCAATATGGCTACAATAGACTAGATGCGAGTAGAAATAATCTTGATTTAAGTCATCAAAAATTCAAAATTCAGTCAAACTGATGTCATATTTGGAATTTACATGTAGAATTACATCTAGAAATGTGGTTTTGAAAAGAGTTTATCAACTTTGAAAATTTGATTTCCTTTGAAAATGTGACTTCTAGGTTGGGGAGATTCCCCATAGAGCCCATGTTGTAAAATCACAAAAAGTGAAATATCTTTTCTTGTGTTGGGCAGATTATATTTTCTTTTACTGGGCATATTTTAATTTGTATAACTATCAGATACAAAAGGGTAATATGAAAAGTGAACCACTAAAACTGATGAATATGAAAGTTTAAGGGAATTCTGTAATACCCTGCCATGTTATTTCCCCCGACTCAGCCACCTGGTGGCGAAACTGTTAACTACCTACTTGCATCTGAGTAATTGATTGGCACTGATGTACATGTAACACCACAATCAATCTTGCAATGTCCCCTTAGCAAACAGAGATAGGTATGATGCAAGAAGGAAATGTGATAAGTATCAGACTATCTACTTACTGAAAATGGAAAAGAAATATTTGAGAAGATTTTCTTGATTGAGCTCATGGATCCATGTTCCGATTCTGCTTTGTTCACCTGAACTTCCATTTTGCTGACGTTCTCTGATACCATGGCAACGAATGTCTGGAAATATATCATTATCATGACTTCACACAAAGCAAGGCAAGGTGTGTTTGATTCTAGCCGATCCAAACACAGTATTTTGTGCAGATTTTGGAAAGCAACACCTTCAAGGAATGGTCATTCCACAGTGCACTGAGTCCAGGGCTTTAAAATCCTTAACTGATTTCTGATATCATTTAGTAAAATTGATACTAATATGCAAAGTATAAAAATGGACACAATTCGGTGTGCACATTGACAAAGCCATACTTTGTGAAAACTCACTTCCTTGTGTTTTTGCAGCCATTTTGGCAAACAAGACACAGGGAGAACAATATTGCAACCTTGAATGAAAAAGACAGCTTTTGAGATGGAAAGATCAAAATGGTCATCTTAACATTGACCCAAAACTAATGCCAAAAACTAATCAGATGAACTTTTAAGATCAATCCAGGACGGAAAATCTAAAATGGCCGCCTTAATAAAGCTAATAAATTCAAAGAAACATCCAAAAAGAAACATCCCTAAAAATGTCAGACCAATCCATTAAATTAACAGCTTTGCTTGAAACATGTAGACAAGACTTTTCAGACAAGATTTTAGGACAGAAAATCTAAAATGGCCCTTAAAGTTTACCCAGAATGCCCAAAAACTAATCAGTTCTAGGTTTTCATACGTCAAAGAAACATCCCTGAAAATGTGTAATTAATGCACCAAACAGTTCACCTGGAAATGCATAAAATAAAGTAGGGTGCCTACTCATCTGCCAAAACACCCAAGAAACTGTCAAAATATAGCATCCAAAATAACAAGATGATGATAAAAAGAAGTTTTCCTTTGAAAATTCCATACATTAGTTTAACCTACCGACAATTTATAATTTGTCATCATATTTTCACAGCATTTCTCTAAAAGTTCCTCAAATTGCAAAATTATTTCAAATCAAAAATATAACAAAGTTAGGAATCACTCATATAAAATTAGTTGCTTTAGCTGAGAAACAACATTGTTTTTGTAAATTCAATAGAGTACTCAGGGAGATTTGCCTGATTGAGTATGGGGAAAAAGAGGTCCTTTGATATTTCTATTCATTTTCTCAAAATGAATACTAGATTCTTATTTTATCCAAAATGTACTTTAATATCCTATTGCACATGTGCATCTACAACAACAACAGGTCAAACCTGGAATTCAACCCCCTTAGGCCCTTATATATTCATTGTACTTTACATAGCTTAAAATATGTGATGAAATACCCACTTACTTGGGGATTAGACATGCAATGTTAATATACTGTAGCTAACCAACTGGGTAGAATATGAAGAGAAAGTCATGGTGTTTGTAAAACATACGTATATGTTATTTACCTCAAGTTGGTCTATGCGTTCAAACACCAGTTGCATTTCTGCACTCTTTGCATAAATCTCTGGCAGTGTCTTAGTCAAGTTCAATGTGCTATCACTGCGAATCTGGAAATTTACACATTTAAGAACATTAACACAGTATGTATCATCATCCCTCATTCTCAACACCTGAACTGAGATTTTCAAATGCTGGATAAAAGTTTTTCATCTTTGAAGCTGAATACTGACTTTTATAAATTATAAGTGACAAAATTGTTAAAACTGTTACCAAGAATGTGAACATTTAAAATTATGGTTCCCTGCTTGGGACTAGATTTTCTCTTTGTGACCTTTACTTGCCTAATTGAGTTTATTGAAATAGGTCCTTCTATAAACCATCTATTTTCTCAGAATCGTAGATTCTTATATTATCCAAAAGTGTACTGTAATATCCATCTGTATGTGCATCTACAACCTACATTTTACAAATTCCAATAAATCTACTAAACTTCTCTCAATAAATAAAAGACAAATTTAATAAACTTACCAGATCAACTAAACCGCAATATTCATCAAGTCTTGTAAGGAGATCTTCAATAGATTCCTCAAACCGCTGCTTCTAAAAGCACAAATGAGAATTATTTACGTGTACATTCATACATATTGCAAGGTTCTACTTTGTTATTATTGATGGCATCTAACAGTACACCACAACTTTTTTGTTAGTTAGATAGGTAAATATTGGTAAATACATGTATGTGGTAAAACTCATTATGCAAATATAGTCCAGAGGATCTTGATTGTGCTCTCTTATGGTATGAGGTCTCTTTAAAAAACCTTGACGAGCCTAGTCATTAGGTCCACAGGATATAGTGAGCAGGCCTTAGTCTGTTAGTGGGGAGGTGAACTTTTTGAACTCTTGTTCCTGGGCCTGTGTTCTACAACTACAGTATGCTGTACATGTAGAGTGTGGGTGATCTTTTGAACTATTGTTGCTGGACCTATGCATCTAGGGCTATTGATTTTTTTCGAGCTCCCTCTGCCAAAGACAGTGGCACTGTAGGAGCGTAGGTGACTACTTTGTGGGAGAGCTTGATTCATTTATCATGTTTGCTCCTGTAATAATTCACATAATTGTATTTTTAAAAGTCCTCTATAACGTCAAATGAAGCCAGAATTTAGCTAAAATTATGCAATATCATAAATGGTATACGTTTCAAACCAGGACATCATATTACAATCTTGGTAATGAATTCTTAGATTGCATCATCTGTAATGTCAGACATGTATTGCCCAATCAAGAACTAAACAAATAAAGACCTAACTGATTGGTTAAAGTTTCTCCCCATCGTTTGTGACGTAATAGGCATGTTACCTAACCAAAAAAACAAACAAGCATGATTTTGTTCAGTGCCTAATAGTTGCTCTTAATGCACATTGAGTCAATTGGTTAACATAAAACAATTGGGATAATCAACCAATATATCAGGGCCTATATAGACTGTATCCTTCATCTGAATAAATTCAAACTGTAAGTCACCTATTGTAAAATGTGGTGTTGTATAAATGTTACAAATAAGTTTGTATAATGATAAAATGATTACCTTATAAAGAACTTACAATATTATTTTTTCGTATATTGTCCTCTTACTGACATATTCAGAAAATATACAGACGCTTCTTGTACATGTTGTAGCAAAGGCATTGATTAGGTCAAGCCAGTTTGGCAATTCCAATTCCAATCGATTTAACCAGTGACGTCAGTCTATTTGTAAACAAATAACACGTGGAGCGGGCAGAGCAACATTACAGAGGCATATTTATAAATTCAATTTGTGCAGGAATTTATCACTAAGTTATTATCATTATCATGAACACATCCTGAAGTTTTGGTGAGTCTGAACATTTCATTATTTTATATCAACTTGTACCCGCCCTATACAAATATTTTTGCTTCTAGTTTAAGATGAACATCTCTCCAACATATTCACCAATTTTCAAGGTGAACATTCTTGTAATAAACGAGAAATGTATGTGCACAAAATATCACCGAGATTTCCATGCGAAGGGTATCAATCATAACAGACCAAATATTATATTCTGTCTGTTGGATACATACAGTGGGAAACATAAAGAATTACAAAAGCTATGAAAATTACATACATGCTGTTGCACATGTAATAAATTCTTACCTCAGTGTATTCAGTGCTCTATTTTCTCCGTCCTAGTAAGTCCAGATAAAGTGGAATTTGTGTCCATAATGACAAATAAGAACTTCAAAATTTGAAGTGGATATTCACATGTTAATACCGACTCATCAAATGTTGAGGTGATTTTGGAGCCCGATTACGCCGCAATGTGGAATGTCTCCAAGAATGCAACATGACACGTGCCAGCTTTCAAAATGCTGTTCCGCCATTTTGAAATCTGTCACAAGTAAATAAGGTTAACTGATGTTGTATTCTGGGAGTCAATTCTCCTTGGATCACAAACATGTCGATTCATGAAAACATTTGTTCCATTTGGTAGGGATTTATCCACCATTTGCAGGTATGAAGCTTTAGATTCATTTATTGTGCTACTTAAAGTGAAAGGGAATTATTTTTCTACCATTTGGGAGAGTTTGAGACACAAAACTTAGAATTTAGCGCATTGTGACAACTTTTGATGGTTGAGGTTTATTTTTGGTCCCCACTTTAGGCTACTGTAGGCAACTTTTTGACTTCAAGAGCTCGACTACAAGGAGTTTGCTGCATTTTCTTGTTTAATAATCATCATAAATTGAATTAATTAATTTATTGAAATTAGCCTCAGTTAGATTATTGTAGATACAATAAACCTAAGGATAAATAAATTGAAAATTTTTCAAAAAACAATTTTTTATTTTTATTTTGAAAATAATCTTGTACTTTCTGGTTACATACTCGGTGACAATAACTGTATTATGGTGTAACAAAACAGGTAAGTACCTCTTGACTTGCGTCGATTGTAAGATAGGTTCCATAATCATCAACTAACTCCTCAACCAGTTCTTTATTGGATGGAGACACTCCCACCTCCGCCTCTTCCATTTTGTTTTCCTAGATGGCAGCACCTACAAATACGTTATTTCAGCAAACGCCATTTCGCGTGATTTAACTATAATAAACTAGTGAAAGAAATGTGGCATACAAAAAAGTATTATTCGATTCATCATATGATATTGAAATGAATCATATGAAAATCTCACTGCTTCTGGTCCTACATCACCTGAAATTAGTCGATCTTTAACTCTCATTTTTTTGTCGTTCGTTATTTTGCTGCAGCAACACTTACTTCCGGGGGCGATAATTTGAAAAATGTGGAGAATATTTATTGACTGACTTTATTGTAAGTTTTACTTGTTTAGTAGACTTACAATCCTATTCTAGCAAGTGTATGAACTTAATTCAGACGACGCATTGAACTTTTGATACAATCATATTCTGAATATATTGAAAGAATGTGGAAAATGATGAGACCAAGTTTCACAAGAGCTTTCAAATTTATGAAGGCCGAGCAACCAGGGATTTTACTGCCAAATAGACCAATATCTGTGACATCATCACTTCTAAATGATACAAAGGAAGACCTAGAAACCGTGAAATCGAACCCTTTCTTTGATAAGTATGCTGAAAAACTTGCAAAGATGCGAGGTGAAAACCCTGACGAGTTCAAATCTAAGATTGAATCGCTCAAAAAGAAACAACAAGAAGAACATGATAAGAAAGAGAGTGACGTTAAAGATGCTATTGCCCAGGCCAAAGATGCTATTGGCAAGCCTAAGAAATTAGAGGATAAGATGAAACTTGAATTGATAGAAGGTAAATCATCAGAAGAGATAGCAGAAATATGGATGGAATATCACCATAAAAGAAACTGTGTTTATGGCGTAGTCCAGAGCGTTGATTACAATTTCATCCTTGATCGGGTTAAATCCTGCCCAAGAATGTTATTTCCACTGAAACGAGGAGATGGTCATGAACTTTATCTAGCAGAAACAGCCCATAATGGAAAGGAATGGTATTTCACGCCTCTACTTCTCTGGCAGCTACATAAAGAGAATGCTCCACACTGTCTACATCTTGTACACTATCCTGAGCTTGCTGAAGACAAGAACATTGTATTGTTTGCGGGTGAACATGATCCTAACATCATATCTGTTGAGCATGCCCAGGCCCTTACACAACAAATGGCTCTATTCTATGGACGTAACAGCGGTGACCGATACTTACTCGTCACAAAGTTCAATCACACGCCTGACAAGTTCAACTACACTGATTTGTTCTATGAACATGATCAAATGTTGAAATGGGGACTTGTTGTGGAGACAAAGTAACTTCTATTCATTTTATAAGAATTGAATAGCTTTTGGAAGTAAGGGACAAGTTGACTCTGTTTTAATGTTCTGTATGAGAGACTCTACAGTATGTCATTGTAACCTATAACCAAAGTTTCCTGCTCTAATCTCAGAGCAAAGTTTTGAAGTAACAATACTAGTATGTTAGAGTAAAAAATGTGAACTTTCATTTTCATTATTATCATATTTTATTCATAATTGAATTCATGATAAAAGCTTTCAAAACATTTCAATCCATAAGAATTGGGATGCAAGAAAACAATTCTGTGATTGTCACAATTTTGTCTAGGCCTAATGGCACCAGGAAACTAAGAGTGAAAAAGGCCTTTGTATTTCTTGTTGAAACAACAAGTACGCAGTACAAGTGATTTTAAAAAATCAAAGTAAGAATTGTTATATTTAATCATGTATTCTTCATTTGGAACACTCTTTCATTTGGAGTGTTAATAAATGTTTGCCAAATTCCACATATATAGTGTTTGAGAGTATTTATAATTCCAGTGTAAGGGAGCTCCAGCATAGGGCTTAAATAATTGATGCATTCCTCTACTCTGAAACTTTAAATGTTAAAAATTATGCTGTCTGCCAGTAGGAATTTACTGCATGTTGTATGTCACGTGGTATCAAAGATTAAAACTCTGCCATGTATGGTTCCTCTATTGATGACGTTGGTGCAAGAGCCTTCCTACACTTAACTGTTTTTAGAAGAGTTCAATGCCTCAATTTTAACACTGTATTAAAGAAAAAAGAAAAGAAAACTGTTTTGGTGTCGCGATGAGTAGAGTATGGCACATTCACCTGCGAAATATCACATATTCACCGGCGGTATATGACATATTCACCAGCGGTATATGACATTCATACCATTAACAGGTGATCCATTCTGTCATCCCCGCTTTTCTGGTCACAATTTCTACTCAGTGATCACATTCCATAGTAATGTCAACGAACCTAGTGCCAAGGAATGGATCACTTGGAAAAAGTGTATAATTATTTGTATCGTGTGTACCGCATTGCGTGAATAACACAATAAGATCAAAACATTAGCAGGCATTGACATCGGAGGGACCACCGGTGTAAAAGGGTAGGAGGTCCTATTAATTGATGGTCCTACTCTCCGTTGATTTATATGGTCACCTCATTCCCTTATTATCTTATACACAATCAGGGCCAGTAAAGGCCGTTGAGAAAGGGAACCATAATCCCTGGGGGACCATAATTTCTTTCACACCTGTTTCAAAGTTTATGGAGGGAGTGTATATTGTTAATCATTATCAACTTACAAGGATATAGATCGAGTATCAGCTGGGGGAAGATATATTTGATATGTGTATTTTGGCAACAAATCCTCAAACCATCGAATATCACTTCTTAAAATGTGATATCCCATGGTTTCAAAAGGGATATTCGATGGTTTCAAAAGTGATATTCAGATATTCGATGATTAGATTTTTTCAAAGTTTTCTCCAAAATTCTTTTTTTATCAAAACGTTTTCGCTGGATAATGATTTCCCATGGAATAAACGGACAACCTATGGTTTTTAAAAAATATCGATTATATCTGCGCTCGCCCGTGAATGTTGACCCGTCAATATCCACTCATCGATATAAATGATGTTTTTTCAAAACCATAGGATATTCCTATATGATTAACATATTACCGTTATGACTCGATTTTACATGTTTTATTCATACTTTCTCTTTATAAATAGTAACATTAATAGTATAATGGTATAGATATACGGTAAAGTATATAATGTACAAGAGTGCATTTACGTACTGATTAAAACTTCAAAATTTCCTTAAATATGGCAAGTTGAATTATTGATTTCTAAATTATTGTGGAGCAATCGCGTTTATCGACTGTCCATTTGCAGATGATGTCCCTGGTTCTGTTGCGGAGTTAGACGCGAGTATCAGCTTTTCCTCGTCCACATAATAGATGGCGTAAACTTTTGGCGCGAAAAGACATAACATCAAAACTGTAGCGTTCATGATGAGAGCAATTGAGAGGAGAATTACTTTATGATATGCGTGAAATGTTGCAAAATATGTTGAAATGAACGCAATCCAGAGAAACAATGTGGCACACACACACAAAAAAATATATTTAGATTCGTTGAAGTTGTCTGGCAATCTGCGAGTTTTGAATCCATAGATGGCGCTGAGAAGGATTAAAACTAGATTGTAGGCAAGAGGTGGAATGAAGCCATCCAGGGGCAAGTTGCAAAATAGCTCCACATATTTCTCTGTTGGGACAACCATACGGAACTCCGCTGGAGAGGGTATGAGTACCGATGTCAGAACAGTTATGACGACCTGAAACGTAAAATAATTTTTTATAGTCAATTCTAAAATGACATGTTGTTTTTCAATTACTAATGGAAAGTGAATTATAATATCGATGCAGATTTTATTAAAGATGTTCTATAATATATAAGTGAATAAATATGCTCTTCCGCGTCAGACGCCACACTTTTAATACGTTCTGTCATGTTACTTTAACTACTGTAGCTATCTAGCCTACGTCTAAGTAGATAAGAGGATCTGACACTAATGAAAAGTATAAACTTATAATTGGAGTGATGGCCGACTGTAATTACACTAACGAGTAAAAATGATGTTCGGCTATTTTATAACAAATTTTCATAAATCAACACTTTTCACGAATAAGACTTGATTAAATGCAGAGTTTGGGGGCATTTTATCTCCTTTCCAATTTTGTTTCCATCTATTCAGTCTTTCATGTTAATTTCTAGTTA